>JAINUG010000224.1:632500-1310000 GCA_029706075.1 Aldrovandia affinis
AGGATTGTGGGGTTTTTTTTACATGGGGATTGTATTTCTAGGGGGAGCCAGGGATTGGCCACAGAGGACCAGTTGGACAAGCTGGCCCCCCTGGACATAAGGTAATTATCAATCATTCACGCAAACTAACAGAGTGGACTAAAACAAGAATACTTTACAGTGTAGCCTGAAACAAGACTATCATCCTATATTTTACAGTGAAGACTTAAACAAAACTAACCCCCCCATAATCTTTAGCAAAGACTAATACAAGACTATCATCCTATATTTTACAGTATAGCCTAAAACAAGACTAACACCCCAAACTCTATCGTGAAGTCTAAACCAAAATAACAACATCATAATCCGTGGTGTGTACTAACAGCAGCCTATCACCAGATTCCCTATTGCACAGGCTAAAATAAATCTGACATCTACAGTGTAAAGTGAAAAAATATGAAATCTTCATACTGAACAATATAGAACACAGGTGTCGAACTCATTCCATCGAGGGCCAAGTGTATGCAGGTTTTTGTTGCAACCAGTGCACTACACCAGGTGATTTCACTAATTAGCTTCCTTCTTCAACCAAGGAGGGAACTAATTGAAATCACCTGGTGTACTGCATTGGTTGCAACAAAAACCTGCATACACTCGGCCCTCGATGGAATGAGTTTGACACCCCTGATATAGAACTTCAATTATGTCTAAACCAGGCATTAGCTCATGGCCTCCAGTAAAGCCCTCTGCACACCCAGCCAACTGTAGACAATGAGCCACCGCTGCCAAATCTTCAAAACCAATGACTTTCTACACAAGAAGCACCAGGACACAGTGGTCTAAACCAGTGTCTCTAAATCCATTCCTACAAGGCACACTGCCCTGTTTTCATTCCAACCACCACTTAATCATGCTCAAGTGATCATTAACAGACACCCGATGCAGATGATAGGTTGGGGGCAGAGGTTGGAATTAACATTTCCAGGGCAGTGTGCTCTGTAGGAATGGATTGAGAGACACTGAAATAATGTATGCCATTTGTATGTATGCCATTATGCCATTTATCTAGACGCTTTTATCCAAAGCGACTTACAGTAGTGAATGCATACATTTTTCAGTATTTGTGGCCCCCATGGGATTCGAACCCACAACCTGAGCATTGTCAGCGCCATGCTCTACCTACTGAGCCACAGAACCACCTAGACCAGAGGTGGGCGGGCCGGTGTGGGTGCAGGCTTTTGTTCCAGCCGAGCAGTAGCTCACCTGATTTGACTAATCAGCTAATCAAAGTCTTCAATCAGGGCTTTGATTAGTGGAATCAGGTGCGTCACTGTTCAGTTGGAACAAAAGCCTGCACCCACACCGGCCCACACAGGGTAAGATTGCCCACCCCTGGTCTAGACACTGGCATGACCTGAACCTGCTCTGAGTCTGTGCGAGGAGAAACACATAAACACTGCAGGGATGCAGCTTTCTATTTCTCATCTTCACAATCCTGTGTGAATTAAAGTTTTAGGTTAAACTAAGTCCACACTGCATACTCTGCACACAAAGTGTAATGGCTGTTGGGAAAGCAAAGCGATGCTGGTGCTTTTCATGTTTGACCTCATACTTATTTCAAATTTGTAACCTAAGATAAAGATATTATTTAAAATATGAGGCTGAAATGAATCTACTTTTGTTTGTGTTTGAGGTACTGCATAGGCCCTAAACCACTTATTTGATTGGTTTTTTTTAGAACAATTTACAATTGTGTCTTTCACAGTGAGTGAGTGGGGAAAGAAATGCCTTTGCATTTTCTGCAACTGTGTTTACATTATATGGAAGCTCAAATTATCCTCAAACTGTACCATCCTGGTCTCTGATTGGCTCAGAGTTTAAAGGGTAGAATCCAGGGAAATTACTCCACACTACATCTGTCCAAGACTAACTGGTATGGAACATCTTGCTGATTCAGGCAACAGTCTCTGGTAGTTTACTAGTGTCCAGGGCTAAACCAAGACTAATACAGGATTTCAGGCTTTTAAATATTATACAGTAAATTAAATAGTATTGCTAGCCTGTGTTGGGTACCTTGACTATTTATTCATGAATATTCTGAGGAAGAAGAATAAAAGTCAGAAACTTGTTCAATCTCTTTGTGAATCCCTGGCACATGCCATGAGAGGAGAATGTTAATGCAGTCTGACTTCTCTGAACGTGCTCCCTGTATCCGTCTGTCCCTTTGTCTCTGTCCCTGTGTCTGTCTGCCCGTTTGGACAGGGGGAGCCCGGAGAGCCTGGACCCCCAGGTGCCCAAGGTGTCCAGGGTATCCATGGAAACCCTGGTATCTCAGGCTCCCAGGGCCAGAGGGGGGACCTCGGGGAGCCAGGGGAACCTGGGACTGAAGTGAGTGAGACCAACTGAGCGTGCTCAGACAAGGCCTAGTTGCCATGGTTTTACCATGAGAGACATCTGTCAAATGTACAATGCCGATTGGAACGCCACAGAATCAAGGTAGAGTCGTCGTCACGTCTCCCTCTTTTATCGACAGCTGAACAGAGTCTTATATTCTAGAGCAGGGGTGTCAAACTCATTCCATCGTGGGCCGAGTGTATGCAGGTTTTGTTGCAACCAGTGCACTACACCAGGTGATTTCACTAATTAGCTTCCTTCTTCAACCAAGGAGGGGAACTAATTTAAATCACCTGGTGTTGTGCACTGGTTGCAACAAAACCTGCATACACTCGGCCCACGATGGAATGAGTTTGACACCCCTGCTCTAGATTGTACTGTTTTGTGTCCTCCTGCTCATTTTGGTGATGTGGTTTTTCAGTGTCATGCTTCCATTTATGATTTTACATTAACCTGGCATTAATAATACAGTGCCCCTTTAAAGTCTGTGCCCCGTCTCAAAAATGTCACCTTTTATTGCCTTTTACAGCCTGAAATGAAAACACATTAAATCTGACTTTCCCCACCTTTACACTGCATACTCTGCACACAAAGTGTAATGGTTATTGTGCTGGTACTTCTCATGTTTGACCTCATAATTATTTCAAATGTGTAACCTAAAATGAAGATATTATTTAAAATACGAGGCTGAAATGAATCTACTTTTGTTTTGTTTTGTTTGAGCATCTAGGTACTGCACAATCCCTACACAACTTATTTCATTGTTTCTTTTTAGAACAGTTTACAATTGTGTCTATCATTTTTCATAGTGAATGGGGAATGCCTTTACATTTTCTGCAACTGTGTTTACATTATATGGAAGCTCAAATGATCCTCAAATTGTACCATCCTCGTCTCTGATTGGCTCAGAGTTTAAAGGGTAGAATCCAGGGAAATTACCTTTATTTACACATTTTACCCTACAACTTCCAAGTGGAAAAACTTTCTGGACATGAATTAAAAATAAAAAACTAGAATTATAATAACTTGGATTGCCAGGTCTCCCACCCCACTTATCTTACCAATTGTAAAATATCTCAGGGGTAGCCAATCATCATCCAGATCACACGCAAACCTAATTAGTCTCCTAAGTAGACTTTAAAGGGGCACTCTATACATTCTTTTACATTCTGTGTTACAGTTCTTTGTTCAAATGTTTTATGTATAAAACTATAAATCCTATTAGGAAGTCATCATCAGGTTAAGATGAATTTTGAAATGTTCATGTTAGTAGAAATTAGTAGAAAACTATATTAGCATATTTGTTCATGAATAAATGTATAAAGGTCACTTCTCAAATGCAGAGAAGCGATGGGTCAGTTTAATTCCCACAGATCAATTCAGGGTTCAGTGTAATTTAAACAGGCCATTCCATGGACCACCTTTATTCACATGCACATTTCTGTGACTCAGTTCTGTTTAAGAAATGAATGGCATCCAATTCCACTGCTGCAAATTATACTGCATAATGACACATTACAATTATTACAATAGCAATATACAGGGGTAGACAAAATAATGGAAACTCCAAATTAAAAAGGACTTGTATTTTGAAGTAATTAAATTGCAAATAAAAACTACACATGATTTATATTTATGTCAATACTAATTACTAATATGTTTCTGCTATAAAATATATTTTAAAATCAAAACTTTAATATGTGACTTTCTTAAGCAACATGAGAGATATAACAGTTGGTGACCAAATTGCAGGTGCATCAGTCACAGAAACAGTTAAATGATTTAATGTGTCAAGGGAAACAGTGTCAAATCATGAGATATGCTGAAGGAGAAAAAACTGCATCAGGAAAGAGAAGCAGAGGTCACAAGTCAAGCTCCCTGTCAGGGATAGACAGACACTTAAGAGGATAGTTGCTTAAAAACCACCTTAAAATGGCCTTAAAAATTACAACAGAACTGGATCTACATCTCCGTGTTCTCAACAAAACCTGTACGTTGTGAGCTTCACAAAGATGATATTTACGGTAGGGCTGCCATTCAGAAACTGCTTGTGATCAAGGCCAATACGAAACAAAGCACAACCTGGCGTAATGAGCACAAAACCTGGACTTCTGAGCAGTGGAATAAAGTAATACGGTCTGATGAGTCATCTTTATCTCCTTTTCCTACATCTGCACAGGTTTATGTTTGAGGAAGCTATAAAAAGCCTTCAACCCACATTGCCTGTCTCCAACTGTTATACATGGCAGTGGATCTGTTATGGTATGGGCAGCCATCTTGTGGGAGTCTGGGTCCAATTACTCTGCATGGTAGAATTACAGCCAGGGAATACGAAGCCATTTTAGGTGCACCCTATGGTGCAAACCTTGTTTGCTCAAGATGTTCACATATTCCAAGCTGATAACGCCCCCATACTCACTGCTAAACAGATTCAAGACTGTTTTTTTGAACACCAGGATAAGGTCCTTCCATGGCCTCCCCAATCATCACATTTAAACATCATTGAACCTTTATGGGACGTTTTGGAACTCAGAGTCCAGAGTAGATTCCCACTGCCTTTATCTCTCAAAGAAATTGAGATTTTCCTTCTTGAAGAATGATCCAATATTCCAATAGAAACAGTTAAACACTTGTTTAACACCATTCCCAGAAGGATTGAGTTATTCTGAAGGCAAAGGGCAACTTTTTTATTTAATAAATATCCATATAGTTATCCATTATTTTGTCTACCCAACAAGCTTTATAAAAATGTTATGCTGTGCCTGGAGATTCTGAGAATGGTGTACAGTGACTATGAGGCTGTGCTGCAGACAAAGAAAACAACATGGACAACATGAAGCGATTCTCCAAACCCTCGTGTTGTGTTCTCCCTGGCACAGCCCTCTTTCTCTCAGAGGTTTGCAGATGATTGAAATCACATTTAGCTCGACAGAGCAGCGGCCAAGCAGAACTATTATTATATTAGATAAATCTACGGATGGCTCCACAGTGACAATGAATGGAATTGCAATGCGCGTGCACATTTACACTGTGCGTGTTATGGCAGTTCTGTATGAATTACTGTATCACATAACTACTGTAATATGATGAGCTGCGGGCTCAGGCTTTTCCATTTGTTTGTCATATTAGATATTCATTTGTATTTGATTTGATAAGATATAGCATATACTATTCACAGTACAACTCAATCTTCAAATAGTGAAAGAAAGGGGGAGATGAAAAGACAGAAACCATTGAAAGACAGGAAGGAGAGAAAGAAAAGATCATTAAAAAATGGAGGGAGGACAGCAGCTCCAGTGCATACCAATTTGGAACTGCTGTTTAATAAACGTATACGGACTGGGTCTGGTCAGTAAAAGAATAATTAAAAGGGTACCATACATCTTATCAGTTTACCTGTGCAAAGTAATTTAGATTTTTTGTCCAGGTCTAGGTGCTGAATCACCCTTTTCACTGAGGTCTAATTGGAATGATATATATGTTGCTCACATTTTATAAAGTTATTCACTTCAAAGTGTTTTTTCTAGATATTGCCATTCTGTAATGCTCTCTCTCTCTCTCTGTCTCTGTCTCTCCCTTTCTCATTCTCTCTCTCTCTCTCTCTCTCTCTCTCTCATATACTCTCTTGCTCTCAACTGTTCTGTCTCCAGGGTGATCGGGGGAGGAGGGGAAAGAATGGATCACCTGGCTCTCCAGGTGCACGTGGCCCTCCTGGAAAACAGGTACAGCATTACACCTGAGTTATTCACCTCACCCTTCACCATCATCCTCATTATTCATGTGTGTGTGTGTGTGTGTGTGTGTGTGTGTGTGTGTGTGTGTGCGTGTGTGTGCGTGTGTGCGTGCGTGTGTGTGTGTGTGTGTGTGTGTGTGTGTGTGTGTGTGTGTGTGTGTGTGTGTGTGTGTGTGTGTGTGTGTGTATTTGTGTGTGTCTGTGTGTGTGTGTGTGTGTTGATTAACATATTTAAGTCATATACCTCAGTTCTGTAGTCATTCTCTCCCATAGGGCCTGTCTGGACCACCTGGTGTGAAAGGAGACAAGGTAAGATGGCCCGTTTCGAGGTGGATAATCGATGGGTTGCACATTGTAAATCCTCCTGAAGTCTCTCATTGTCTAGACTCTGTAGACACCTACAGTAAAGCAAAAGACCATATTGCAGCAACAGACCATAACACCACGCCTATCAAAGCATGGTCAATCCTCATTTCTGCCTGTCTGTGATTACCAGGGAGACAGTATCCCAGGGGAACCAGGAGAAAGAGGTGTGGCTGGGCTCCCAGGCCGAAGGGTGAGCTTCAGGGGGAAGGTCGCTGGAGTGGTAGAGAGGGGATTGTGGAGGAATATACTGTGTGTGAAATAAGTGTGTTAAATCATGCTCATACAAACTACTGTTTACACATGTACAGATAGTGAACAAAACCATGGAAACACTATTATTATAGGGTGTTTTGATTCAAATGGCTTAAAATGCTCTCGCCCCAGGGCTGAAATTTGCAGTCAAACTGATCTGCGGTCGCTTGCTGTTTTTGCCGCGCACTTCAAATGAACGCTTGGACGCCACAATCCTTGTTGATGTTGCCCTGCCCTCTGACATCACCTTAGAGAGACACTATTGCTTGTGCAACATCAGCACGTTGAGCTGTCTCGCTAACCGAATCTCCTGCCAAATGTGCCCCAGACCATCACCCCTCTTTCAAAGTCACAGAGGTCTCCTCTCAGAGCCATGCTGTCCATAATCATAGGCAAACTGGCTTGTAGTTTTATACATGACCCTGTGCATTCTGGGATGTTATTTGCTTAACCAATGGGGTGGGCTGCATCTGCTTTGCATTTACCTGTTGTTTCCTCATTTACTCAGGTGTGTCCGTGTTTTGTTCACAACCTGTGATTCTGACAGCTCTCGAATTGTTTCAATATTTTTTGTCACGCAGGGGGAAAAAGGAGCTGCTGGACTCAGAGGTCCCAATGGACAAATAGTGAGTCCGAATCATACCACATTATCAAATATGATATTCATATTCACCCTCCTCGAGCACAGCACAGTTCAATCTGTAATTCGTTTATGTATTTGCATGCAAGGCAATGTATCAGCTATTTGGATATAATTATCTATAATTCAGTTTATTTAGACAACAGCAAATGTGGGATGCAGCCTAGCTGATAAATAAGTAAGAGCATTAATGCACAGATTAGTCCAAATTGAATTGTTGCTGCAGTAAGAGTGCAGTACTGCGCAGGCACGCTGGGTAGCTGACAGGCACACCTGCCCTGTGTTGTAAATCTGCTGTTTTCTCCTGATCTTTGATCCAGGGTCTCAAAGGGCTTCTTGGCACTAAAGGAGATAAGGTGAGCCGGGCCTCCTCTACAGGTTCCAGGGCCTTTCGTTAAAGTGGGGAGGGGGGTTTAAAACAGACAGCTTGTGTAGCGGTGCCCAGCGTTTCATCCGTCTGTGATTTTACATTTTTTATATCTGCACTGGGCTTCACGGTACTTCTGCAGTTATACTTTTTTTTTAATTTTTTAATTAATTTGTTTCAGATTTTTTCCCATTTCTCTCCCAATTTAGTGGCCAATTATACCCTCTATTTATTTCAATTTGCCCTCCCCACATGAGTCGCTCGTCTGTACAAGTCAAGCTAATTCCCAGAGGGCAGCGAACTCCACTTCCTTCGAGATGGAATTCGCCCACATTCTGGAGACACCCTTACGTGCTTCACGGCAAACCCGTGCCGGCTCACTCCCCCCCTCCCCCTGTGGCGGACACCCAAACGTCACTCCGATCGGGGCTAATGACCAGGGCTGGTCTCAAACGACACAGGCGGGTTTCAAACCGCGTCCCTGATAGACAGCTCAGACTCATATCGCACCAGCCAAGATACTGGTGCGTTAGACTGCTACGCTATCCGCCAGCCCGTGATTCCAACATGTCAGTCTCCGCTTGGTACGCGTCATTGTGGCAGCGATACGTGAAAGTTGGATAGAACCCTGTGAAGTCATCTCTGACCAACTATCTCAGAGGCTCTTCTGCTAGATAATTATTAAAATTAGCAACTGTATCAGCTCTTGTTTTTTTCAAAATTCTGGAATGTAGGAATTCCTGCATTCTATAGGAATTCATATTTTTTGCAGATATAAGAAATATTCAGGCTAAAACAAATTAAAACACATTTCTCTCTGTAACTTTAACTTCTGCTCAGTTACTCAAACCACATTCTCTCACTGTGTGTTTCTTTCTCTGGTGCCTGCAACTACACAAAAACCACACATTGCAGTCTGGGATAATGAGTCATTGGGGGTATAAAAAACAAAAAAACTGTCCGTCTTGTGTAAAATTAAACTAAACATCGATGTCATCGTGGCGACTGCAATGCAAATGACAATCGTGCGCAGGTGCCGTGAGACCCCATATTGCACTGGGTCTCTGCAGACATGGGCAGATTTATTTAAATGTACGGCATTCATTAAACAGTCTTGCTCAGGTCATTTTTTGGCACGTGTGCATCATGCAGAATAAACAATTACATTCCCTAGGCTCAATTTTCAAATGGCAATAATTTTCTTTCCAAGGAAATTATTGTCAAGCTTTACGTATGACCTATAATATCTTTGACTGATATCAGACGATCAGAAAACGGTCACACGTCACACGTTTTAACGTCAGCTCTGATTTACGCTCACAGAGCGATGTTGGGAGGCGGAAGAGTCGCCTGTGTCCACGCGCACAATGATTAAGAGCCAGTAGCATTACCGACTGCCGCTGCGCTGTAAATCCATCTCTTTAAAATGTTTCTCTCTCTCCGCAGGGCGACAGAGGCATGGCGGGGAACAAAGGAGAGAGGGTAAACGACACGATGCTTCACTCTCAAATCAAAGGGAAAAGTGTGTGCATTTCTCCAGATGCGTTGGTTCAGCGCTCTCCTCATTCTCTCCGTAGGGAAGTCCCCTCTCTGTCTCTGGGCCCCACGGATACAAAGGCAACAAAGGGGATTCGGTGAGAAGCCGCAGTGGTCCATGTTCACCAAACTCTTTTCTGTCCTCTTTTCTGGCACACAGTGTCTTTGCCTTTTAAAAAGTCATGATAATATATGCAATATATTTAGCAGTGAGTTACAGTAGTGAATGCATACATTTTTCTGTACATGTGGTCCCAGTGGGAATTGAACCCACAACCTAAGCATCATGCTCTACCATCTGAGCCACACAGAACCACTAGCAGACATGATATTTCCTATGTCAGCCAGGGATTCTTTGTTGATTAGGAAGCTTTTTAGGAAGAAAGTTCGCTTTTTAAACTCATGTCTGGGAGGTGTATGTTTTTTTTGTGGCATTTTGTGTGTTTTTAGTAAGAGGGAATGTTTTTGGGACTCCCTGGTGGCGCAATGGTAAAGGCACTTGTTCGTAGTGCAGGTTGCTGACTGTGGCCAGGGTTAAATTCCCTGGCTGTGCCAGTCCAGCTCTGGTCAGGAGTACCGCTAGAGGGGCGGCAATTGGCTATCCACCCCAAGGAGGGGGAGCCAGCATGAGCTCGCCTCATGTACGGAAAGTTTCCCTGGGGTATGAGTTAGAATCACAGGTGAGGCGAGTTCTGTCTCGAAGGAGGTGGTTTGTTGCCATCATCGCTGCCGGTGCCCAGGGTAATGGCTGGTCCCGTAGTTGTAGGCGGTGGGTTCATGGGGAGGGAAATGCAATTGATAATAATAATGAATCAATCATGGGTACAATTGGGAGAAGAAAAAACCATCACAATTTTTTTTTAAAGGGAGTGTTTTTGTCATTGTGTTTCTAGTGCTGCTTATCAAAGCTAGAGTGTGTGTTCCTGCTGTGTTTGTTTTTGCAAAGTGAGCGTGTGTCTCTAGTATTGTTTCTCAGGGTGTTTTTGGTGTTCTATCTCCCTCAGGGTGAAAAAGGCCCCCCAGGCTTTGATGGAGATAAGGGAGAGAAGGGTGAGGACGGGCCCCCGGGGGTGAAGGTAATTCTGCACTTCTATTACACTTTGTCCCTCTTTATTCCTGTTGCATGAAATAACCCCTCTGTACAAAACTGTTTTTATCACTGGAACTCAAATGAGCAGTAGGCTTTTTACAGACATCCCCTAAGTGGAATACAAAGTGGAAGAGAGACTATACATTTTTATGTGTGAAGTTCTTCTTGCTCAAGAGACTCAAAACCCACCTTTTCAGACTCCACTACCACTGAATTCTGTACATCTAGCCAATTGTCATCACCACTGCCTACTTGCTCAATACTTTTTGTATATGTATCCCTGCTTACTCCTCATCAAAAAAAACTAAAAACTAACCTTTTCCTTCCCAGTGTTACAGGTGTGGTATGCAGCTGCCAGCTACGATATCTATTGCTGTATTACTGCACTGATCTCTTGCACAAACTATGATTGTTCTTACCATGTATTTATGCACATCCTGTAAGTTGCTCTGGATAAGAGTGTCTGCTAAATGCTTAAAATGTAAGTGTAAAATGTAAGTTGTTTCAGGTGTGACTCTGTATATTTGTCCCCTCAAAGGGACTCAGAGGAGAGCCAGGAGCCAAAGGAGCCGTGGGGCCATTTGGGGCCCGGGGGCCAGTCGGACAGAAGGTGAGAAGAGACAAAAGGAAAACTGACTTTATAAATGAAGGGCGGCAGATAGCGTAGCGGTCTAACGCACCCGTATCTTGGCTGGTCCAATACGAGTGTGCGCTGCCTATCAGGGACACGGTTCGAAACCCGTCTCTACCAGACCGGCCCTGGTCGTTAACCCCGATCAGGGGTGGTGTTTGGCTGTCCACCCCAGGGGGAGGGGGGAGGGTAAGCCGGCTCGAGTTCGCTGTGAAGCACGTAAGGGTGTCTCCAGAACCTGGGTGGGCAAATTCTGTCTTGAAGGAAGCGGAGTTCGCTGCCCTGGGAGTATTAGCTTGCCTCGTAGAGACGGGCGGCGAACTCGTGAGGGGAGGGTAAATTGAAATAAATAGAGGATATAATTAGCCACTAAATTGGGAGAAAAACAGAAACTAATTTAAAAATGAAGTGCCAGAGGTGATCCTGGTCCACACCTGGTTCTTACGTGACACTGGGTTTACTGTGTGTGTCTACAGGGGGACCCTGGGGAGCCTGGCGCCAATGGAGAAGTGGTAGGCTTCAGATCCTCGGCTGACAATATTACCTTGAAATTATCTTTTACTATTCAGTACACCATAATTATAGGTCTGAACAACATGTCATTATGAAAGAGTCCCTTTGAATAACTCTTTTCTGAATAACTCTTTGTGTTTTATTCTGTACTTGACATTCTGTACTCTATATGCTTGACATTTCAAAATAAAATAGTATTGTGATGAATCTTTGGCTCGGGTGCGAGGTATTGGTATAACAGGTATAACACGGAGGGTAAGGCTTCAGTATACTTCACTATAAATACGAGTACATATGCGTACGCAAGATGGCCGTCACTCGTATCCTGCGTTTCGTTTATTTGACATTTCACTTTAAAAATAGACAATACATGGTTACATCCCGATGTACATGTTGGCGCCGCTGCCGCTGTTTCTGCCGTCGTCTCAAGATAAACATCAAAACTATTTTTGTTGTGCAGAATCGGAAGTAGTTGTCAATGTATGCCGGCCAGAGACAAATTTGTTTCGGCTCTGACCTGCCCCCTAGTGGATATAGCTTTTAAACATCCAGACAGACAAAAAGTACGCAGTGGAGTATGTGAGCAATGCCACTTGCGTTGCATAGGCGTACCCATGATTAAGTGAAGTATATTTAAGCCCTAAGGACACCATTTGGTGAAGAGAGACACCGGTGAATGAGGTCGAATAGTTGTGAGTCCTGATTCCAGCACTGAGAGATTGGCCTGTCTTTTTCACAGGGTCGTAATGGCGATGACGGACTGAACGGAGCCAAGGGCGCTAAAGGAGACCGGGGCCTTCAGGGTCAGAAAGGAGACCAGGTGAGGCATGGCTGGTTAACAGGCGGCAGTGTAGTGTAATGGTTAGGGAACTGGACTTGTAACTCAGAGGTCGCTGGTTCAATTCCCAACAGTTGTACCCTTGGGCAAGGTACTTAACCTGAATTGCTTCAGTAAAATACCCAGCTGTATAAATGGATTGTATGTAAAGAAATCTAAGTTGAGTGTAAGTTGCTCTTGATATCTGGAAGTAGTCTGCTAAATGCCTGAAATGTAAATGTATGTAATAAGAGGCATGTCAGGGGCAAAGACAATACGGAGCATGCACAATTCTTCCTTGTTTTTATTCCTATTTCTGTTGTTTCTATTGAGTTTGTATTAATTTGTGATCCTGTGTGGCTCAGTAGGTAGAGCATGACGTTGACAACGCTTAGGTTGTGGGTTCGATTCCCACTGGGACCACATACTGTATACTGAAAATGTATGCATTCACTACTGTAACTCGCTTTGGGTAAAAGCATCTGCTAAATGGCATATATATACTACAGTCTATATTCATGTTTTTTCCAATTGATTCCTATATATAACAGTTTTGTGATTTTTATATTCCAATCTCTCACACACTTCTCTCCAGGGTGACCCGGGGGAGTCGGGTGAACCAGGAGACATTGGTGACACAGGGGAGAAGGTGAGAACAAAGGACACGCTGGTGTTATCCGGAGAGCACAGTTTATATACAGCACAGACCAAGGGTAGTTGTTGGTTATTTGTTGATAATTGATGCAAGGTATCAGTTTGTCAAAATACTGGAAAATAAACATGGCTGTGGTTCAGAATTTATGATATGTGTTTTAGGTGAAATTTGGTTTGAGAATGTGGAACACAGAGAAGTGGGGCTGCCATGCTGGCACTTGTGTTTGGTGTATGATTTCTCTCTCTCTCTCTCTCTCTCTCTCTCTCTCTCTCTCTCTCTCTCTCTCTCTCTCTCTCTCTCTCTCTCACACTCTCTCTCTCTCTCTCTCACACTCTCACTCACACACACACACACACACACACACACACACACACACACACACACACACACACACACACACACACACACACACACACACACACACACACACACACACATACACTCCCTGGACCTGTGATATTCCTAATACCTGGCTCTCTCTCTGTAGGGGTTCCGTGGCTTTCCAGGACGCATGGGCACCACAGGGATGGATGGGGAAAAGGTGAAGGGAAACTGGACGCCCGGATCAAATGAGTCATCACCAGTAGCCATTGTTGAATTGCTGTAGTTTCTCAGGCAGTGACACAGAATGCACGAATGTGCTTGGGTGTATTGTTGAATTAAGGGCCTTTGTATTCACTGCCAGCGTAATATTTCTTAATGTCAATTAACTTTTATTGTAGTACCTTTTCACATTAGTTCTCCTCACTTCACATACGGTCTTAATGTAATCTCCTTTTATTTGTTCTGGTCGATTACATTTCACATTATAATTTAAATTCTCCTTGCTGTTTCTGACCAGAATATATTCAGCTCCAATTACTGTTATCCAGAACATCAGTCCGGGTATTTGAAATGACCTGTCTGTTTAGCTATGATGTGCATAGCTGTGTTCCCTCATTGGCTTCCTTGTCAACACAGGGTGACCCAGGGTCCCCTGGGACCCCCGGAGCCCCAGGTCTAAACGCGCTCCCTGGACTGAAGGTGAGTTGCCCCAAAACCCCACACCACTATCATCATCACAAGTAAGGTTCCCCTATAAAACGCACTGTTGTCGTAATCATTAGAGGATTACCCTAAATACTCCGAGTTCTGGGCAATGCAGGGAATAGGATAGGGGTGGTTTTCCTGGTGGTGCCCTCCCTCTGGTTGAGTTTGTCAATTCTAAGGCATGCGAATGTGGATAAGATATCAACTGGGGTCTTTCGGGTAAATATAGCGTCCTATTTTTATTTATTTTTTATCTAGATAGAGTGTTGACCATAAAGATTGCCTTCCCATCAACTGTCATAAACTGCCTTCCCTAAACTCAAACACAAAAAAAACCTATTATTGAAATTGAGATTGAAAAAGAAAAAGGATTATGATAAGTGCATGCCCTCACTTTTCCTTCACTACTGGACACACACAGCTCAAAGTGTCGAAGGGCTAACACAAAACAGCAGGGATCCATTCTCAATTATAGAAGGTTTTGGGGTTTTTTTCAGCTTCTCGAGAGTGAGCTGCAAGTCATGTCAGTGCTTGAGGAGTCCTGGGCAAACACAGCTTCTCGGAGACGTCAGTCAAACTTAAATGCTTGGCCAAATCAGGTGCTGTCAAAGGAGGTTCACAGGACAGGATAGCTCTCCACAGAGACAAAAAAAACCTTTCCCAGGAGTTGGTCCATCTTTATTAAATTATTTTTCTATTTTCTATTTCTGATGTTTTCTCCCTGTTTTCTCTCCCCATTTTTAGTATCCAATTATGCCCTCCTTTTGACATCAGTTACCCCACTCCCACATATATCTTACGAGCTCGCTACCATAGTCCTGATACCGGCAGTGACATGCGGCTAGGCACCGCCTCCTCCGAGTGGGAACCCGCCAAGCCATCGCCGTAACTCTGGAACGCCCGAACAGGGCCACTCCTATACGCAGCGAGCTCACATCGGCCAATTGCCACACCCTAGTGGCACTCCCAGCCAGAGCCGAAGCTGGTGCAACCGGTGGAATCGAACCCCGGGCGCAGTGGTCAGCATTGAACGTTGTAACAGCTAGACCACCCGGGAGGCCTGAGTTGGTCCGTCTTTATTTTGCACATTAGCCAGTCTCTTAGGTCACACTCAACAGAGGCCATCTCCCATCTCTCATATAGAAGTGTGTATTTTTTTAAAAAGAAGGAATGTGCACATCTATCTCCTCCTCATGAAAAGTACACACAAGATGAATTTTCCTTTCTAAATCCAAATGAGAGCCAGAATGCGTCCACATGCTTGCAGTCCTATTTGATTATGCACCATATGCTTGCTCTCCTGCAGAGAGAGAATCCATATATTGACCCGTGCCATTTTTGTGATGACATTTTTCTTTATCCTTGTCATAAATCAGTATCCTTCACCATGGCTGCACAGATAATCAAAGATTTGTTTAGTCGTTCTTGTGGGCAAACCTAGTTATAAATTAATCTGCCGTAGTCTTTTTATATCCATGTAAATTGTGCTCTTTGGCTTTAGAATAATTAACATATATTTCAAGATGTAACTCAATGAGAAAAGCATGTAACCTTTGGAGGAGTTTGTGCTTAATCTTGTTGAGAAAAGGCCATTACCGCTTCCTTTTATTGAGCACAGCTGCTGCAGGAAGATATTGTATTTACTTCAATCACATTTTTGGGCTGTAACAGGGTTTTCCCCCCAAAGGATATATAGCCTCAAATAAATTGTCTTTCAACACATGGCAGCCAGCAAAGAAACATGTTTATTTTACTTAATAATGGTCTGTATTGTCCCAGTTTACTCTCACCAGCTGCATGAATTAATTATTCTTGATCTCCGATAATAACACAGTCATAGTTTTACAATTCCTCTGCATTCAGTGTTGTACTTTTAGTGTTCCATGTGTATTATAGTTATTAGTGGCCTACACAGTATCATGTCTTGGGTTGCTAACGTGAGCTCGTTGTTGTTAGGGGGACAAAGGAGACGGGGGTGTGAATGGTGCAGATGGAGCCCAAGGTCAGAAAGGAGAGAAGGTGGGTTGTGTCTCACCTGCATTGTTACAAATATGAATATGTAGGTAGGATTTTATCTGTATTATTCCATGAAGGGTTAAGGTAGGAACTATATTATAAAGACATTGATACGTTCTCTGTCGTGAATAGAGCACACGCATGTTAGAATGTTAAAATGTTAAAATGTCTTACACCAAAGAAATTGTGCTTCGTTACACTTTGTTACACGTCTTTCACTCAGAAAACAAGGCTACTCACTACAGTCCTTCTGACATTAAGTTGCATTTGAAATAAATGTTTATTTTACATTCAACATACAATTTTCTTTGCTCACCTCTTTTTAAGCAATTTTAAGCAAAAAGGTTTAAGCAATTCTATTCATAAGTACCATCATATACTCACTGTTTAAAAAAAAAAAAACTGAAATCTTCTGCCTTTCATTGTTGAAACTGTATCGTTTTTGGGAACTCAATTGGCAGTCAGTCATTCAGAAATGACAGAACTGTAACACTCACAGACAGCGCTGTCAGTGCTGTATTTCATTTGTTAATAGGATGCCTTTGGCTAGCCACTTAGGGCACAGTTCAGTTCCATCATCCCTGTCTTCCTTTTCTCCCGCAGGGTTCTGTCGGCTTTGCTGGGTTTCCTGGATTCAAAGGCTCTGCCGGCACACCGGGAAAAGATGGAGTCTCAGGGCCGCCCGGTCTGGACGGCACCAAAGGGGACAGGGGGGCCAAGGTACCGTAGCGGCCCACTTCCTGTCACAGAGGTAGAGATCCACTTCCTGTCACAGAGGTAGAGATCCACTTCCTGTCACAGAGGTAGAGATCCACTTCCTGTCACAGAGGTAGAGATCCACTTCCTGTCACAGAGGTAGAGATCCACTTCCTGTCACAGAGGTAGAGATCCACTTCCTGTCACAGAGGTAGAGATCCACTTCCTGTCACAGAGAGGCGGTCTGTCTTGGCACCAGAGCCGCCCTTCAGCTGATCCCTGCAGACTAATGCCCCACCAAGGGTGGTGTGGAGCCTCCAGGAACACTGGCATCTACATTTACATTTACATTTACATTTACATTTACATTTACATTTACATTTACATTTACATTTTAAGCATTTAGCAGATGCTCTTATCCAGAGCGACTTACAAGATGTGCATTAATACATGGTAAGATCAATCATTGTTCGCACAAGTGCAGTAATACAGCGATAGACATCATTGTTAGCAGCTGCATACCATACCTGTCACACCGGGAAGAAAAAGGTTTGTACATTTTTTTATTTTTTTATTTTAAGAGGAAGATTTAAACAAGTATACATATACAAAAAGCAGTAATAAACATGTAGGCAGTGGTGATGACAATTGGCTAGAGTCTCAGTGGTAGTGGAGTCTGAAAAGGTGGGTTTTGACCAGAAGATTGCAAGTGATTTACATCTACCACAGATCAAGTGTGTTACTGCCAGCAAATGACCTCACTTTGCAACACCTTACATCACGTTGTGTACTTTATAAGCAGGCGCCCATACCTAGATTGGCTTTGACTGCTTACGGCTTTGCATCTTATATATTCTGTAACCCATTGAAGGGCATTTTCCTGGAGCTACTGAGGCAAATTTCACCCCCTGGCCAAAGATACAATAGCAGCAGCAACTAGCCTGGGCTTGGATGCTACAAATGCTCTGATTCCTACACATTCCTACACTAGGCTATTCCTACAGGATCTAAGAATGTAAAGGATTTTAAAAGAGTTGGACCACCTGGACTACTGCCTCTGGGTCCCTGACTGGAAAGCTTTGATCAGGTTCTACTACAGATGTATCAAGGGCTGGTGGATAGCGTAGCGGTCTAACGCACCCGTATTTGGCTGGTTCTGTACAAGTGCGAGCTGCCTATCAGGGACGTGGTTCGAAACCCGTCTCTGCCGGACCGGCCCTGGCCGTTAGCCCCGATCGGGGGTGGCATTTGGCTGTCCGCTCCTGAAGGATGGGGGAGGGTGGTCGGCACAAATTGGCTGTGGGTGTAAGGGTGTAGCACATAAGGGTGTTTCCAGAAAGGGGGTCGGTGAGTTCCATCTCGAAGAGTAGCTTGCCCCCATAGAGACGGGCGGCGAGTTTGTGGGGGAGGGTTAATCGAAATAAACAGAGGGTATAATTGCCTTCCAAATTGGGGAAAAACTGGGAAAAATCTGAAACAAAATTTATAATAAAAAAAAAAAAGATGGATCAAATTGTATCCATCAATAGCACGACTGACAGTAAGGTTAATATACGCCGACAGACGCATTAATTGCAGGACACCCATTGGGCTTAATTACAGCTAGGGTACACTGTCTGCCGGGTAATTAGGAGAAGAACCCCATCGTAACCACCCCTAAGTATAGCAGCGGAACTGGAGGTGGAAGGCTTAATGAACGCACTGAGAGAAGGAGCTATTTATAAACTGATAAGAGTCTGAACTTTCAGAGTAGATCTCATGCAAATTCCCCTTTGTAATCACAAGTAATATTCACTTGATGTTGATTGGAATGGAATTCTTCAGCCTTTAATGAGAATTATCTTCAAATAAAAACCTTCACTGTATCATTTATTTATAGTATTCGGGTGGGGTGGGGGGTGTATGTTATACAAGGGTCAGTTAGTGGGAAGGGGCCCAGGATTTTGAGCGCTACGCTTTGTTTGTTGGCAAAGAAATCATTTCTACTAACGTATTAACTCTGCTATTGGTTCTTCAAGATACTTATAAGGATATATGCGTGTTTTTTTGTAGTGTGTGCGTGCGGAGCCTGAGTTGTCTATTGTGTTCCCTCAGGGAGAACGAGGCAGGAGAGGACGACATAAACCCTGCCAAAGAGGGACCCCGGGCACCCCGGGGCAAAAGGGGAAAAACGTGAGTGCAGGCCAAACCCATGTGAGGTACACAAACGTGTTACACAACTGGGGTTTCACCCAGGGCTTGGTCACAAAGGCTCTGATAAACTGAAATGAGAACCAAACCAGCTAATTACTATACATCGGAATCTCCTTGTAGTACAGCTTTATATCTGTATAGCCATTACATTACATAAGGCAGTGTGGTGTAATGGTTAGGGAACTGGGCTTGTAACTCAGAGGTTGCAGGTTAAATCCCCAGGTGGGACACTGCTGTTGTACCCTTGAGCAAGGTACTTAACCTGAATTGCTTCAGTTAATATCCAGCTTGTAAAGAAATGTAAACTGTAAGTCGCTCTGGATAAGAGCGTCTGCTAAATGCCTGTAATATAATGTAATGTAATGTAATATCCCTTCCACCCTGCACCTGCCATAGCAATGACAACATTGTTACAAAGTTACAACATTTAGCAGACCGCCCTTATTCAGAGCGACTTACACAGTTTACATTTCTTTACATACAACCCATTTATACAGCTGGATATCTGCTGAAGCAATTCAGGTAAAGTACCTTTCTACTGAAGTTCAGGTTAAGTACCTTTTTACTAAACTTGCACAGTTTACATTTCTTTACGTACAATCCATTTATACGGCTGGATATCTTCTGAAGCAATGTCAGGTTAAGTACCTTTCTCAAGGGTACAACGGCAGTGCCTCGCGTGAGAATCGAACTTATAACCTTTCGGTTACAAGCCCAGTTCCCTAACCATTATACTAGCGACAGAACTTTGATATAAAGGTTCTGTGTGGCTCAGTTGGTAGAGCACGGCGTTTGCAACGCTTAGGTCGTGGGTTCAATTACCACTGGGACCACGTGTACTGAAAAAATGTATGCATTCACTACTGTAAGTCGCTTTGGATAAAAGCGTCTGCTAAATGGTGTATATTATTATATTATTATTATTATAAAGTGCTGGAAATCTGACACTATGCCACACTGATGACTCAATGTGTTCTACAGGGAGAGCTTGGACCGTGGGGAGCCAAAGGGGATAAAGGAGACCCAGGACTGTCTGTAGGTGTATAAGAAGGATATGAAACTTTCAGAAAGCACATAGAAGGGCAACAAGACTGGTCTTTTTGTTTCAGACACTTGTTAGCTATGGAGACTTAAGGTGCTTATAGCTTGTGATGGTTTATTTCCTAAACACAATGGTATTTGGTGTGTGTCTGAGTAAGATGGTCTTTTGTTAACTGCACCTCAGCCTTCACACATACTGTATGCAAATCTGACACAGAGGAGGAGAGAGAATTTACAAAGAGAGGTTTTAGAAGCGATAAAGTATTGTATGACAAATTTGCGTATGATAATGTTTCAGTAAAGTAAATGTGGACCAGGGAGTTTCAAGAGAGAGTGTTCAAGACCAGACTTGATACTGTGCTGGATGCACTCTAGAGTGACTGTAGGAAACATGACAAACCTAGTTTGGGCTAGATGGCCTGTTCTTGTCATCAAACATCTTTATGTCCTTATTTTAGCTAGAACTGCTCCAGGACAAGCCTGGTGGTATAACTAGGATGCAATGCAATGCAGTTATCAGTCAATAAGAATATCTGATCTGCCAATACATAAAGCTGAAAATGAAATGGAATGTGAACTCTCCAAAATGGCTACACTTTGGTAACCTGGGGGAGACACTCAAATGGCCCTGGCCCGGGTTAGGAGAGTACCAGCTGGGCGAGGGGGTGAAGGGGAGGGCCGGGCCTATCCCCCGCTACCGGCCTTGGCACTCCGGTACTGGACACTTGTGGTACTGCACCCATTTAAAGGATCCCTCATTTACTCAAGTGTTGCCTTTATTTTGGCAGTTACCTGTAAGTATGATGTAAGTATACCTCAGTTTGATGCTGAGACCTTGGTGTAGCCCTGTGGCAGAGAGATGTTCTAGGATAGGACAGAAAGGAATGGGGTCTTTCAACATTCTCTGTCCGGCAGGTAGAAGAGGTGAGGGAGCTGGTGACCAAGGAGGTGGTGGAGCAATGCGGTGAGTAATAATGAACAAGGAATAACACTGCTGCTGACATCTTCTTCATCATAATCATCATCATCATCGTCAACCTTTATTTTACTATGTAAATATTGTGTCCCAGAATAAAATATGTTCCTTCCTCATATAAACACAATTCAGGAACGATGTTTAGAAAAACACAGCAAAATGTCATCCCTGGGTCAACATGCAGCAAATATTGTTGGGGGTACTGTCAGGAGAAAACAAGGTTGTATTTTTAGGGTAACAAATTAATCAAGTGGAGTTTTTTCAGAGAGCACACCCAGGCCTACATACATTGGACATTTAAGAAATACATTTTGCACTAGTTCCTTTTGACCCTCAACACAATTCCTACCTTTCAAGCAGACCCCAGGGATTTATTGGCTATAACCTCTGCACTTCTACATCCGTTGCCCATTGTTGTCTCCTGTTGCCTAACAAGATGGATATTTTAATGTATTCATAAATTCTAAGAGGAAACGTTGACTCAAAAGTAACAGGCGGAGATGCAATTAACTATGAAATACACAATAATGGCATGCATTCCTTATTGCCTCAGGTAAAAGCAACAAAGCAACTGCCCATATCATTGTTTTTGTCTCTGTCACTCCAGCTCAATAAATCATAGTAGTGACAATTTCACTGGCTTCAATGACTATTTCATGCACTTTCCCTTATGATAAACAGGCATGATACCACTGTGTGTGTGTGTGTGTGTGTTTGTGTTTGTGTGTGTGTGCGCGCATGTTAATTTGAGGGAGTGTGTGTGTGTGTGTGTGTGTGTGTGTGTGTGTGTGTGTGTGTGTGTGTGTGTGTGTGTGTGTGTGTGTGTGTGTGTTAATGTGTGTCTCCATTGCAGTTTTTTTCTCAAACCCCCACTGAACGGAACCCTGTGAGTTCCACCATCTGTTGTGTTCTAATGTGAAACAGTGCAGAGTTATGAAAGGAGACAGAGACACGGACGTTATTCACAAGTACGGACGTGAAGGAAATTATTGCATCATCAATGCTTTCATTTTCAGTGGGAATTTGGCCTCTCATATTAAATATCTTCGGTTTCTCACATAGGAGCTGTGTGTATATCCAGCAGCCATCAGTTTACATTGTACACACACTACCTCTCAGGACTGTAGGCTATAAGCTAGGTGAGGCCAAAGCTCTACTGAGGTTCACAACCATGTCAACGGCGAGGGGCTGCCTAAGACATTTCAGTAAATAATTTGCGTGGTTATTCATAAAAAGGAGTCAAAATTTATTTCAGTTTGAACTGTGTTTGGCTGTCCCAGGTAAAGGGTTATTTCAGTCTGAACTGTGTTTGGATGTCCCAGGTAAAGGGTTATTTCAGTCTGAACTGTGTTTGGCTGTCCCAGGTAAAGGGTTATTTCAGTCTGAGCTGCGTTTGGCTGTCCCAGGTAAAGGGTTATTTCAGTCTGAACTGTGTTTGGCTATCCCAGGTAAAGGGTTATTTCAGTCTGAACTGTGTCTGGCTGTCCCAGGTAAAGGGTTATTTCAGTCTGAACTGTGTGTTGGCTGTCCCAGGTAAGTGGTTATTTCAGTCTGAACTGTGTTTGGCTGTCCCAGGTAAAGGGTTATTTCAGTCTGAACTGTGTTTGGCTGTCCCAGGTAAGCGGTTATTTCAGTCTGAACTGTGTTTGGCTGTCCCAGGTAAGCGGTTATTTCAGTCTGAACTGTGTTTGGCTGTCCCAGGTAAAGGGTTATTTCAGTCTGAACTCTGTTTGGCTATCCCAGGTAAAGGGTTATTTCAGTTTGAAGTGTGTTTGGCTGTCCCAGGTAAAAGGGTTATTTCAGTCTGAACTGTGATTGGCTGTCCCAGGTAAGGACTTCCTGCTGGTGGTGAATTCTGTGGACCCAGATGCAGAGACCATTGTGAGAGGTGACATGAAGGAGGCGGGGGAGTCTGATCACCGCCGCTCTAAGGACAAGGGCAGTGAGAACGAGGAGAAAGAGGACGTCATGGCCACCCAGCTGCCTAGAGCGCCCAATGCCCACAGCAACCTAACCAGTAAGCCTCGTTTCCTCAGGCCTGCAGTCGATATTTGAGTTATCTGTCCGTGACAGTGATATCAGTGAGTGTGATATCCAGTGAGTTATCAGTGTGGGTGATTATGGTGGCTTCTTTCCACAGGTTCAATAACCACATTTAGACACCAGTAGCATTAGCTCCAGACGCACCATTGTTGTAGTATCCAAGTCAGTCAAACAGGTTGCATTTGGTTGCAGAGTGATATCCGGTAGAAAATAAAAAACGTATTTGATAAATAGTAATAGTGGTAATAACATAACATAACATATGGGGGAGACGAGAACAGGCCATTCAGCCCAACACTGCTCGTCCGTTCCTACCACTAATAGTGATAGTGGTCATAGAGTTGCTATCGGCATCTTCCATGTACCAAGTTCAAACCCAATTTGCCTGACTGAGACGCCATCTTTAAATCCCCTACAGGTCAGCTGTTGCCCCAACCAAACGATGTCAAAATAAAAGCCCTCCGCTGTTGCCCCAACCAAACGATGTCAAAATAAAAGCCCTCATACAATAATACCAAATAACTAAACTGCAATGTAAATACTAAACCACATAATTAAACTTAAATACTCAATAAATACATTTAAATTAATAAATTTGACTTTGAACCAAAAATGGCTCCAACAGTGATATTCAATGAGTTATCAGTGAGGGTGCTATCCAGGCTCACTCCTGCCCCCACGCATTGTGCTGATGGGTATATCTCCACCCTCTAAGAGATTCTGGTTCAGGCTCAATGGGAAATTAAATTAGCCCGTGTGTAATCATCTTGAAGCGTCTCTTCCCCCTGCCCAACGCTTACTCCCCCGAGAGTTAAAATAAGAAGTGGCCGGAGCAAAGTCATGTGGTTCGTTAAGCAATACAGCCCCTTGGTGCTTCAGAGGCATTGAACCTCAATATTAAATGCTGTTGATAATTATAAAGAATGCAGGACAAGAATAACTAAATGTAAGCAGCGGCATTTGTTATATCATATGTCTTCAAAATGTGTGTCTACGTATGCATTTGGAGTAATATGCCAATTTAATATAATGCCATTTTCCAGTCTCACATATATATATATATATATATATATATATATATATATGTAGATGGAGAACGTAAGTACTGTAAAGAGTTGAAAATGAGCAATGAGCTAGGGAACTGAAAGACACCAACATGTTCCAGCTCTTCATCGTTGGACAGGACATGTGATGCAAGGGGATGCAAGCTTGGTAAAACTTACAATGCACTCTACTTGTTAATAAAGCTCAATAAAGCATGAATAGCCATATTATACATAATGGAATGCATTGATGATGTTTGGTGAAACATTAATACATTTGAGGAAATGTGCTATCAAGGAGGCCTATGCAGGTAGACAAGAAAATTCCACGCAAGGTTACAATATGTTGCTATGCTGTAAATTCCCATTTTATCAGTGTACATTACAACGCAACGTTTTGTGGGATTTTTTTCTAACTGACGACCCTGTTTTCTTCATTAATAGCACATACATACCTGTATACACCTGCCTCCTAATGCCTTAAGTGTTGCATCAGCTCATATCGGGAGAAGCTCTCAGAGTTTTCTCGTTTTGGGAAACTGGAAGAGAAGGAGAGACATGTCAAAGCAGTGTGTAATTGAATTGAACATTGGATTTATGATTTATACGCTTTACAATGATAGGGGCAACTCACCTCAACGGCAGCCATTTTGCGCCAGTACAAGCTCACTGCACATCAGATACACAGTGGAGAGGCAAGAAGGGAGGGAATGAATGAAATCCATGTATATAAATATATATATTGTCTTGGTTGGGAGGTTGCCAGGACACCAGGTCAATACTACTCTTTTTCGAAAATCGCCATGGGATCTTTTATAACCACAGAGAGTCAGGACCATCCAAGCTACGGACATGTAGTCCCGTGGGATCGAACCCAAAACCTTGGCATTGCCAGTGCCATGCTCTACCAACTGAGCTACGGGATTACTTGTACTTTACTGTTATTAACATCAACATAACAATAACAGTAAAGCAGTCTATCTCCTGCTCAGTGGTAACACTGTTGTAACTTAGTAACACTGTTGTCATTGCTATGGCAGGTGCAGGCTGGAAGGGATATTACATTACATTACATTACATTACAGGCATTTAGCAGAAGCTCTTATCCAGAGCGACTTACAGTTTACATTTCTTTACAATCCATTCATACAGCTGGATATTAACTGAAGCAATTCAGGTTAAGTACCTTGCTCAAGGGTACAACAGCAGTGTCCCACCTGGGGATTGAACCTGCAACCTTAATGTTACAAGTCCAGTTCCCTAACCATTATACCACACTGCTATTTAATCAACCCGATCAAAGGGACAATAGGGGTGACCTTTAATGAGAGGAATTCAAAGCCACACTTCATTAACTAACTTCCTGCAAGGATTCTGATGTGAGGTGAGATGTGTTTAGAATTCAACGCAGGACCTGTGATTCAGAGGGAGATGTTTGAAATTCACTGCAGGGTGATTTTTTGTGATCCGCCTTTGTATTCCAGACCAGGCTCACTAAAGCGTGTTATTGCTTATTAATTTCCCCTCGCATGAACACAGGCATGACGAGGGAGGGCTATTTAAGAAAGAACATGGGTATATTTAACACATCTTAACCCTTTAATGGTCTGCTCAACCATTCGGTAGAGCACATTGTGACATTGCTTTTTTTCCAGGTGAGACTATTAATTTACATTTACATTTTAGGCATTTAGCAGATGCTCTTATCCAGAGTGACTTACACAGTTTGCATTTTTATTTACATACAATCCATTTATACAGCTGGATATTTTACTGAAGCAATTCAGGTTAAGTACCTTGCTCAAGGGTACAACGGCAGTGTCTCCACCTGGGATCGAACCTGCAACCTGTCAGTTACAAGCCCAGCTCTCTAACCATTACACTACACTGCCGGCACATGGATGTGCAGTAAGCTTGTACTGGCGCAAAATGGCTGCCGTTGAGATGAGTTGCCCCTATCATTGTAAAGCGTATAAATCATAAATCCATATTAAAGGGTAGATGTCATGTGCTTTAGGTATCACGCTGCTTTATGTGTCTGAGAATATGCATACGAGCGTATTAAAATATCTACTTTGAGAACGTAAGAGAAGAATGTTTTATTTGTGCAAAAGTGACGATGTACTGAAATTCGAAATATCAATTTGGAAAGTTGTTTGTCACGGTCATTACATTACAGGCATTTAACAGATGCTCTTATCCAGAGCGACTTACAGTTTTTACATTTCTTTACAATCCATTTATACAGCTGGATATTAACTGAAGCAATTCAGGTTAAGTACCTTGCTCAAGGGTACAACAGCAGTGCCCCCACCTGGGGATTGAACCTGCAACCTTAACGCTACAAGCCCAGTTCCCTAACTATTATACCACACTGCCTGCCTAGTGTCACAGGTCACACATTCACATTTCCTGACGTGGTTTCACACAAAGCCCCAAAAGCTAAGAGACGTACAAGATGGTTTTAAAACTCAGAGGCCCTGAGCCGCTCGTTCTCCAGGCAACGCTTGCGATCTCGGTCTCATCTGAGCGTTTGGGATCCAGCCCCAGTCAGTGTGATCGAGACTCTCCCTCAGAGACGAGCTTTATGAGAGGGGAAAGCTGCATGCGGCCGTGTAGATCCGTGGCGGACGCTAATAGAATTACCGCAGCCTAAGTGCTGCTGCAGCAGACATTTCGTTGACATTTAAGGCGAGTTGGCGACGCTGACGGGAGACGTGAGGGATGTGCAGCGCGCCCCGTTTAGAGCTGGCCGATCTGTCCACCCCTCCCCCCCCGGGAGCTGAGCCTCACCGTGACGGAATCGTTTATTTCTCTCGTTCAGACGCCGAGAGGAGAGCGGAGTGGAGACGGCGACACAGGCGGCACCCCCCGTCCTCCTCGGCAGGTGAGATGGAGGCGCTGCTCCAGAAGGGAGGGTCCCAGGCCCCTCCCCGCGTGGTCTAGTGGTTTCAATGTCGGACGCTGGCCACGGCGACCGGGGTTCGATTCCCCGGCCGCGCCACAGTCGGCTCTGGCCGGGAGTGCCACCGGGGGCGGCAATTGGCTGTCCGCCCCAGGGAGGGGGGGAGGGAAGCCGACAAGACGTTCGCTGCGCACAGGAGTGGCTCTGGGGTGCTGGAGTTACTATCGTCGGCTTGGCGAGCGCCGTCTCGGAGGAGATGATACTTTGCCTTCGTCGCCGCCAGTCACAGGGCTACGGCAGCAAACTATGAGGGAGGGATTGACCTGAAAATAGCGGGTGTAATTGGCTACCAAATTGGGAGAAAAACAGGATAAAACCAGAAACAAAAATGTAAAAGAAGGGAGGGTCCATTATAAGGGTAGGGACCTTTCTTTGTGACGTCGTCTTTTTGCAGAGAAGGGGGCGGAGTGCGGGAGGGGGAGGGGGAGGGGCACAGCCAGCCGTCATCATCCGAACACAGGAACCCCATCACTGTTTGTGTCCAGTGGATCGGATGAATGAATCAGTTCACTAATGAATGAACATGCACACTGAATAAGATGGGAATAATGAATGAAGGAATGAAAGAAATAAACAAGTATCACCCCTGCAGACATGACCTCTGACCCCTGCTGGGCGCCCATGTCCGAGGGCTTGTGCACGGAGTACATCCTGCAGTGGTACCACCACAGCCGGTCTGGAGAGTGCAGGCCCTTCCTGTACGGGGGCTGCAGCGGGAACCAGAATCGGTTCCCCACCAAACATGACTGTCAGAGGAGGTGTGGGACAAACAGAGGTAGGAAGACACATGAACTCACACACACACGCACACACTCACACATTCACATTCACACACGCACACACTCACACTCACACACGCACACTCACGCACACTCAAGCACACTCACGCACGCACGCACACACACACTCACACACATACACAAATGTTCAGTATGCACACAGAAGCAGGAAGACACACACACACGCACACACACACACATGCACACAAAACACAATATTAGGCACACTTTTTGTATTGTATTTGTATGAATTCCACAGTCGTCTAGGCTAAAGATCCCTGAATGTTTCAGTTGTTCACATTCTGATCAAAACAAACAGCTCAACACCACCCCTGGTGGCCAGGAGCGGAAGAGTTTAAGAATGCTTTGCAAGGATTAGCCTGGATTAGCATGTATCCTGAAGTCACCACACACAGTCCAATGAAAGAAATCCAGACGTTGATCAAGTAGCATCAGATTCAGCAGGGTGGCTAAAAAAGTGTCTTCGCCAGCCATTGGGATTCCTTCAGTTTTAGGTCTCAGTTTCTGAAATGTGACATCTTTGAATATTTTTCAGCCCGTTTAATTCAGATCTCCTCGGTGTGTCTGTACGCACTGTACAGGCAATGTATCTATTGTACGTCTGCATTTATTCTGTCTTTCTAGCGTGCAACACCCAGGGAGCAAAATCTAAGAAATAGATTTTAGATTTATCAAAACTATACACAACTTGTGTGGAGTTCAGATCGGCTAAATTGAGCCTAGATTCCTCCAGTCGGGCTGTGTGTGGGGGATTTATCTTACAGAAAGCAGGGAGGGACAAAAAGCACTGACTGATTTAGACCTTTGTGTTCCCTCACAGATTCTGAGACCAGAAGGTGAAAGTGTTCCTGCCAAACAAAACATTTCAGATAACTTTTATTTTTGTAAATGAGTATCTTATATTTGCATTTTGTATTGTGTTTTTATGTGCCAGGCATATATGACTTGACAACACAGATATTTGAGAAAGTAAACATCATAGGTAGGTATCATTTGAAATGCTAGGAAAAGTCAACGGAAATGGTAAATTCCCCAAATTTTTTATGTTGTTAATCATTCAATCATATTACCTTTGTATTTTGTTGCAGGAAAAAAATGTTTTTAATAACATTCTAATGTGGTGCAGTGGTACTTAGACATACAGACTGAGTTTGATAATGATGTCCAACATGCCACTGAAAACCAGAAAAGAGCATTTTAGCTATAAGGTAGTATATGGGTGCCATGAGTCTTTCACCATTCATTCTGTTGACTGTCCACAAGGTATCTCTGCTGCCACCGCATTTGGATTAACAGGCACTAGTTAAGATTTGCAGCAGGTGACTAACTAGTTAGAGGCTCAATATCAAATATGTCACTGATTCTGTTTGCATTCTGCTCCTTAAATACGATGCAGAAAGACAAATATTTGACACACTCCAGATATTGTAAGGCAACAGTGAAATAACACCCAGAAGCAACACTGATGGTTTTTTATTTTAGCAAAACCTGCAGGTTAACCGTTGACCATACTCACAACATTACCATTTCAGAGGCACTCAGAAGGGAGAGCTGAGAATCGATGCATTCAGGCAAAGGGACAACCTCATGTACCTCCTCCACCACCTCTTCCTCCTCCTCCTCTTCCTCCTGCTCCTCTTCCTCCTTCTCTTCCTCCACCTCCTCTTCCTCCACCTTCTCTTCCTCCTCCTCCACCTCCACCTCCTCTTCCTCCTGCTCCTCCTGCTCCTGCTGCTCCTTCTTCTTCTTCTTCTTCTTCTTCTTCTTATTAGCTGTAAAATATGACAGGCCCCTCACCCTTAACCCTTCAATAGTCTCACCTAGAAAAGAGCAATGGCAAAAGCCACAATGCGCTCTATTGCTCATGGTTGAGCATACCATGACAGGGTTAAACACAAGCGCATCTCTGTGATACCTCACGGAAGGAGAGGAATTAAACACACTGAATTGTTTAAGTGGAGTAATTGAATTGTAAATCAGACTGTGGATGTGATTTCGATGGAGGTGAAAAATCGGTCACGTCCCTGCCTATGGATAACGGGTGTTTTTCTCACGCGGTGTAGATCTCGCTCCCAATTAAAAATTTCCACTGCTTCGAACTTTGAACCACATCCACCTCTCCATTCCAGTCATTAAGAGCTGCTCTTAATGAACCAACAGCTCTGTCTGAATAGCCTGTGTGATATGCTCACCCACTTTCCAACACTAATTAAACAAAAGCCATGCACAGATGACATGCACTAAAAATAAAATATTTACCTTCGTACAAGGCTTTTAGGACGTCTTTTGTGCGAGTACAAAACTGCTGAATATGCACAGGCTATCCCTGTGTGTGTGTGTGTGTGTGTGTGTGTGTGTGTGTGTGTGTAGTTTCCCTGTGTCGTGATCTTATCCTCAATCAAGCTCAGAGGGGTATGTTCAGGGTTGCCAGAGAAATGCGTGTTTAAAAGACTTCCCTCTTGCATCCCGCCTGTTCGTCCTGTCGCCAGAGTAATATTTGGAGAACAAAATGTTACATTCGTGAAGCTTAAAGACCACAATGTGCAGGCTCCTTCCTTTGTTCCCTTTGGTCTTTTAATGCTGTCATTTCTACATCTCTCTCTCTCTCTCTCTCTCTCTCTTTCTCTCTCTCAAATTGGAATTAAAATATGATTCATTTCAATGACAGTAGAACACATTAAATAAGACATCTCTGTTTCAGAATTAACGAGGAACACAGATACAAATTATACAAATGCAATCACACAACATATTTTAGCTGTCACCCTCTTTTAAATGATGGCAGGCAGATGAGTATTGGACCGCCATCTCTATTGCAGCAGTCTCCTCACCCAGAAGTGTTGTTATTTCATCTTGAGACAGACTCAGAGGACTTGGGGAAGTACATGGGGCAGGCGAGGAGAAAGCAGGCCTCGGCATCTGCGTCTGCCAGGTTGCAGTGATCACACAGGTTTTTCCATTCTCACAGGATACTCTGCCAGGGAGTAGACTCTATTTAGAGGCTGGTAGATTTCCAATTTTTTGTTTGATTTTGTTTCTTCAAGCGAATGATCGATGTTCACAAGCTTGTTGTTCAGGTCAATTGTTTTTTTTTTATGTTGCAGGTGTAATCTTTTGTTTTAGACTGTGGAAGCATTTGTGTTTTATGGCTGGTTATTAGGTGCCTTTCTGTGAATAAACAATACTGTTTTTATATATGACATTTTTCAGTTTTCTTCCATCCAATGGTTTATTTTTGGTGTGTTACAGAGGATGGAGGACCCAATATTTCATTTCCATTAAGAAGGATGGGGCTAATGAAATATATTCACTTTATGGGAGGTTGTATTTCTCTCTCTCTCTCTCTCTCTCTCTCTCTCTCTCTCTCTCTCTCGCTCTCTCCCTCTCTCTCCCTCTCTCTCTCTCTCTCTCTCTCTCTCTCTCTCTCCTCTCTCTCTCCCCCCTCTCTCTCTCTCTCTCTCTCTCCCTCTCCCCTCCCTCTCTCTCCCTCTCCCTCCCTCCCTTTCCCTCTCCCTTCTTCCCTTCTTCCCTTCCCCCTTCCCTTCCCAGTGATGTTTCTTTCTCTTCCTCACGCAAGAGGAACATTCTGCTTGCAGTGAAAGTTGCGATCACCACTTCCCTCCCGTCTCTCTCTGGTAAATCAAACGTGATCAGAGAGCAGAGAGCCGTCCTGTGAAAACTGGGCCTCTCTACTCCCCCCTGGTGGGGCTTCGTGCCTGTGGCTGACACGCACCTCGTCCCATAAGCCTCAGCAGCAGGGGCTGCCACGAAGCAGGCTGAGGTCCAGATGAAGGAACAGCAAGAGTCTGTACGCGCGTGTCCAAAGCCGCACTGCCAGACAGACGCTGGTGTGGCAGGGGATTCCTCCTTGAGCCTGCTGGTCGCTTGTCCAGAGGGGAGCGAGAAGGACACACTCCCACGCGCTCTATCTCTCACACACACACACAGATTATACAAGCAGGGGAATACACAAAGACTCCGGTCAAGTTGCCATTCTACTATCGTCATCAATAAACCCTCAGAGGTGAGAATAACTAACGGCTCATCAACGTTCGATAATGTTATCTACTCCTCCCACTCCTTTTGTAATCAATACTTTTTATTTGACTGAAATTCACTCATGCAAAGCTGTCCACCCACTAATTTATCCATAATTAGTCTTTTACATTACTCATTTAAACACGTGGATGTTAAACAATCTAGCCATTTTATTAACGTCTTAAAAGCATACCTTAACAGCAGCTGCTGTGTAACAAATGTAATAATGCATGTAAATATGTATAATGTCTCTATGTCATTGAGATCGTCAGGGTCTTTTATAGTCACCCGCAAGGCCACCCCTGCAACCTGCATCCTCATAAACTCTCTTGTCTGATGGAGGCCAGCGTCTGCCTGATAGAGTCATCCCTTCTGTTTGATGGAAGCCACTCTGTCCCTGATAGAGAGTAGTCCCTTCCGTGGAACAGAGGCCATTATCTTGTTCCTATTTTTGACAATATGTTCTATCTGATGGAAAAGTCTTTTTTATGTGATAGAAACCAATCTCTTTTGCTCCAGACCCTCACTCTGTGCCCTGTTCCTCTCTTGCTCCCTGTCTTCTTCAGCTCTACAGGAGTGGACAATAATTTTCCATCAGCATATTTATGTTTTTGTTGTGACCCCATGTGCTAGTCTGTCTATAAGACGTCAGAGCCATAATACTCACCGTAGTGGATTCCTTTTCTGCTTTGTTCTGGGTCTTTTTTGGGGGGGATTTTTATTTTATTTTTGTTTCAGATTTTTTCCAGTTTTTCTCCCAATTTTGTAGCCATTTATACCCTCTATTTATTTAAATTCATCTTCCCCCAGGAACTCACTACCCGTCCTCTGGGTCAAGCCAATTCCCTGATGCTAGCGTTGACCCGCCTCCTTCGAGATGGAACTCTCCCACCTACTTCGAAAGACACCCTTTGTGCTTCTCGGCGAGTTCGTGCCGACCCACCCTCTCCCTGGGGCGGACAGCCAAATGGCACCCCCGATCTGGGCTCCTGGCCAGGGCCGGTCTGGCACAGTCGGGTTTCGAACCGCGACTGCAATAGGCAGCTCACACTCGCAAAGCACCAGTCAACGCAAGTGCGTTAGACCGCTACGCTATCCGAGGCCCCTGTTGGAGGTCTTTTTAAACTTGAGAGCCATTTTCACCCAAGAACCATAATGCAACGCTTATTCTGATCCCTATGGTCAGATCCCCCCCACCCTGATAATACAATAACGCCTGCCTAGGAAGATCATTACAGCCACTTCATAAGTGAGCATCTTCCCAACAAACTAATATGCCTCCGGGAGGAATAAACAGCATGTTAATCGGTGTGTATTAATTGGTGACGGGGGCCCCTACAAAGCAATTACCGCAGATATGGAAGCGGGGTCATTAAAAAGGAGGAGTACGGTGCTTTCAGACAGGGAGGACACGGAAAGGTCAGTGATTAGTCCTCTGCAGCTGTACATCCTCATTATGCTCACTGTGATCACCATCAGCCAGGCCTCACAGGACCACAACAACTTATCCAGAGTCAAATGGTTGGGCCCAAGAGGTGATTGAGTCTTCAAAGGTCACGGGCGAGCTTAAAAAGTTTTCAAAAGTTGCAACAACAGGCCTCTCCTGGGTGGTCTAGCGGTTACAATGTTCTACAAAATGTTAATGGACAAAATGGATTTCAACCATACAAGCACATTTATTCACATACACACACATATACACACACACCTACAAAGAGTACATCCAAACCTGATATACATTCATGAACACATATAGCCCATATATCAGACATGGGCTTTGTGCATGGTATAGTTCAGTCCTCACACACGCACACACTCACACACACACACACAGATAGAGAGATAGACAGACAGGTATGCATACACACATACATTTACACATAATTAATGATACTCACTGCACAGTTTCCCAAAATGCAAATGTATTTTTGCCTGCCATTCAACTCAAATATATACAGTGCCTTACAAAAGTGCCCAGACCCTTGGAAAGTTTTCAAATATTGCTGGATTCACATTTTTTTCCATTTCATATTATTTATTCAAAACTCACATGCTCAAACTGAATTTTTATAAACAAGAAATTAGTTATGTCACCTAATATTTTAAATAAAAAGTTTAAATATGCAAGTAAGTATTCAGACCCTCGCATTAATATTTGGTGGAAGCACCTTTGGCTGCAATAACAGCTTTATGTCTTTTTGTGCAAAGTTTCTACTAACTTTGCACACAGGTTGGAGGTGATTTTCACCCATTCTTCCTGGCAGAATTGCTCCAGCTCTCTCAAGTTGCTTGGACATTGCTTATGGATTCATTCAATTGTGCCACAGATTCTCGATGGGGTTCAGGTCAGGACTTTAACTGGACCACTCGAGGACATTCACCTTTTTATTCTTGAGCCACTCCAATGTAGCTTTGACCCTGTGCTTTGGATTATTATCCTGCTGAAAGGTCAATTTTTTCCCCAGCTTCAGTCCAAAAAGCTCTATTTTAGTCTCATCTGGCCACAAAACCTTTTCCCACATCTTAGCTGAGTCACTCACACACTCTCTAGCAAACTCCAGGTGGGCTTTGAGATGTTTTGTTTTAAGTAATGGCTTTTTCTTGCCACCCTGCCATACAGGCCAGTATTATGCAGTGCTCTTGATGTTGTTGACTGATGCACTATTACTCCATTCTCAGCCCCTGAACTCTGTAGCTCGTTTAGAGTCATTGTTGGCCTCACAGTGGCTTCCCTCACAAGTCTCCTCCTTGTTTGGTCACTGAGTTTGGAGGGACAGCCTTTTCTAGGCAGGGTCTGGGTGATATGATGCAGCTTCAACTTCTTGATTATTGAGCCAACAGTGATCACTGGGATATCCAAACCCTTAGATATTTGTGTGTATCCTTCTCCTAATCTATGCCTTTTGATAACCATATCCCCGGGTTCCTGAGAAAGATATGAATTATTTTTGCTCTTCATTTTTGTGTCTTTCCTTCAGATTCACTACCCAACCATATTCACTGGTGTAGATTCACTACACCTCACAAAGACAGGTGTTTGTAATCCTGAAATCATGACAGTCGCTGTTATGGCACACAGACAGAAGCCAATCAACTCATTGTGTGGCTCGTGAAGGTAATGTTTTGCACCTGCATTAACATACAGCTGTCAGAGCACGGGGTTCAAATACTTTTGCAATCAAACAGTTTTCCATTTGTATTTCATTTTAAGTATAAGGCTTGAAAGCAACAAAATGTGAAAATTGTGCAAGGGCCCGACCTATCTCTGGTTATCTCACGTCTGGACTACTGCAATTCCTTGCTGGCAGGCTTACCAGCCTGTGCCACCCAGCCACTGCAACTAGTGCAGAACTACCCAAGTTCGACACTGCACTGGCTCCCTATTGCAGCACATATCAAATTTAAATAACTTGTGCTGGCATATCGGGCCATTACAGGAACCTCTCCCTCCTACCTCCAGGCACTCATCACACCCTACAGCCCAGCCAGACCCGGTCCTGACCCAGTGGAGAAGGTCATTCCACGGCCGAGGGGTCAGGACAGAGAAGAGGCGAGACCGTGAGGAGCGGCTGCCGGGCGCCCAGAGGAATGGGACAGTCGGCTTGCCAGAGGAGGCAGAGCGGAGGGGTCTGGCTGGGGTGTAGGGTGTGATGAGTGTCTGGAGGTAGGAGGGAGCGGTTCCTCTGGGAGCTTGATAAGCCAGCACCAGTGATTTAAATCGGATGCATGCTGCGATAGGGAGTGCAGAGAGGTGAGTAGAGGGGTGTGTGTGAACTTGGGTTGGTTGAACATCTTCCGCAAGAGACTCAAAACCCATCTCTTTAGACTCTACTACCACTGACTCTATACATTTATGAACTGCCATTACCAGTCTACATGTTTTTTTAAAAAATACTAACTTTTCTTTGCCTGTGTTACAGGTATGGTGTGCAACTGTCAACAATGGTGGTTATTACAGAGTTACTACACTGATCTCTTGCACTAACCATGTTTAATCTTACCATGTATAAATGCGCTTTTTGTAAATCGCTCTGGATAAAGCGTCTGCGAAATACCGAAAATGTCAAATGTTAAATGTAAAATGTTCATGTATTATTGCGCCTGGGATGCTTAATGCGTGTCTGAGTGGACTTTACTTCCCACGTCAGGCTTCCGTTATTTCAATAACGACAAGGACGTAAAGTGGGTGTTCTTATATATGCCCCGCGCAGTAATTTATTGCAAAGTTGCGAGCAGTTATTTTGGCACTGTTTTCGAGTTTGTTTGTTTGTTTATCCAGGACTGGCACGTAGTCTACAGGAGCTGTCCGTGGTGATCGTTGTCAGAGAATTGTGTTGGTTGATATTTTAGTTTCTCTCATAAACGAAGCGTCTGAAAGAGCGAGTAAAATGTTTTACAGGTAGGCAGTGCCACAGAGCTTCCTCTCCTACGTAGGCAGAGCCAAACCGCATCTCACTCTGATTTTATAAAGACAAAAATGTCAAACCTATGACGTAAGAGCGCGTTTACGATTACAGTCTGACGGGATCCTCCTAAACGAATTCCATTCGTATGGAATTACGATTTAATCTCGTGATCCGACGGGTTATATAGTATAGAGGAGAGGAAGTGGTCCAAAGAGACGAAGTTCTTACAAAGACGGGATTACTACATTTATTTAAACACCTTTTTCTTTTTACATCTCCCAAACTTTGCGTGGCAAACACCGTGTCCTCCAGTTAAACTTCAGGAATTGGGTAAGTCTTACTATTTTTCTATCTCCTAAATGCCTCCCTCATTCTGGAATGTATTCTACATTGAAGTTTTATAGAAAAAGAAAAAAAAGATATATAAAGTAGCTAGGCTATATCTCTGAATAGATCACTACACGATTATTTCTTCAAACAACAAGGGCGCGTACAAACAAGGGTATATGTAGCCTATATCTAGGAACATTACGGAATAGCCTATAGCCTTTGTGTGTCATGACAAATCTAACAACTTTGACATTAATTGTTTGCCATGTGTGATTCAGTGTGATTCCCTCTCATCCATGTTAATGCCATCTGTAAACGATACTATGGAATGGAACAATGTAGGCTATCCCTCGGTGTTCGTATGAATATGTCGTGATCATATTTTGTTTTCGGAGATGGGCTACAATCCTTTGAGCGTTTTCCTTTTCCACATCCCCTTTACTTCACTGTCCCGTGCGGTGAGCGCGCGCACACAAATGCGTATTTTTGGTCATCGGGACACCCCGATTTTCCAGGCGTGAGGAAATTAGACCTATCTTCCATACATGGCAGGCTAATCAGTCCTTAAACTTTCAATAGCCTATTTTTCAGTCGTTCGCTTGTTTTATATACTCTGTATAATTTTTCCTTTAGCTTTTTCCTTTTATAGGTTTCAAAACGTAACTCTGTTCGTGCCGCTCCTTTCGCTTGTTCTTTTGACTTTGCAATTGTGTCTCAGGGTTATATCGCCCAGGAAGAGCCGGTCTAACGGAGGTACCGGAGCGGCAGTAATGACGGAGCAGATGGTTGAAATCTTAGCGGGAAAGCTATTTAAAAATCCCCTAGCACCGTCCCCAGCTTGTCTATGGAGGTTTTCACATGTTCCTCAATGTGATTCAGGTGGTAAATAGCCTAACACACATTCTGGTGAAGGGGAAAAGGCAGATGGCAATACATTTTCCTTTTAACCTCCATCATTTATTAGGATTAATTTCATCGAAGAAAATTACGCTTACTGAGAAATGTTAACTGAAGTCATACAAAAAAAAGACTCGAAGGAGAGTCTACTATCGTGTTATTTCGACTCGGGAAGCAACAATAAAACGATATTTTACTTCAAAGCCGCGATTTAAGTAGAGAGAATTCAGTGCAGAAGTGCTCGCCAGAATTCAAAACATCGCTTAAAGGCTCAAAGAATCAATATGTGTTCTTCCAAGGTGCCCGTGAACTTTTGTTTGACTAAAACCTAATTAACCGACCGTTCCTTCTTTCCAGCCAGCGCGGGACGGACACAACGATGTCTTACATGAGAGCCCTGCTCGCGCTCGCAGTCCTGTGCGCCCCGACGTCCAGCCTCTGCTTCAGACTATACGAGAGCGAGTTTAACTTCCTGTGCAACAACGAGGTTCTCTCCGGAGCCAAGAAGAGCGGTCTTCCGAGCGACTCGCCGGCGAACGAGCGGGGCTTCCTCTACCTGCCCGGAGACAGCCAACTCCTCGGCGGCGGACACGCGAGAGAAAAGGACGTTCCCCGCCTCCAGGTACAAGTACCTGACCCAGGCACAGCTGCGAGGGAAGATGTACCAGAACAGCGCGAAGAGCGATCGGCGGAGCAAGTTCACCCTGTCCCTCGACGTGCCCACCAACATCATGAACATCCTGTTCAACATCGCCAAAGCTAAGAACCTGCGAGCCAAGGCCGCCGACAACGCTCGCTTGATGGCACAGATTGGGAAAAAGTGAAGACTTTTCATGTGAAATCGTGCAGAGTATTTTTATTGTTGACTTAATTTATTTATTTCATTCGTTCAAATTGACGCACACTGGGTGTCATTGCTCAAATTCAGTTATGTTAAAATGTGTCATTCTTCAACTTCAGCTTTGTTTAAATGTTGCATACTAAATTCCAATGTCCCTCAAGCGCAACTGAACTCCTTGCGGTTGGTGCACGCCCTCTGATCTCTGTAACGACGTGGATGTTTCCATTCGTCTCTTCCATTTTAACGCACGTGGGCGCTGAAAAGCAAACAAGACGAAGATAACCAAATAGTAATTAAAATCGAGCGGCGATTAACTATAATTGAGTGAATGTAGCTATGGTTACACTCCTGGTCAAAGTTGACATCTGGTCAGGAAAATTGTGAATATCGGCTCCAGCTACGTCAAAGTCAAGCCCCATAATCTCACGATTTTACATTTTAATAAAAGGCATTGTAAGAAATCACAAAAGCATTACATTTGCTGTTTTATTATGCCCACAGAGGACGCCCTGAAAATATTTGCATTGATGCTTTTATTTATTATTATTACCCATTAAAAGTCAGTTCGCAGTTTAAGAAGCATAATATTCCTATAGCCTATTGCTAGCAGACTGTGTTTGACTACTGTCTGTATAATGATTGGAAATAATCAAATCAGCCTTGCATAGTCAAATAAGCTTCTGGTCTACGTATGTAATACTATCTAGGCTAATATATGTAATATAACCAATTAGATATACTGCATTGAAAATTAAGTTCAGATTTACTCATGCAATTAAACCTGTCAGATGAATCAGAATGTGATGCAGCCTACTGAAGCTATGTGTATATTGTAGCCTATTGTTTATACCACATATTTCACAATGTGTTTTTAATACAGATTTAGCTTTCAACAAAGAAATATAACTTTTGCGTACATATATTATAATATTACCGGGAGAGAGTAAACTTGTGATAATATTGTGTCATTAAAACCCCAAACAACTTTGAATAAATATCAAGGTGCATGGTAGTGTGATGGCGTTGCCAATGGTCACGTTTACTTGCACCCTTGTATTCAAGGTTCCATGGTTACATATTCAATAATTTCGAATATGACATGACCATTTACGTAGCTTATAGTGAATGGAAGATTCCGTGTTCCGATTCTGGTGAATCCAAATGATTGGGGAAAAATAGACCATCACTATTCATGTACTACTGATATAGCCTAATATATTCATAATTGTGCGACTATTTGGATGAACTAATGGTGCGCATCCATATACATCGCAAATGACGCCTGACACGAAAACTACTTAGTTATTTACTGTGTAAGCAAGTAAGCAAATAAAAAATACAAGTAGGCTATACTCTTGCCTTTTCGAAAGATGTGGTAATGTAAACAGCAAAACTGGACTATAGCTTTATCCACGTATTTAGACATGAGAAATTAATTCCATTTAAACGTGCAAATGTTCAGTTTATGTTATGTTAACTCGCAAGAGTTTACAAGTAGGCTAGTCAGGTGTAGGCTACGCCACGGATGAGTCTATGAGCATAATATGCATAATAAACTAATCCACATTCGGATAAACAAGAGACACTATTTTGGTTGTCAATGGCATGACAAAGGCTGCTTCGCCAAACCAGTATTCCCAATGCTGCCATATCCATTCACAAGGAGACTGTTCCATCAATGACGCCGTTTACGTTTTCGGAATGAACGGCAATGTGATCACTCATGTCACTCGCCTGTAGGTAGCGATGGAGAATGCTTCAAAGAGCTCTAGTCTCAGCGGGACAGGGTACAATTCCGCTGTAAGGCGTTGGACGCGCAGAGCGTGGTTTACGCGATTCGGATATTAGGCTAATGCAGAAAACATGTTCTACGTTGTGCAGTTTACGTGACTAAATTCGCTCAGAGGAATTAATTTCGTAGCATCTATATACGATGTTTAGAGAACAAACTGACTAGCCGCACATCACGGTTATTTTGTTATATTATTTTGATCACGGAGGCTTTTTATATCGCACTGAATAAAGTAAATAAACACTTCGTTAACAAAACCACTGAAATCATACGAGAGTAGACTCTGACCTGGACATAGATCTAAAATCAGTTTACCCACCCCAAATCCCAATCCCCACTATTTAGTCAACTATGTTTCTGCTCCAGGATCAGCCCGCTATATCTGAAGTCACGAGTTTGCGCAACAGTGATCTTGCAGTAGTGCGTTTGGAGGTATCAGCTGTACACAGATAGAGGACAGTGGACCATTATTATTTCCCAAATGTCAATATTACAAATATTTATGAACTAGTTTTGCACTCATTTATTTTAAATGCCGATGAATTATGCATACTTGGAATGTTAACGGAATAATGCACCAATATTGTTTGGAATCCTCAAATCGGTAATAGGCTATACGGGAATAGCGTTTTACGTGTTTTGTATGTTCTGTTCTGAATGACGTTTTTAATTGAGCGCATATATTTAGAGACATATATTAATATTAATATTAGCATACATGTTAGCCATAATTCTGAAGTATTAAGAATATTCCCTGTTTGTAAACGTGGTCAGACTGAACATGCCATTAATCTTCAAATAATAGAATATACATGTTTCCTTTTAGACAATGGTCATTAAACTCTCAAACCCAGATTGAAAGAGGGATCTGCTACAGGCTGTACATTTTATATTTGAGAATCCTCTGACGTGTGAACAGATTTGTGTACATTCTTCAGCCATTTACACAAATGCAATTATTTAATAGCGCTTGGTTTGCATCCCACATTTCAGAGTGATTTTATGTTTTACAATTTTATTTGATGAAAATATGTCATGAAAGCCGAGTTCTGTCATTGTAACGGACTGAATTTCATACTTTGTAGATATGAACTTTGCTCTGCATCTCTGTAGAAGAAATCAGTATTGCATATATCAAGTACATGCTACAGTGGTTATTGCAAAATGTATGCTGCACAAAATATTTTTATACTCAAATGCATTATTTTTTTCTGTAATAAATGACAGCAGATGGATCGGAGTTTGTGTTTGCGCATCGCTCTAAAAGGTGCTCTCTCTGCTTCTGCGCATTTTCACTAGGTGTTCTAACATTACAGATATGGCATGATCCAGCAACCGTGTGTGAAATAAACAAATTACTCTTAACCAGAAGAATGTAGGTTCCAATCCAGAATGAGAATGGGATACTTTGGCTAAACCCAGGAGTGATTTCACCTACTGAAGTACAGGGACGCAAAGGGCTTCTCAATTTTCTCAAAGTTACAATTTTCAGCACCTTCATACGTCACAACAGCTGAGTGAACAGATATTAGCAATAGCCAGTTTGATGATAACAAATTACGAAAACGTGTCCATTGTTACCTGCATTAGTATACATGAATTACCTTGCAGGCCCGGCCAATTTGCCCTACATACGGATAACAACCACACCCACAATTCCACTTGTTATCATGGCGCATGTCACAGGCTACAATGCCAGATGGAACATTGTGGCTGTCGTGTCCTCGGCTAAGTTCTTTATGAACTTCATCGGTATGCACAGCGCGTGTATGTCAAGAAAAATCAGATATAAACGACACATACCTTTATGGTTATAGATGTATGTGTAATAAAATCGATAATGCAATACAATGTGTATAGTAGCCTTTAGTAACTCAGATAATAGCAGTTTTACTAAATCCAGACAATTATGTCGAATTATGTTTCACCTGATTGGTAACCCCCCCTATAGAATCACTGTCCGACGATTTAAGCAAACCGCTTAAAGCGCACGTGTTTTTAAATCAGCTTGTTTGCCTCAAAGTGGGAATGTTTGTGCCACTATGATTTCTACGGATGACAACGAATAACAAATATGTATCTTCTTGTTATCAAGTATTGATTTTGTATAAGCTCGAGGCTATCAGGGGATATGATTTGTCTAATTATACGAACAGAGGGCAGTAAACACAAAGCAACATTTTAACGGTAAAGGATATGTGTGCTTTTCTAAATAGACAGTAGGGCTGTGTCCCAATCGTCTTCTCGTGCCCTCGTTGTCTACTCCCGTCTACTTCTCCTCGTCTATTTCGCGAACTTCCCAAGGAGAAGAGAGGGAGGAGACACGGCTAGAGGAGAGAGAAAACGAGCAGCACAGAGATGCGTTGGGGGAAAATGGGACACCCCACGCCCCTGTTCGTGAAGGGGACGTGTTGGGACGCAGCCGAATGATGCAGACTTTCAGCACTGTGAACAGCAGCAACGCCCATCCATCCATAACCTCACTGCTGCCCCTATAGGCAGGAGAGAGCGTTGCAGAACATTTTCACACAGTCCGTAACGTGGCCTTGACGTCATTTCCGTCGACGTGGAGTTCCTATGTTTTCTGGTGCCGCTTTGGGTAGGATTGCTGAGAAAAAGTAGCTGCAACAATGATAAAGAAATTTGACAAGAAGGACGAGGAGTCTGGTAAGATTGAACATTTAAGAAAGAAACGACCACTGTAGATCAAATAAGTGAACCTCGTAGCCAGAGACAGTATCTGAGGTCGGTTTAGTCCAGGAGGAGTAAGTTGCAGGCCTCGGATAACGTTAGCGCGCTAGCCCTAGTTTCGCGAACTTTATCCAGGACAACAGTTTAAACCCTAGGCTGTTGTGACACGTCGGGCATTCATTTTCATATTTTGGTGTTGCTAGCTGATGTACATTCTATCAAAATGTCTAATTATTTAGCAAAACTATAGATGGCTATAGCAAGCTAGCTGGAGACCTTGCTCTTTGCAAGTGCCATAACATAGTCCAGTCCGAAGTCGCTAAGTTGGCTAGTATAGTACAGTATATTCTATTAAGATCGCTAACGTTAGCATACATAAAAACATAGTTCCTTGTAGAACTTCCTTGTAGAGCAGAGAAGTTCTCTGCTCAGAGAAGTCCCGTACCTTACCTAGCTAACGAACAATCCGTAGCTAGCTGTAGTATATCTCTGTAAGGTAATAGGATAGAACATTTGTGAGCTGTGAAGTTAGCTGTAAGTAGCCGGTAGCAATTGGTACATTTGGGTGTTAGCTACTGTATTCGAACATACAAATAACAAAGAGCTTAATGCTCCTACACAATACAATATTTTAAGTTATAATGGCAATTTTAATTTCCTTAATATCCTTAGCAGGATTCGTTAACTGACATTGGGATAGCTGAGTCGAGTAACATAATTTGTGTTTGTTTTAGGAAGTGGTTCGAACCCTTTCCAGCACTTGGAGAAGAGCGCGGTTCTGCAGGAGGTAAAGCCCAGATGTTAAAAGTGCTGTTCTGTGACCCAGACAATGTCACTGTTGCCTGGGGGATTTCTACATCCCAAATCAAGATGACGTGTTTCGTCTGTCAAAGGAGGCAACACAATGGCGCTATTTGCCTAATGCGATGCATCGCATGCTTGTTTTTAACACTTTAACAATGCTTTTTGCTGTCCCTAACAAATAATTAAAAAATGACCAAAATATACGGTATTACAATGACCCCAGCACAGTGCTTGTTTTTAGAAACCCGCTTAAATGGAAAATATCAAACTGCTGACCTGCCCCTTACAACCAGCTATTTACGAAAGAAACACAAACAAGGCCATTTCTGCTCGTGAACGAGTCAACCATGCCACGTCAACTCAATGCGCTTGTTTTTAATAATACTTTTTAGGTGGAAAGAAAGTTACAAATTCACAAGCCAGACTGCTTGAATCTTTTAGGTGACAATTTCAAAAGCCAGACTGGAATCGGTGACAATTCATTTTCAAGTTCAAAAAACAAACACAATGTTTCCAGTTTTTTGGTGCCGATGGGAAATGAATTACAAACCTGCAAATCGCAGTAATTCACAAATATTTACATTAACTATATCTCAGAATGGCTCATCCTATTTACTTAACATATATATGCTATATATCCGCAATTCTGTTCAGCACTGACTCAGAAAAACCTAAGCCCAGTCCAAGCCTTGCCCAGTTAGTATATCATGCTTAACAAAGGACTTTGCATTTCACAGAGTTATCGTAAACACAATGCAAAAAGAATAGGTTCAACATGAAATTGAATTTATTTCATGGAAATACCATACTATAGGAAATACCATACTATAACGGCAAAATCTAGGGGATCTGTAGTTTTGCTGTTGTCTGTTTAATTCTATAGAATACAGGGGAATCAACCTTTTGTTAAAACATTTTCATGTGATTTGTCCTATTTAAAGGCTCGGATCTTTAACGAGACTCCAATAAATCCACGAAGATGCCTCCACATCCTCACCAAGATCATCTACCTGCTCAACCAGGTAGGGCATGCTTCAAATATGCACACCTGTAGTGTTGTTTTATAATGGAAATGTTGATTGATTTAAAGAAGAAAAAAAATGTATATACAGTATATATATTGTATTTAAGGCCAGATGAAATATAATTGCAAAGTACTTTGCCCATTTTTGAATTTAAGAAAATCGAAGCATTTGTGACATTTTCAAATTACTGTTATGTTTGAAGTTCACTTTGGCGACCGCCACAATGGTCTGAAGTAAGGAGATCCCTTGCTTAATTTTGGACCAAATGCATTGCAGTTATTTTGAATGTGGAACCATTGCCAGGTATGAAGTGCCTCACAGCCTGCCAGGTAAGCCACCTGTGCCACTGGTTCTGAGTGGAGTTATTCATTTTGATTTTGTTTATTTTTCCTTCCTCACAGGGGGAACATTTTGGGACTACCGAGGCGACGGAAGCTTTCTTTGCAATGACTAGGCTCTTCCAGTCCAATGATGTAAATATATATATATATTTTTAATTGTATATATATTATTAATTATATATATTTTGTAATTAACTGCCAAATATGACATACAACATCACCTGATATTATGAAGGTGCTTTTTCCATTTAAAATACACTTTGGAGACTGCTACCATTCCTGAATGTTCCGTGATCTGTATAGACTGGGATGGCTCATTTTGCTATGTGTACATATGTTCCCTTAACAGCAAACCCTGCGGAGGATGTGCTACCTGACCATAAAGGAAATGGCTAACATCTCCGAGGACGTCATCATTGTGACCAGCAGGTAAGGCTGAGTGAATGCGTCTGGTCTGAATGCTCCTGGATATCTGTGTTTAATTTTGCTCCACATTAATGTTGGAATTGGCTTGGATGTTTGCTACAGTCATACAGAAATCTTACGACTGCAGAAAACTTGACCGCATTTAAACTGAAACTCCAGTCAAAATCTATAGTGCGTGCGTGCATATATAAAATCAGTGGCAACTGGTGAGCTGGAAACAAGAAGGCACAAATCTTTATCATTACTCTCCTGTTTCCATCTACTCTCTTTGATTAACAATCTAGTTTGAAAGAAGATAAGGTTTCTACCTCCTCTGTTTCCAACTCACCAGCCACTACATGTATATAGATTTTTGGGAATGCAAATATTTACTTTATATACACACACACACACACACACAGGAGGTGTGGGACAAACAGAGGTAGGAAGACACATAAACTCACACACACGCACACACATTCACACTCGCACACACACACGCACACACACACACACACACACCACACACACACACACGTTGTGCTGCATGATCCACATCACTGGATCATGAGCAGTGCTATATCAGTGGGTAGAAAAGGGCTGTTCAGCCTTATATTTAAAGATCAATGGACAATGTGCAGGAGTAGTAATAATCAGCCAGTTGGAAGTTTGGTTGCAATCTACCACCTGAGCTGCAGAGGGTGCTGTGTTCTTCTGGCATGCAAGGAATGACTTCATGCATGTCCACATACACCATACCAAATTATGTATTTTGCATTGTATTTTGTTCTCCTTTAGAACAGTGGTGTTGCTTGCATTGCAGTCATTTTTATTGAACCTGTTGTCATTGTTTTCAGCCTCACCAAGGACATGACTGGTAAAGAGGATGTGTACAGAGGCCCAGCGATCAGAGCGCTGTGCAGGATCACAGACGTGAGCGTCTCCTACTGCGTCTCCTACTGCGTCTCCTTATCAATACCTGTCTAATGTGTTCCTATGATTCACTGCACTGCACCTACCTACTGTTTCTGCATCGTTCTCAGCACCACGCTTATCCAATGTGTCCATCTCATGTTACATGACACTAGCGATGTAATGGTACACAAAAATCACGGTTCAGTACGTACCTCGGTTTTGAAGTCACAGTTTGGTACGTTTTCGGAAAAAAATACAGCGGGGGAAAAAGAAATGCAAAACATTCAATTGCTTTTCATTTATTATGAACTTTGTAAACAGTGGCTAATTAGCCATAATTTACTGAACAAAGTGAGGCACGTATCTTTCTTTCTTAAAAAAAAAAAAAAAAGAAAAAAGGTCAGTCAATACTGCTGCAACCGCACGCAAAAACAGTTCCTCACGCGCGTTAGTTAGTGGTTAAAGCAAGATTGCATTCGTAGGGTTCAGCGCGTACCGAACCGAAAGTCCTGTACCGAACGGTTGGTACGAATACTAGTACCGTTACACCCCTACACGACACCGATTTCACCATTCTGATACCGGCAGACCAGCATGTTGCAGACCTTTGCTTGTTACACAAACCATATCGTTACACTAATTATCTTAACATGTATTCATGTGAATGAATGTAAATGTGATTGTGTCCTGTTGCAGACGACTATGCTGCAGGCCATTGAGCGGTACATGAAGCAGGCCATCGTGGACAAGGTGCCCAGTGTGTCCAGCTCCGCTCTGGTGTCCTCACTGGTCAGTCTCCTCATTCCCACTCTGTCTCTCACTGGTGATAACAGTAAACCAGTATTCAGAAGAAACGCACAAGAACAGATGCTGTTTATTAACCTTTAAATGATCGTTTTGTAATCCATTCTTAAAATGCTTAGCAAACAGCAGTCCTTGAGTGGTGGTGTACACACTTTTGTAAAAAGTAAAAATGTACCACTTCATTGTACTTTAAAAGGTGCAGTACATTGATCAGATGCCTTATGTATTTACTATAGCCACAGAGCAAACCCATTTTAAAGTGGAAGGAAATTGTGGGTTTATCAGTGCACTTGTCCCCAAAACATAATGCAAATTAGGCGCAATAAAATAAAGTTTAAAACGAATGAATTGGGGCAGGAGGTTTTTGATATATATCCTAAGAGAGACCTATCAGGCCTTGTTGTTTAGATCAGGGGTGGGCAATCTTACCCTGTGTGGGACCGTGTGGGTGCAGGCTTTTGTTCCAACTGAACAGTGACACACCTGATTCCACTAATCAAAGCCCTGATTGAAGACTTTGATTAGCTGATTAGTCAAATCAGGTGAGCTACTGCTCGGCTGGAACAAAAGCCTGCACCCGCAACGGCCCACACAGGGTAAGATTGCCCACCCCTGGTTTAGATGGTACACCATTGTCAGAAAGCGCTTGTGTGTAAAGTGTGTGATTGAGTCTGTGGCCATGCAGAGCTCATTGTGTGTGTGTGTGGTGTTTGTGCAGCACATGGTGAAGATGAGCTATGATGTGGTGAAGCGATGGGTGAACGAGGCGCAGGAAGCAGCTTCCAGTGACAACATCATGGTGCAGGTGGGCGAGATTACATCACCAGGAACACGCTGCTGCCAGTGCTGGCATTACAGCTTCAGCCCCTCACTGTGAAAACATCATCAGAGCTCTGATACAAACATTGTGGCTTGTGCTCTTGTGTTTGTGATTTTAATTTGTTTCAGATTTTCCCCCAAATTTGGTAGCCAATTGTACCCTGTTTCTAATTCAACGATTCCTTTAATAATAGTACACCTTAAAATGAAATAAATGTAGTTCAGTTAAGTCTGAACTCTATGCTGACATCTTTTGGCCAGGAAAATATCATATTTTAAGCTGCGAGATACTGTTAAAGCACTATTAAAGGGAATTTTGGGTATTTGAAATATCTTTGTGCTGTGAAATGAAGCATGTCACCTACAAAAATTCACATGTTTCCCATGAAGATGATGATTTCATATAAATTGTTATTGTAAAATGTGGTGTGTATTTTGTGTGGGTATAAGATGCATCTGTGTGAAGGTGTGACTAAGACAGGTTTCACTTGCAGTAGGACATTTTGGTAGCCTTTCCCAGGGGGATAAAAGCAAATGAAGGGAATGTGTGTCCTCTCTCCCTCAGTACCACGCCCTGGGTCTGCTGTATCACCTGCGGAAGAACGACCGTCTCGCCGTGTCCAAGATGCTCAACAAGTTCACCAAGTCCGGCCTCAAGTCCCCCTTCGCCTACTGCATGCTGATCCGCATCGCCAGCAGACTGCTGGAGGAGGCTGAGGGCGGGTGAGTGTGCGTGTGTGTGTGTGTGTGTCTCTCTGTCTCTCTGTGTCTCTGTGTCTCTGTGTCTCTGTGTCTCTGTGTCTCTCTGTGTCTCTGTGTCTCTGTGTCTCTGTGTCTCTGTCTCTCTGTCTCTCTGTGTCTCTGTGTCTCTGTCTCTCTGTGACTGTCTGTGACTCTCTTTGACTCTCTGTGACTCTCTGTGTCTGTGTGAGTGACCAAGGAACCAAAGATGTAGTCATGTTTCCATCATAAACACATAGAAATATAACACATAGTGAGATGTTATTTGACAGTTTAGCCTGCGTGCATGTCCAGTTTTCAGTCCACATTCCTTTGCATCTCTTGCTGTGTCAGGTTCAGACCCAGAAACAGTGTTGTAAAAAACTCTCTTCTTCCTTCCCATCTCTCTTTTGCCCTGTTTTAAACTGTGCCTTACAGACACGACAGCCCCCTATTTGACTTCATCGAGAGCTGCCTGAGGAACAAGCACGAGATGGTGGTTTACGAGGCAGCCTCTGCCATCGTCCACATGCCCAACTGCACTGCCCGAGAGCTTGCCCCTGCAGTCTCAGGTGAGTCCAGTGTGTACCTGAGAGCTCTGAGAGCTCAACCACCAGTCTCACCACCAGCTTTTTGAATAGGGCTCCCTCCCGTTCATTAGATTCTATGTGAAGAAACGTGACCTGAAACATTGCATTATTCCCTGTGCGATTGTGTGATATTCTGTGTGTGCTTTGAAAATCTCTTATTCTCGTGTTTCTGTCCAGTTCTCCAGCTGTTCTGCAGCTCCCCCAAAGCAGCCCTGCGATACGCCGCCGTCAGGACCCTCAACAAGGTACAACTCCGACCCGCCAAAGAACACTGCATCGCGAGAACTCGCCAACATTTAATTACAGTGGAAGAGCCCTTTCCCTCTCCTGAATTTGTGTTGTACTCTTGGTCTCCACCAGGTGGCGATGAAGCACCCTTCGGCGGTGACTGCCTGCAACCTGGACCTGGAGAACCTGATCACGGACTCGAACCGCAGCATCGCCACGCTGGCCATCACCACGCTGCTGAAGACGGGCAGCGAGAGCAGCGTCGACCGGCTCATGAAGCAGATCTCCTCCTTTGTGTCCGAGATCTCCGACGAGTTCAAGGCAAGCTCCTCCCACTCGCCTTTGCGTTAGATCAGGGGTGCCCAAGTTCGGTCCTGGAGATTTACTGGGTGTTCACTAACACACCTGATTTGAACATTCAAATCAGGTGGAATCAGGTGTGTTAGTGAAGTGATTAATGGAATCAGGTGTGTTAGTGAAGTGATTAATGGAATCAATTCAATGGATTAATTCCACTAATCAACTGCTCATCAAGGCAATGAATGTTCAAATCAGGTGTGTTAGTGAAGGGCTGGAACAAAAGCCTGCACGCCCAGTAGATCTCCAGGACCGAACTTGAGCACCCCTGTGTTAGATCCTAGTCCAAAGCCGTAACAATATAATATATGCCATTTAGCAGACGCTTTTATCCAAAGTGACTTACAGTAGTGAATGCATACATTTTTCAGAATATGTGGTCCCGATGGGAATTGAACACACAGCCTAAGCGTTGCCAATGCCGTGCTCTACCTACTGAGCCACACAGAAACATAGAACTGTAGAAATCACTGTCGCACCGCTGTGCGTGAGATCTCTTGAGATACCCATCCTGGGCACATTCCCATGTTGTAGTCTGTATTCAGGGCTTAGGAGAAGGGAGAGGGCATGAAGTCAAAACCACTAATATTTTATGGAATAGATCCTTATTGTATTATGTTCATAAATGTTGTTTTCATTATGCATTGTGTTTTATTTGACTCAAAGGCCCGTAATCTTGTGCTTCATTTGAATGAGAAATTCCTGAGGGACCACGAGCTGATTGGTTCATCGTATGTAATGAGGTGTGTGATTGGCTGTCTGTGTTGCAGGTGGTGGTGGTGCAGGCCATCAGTGCTCTGTGCCAGAAGTATCCCAGAAAGCACAGCGTCATGATGAACTTCCTGTCCAACATGCTGAGAGATGATGTGAGCGTCTAACGGGCCTCTGCATGCGCACTGTGGGCTTCAGTACAAGTGGCCTATTGTGGCCTACATAACCATAGAGGATAACCTGTGCGTCTGTGTCTGTGTGTGTGTGTCTGTTGTGTGTGTGTATCTGTCTGCCTGTGTCTGTCTGTCTGTCTCTGTGTGTGTGTGTGTGTGTGTGTGTGTGTGTGTGTGTCTGTCTGGGTTGTGTGTGTGTGTCTCTGTCTGTGTGTGTCTCTGTCTGTGTGTGTCTCTGTCTGTGTGTGTCTCTGTCTGTCTGTCTGTCTGTCTGTGTGTGTGTGTGTGTGTGTGTCTGTCTGTCTGTCTGTCTGTCTGTCTGTCTGTCTGTCTGTCTGTGTGTGTGTGTGTGTGTCTCTCTTTGCTGCAACAGGGCGGGTTCGAGTACAAGCGTGCCATCGTGGACTGCATCATCAGCATCATCGAGGAGAACCCGGAGAGCAAGGAGACGGGGCTGGCGCACCTGTGCGAGTTCATCGAGGACTGCGAGCACACGGTGCTGGCCACCAAGATCCTGCACCTGCTGGGCAAGGAGGGGCCGCGCACGCCCTCCCCCTCCAAGTACATCCGCTTCATCTTCAACCGCGTGGTGCTGGAGAGCGAGGCGGTGCGCGCCGGTGAGCCCCCGCAGAGCCCCCCGCAGAGCCAGGGCGTAGGGTCACCGCACGCTGCAGGGTCAGCTGTCGCGTAGCGCCACACTGAGGATCGATTAGACTGAAACAAACCCATGCTTGTGCGTCTCGCTGCAGTTTACTGAAGAGTGCTGGTGGTTCTGTACACGTCCTTTTCCTGTTTGTTTATGATATCAGCTGTCATCACCGCTGTAGTCGCGAAGCGGGGATCTACTTTCATAGTGCCTCTGTTTGCGTTCATTCCTAGTCATTTGGAAAACTGTGCTCAGTTTTCTCAAACAGGTGTTGTGAAAGTTGTTGTTTTGTTCCTGACCGCAAGCAGATGATTGGTACAGATGCTGTTATTTCCAAGGACAGCACTGCGTGATGTGTGAAAGGGGAGAGAATCTGAGGAAAGGGAAATTAATAAACAGACATGGGTGGCGATCACGTGGCAGCGATGCAGTGGAGCTTTTATTGCCGATAAAATACTTTTATAATTCGAAAGGGTGTCAAACATTTTATATCCAGGTTTTGTTGATGCACTACACCAGGTGATTCCAATTAGGTTCCCTCCTTAGTTGAAGAAGTGAGCTAATTAGTGAAATCACCTGGTGTTGTGCATTGGTTGCAACAAAAACCTGCATACACTCGGCCCTCGATGGAATGAGTTTGACACCTGTGGCTTAGCGTATTATTCGTATTAACAGCACTGCAGAGCTCAGTTGATATAAAGTTGTCTGTCTTGTTTTGCACCAATTCCAACTCCTCCTTTGCATAAGCCCAGGAGTAATCCACTGAGTGTACAGTAGACTCTGTTTTTATTTACACCCTTGATAAAGGTGAACAAAAGAGATTATATAAAATAAACTATATGAGTAAAGAGGTATATTTTATGCTTCAGAAATGCATGTTTACTATGAGGGTGACGTCACCCCAGGAATGTGCTCGTAGGGGATCGATGATCATCAGGCACACTACCCCACGCTGCTGCTGCTGTTTTGTGTGTGAGACAGACGTGGCCTTATTAACATGCTTCTCCCTGTCCCAGCTGCGGTTAGCGCCTTGGCTAAGTTTGGAGCCCAGAACGATGACCTGCTCCCCAGTGTGCTGGTGCTGATGCAGAGGTACATTGTCCAGTCACATGATCACATGAGGAGGGTTGGGGGGTCGTCATGTCACATGATCGCACCAAGGGTGAAGTCATGTGACCCCAGAAGTGCTTGGGGTTTTGAAGTCCTTTTATTCCATTGTAGATTAAAGCAGGAGGGTTGTTGTAAAAAAAAAATGCTAAATTAGAGGGAAATTACTGTACTATTGAAGCTGATAGGTTGTGTTTTGGGGGGGGTGGTCACCAGTGGTTTGGTGTTTTTCCCCTGCAGGTGTATGATGGACAGTGATGACGAGGTTCGAGACAGAGCCACCTTCTACATGAACGTTCTGCAGCAGAAGCAGAAAGCCCTGAACGCTGCCTACATCTTCAACGGTAATCCACACAGAGATGAGCTAATGACGCTTATGGAGTATAGCGTACGGTGTTTTAAATCATTTACATTACATTTACATTTTATGCATTTAGCAGACGCTCTTATCCAAAGCGACTTACACAGTTTACATTTCTTTACATGCAAATTATACCATTTATACAGCTGTATATTTTTTTACTGAAGCAATTCAGGCTAAGTACCTTGCTTAAGGGTACAATGGCAGTGCCCCCACCTGGGATTTGAACCTGCAACCTCTGAGTTACAAGCCCAGTTCCCCAACCATTACGCTACACTGCCGCCCAGTGAATTGCAGTTTTGGTCATGTTCCAGGAGGACAAAGATTGTGGCTGTCAATTTTTTTCTCCTGGTGGAATGACCTTTGCTGTTTTGTTGGATTGATGGTCATTGTTGGTCACGTTCTTCCTCCAGGTTTGACCGTGTCCGTTCCCGGTCTGGAGAAGTCTCTCCACCAGTACACTCTGGAGCCGTCAGAAAAGCCCTTCGACATGAAGACCGTTCCCCTGGCGACCGCGCCCATCACAGAGCAGAAGACAGGTGACGTTCGTGTGTAGAGATCCGCAGCACAGATCGCTTCAGTTTGGTTTCAGTTGGTTAAGAGTGCTAGTGTAGGAGACCGCTGTGGTGATTTCTACAGTGAATGTCATGTGGTTGCAAACCAGTCAGCATGCAGTGGGGTGGTGTGTGTCACATGGGCTGTGAGTCATACTGTGACTCTGCATACCTAGACACTCCTGACCTAGATTTCACTTTGGTCAGTGGAGAGCGATCCTCGCTTTGCTGTGTTCGCTCCATTAGCCGTTTGTTTTCTGGAAAGAGTTTGTCTGCCCTTCCTTTGTGGGTGACCTCTGGTTTGAGCAATCACCGGATTGTTCCTTGGAAACTCAGCACATTGTGTGGTGAGCCGAGCTTGAATTACATCATAGCAATGAGCGATTTTCTGTCTAGATATCAGAGAGTATAAATGTAGCAATGCATTTAATTTTGACCTTCCAAATTCAGAATATGATCATCTTGCTGGCCAGCTGCAAGAGTTGAAAATCAGCACTTCCTGATCAAAGCTTTCATCCATTTTATAAAGTTGAATGAATGAATGAAAATTTTATTTTGAACATGTTAGATATATAAAATATATATATATAAAACAAAATTGCAACAACAAAACAAATAAACAATAATACTAAGACATGTCCAAAAAGCGGTAGGTTGGTGATAAAAACGTATCTAATCCTACCCTTCTCCACTATTCAGCTAATTGCTAATTGTCAAGAAGCCCTTGTCCACAGTTGAAAAGATTAACGCAGTTATTAATCCACCTCTGCGCCGCTCCGGGCCTTCTGCTTCGGTCACAGGCGTTGGGATGTGCTGTTCCTGCTCCCACATCCCCACTGGGCAATCGTAGCAACTTATCCAAGAGCATTCAAGGACCTAAACCGTGTGTCTAACTAAGACTGTCAAAAGCATTTGATTTCTCAAATCGCTCAAAACCTTTACCCCTCCGAGAGTGCGTAGTGTATCAGTGTAAACTAATAAGTTATAAAATGTAACATCTAAAATAATTTAGAAAGACACAGAAAATCACAAGATATTACAAAGGGAATTTCTACTCAGTTGCACTATATGGAGATCTAAGGAAAGTTTTTCACAAAAATGTTTTTCAATGTCGTGAGATTTATGTTGCTTTTTGTCACCTCGTTTCAGAAATTGCTCCCGTTGCCACCAGCAAGCTTCCAGAGAAACTGGCACCGTCACGGCAAGGCATTTACCAGGGTAAGCTGCCAACTTTTATCATTGCCATTTTATCATCTTGTTTCAGATTTCTTCCCTTTTTCTCCCAATTTAGTAGCCAATTCTCTCTTTTTCATGTCAATCCCCCCCTTATTGTGAGTTCGCTGCCGTAGCCCTTTGACAAAGGCAAAGTATCGTCTCCTCCAAGACGGCACTCGCCAAACCGTTGACCGTAACACTGGTACTCCAGAGCCACTCCTATACGCAGCAAACTCAGGTCGGCTTCCCTCCCCTCTCCCTGGGACGGACAGCCAATTGCCGCCCCCTGGTGGCACTCCCCAGAGCCGATTCTGGCGTGGCTGGTGGAATCAAACCCTGGTCGCAGTGACCAACGTCGAATCTTGTAACCACTAGACCACCCGGGAGGCCTTGCCATTTTATCATCTTGAGTGTAAACTGTGACTTTCAGAAAATTTACAGCGCCAGCAGGAACAATTTATTCCATATCCAGCAATGAAAGAGGGCTAGGTTACATTTGACCCCTGACCAGCCTTTTGGATGTAAAGCGCCCTCACCGCTGTCCGTCTGTCTGTCTGTCTGCAGAGCAACTGGCGGCCATCCCGGAGTTCCAGGGCCTGGGGCTGCTGTTCAAGTCCTCGGACCCGGTGCAGCTGACTGAGGCGGAGACGGAGTACGTGGTGCGCTGCATCAAGCACACGTTCACCGGCCACATGGTGTTCCAGTTCGACTGCACCAACACGCTGAACGACCAGCTGCTGCAGAAGGTGATGGTGCAGATGGAGCCCGCCGAGGCCTACGAGGTGGTGCAGTACGTCCCCGCGGCCAACCTGCCCTACAGCCAGCCCGGGTCCTGCTACTGCCTGGTCCGCCTGCCCGAGGACGACCCCACTGCGGGTAGGGCCCTGCGTGTGTGTGTGTGTGTGTGTGTGTGTGTGTGAAAGTGTGTGTCTGTGTGTGCGAGTGTGTGTCTGTCTGAGGTGGTCCTGCTACTGCCTAGTGCGCCTGCCTGCTACTGCCTGGTAGGGCCCTCATCCTCCTCCACTGACGTCCACGTGCTGTCAGACTTGGGAATTGTAGTTGATTTTGATCAACTACAATTCCCAAGTCTGACACAGTCTATCTGCATCTATCTTCAGTGTGCTACAGCAGTGAAAAAGACCAACAGGATGCGGGGATACATAGCAAAAAGTGTTGAGTATAAATCTAGGGAGGTTATATTAATGTTATATAATGCCTTTGTCAGACCTCACTTAGAGTACTGTGTGCAGTTCTGGGCACCACACTACAAGACAGATATAGAAGCTCTTGAAAAAGTTAAAGGAAGGGCAACTCAATTGGTACCTGGTATGAAAGGTCAGAGTTATGAGGATAAACTTAAGGCACTCAATCTATTCAAGCTGAGCAAATGGAGATTTAGGGGGGATTTGATTGAGGTTGTTACATTTCTATAAGGGACTAACAAAGTGAACTACCAAAGATTTTTTAAGATGAGTTGGGTTAGCAGAACAAGAGGCCACAGGTGGAAAGGAGTTAAAGGCTAATTCTGCACGAATATTAGGACGTTTTTCTTTACACAGAGAGTTGTAGATGCCTGGAACAGCTTGCCAGGTCAGGTAGTAGAGGCAGAAACACTTGGGCTATTCAAGTCCAGGCTAGATGCAGTACTAGATACTCTTTAGATTAGAACATGACAAGCCTGGATGGGCTGAATGGCCCGTTCTCGTCATTAGTATTCTTATGTTCTTATGTTTGTGCGGGTTTTGATAAGTATTAAGAAATGTATGGGAATAGGAATATTGCAAAACATTTAACATGGCAATATGCACTGTAGGATTTGCAGTTGTACATAAATGCATTTGCGTTTTGATTGAGGTCAAGTTTGTTGACTAGCTATGCGATCGCTGTTTATAATAAATAAATCTCTTTATAAGAGGGAAGAACTCATTTTGGGATGTGAACAAGCTTTTCTCCTCCTGTTCTTCAGTGTCCTGCACGTTCAGCTGCACCATGAAGTACCTGGTGCGCGACTGCGACCCCAACACAGGAGAGCCGGACGATGACGGATACGACGACGAATACGTGGTGCGTGTTCCTGACATCCTGTCCTCACATTCTCACAGCATGACAAAGCTGATAGGATTGATTTATTCATGGGATTGGTGTTGAATCCAAACCGTGCCAGTGCCGACTGTGGCCAGAACACCTGCAGGGCGATGCGGGATTGGCAGTAGTGTCACCCAGGGAGGGAGGGATTCAGTCAGCCCTGCTGTCTGTGTCTCGTCGCACCCCAGCGACCCCCACTGGTCGATCGAGGCCCACAGTCCTCTCAAAGGTTCTCCCTCCGACTCATGTCTGTGCAAACTGATAGACTGCGGGATGAAAATTAGCGGCGGCTGACATGGCGTGTTTCAGAGGTGAGCGGGAGCTTGTCTGTGCTCTCCCAAATTGACAGGGGAGGCTGCAGCGAGCGCTGGTCAAACTAATGCAAACTAATCAAATACGATTGGGCATTCCATATTGAAAAAAAAGGGGAAAAAGCATTATTTTTATTGATTTCTTCATGGAGGTGCATTGATTTCATTGCTGCCGTTACACCATTAAGGGTCTACCTGCATTTGTCTGATGGAAACCCAACCAGCGTTGGGTTACAGATGTACAAAATGTGTGCATTGTAAGTCGCCCAGTGTGTCAGTCAAGCCAATACAACCGTGATGATAGTGGCATACCACCCTTAATACACTGACAGCATCCTCTCTCTTCCTCTACCCCTCCCTCCTGGTCTTGTGCTCTGTGTGTCTCTGCTCTCTGGTGCCCCCCATGGCAGCTGGAAGATTTGGAGGTCACCGTTGCAGACCACATCCAGAAGGTCCTCAAACCCAACTTTGGCGCGGCCTGGGACGAGGTGGGCGACGACTTCGAGAAAGAGGAGACGTTCGCCCTCGCTTCCGTCCGGACTCTCGACGGTAACCTTCTCCTGACTGTCCCCCACATTTACTACACATCCCCCGATCTCTTTGAATCAAACTGTGAGACAGGCCAGTGAGCTGTGGAAGTCACGCTGGCAGAATCCTGTGTGTGCCACAAAACAGTTTAGTGTCGGTGAAATCATCCGCTCAGTGGGAGAGATGATAAATTCATTGAAAACTTTGCTCTTTTCACGGGCCTTTGACTGTAATGATTCAATTGTACTGCATTTTACTATATTCTTATTAAGCCCAGTCCAATTTTATCACTTTTACTTATCAGCTAAATCTTATTTCGTTTTATTAATTTTTAATTTTAATTTAATTTTGTTTTTAAACTGATTTCCTATATTTGAAACTGATTCTAATCATTTTATTGTCTCCATAAATTAACTCACTGTTTGTTAAAGCACTTTGAATTGCATTAATTTGTACGAAACTGTGATATATAAATAAACTTGATTGATTGATTGATTGATTGGAGCCAGCTTAAGAAAACTGTGTAGAATGATGATGTTTTTGTTTTCTTTGTTCTGTCTTGTGTTTGAATCGCGACTGACCCCTGACCTTACAGAGGCCGTGGGCAACATAATCAGCTTCCTGGGCATGCAGCCGTGCGAGCGTTCGGACAAGGTCCCAGAGAACAAGAACTCCCACGTCCTGTTCCTCGCAGGTCAGAGCCCCTCACCCCCTCCATTTCCATTTTGTTTTTTTAAACCAGGGTGCTCAGAAACAGTCTCCACTTTTGTCCCTGTGTGCATTTACAGTGGTCCACATGCAGGCTGGCTTTAATAACAAAACACAGAAAGGGAAAAATAATAATGCTGTTGCTTCAGCCTCTTTGCCACTGCTGACGCACTCAAATTCCAGCTCATTTGGAAGCAGTGACCTGTAATTAACATTGAAGTGCAGGCCTACTTTTCACACGTTAAAGGGTTTTAATGTCAATATGACTTCCTAGTCAAATAAAGGTCTATTATTATTATTACACCTGATTGAACTAATTAAGGACCGTGATTCATAGATTAGTTGAATCAGGTGTTTTAAGTGCTGGGCTATAACAGAAGCCTGCACCCCACACCAGCCCTTCTGAGATAAGACTGGAGATCCCTGGTCTAATGGTATCATTCATCGTGCCTCACTGGGGATAAGCGATCTTTGGATGGTATTTGTTAGTTGTCTAGTTGGTGGAATGGTTTTGCCTTGGTTTCTGGTTTGTGATGTTTCCAGCTTGACCAACCCTGCACTGAACTGACATTTCAGGCATTTAGCAGACCCTCTTATCCAGAGCGACTTACACAGTTTCACATTTCTTTACATACAATCCATTTATACATCTGGATATTAACTGAAGCAATCCAGGTTAAGTACCTTGCTCAAGGGTACAACGACAGTGCCCCACTTGGGATCGAACCTGCAACCTTTGCGTTACAAGCCCAGTTCCTTAACCATTATGCTGACACTGCCACTGACCATCTCTCTTGCTGTGCAGGTGTGTTTCGGGGGGGTCATGACGTGCTGGTGCGCTCACGCCTCGCCCTGGCCGACGGGGTGACCATGCAGGTGACCGTACGGAGCAAGGAGGAGACAGCCGTGGACGTGATCCTCGCCTCCGTGGGTTAGGACCTGCCACATTCCGCAACACGGGCCAAACGCCAACGAGACCTCTCTCCGTGAGGTTCAAAACAGTCTTCATGAACATTTTTCAAGCATTCTATCAAAATATCTGCATTTTTTTAAAATCCCCTCCCTCCTGTAGTGTCACCGAGGTGTAAGTGTGCCTTTTGGTTTGTGTAACGGTGCAAGTTGTGACGTGTGTCGCCATGCTCGTGTTAAAGTCGTCCACATCTACACTTACCTGTGTGGGCGAGACACGCTTTGGTGAGGCACAGCTACAAACCTTTCCCACTCTAATTTCTCACAGAAAGGCGGCCATTGTTTCAGGATGTGAGGCGCAAAGTAAATGTTCTATTTTTCATTTCAACATCACTTCTGCTGAAGCTCTGCGCCAGTTTCTATATATTCAGGTTCTTTCTCCATTGGTCTTCTCAATAGTTTTTTCTGTACAGTCTGTCGAGATGATTAAAACTACTTTATTATGGACATATATGTAGAGTTTGGCTGTGCATTTTCTTGAGCTTGATACGATTCTTAGGGTGAAAGCGTTAGCATTTCAAACAATTTCAACAAATATTTTTAGAAAAATTAAGTTTTATTTCCATAAAATACTTTTCTTTCTTTATTTTTTGCTTGTATTTCAGTGCATTTTTCAGAAGTTGTACGAAGCTCGATAACCCAGACTTGTCCTGTTTGTGGAAGACTAACGCATGTTTATTGCAGACTGAGCCCTGTCTGATGAGGGATTGTCATGCGTATGACATCAAATATGGGCTGTTACTTCCCCTCATCCTTTGGGCACTGTTCAGCTGGTGGTATTATTTGGCTTCGTTCTTCGTACACCGATCTTTACAACACTGCAAAATCAGACCATTACCGATGGAACTGTATCTCTATTTACATTGTATTGCTATCAAGTCCTTCACGGGAAATGCAAACTAAATAAACTCCCAACAGTGGTAACATTTAGATGGACACTTAAAAAAAAAAGTGTGAAAGTGTATTAATACCAAAAAAAAAAAAAAAAAAACTCCCTTTCTGAAATGGTGAATTTAAACCTGAATGTAGTGCATTTTTCCCTGGGCTTCTGGTTTTCAGTGGCCATTATTTGATCTGCCTGGGCCAGTGCGAGCGTTGGGGGGGGTCTGACCAAGAAGCCAAACCGATTGGCCAATTACATGTCAAAGCACCATTGTCCATCAGAGGGAGGTGCTCTACACGGATGATGTGAAGGGAATGACGGACTAAGGTGAAAATGACAAGATTTGATGATGAAATAGAAGATCCATTTCAGCATCAAATGAATACAAAGTCTAGGCAAGGGGAAGCCACTTGGAAGTAGTTGAAGTTTTGATGGTGGGGGGTACACGTTTGTCAGAAGGAGTTGATAAAGTTGAGATAGGCGTTGAGGAACCCCGTGGGGTCCTCCAGCTGGGGGTAGTGGCTGATGTGCTCGTCCAGGACAGACACTGTGGACCTCTGGACCAGGGTTCTGGGAATGAGGAAGAGTGCATTTACATTACAGGCATTTAGCAGACGCTTTTATCCAAAGCGACTTACAGTAGTGAATGCATACATTTTTCAGTATATGTGGCCCCATTGTGGAATGAACCCACAACCTAAGCGTTGCCAACGCTGTGCTCTACCAACTGAGCCACAGAGAACCACACTTACACACTTTACATACAATCCATTTATACAGCTGGATATTTTTACTGAAGCAATTCAGGTTAAGTACCTTGCTCAAGGGTACAACGGCAGTGCCCCCACCTGGGAATCGAACCTGCAAACTGAGTTACAAGCCCAGGTCCCTAACTATTACATTACACTGCCGCCCGAAGTGAAGGCGGGGGAAAAACTGTTTTTAATTAAAATTCTACTCAGCAAGTTTTGAAAGAATAAATTGAAGTTATAATAGACGGGTAAGTTGTCTCTTAAGGTATCAGTTTGTTCCATGTTATGTAACACTTGCTATATGAATTCAAATAATCACCTTGAACAAATTCCACAGTAGGGCATTGTTCTCGAGCGGCAGCATTGCTAACGACAAATACGGGGGCATCTAAAAAGTATCAGGTAGATACAGATATTTTCTGTTTTCTCCCATTAAAATGGGTCCCGATGCATTTAAGGTGAACAACAGCTTTAATAAAAGCTGCTCCAAACAAAACCAAACAAGCACATTTTATGATTCAGCTAACTTGTTCAAACTGGTTATGTACTGTAGCTGGCTAGCAAGCAAGTTATTTACAGTTTATAAGTAATTCATTACTTTACCGCCTCCCCAATTATATCTTGCTAGCTTGGCGTGTGTGTGTGTGTCAGTGTTTGTTGTTAAAAGGCAAATCATTGTTAATTGTGTTCATGTAAATTGCTCCAACAACCAAACATTTCTGCCTCAGGTGCACTTAAAATTTGTATGTGCTGCATCTCTCCTATCAGCTATTACCTTGAATAGAAGCCACAGACATAAATATGATTTTGTAATAAACTCAAAGGGATCATTCAAAGTAATACGGTGCATGCAATTTCATTTGTACAAGACACATGCCAAGTGTGAGCATGTGAGAGCTCCAGCAGCAACAGGTAAGGACAGATATAAGGCCTTAAGAACACCAACAGGACGCTTTTAAGGACAGATATAATTTTTCAGTATATGTGGCCCCAGTGGGGAATTAGAACACCAACTGAGCCACAGAGAATCACATGGTAGCATGGTAGGGTTTGATTAAACTAATTCCTCACAGGCCTAATAAGAACATATGGCTACATTTCATTTTGGGGCAAAGTAATTATTGGAGAATGTAAACCGCAAGATCAAATTACTGTGGATTGAAATGAAAACCAGCATGCTGGTAGTACTCATTATGGTTTTCCTGGAGCGTGCACTCACTGGTAGAGGCTGATGAACTCGGGGTGAGGGTTGACTGGATCCAGGGGCCCGTATATCATGTGCACTGAAAGACACGATGGTGGATCATGTGTACTAGAAAAAACAAGCCTGTCAGAATGAAACAGACAAACGTCAATCACTGTCACTGCTGTAATTCTTGTTCCTGTTCGTTAAATACCACAGAACATATTTACCTGATAGCTAATTATATTAAGTGCAAGTTATGACAAAATGTACATCACTGAGATCATCATGTAAAGAAGTGCTGAATGTAAGAATTTCTATTTGCATTGTTTGCAAAAAATTGTTCTCTTGTAGTCAACATACTGTATCAATTTATAAATCTAGCTATTGGCTGAGGCAATTTTGGGAAAACAGCAGTCACATTGGTGATTCAAACCTGCAGCCACAGGCTGTTGGTTCCTGCATTCCAGTACCACTGTGCCACACTGCTGCCCTGTTGTGTTCTCCTTGAGTCCTTGCCCCAGTGGATTGTTGGTGCAAATGGGGTTAATAGGCCTCTTTAATCATTAATCAGGATTATGCAGCTTAGCCTCAGTGAAGTGGACACATTTTTTTCCTTCTTTTTCCGTCAAGCCTTCTAAGAAGTGATTCACCTTTCATTACTTAAACAGTACGAGTCCCCTCAGGCGATTAGAAATCCTGTTCACTGGACGCACTCCAGAACTGTGACTCACACCGCGGGCCGGAGGTAAAACTCTGGCCGATATGGCACCCTGCGTTAAGCTCTTAGGCCAGCTTGGTGCTGGTGGGGCCTCAAAAAAATAAACCCAAACCGATGACGGAATTCATTCAAAACGCTCCCATACATGTTGGGTTTGGTTTTAATACCCAGAAACCTAACCCCAAAAATCAAAAGGGTACAAATAAAGGAAATCATGATTTGAATGAATATCTGTTTTCCCATCCTGAATGCAAGGCCCCCTCTCACTGTACATCATAAATCATTGCTGCGGCACTCAAACGGAATGCGTGATGTCATCGGTGACCCCGACACTATACTCACGTGGGACAAAAGTCGAGGTGAGTGCCCCTACCCATCGCTCTCTGTGCTTCACCCTCTGGTTTATATACTGCAGGATGCTGAAAGAGAGAGGGTCACCTTCAGTCAACTTCATCAACAGCTCAGTCCCATAACGATTATCTGTTACCAGTACCTGACAAGAGTAAAAGATTGGGTCAGCCTGTCACTTGAAGAGAATGTGCCATGGAGGTCTGTATCAATTCGATGGCATTGTGCGAGTCTTCTAGGCGTCGCTAAACATGTTGCAGCTACATCTTAGAAATAATTTAATCTTTAAATTATTCATATTGGACATCTTCTCCGGTGATGTGGAATAGGCATTTACAACATGGAAACATTTTTCCAGAGAAAGAATAAAACTGACTGGAGCACTTTGGTTAGAGTAAAAATGTTTGTCAGGTATATTGAGATATACCTGACAAACATTTGACTTTAAAATAATAAAAATAATATATATATATAGTTTATAAAGGAAGTTCCAGAGCTTAGGAACCTGAAAATGCAGTCTCTGGATTTTAGCTTAGACTCTGGAGCAGCCCAAAAGGGTTCCGTTATTAGAGCAGAGAGAATACAGTTGGCCAGACAGTGCTGTCAAAATGTAGTGGTGCATGTATGTATGTAGTGTCCATACTGGAACATTTTCAGCCAGTTCAGTTCCGGCCAGCTGTCAGAGGTGAATCTGGGAGGCTGTGCTTTGAGTCAGTCGCTGGCAGTGTATCATCAATCATAGTGTTTGGCTATGCCTTATATTATATATATGCCTTATATTGGTATATCCACCAATGATTGAGTTTGTGAAGATTCACGCTGCCATCAGTAATAGACCCCCCGCTGGCTCAGTAAAAGGAGGCGGATGCTGTGACCGTACCTGTCCATGACCAGGTTCCCATCGTTGAAGCGGATTCCTGTCCACATGTCCCAGTACTCTGCGTCTGTGGGCTGGGTGTAGGGCCCAAACACATCCCCAATCCTACCACAAGGCCAAGGCCAAACAAACAAACAAACAAACAAACAAATAAATACGCACACACAGACAGACAGACACGCAGACAGATGCACGCGTGCACACACACACACACACACACACACACACACACACACACACACACACACACAGAGACACACACACAGACAGACAGACAGACAGACAGAAAGACACACACAGACAGACACAGACACACATTAACTACAACCCTCTTTATGCAGTTAGTCCTGCCAAAGGATCAAAGGATTGTGAAATTCATTCGCTTGCGTACAGAGATACTGCATGCAGGGAAAGGTCTGCTTTCCAAAGCTACAGTGTAACTACAGCAACCCAAGCTCAAGGGCAATGCACGCAGGAACGCCAAAGAAGCCCGCTTTAAACAAACAAACATGTCATGCATGTGACATAGAAATCCAAACACTGATTTTCCTTTGTAACGGATTTAAAAAGGATTTCTCCTTATTGAAAGGCGTGTATACTTATGGAGGTCAGTAGTTCAGACCACACTTAAAGCAGCAATAATACCCTGGAACGAGTAACTAACATGGTGAAGCACCTGAAAGACTTTTTCCACAATGTAATCTCTGTCAGATAAAACTCTGCCCTTTGACTCGTGGTTGTTAAACGAGATGAAGGCATTCAGGGCCATTAAGGACAAACAAAGCCACTCCTCAAAACATTCCCATCTCTTATCAGGAGCAGCCGTGCTTCCAGTACGCTGTGGAGTTAACACTAGCACCATGATGCTTTTCAGACATTTTGTGATTTTAAAATTAAAATGGAATTGATCAATTAAATAAAAAGTTTAGGTATCCTAATATTTCCTAAGACCTGCCCGAACAAAACCATTTTTTTATTGTTTTTAGATCTATTGTTTCTGATATTTTTTTCCCCATTTTTCTCCCCATTTAGTAGCCAATTACACTCTCTCTTTTTCATGCCAATCACCCCCCCTCGTAATGTGAGTTTGCTGCTGTAGCCCTGAGACCGGCAACGACCAAGCCTATGTACCACCGCCTCCTCCGAGTCGGCATTCACATAGCTTTTGACTGTTTTTCCGGTACTCCAGAGCCACTCCTATATGCAGCAAAGTCATCTCACCTCACCTCCCCTCCCCTCCCCCCTCCCTGGAGTGGACAGCCAATTGCCGCCCCACAGTGGCACTCCCGGGCCAAAGCTTAAAATGACACTGCTGGTGGAATCAAACCCCCCCGGTTGCAGTGGCCAGCGTCGTAACCACTAGACCACGCGGGAGGCCCCAAATTGTTATTTTTTAGATGGCATGTACTAACTGTAATTGTTGCTACTTTAAAATGTCAACACCCAAATGGCGTTGGTTGGCATCTTCTTGTATGCCTGGAAACCCAGTGCTCCTAGTGTTAATGAAACGGTTCACAACGCGGTGTGAGAGGTTTCACTGTGAGGAGGATTCGACGGACGGGCATGGACTGACCCTTTGGAGAAGAGCTGGTAGTTGATGAGTCTGGTGAGCAGAGGGGACAGGAAGCCAGAGTCTTTCAACAGCTGTGTGCGAGACCACACAGGAGCACAGATCGGTTACGGCGCTACGGGGGAGCTCAAATTATGGTAAAATAACTTAAAAGTCTCAAATTATTTTGATGTGAATTAATGGGCATTTTACCAACCTTCTGCAGCAACCTTGGATAATGCGTTTCTGGAAATATGCCTGTTTGTGGAGGACAAACATTCGAAATTAACCGATGACAGAGGTGGCACACAGGCAAAAAAAAAAGTGAAACGCTATACTATCCATCGACAGATGCTGATGAAGCATAAACACATGTACGCCATATTCATCAGTAATACAGGAGGTTCACAGGTACCTCTGATCGCCTACAACAGTGTAATGCCCCTCCATTTTCATTTAGCAAGCAAAAACACCCTACCAGATTGTGCCCTCCTTTGCTTTACAACAAACCCACCACACTTTGACAGCCAGAACATGCAGTGTGTCACCATAACATAAAACAAGGTAACAAAGCGAGTGGTTACTCCATTGGTATAAATTGATTTAACAACATTCTCCATATTAAACATTTGTGATGGTGTGTAGTACAGTTGCAACCCCCCCCCCCCAACCCTACCCCCAAACTGCCATGCTGTACCTCCATTGGACAAGCAGAGACTGTTGATGGCCAGATGTCCAGTTCTGTTGTGCTCATGCCTGCACATTGAAAGCACAGAGGAAGTCGAGTGAAGAAAGGGAATCTCTCCTGATCATAGAAATATGAGTACTAGAATAGTTTTACTCATTACAGCCCAAGGGTTAATGTAAACAAAAGCAGAGTGGTTGTATTAGACAGGATGGACTCTCTGTTTGAATGCAAATTGAATTCTTTGTTGGATACAAGCTGTTGCAATACAAGAACACACTAGTCCATGCCCTGTGTGTGCAACCATGAAGGATAGGGTAGTTTTTAACGCAATTAACTGAAATGGCACCCGTGTTAAGTCATTTTTATCCATGGTTCTAAACCGTGTCACACACTATACTGCTCTCATTGTGAACTGAATGGAAGTGAGTCCCCACAGAATACAGCCACAGTGGCTGTGCCCTGCTGGAGGCTCTGGGCCCATCTACACAGGTGCCCCAGAATTCTAAATTTTGGGCTAAATGAAAAATTGCTAAATGGCCACTTATAATAAACAGGGCAAATGCTATACCTCGCCACTTTATGTGGAAGTAATGAGATACTGTACTGCAAAAAAAAAATAAAGAAATCCCATGCACGGTTTAATGCTCCAAGTGAGTTTATTCATCGCAAACTTTTTGGTTGCAATGAATAACCTGTCACCGCTCTGTGATTTGTCCTTTGCCCGGCACCAGTGCCAAGCTGTGGACATGCATGTCACAGGCCATGACACAAAGAGATGTTACAAACCACCACACCTCTATTGTACATTTCAGTGCACCAGCATTAACTGCCTGTATGGTGCATCTCATGAGTTAAGGCCTCAAAGCACAATTCCCTTTAGTGACGTAGTTCCCTTAATTAATGACGTCTTGCTTCCTGTAGTGCCCCCTCAGGTCTCAGCAATGTAGTGCACCATTAGTGTCTGCCACCAGTCTGGTGGCTCATTACATTACATTACATTACATTACATTACATTACAGGCATTTAGCAGATGCTCTTATCCAGAGCGACTTACAGTTTACATTTCTTTACAATCCATTTATACAGCTGGATATTAACTGAAGCAATTCAGGTTAAGTACCTTTGCTCAAGGGTGCAACGGCAGTGTCCCACCTGGGGATTGAACCTGCAACCTTAATGTTACAAGCCCAGTTCCCTAACCATTATACCACACTGACCCACCTGTAAAGAAGCTCCAGAGCCACAGTGTCTCCATAGTCATGGGAGAGGAGGTTCACCCTCTGGTGTCCGAGGCCAAGGTGAGAGACCAACGCCTCCACAATGCCGGCCTGCTCAAATATGGAGTACCGGTGGGGTCTCTAAGGGATGAGACGGGATTAAGAGCATAAGAAGAGATAATGACGAGAACAGACTGTTCAGACCATCTAGGCTCGTCTGGCCTAATCTAGATTACTAATCTAACCTAATACTGCATTTTTGTTTGTATGTTTATACTCCCAACTGTACTACACTTCTGCCATAGTGAGCCTCTGCAATTAGGAAATGTGCAATATCTGGAAGTGCAATATCTCATATCTCGTCAAAATAATGTAACTTTTAACTTTTTAACAGTAAATATTCACATTTCATTGTATTTATTTATTTAATGTTAATTTTATATTTAGAACCTTAATTTGTTTAAATGTTCTGTTGTGTTTTGTCTTTGTTATTGTAAATCACTCAATTTCAATTTGTACTCTGTGCAATGACAATAAAATAAATCTAATCTAATCTAATCTAGATTAAAGCTGGTATGGGAAATGGTGAAAAGTTCAATGTTGAGCCAACAAATAATCACAAAACATTGTATTGTAAAATGTTCTTCATAACAGGGTTGTCTGTCTCCTAATTATTATTGTTATGTGGCCACAGGGGAGCAGTTGTGCGTTTGTAATGAATGCTGGTGACATCACAGGCACAGCACGTCACAGGTGGGCTCCCAGGCACAGAAGCACACAGGGTGAATCGGCTCACAGGTTTGTCACTGAAGCCGAATCCCAGGAAGTCCAGTGCGATGACCCTATTAAAGCGCTGGTTCAGAGGTTCCCAAATCTGTGTGCGTAAACATAAAGAAGGACTCAGCTCATCATGATTATATACCCGACCCTAACAAACATGAAGACACACTCTCATAATTACCATACCCACAGACACAGAAACACTAACATTAACGTTATCATACACCTGACTATAAAAAAAACACACAAAACCATCTGTTATTATACCCTTTACTATTGCAAACACACAGAGAAATACTAACACCATCTGTTGACATGCACTTGACTGTGACAAATATCCAAGTGATTAGGGACCCAGTGCTGTGTAGGTTTCACCAGTCTATCACAAAGTACCGCTAAACATTTGTGTTGTTAGAGCTAGTGACTGTCAGGCTTACCTTGTACCAGTCGTAACTGGAGGTGGGAAAGCCATGCAGGAGTATGACCACATCTGTGCTTCCTAAAGCTCCCGGTGAGTCTATATATTTAAACAAATAATAAACTCAAATGTGAAAATAATCTACTTTGGAAAAGTACAGTACAAAAATGGAATTCAATATTCCGTACCGACTTCTCTCACATGTATGAACAAGCCATATCTGGACACGTAGCCAAACGCACATCTATAAATATGTGCCTGTAAGTACAAGGGCACTGCCGAGCACACCAACATCCAATGTAGAGATTAAATTACAACACATTTCATATCGTTGTGGGGACCTTAATCCAAGAGGTTTTACAAGTGATTGTGACTATAATGCGATTGGCCACGCACACTGCGGGATCCGTAGAATCGGGAGATTGAGGACCAAGCTGAGAGATGGCAGCCAAAAGTTTCCCACCGGAGTCAGGTGCCATAACACGTAACGCAGTTTCTAAGTGAGACTAACGCGACGCTAATACGGCACTGAGGTAGGGGTGGAAGGAGGACAGCCTACAGCAGTGGTCTCAAACTCAGTGCCACGGAGGGCCATGTGTATGCTGGTTTTTACTGCAGCCTCCGCTTTTGATTAGATAATTAGTTCCATTATTTGCTAAATTATCATGTTGGCTTACACATAATGTATATAAAGTAAAATTAAATATTTTTGTTATCTAAATAATAATTGTTGAGTATATTCTGTGCTTTAACTTCAAGAATGCACAGAGGTGCATGCGTATGGCTAAATGAGTAGTCGAGCCAATTAAGGCAGCAGTAATTGGTTGGAATGAAAACCTGCATACACACGGCCCTTTGTGGCACTGAGTTTGAGACCACTGGCCTACAGTCTAATGGAGCTCATTCGCGGCTGGCGTAGCTACCTCTGTAGAAGACGTCGCGGTCTCTGAAGCTGAAGAAGGTGCCGGCGCTCTTCCAGGCCTGCAGTGTCGGGGACAGCTGTGGCGACGGGATATGCAGGTACACGGCGATGAGCGGGACGCACAGGAGCCCCACGTGAAGCCACCATTCCCTCATCCCGCCGGAGGAAGGGCCGCACTCCTCACTCTGCGAACCAGAGCGAGACAATTTCACTCTACATTCAAAATCTGCACTGTTGACTAATGAATTGCATTAGCGGGTGTCGTCCATTAGATTACTTTATGCTTTTTCAAAATATTTTTGCTCAAATGTTTTTGACATTTATTGGAGAGGTCGGAGGTGTCCAAAATGTATCAATTATTCACATCGATATCAAACACTCTTTGTTTTACTTTGCACACCTAGGTGACTATGACGTTTGACCTGCTTAACTCGGAAACAGTCTTGTCTTCATAATTTAAACTAGTTTAGATTTGTTATCCGGGAATACTGGGTTCAGGTGATAGAGATGCTCAATCACAGGACAATATAAAGTCAGCATTAGACTGTACACCCACACCACAGAGTCGAACACGGGCTGGAACAGCTAGTTTGCTGACAAGTAAATACAGTACCGTACGTTTTTGAACAATGTAGACTATTTCGATCCAACCTCGCTGTGCTTGAATCAAACAAGTCTCCCATTCAACAGCATAACGTTACCGTTAGGTTACCTTGGCATTAAATGTGTTTCAATTTATATGACCAAGTCATTTCCGTAGCAAACCACTAGCTAGCTAGCTAAATCGTCCTTATAAGTTTCTGGCTAAATGCCATTCAATGACCTGACACAAACATTATTTATATAACGTGAGCGAACGTTAGACGCAAAACAGCACACTGTATGCAAAGTCTGTTAATATAGACTGATATCATGGTAAACCTAAACAGATTACGCCAGTTCGCTAGCTTGCTCGTTCACAAACCAGCTTGGAGAGCCACTGGTATCAGTCTCAGATTAACTTCACCTTTATCCCGTGATCAAAGCCAACTTGCTAGCAAGCAAGCTAACGGGCTAATAATAACAGAAATAAAGCATGCTTCGCTAAATTAACGTTAGCGCCTCTGGCTCCCGTTCCTAGACACGCTACAAACAATATCACAATTGCATGATATATATTTATGGGAATAAATGATGAGCATATTTTCGAGAAGTTAATTAAGTGGCAAGCTACATGGCTAACATGTGGCGACGAGTCATACCGGGTGAGATCCTGCAGACGCAACCGGAGCACACGGACACGTCTGGGTACACCGAGGATCCCCATCAGAGGCGGCGCGTAGAGGTGAAGGATTATCAGAGATTAGTATTCCTTAAGAATACCATACACCTTTTGAGTTCCTTTTTGGTTCTGCAACAGTTCCGGTTGCCACGCAAACGAATTACGAGTTGAAGAGTTCCGGTAATGCAACATTTAATTCAAAAGTATAATAAACAAAATATTGAACGCACGTATCTAGTATTTACTATCTTGACGGGTGCACAGAATACTTGATTATCGATAGAAACGTCCGTTGCCAGGGACGCAAGCGTTGAGGACCAACTGCAATGCGAAAAAATAGCCCTTTGTGGGTGAGGATGTCGTATAACAATATATTTAATGTCTTTAACCTCTTTCTATTACATCAAAATGAATAAAAGCATGATTCATTGTAAAATTGGAGTACTGAATGAAATGTAGAAAGCAATTGTTTTTAGCAACTGTTTTTACCTGGAACATGGAAGCCTACCCAATTCCTTGTCCTCCTGTCACCCCTCTGTAATGTGCAAGTGTACAAGTGATCCTTGTAATGTTCCCATCCCAATACATATTGCCACGGACAATTGTGGACATTACATTACAGGTATTTAGCAGACGCTCTTATCCAGAGCGATTTACAGTTTACATTTATTTCCAATCCATTTATACAGCTGGATATTAACTGAAGCAATTCAGGTTAAGTACCTTGCTCAAGGGTACAACGGCAGTGTCCCACCTGGGGATTGAACCTGCAACCTTAACGTTACAAGCCCAGTTCCCATGCTTCAAGCCCAGGACATGCTTCATTATCAGTATGTGGGTCTAATATAATGTCCTCTCTTAAAAAAGATTTGTTATCATTATTTGAATGCAGGTGAAGTCATAACCCCCCATGCGCTAGAAAGATTCAAACTACACGCGTGATTTTTTTGTGGATTATAAAGAGAGACCATTTCCATTTATATTGTCATTGCATTTACAATAAAATCTTCTGGGTCATCATGCAGAAGAAGAAAACAACTGGTAATGTTATTCACGGTAGTGATGTACTCATATATTTGAAGAATGATGAGATGGATAAGGACTTTGTTTATTTAATTCAGCTATTGATCATTTTAGGCAAATTTCATAGCCACAAAAAGAAATGGTCTGATTCAACGTTTAAAAAAAAAAAGAAACCAAACAATACGGTACTGTACTATGTATGCTTAGAAAACAAGACATGTACCTTCTGTAAATATGTTGTTTAGAAACCCTGTAAAAGTGTGTACATGTTTGTACTTATGACTGTATTCCTCTTGTTGTTGTATTGTAGCCATCCTATTTAGTCAATAAACATTAAAAAAAAATAATATATAGCCTATATACACTCAGTGGCCAATTTATTAGGTACACCTTTCTAGTACTGGGTAGGACCCCCCCTTTGCCCCCAGAACAGCCTGAATTCTTCGTGACAATGAATTCAGTGTACTCCAATGTCCTCCACAGTCACCAGATCTCAGTCCAATAGAGCACCTTTGGGATGTGGTGGAACGGGAGATTCGCAACATGAATGTGCAGCCGACAAATCTGCAGCAACTGCGTGATGCCATCTGCTATCATGTCAACATGGACCAGAATCTCTGAGGAATGTTTCCAGCACCTTGTTGAGTCCATGCCACAAAGAATTCAGGCTGTTCTGGGGGCAAAGGGGGGTCCTACCCAGTACTAGAAAGGTGTACCTAATAAAGTGGCTACTGAGTGTATATATATATATGCATACTTCTAGCGGAGAGTTAACATATTTGCTGAAACTGCACTATTTGACACCAAGTGACATCCGTCCTTGCTGCTTTTTAGCCCCCTCTGCTGGCGACTGATGGCAGGCCACCTTTAAAAAGCCCAAGCCCTTGAACATTGACCCAGCTGGCTATTCTCATTCGGGGAATCCCCGCCCCTATTTCGAGGGCAGTTCCGTTTGTCTTTATGAGGTTGAAATCTTTGTTCACTCACCCTCGCTTTCACGGTCTCCAATCCGGTCTGCTCAGGTGTAGACTCAGGCAGACCCCCTTGCTCAGATCTCCCATAAGTCTTTGCAAACAATAGGGATACAAATGGGTTGGGTGCTAGGTCCCACGGCTCTAACCTCAACCTTGACAGAGAATTCCTTCATGGTGTTACAGGTTTGGTATGCAGCTGCCAACAATGATGTCTATTACTGTATTACTGCACTGATCTCTTGCCCGAACAATGATTGATCAAAACACGTATTAATGCACATCTTGTAAGTCGCTCTGGATAAGAGCGTCTGCTAAATGCTTAAAATGTAAATGTAAATTTGATAGGCCCACCCATAACCATGCTGATTGGTGCTTGTGAACAAAATGTTCTACACCCCCCTGGGATCCAGCACTAGCCATACAAATGCAACCGTAGAACAACGGGGGAAATGTCAATGTCCCACACTGCTCACACCTCTCCTCTCCCCACGCTTTGCCCTTCTATTTCAGGACACACAGAACAGTGTGGTATAATGGTTTGGTAACTGGGCTTGTAATGTTAAGGTTGCAGGTTCAGTCCCCAGGTGGGACACTGCCGTTGTACCCATGTAATCTGAATTGCTTCAGTTAATATCCAGCTGTATAAATGGATTGTAAAGAAATGTAAACTAAGTCGCTCTGGATAAGAGCATCTGCTAAATGCCTGTAATGTAATGTAACAGCAGGATCTCTAAACATCTAAACATGTAGCCTTCAGGTGACCCAAATGGAGGCTGTGGGTTCAACTGTGCAGTGTGCCAGACCAGAGGAGGTACTCCAAGCAAGGAAGGTCCAGCTGTGGTGTGGCCATTTTCTCAATGAACCATCATCTCTTATCCCACAACCTGCAGGGGTTAAGGTTAGTGCTACACCTCTTAAACAATTGGGGACCTGGATAATTTGGGCTAATTTGTCCATTGTGTAGGATGTGAATATCAACTAAAATAAGCAGACTGGTTTCAAAGCAATAATCTCCTGGATCTCAGCACATTAAAACGTAAACATACTACTTAAAAACGTGAAAGGATGTGCGATACTGTGATGAGTACATCTTTTTTCATTTAAATTTAATCTATGATTATCTATTTGCTCCTCATTTGGAATGCCTAAACTTACTTTTGGTACATCTCATAAGAGAAAAATGTCAAAATCATCAAAATATAGGAAGACCCCACCCCATCATATAGTTATGGAAAGACCACATCTGCAATATTTGAGCAAAACTCTGAAATTGCATTGTAAAAGAGTTTGTCTAACAGCAGTTGGTTTTGCTGTACGTGGGAGTGGGTAGCAGCAGTTTTATTTGAACTTCATCTGCACAGCGGAGAAGGGGGATTTAACATGCTTTCTTGTCACTTTGGTGCGTAAAGAATCATGAGACACATGCAGATCAAAGGCAGAAATTTGTGTCTGATGGTGCTCAGGATTTAGCCCACCTAATGAGATTTTAATGATTGGGAGGAGGGGGGGTTGAGTATGCCATTTTAGGTTGTTTTGTGTAAACCCCATTTCCTAGGCGATACAGTCTTTGGCAGTCTTTTGAATGCCTTCAACTTATAACAAGCTCCATTTGCTCCTAGGATAGACAAAACAAAACAGTAGAACAGAAAACATCCACGGATTTTTAATCTTTTTCATCCATCGGACTGTCTTTTTCCTGGACGGTCTCAGCTCCACCTCAGCAGCAATGCCCTTTTCACCAGGCTGCGCCCATCACCTTGCCCTCCACTACCCCACAATGCATCTGGGAATGGTTTATGCCCCCACCGAGCATTGTGACCCATTTTCAAGTGGTGGGAAATGTCATTCACAAAGCAGTACCACTCCTGTCACATTCGGAACATGCTCCACAAAGCACTCAAGAGCAAATGGCGCAATAAATGCAAAACCCATGGCCCTGTAGATAGGCTAAATATTCATTTTTTTTATTTTTAAAAACCATACATTACTTGACAAGTTTCAAATGTAAATCGAATCACAATAACCATTTACATTGCTCAAGATAAACAGACATGAAGTACTTTTATTTCCAAATCTTAAAGATAAAAAAAATTATAATCCATAAAACAGATGGATAAAAATTCGTTCCCATGACAGGAAGATGCTAAAGAATAGTGTTTATGGATTCTTTTTTTCCCTCCATTTCTCTCTCTTATTTTTTTTTTTGCAAACTCAAGCAAAATTCGTAATTTTTATTTCGTAATACAAGGAGAACACAATTGAATCCAAGTATAAATGTGTTATTTGAGCACTACTGAACACCGGGTGCCGCTAATCCTCAGTCCGCCATGCACTGAACTCCGCTTAACGTCGGCTTCATGGGGCGAGCAGGAGTTAAGAACCTGCCACCTGCACCGGAACCCTGCTCTTAAAAACAAACAGAACCCACGTGGTGAAGAAGCCATTTCACAACAATTTAACAAGAAAAAAAAAAAAAAAAAAAAAGTATTTTGACTTTAGCCTTATTTAAAAGCTAACTCCGTTTCATACTATTTGCCACCCCTGAGAGATATATTCCTAAGCACCAGAACCCTTCTCATCCCCTTTCCCATCCCCATTCCCATCCCCACCCCCACCAAAAGATGTAGTTGTGTCGATACCCTAAAGCTCTGGGTCTGTAGGCTGCAAGTTAATATCTGCATTTCCATAAAAAATACAAAGGTACATTTTACATGGTTGTGTGTATCAAAGATTTCCAACAGGAAGGGCTATGAAATAAAGTACCCTGTGCAATGATACCAGTGTATACCTATTTTCTTTTTTTCTCTTCTGCAAAAATTAGTCAATTTTCTTGAGTGTTTCCAGTATATCAGGTGTCGTCACAATTATACAAATTTAATGCAGCAACATTTTAGAACAATGTCTTATGGACCAAGAGGAAGAAAAAATACAAACATCTCTTTTTATTTTCGATTTCTGAAATGTCAACAACCCACAACTCCGGAGGAAGTATTCAGGTTTACTAAAAAGAAAATTAAAAGAAAATAATCCACTCGCTTTTTGACCGAGATGACATGAGAACCTAGAGACATAAAATCTGAGGTTAAAATGCTTTCTCTTTTGGGTTTTAATTGAACCATTTTCAATCTAATCCTTCTTCTAAAGCCTGAGTAAACAAAAGTGAGATATTATTGTCCATTGGCAGGGACCGAAACTGCGGAGTGAAAGTGGCTTCATTTCACTGTGGAGCCTGCGGGCTTTTCTCCATCTTCAGAGTAGAAAAATAAGGGATTGTCTCGTGTCTCATTTAGCAGGGAGATGACCAGCTGGCACCTGAACTCCTCCAGTGATGGGAACCCTTCCTGGTGGAGGTTCCAGCGCTGAACTTGTGTTCACATCACTGCATCTAAACATCGCGGTTTAAAGAGCTACTGCCCGACTCCTCGGTCCACCGACTCAAATATGAAGAAATCGTTTTTCCCACGAATGCCACACAAAACTTAACTTTGAAAAATGTTTTAAAGCAATGCAGTAGGACATATTTATAGAAATGTAAAATGGACAGAGGTCATTGTCCCCTTCCACTCTCTCCCACCCGTCCCAAACAGACTACAACACCTCTGCTCATTGCTAAACAAGCCTTAGTGTTATCTATTTGGCTATAATGATCTATGTATCTACACATATTTAACAAATAAAACTTGCAGGCAAAATAGTTCAGTTTCAATAGAAACACCTTTTTTTCCTGAAAATACAGCAGTATCTGAAATATTACTCATTCCGATTTACTTCGCCCCCATCATTCCTTCAGGAAGCTTTTTCACCTACAAACGCATGAAAAAAAAAAGAAAATGAAAAAAAAAAAGTATCTACAAACCATGTAAACAGACCTGCTTTTCTGAGACCATAAATAATTAAAAATATTAACAGGCAATATAGAAGAAATTAAAGTGTTCCAATGAGCAAGGGCTGGAGAGACCCATCCATCCGGACCATCAAGCGCCCCCGCCCCCTCCCCCTCTTCTCCATTAAAACACAATACAAAAACAGGTCACTTTTAATCCCAGTTTATACACTTCCCTCCTCTTTCTGCCAGAAAATATTTATCAGGGAGGGAGGGAGGGAGGGAGGGGTGGAAACAAAGTGCCCTCTGTATTCAGGAGGGGAAATAAAAAAAAAAAAGGACAAAAAAATAAAAATGATTACAGCAAAAACCAAACCCTACATTCTGACGAATGCCTGCTTGTCGTTTCAGTCCAGTAGAGCCGGGCTTGCAGAGGACGCTTCCCGTCTCCCCCCCCCCCTCCGGAGAGACGGGCCGCAGCGCTGCCCCCTGAAGCCCCCGCTCTGCTCCGCAGGGGTAAGAGAGTGGGAAGCGCGCGGGGGAGGGGAAGGGAAGGGGAAGGGGGGGGGATCAGAGGGACGTCTCCAGGCTGTGGAGGGGGAGGGGGATCAGAGAGACGTCTCCAGGCTGTGGAGGGGGCTCCCCGGAGGGGCCGACGGGCTACCGCTCCCGCTCCCCAGGAGGAGATGGACGCCGCTGCTGTCCACGGCGTTATTGTTCTTGTTGGGCGAGGGCGGGGGCGTGGGCGTGGGCGTGGGGATGCGCGGGGGCGGCGGCGTGGAGTTGCGCTTGGTGGGGGCGTCGTCCTCGGCGTCCGTGTCGTCGATGAGCGGGATGTGGGGCTCAGAGTCCTCGATCCTGAACTCCGGGTGCGTCATGAAGTTGTGGATGGAGCTGCGGGACTCGGGCTTCTCCAGGCCCTGGTACGGGGACAGGGTACTGCGGAATGCATTCACCACTCGGATCTGTTGGAGGGAGGGGGGGGACGGGGCAGGGGGCGGTGACAGAGACACAATCAACATCACACCGTGATGGGGCAGCTTCCGGTCAATCAATCAACACCGCATTGTAAACAGAAGTCAACAAACGGTTTATGGACAAAATGGGATTGTTTTGTTTTTAGTGGGTCAATTGCGGTGAGTTTGGGCACCAGAACCACGTCAAGGCCGGTTGAGAAAAGTTGAGAAACGTGCAGTATGCAAAGGGCACAAAGGGCAGCGGAAAACACGTGAGAAAACCTGAGCGCTTTTTAGTTTGGGTCTTCCTCTGAAGGGGAGAGGGCGCCCGGGGCTGGGACGCTGGGCCACATCGCACTGATAACCACAGGCTCTCAAACACACGGCACAATCTACATCTCTGCAACTTTCTCAGAGAACCTTTACTTGGGAGGGAAAAAAACCCAAACCAAACAAACAAAACCTCTTACCCTCTGTCCGGTTACTCAAAAATGCACAAATCAAAATGCAGACGATTCCACAAAGGACACAGCTGAACACATGAGCTCATCGGTTTTACCATGCTCGGAGTAGGGGGGGTCAGTCACTGATTATGTCGTGGAAAAAAACAGAAAACTGGAGAAGCCAAGCAGACCTAGGTTTTGCAGCACAGTTAAAACTCACAACGAGACTGACCCATGCAGAGCGACAACTACCTTTCGCTTCAATAGCTGTAAACCTTTGAGTATAGCCCATGACACATTTCACAGAATCTAAGGGGGAACATGTTTCAGTCAGTATTGGAGTCTTTCCTGCACAGTTTGCCAGTGTCAGTATCATGTACACGTTTGCATGACAAGTGAAAAGTTTAAATCTTGAGTACGTGGGCGCTTCGTTTCATCTGCACAGCCCCTGTGGAGAAAATGCGTTTGTCAAAGGACACCGTCGGTCTTCACTGAGAAACGTGGCTGTGTGAGAAATCAATCGCCCCCAGCGCAGGCCCTAAAGGAGAAGGAGAGTTTAGATTAGGAGGCTCTTTCCACATCGGTTTTATTTATTAGTGTGACAAATATCTGTCCCCTGGATACTCTGGTATCCCCTACAGTCCAAAGACAGGGCGCCAGATTAAAGGGAATCTCTTAAATGACACCACATGCATCAGTCTCTATGCCTTAGTGTGTGTGTGTGTCTGTGTGTGTGTGTGTGTGTGTAACGTGTGTCCCTTGGTTGAGTGTGTCTGATTGGTTTGGCGCCGGTCCAATGTTCTACTCTCCAGAATAGCACTTAACCTCTTCAGTACTGGACTCCGGTTGGAATGGGGATTTGAAATTAGATTCAATATTCGAATATTAAATGACAGCCCTAGTCCTGAAAAGTGGACACTCCTTGAGTCAATGTTTATAACCTCTCTCCCTCCCCCATGGTATTTCTAGCATAAACTAATTCACAGGAATAATGCAGTAGTATGGACAGCTGAAACCGTCTGAAGTGGTGCTTTGTGGAAGGCTGAATGAGAACTATAACGTTACAGTAGTGAAGCACGTGGAGCCAAAGTGCCCGCTGAGCAGCTCGAAGCTGAAGAGCATCAGCAGACCTCGCAGTGACCTGTGACAGAGTGGACACCACAGAGAGCAGGCGAACACACGCAGTGAAAACAGAGCACAGATATCACCGAAATAGCAGACAATAGATATCACACTCATGACACAGCAGATATACACTACGACGACAACTGAAGATAATGGATATTGCCCACAGAAAAAGCAGATATGAATCACATTGATAACGCACAAAAGATATCACACTGAAACCAACAGAATATGCACCACACTGAAAACATGAGAATGGATATCATGCTGGCAACAATGGAGAAAGCATATACTAACAAGAGCAGCAAATGGATACCATACGGACAGCGGCAGACAATGGATATCATACAGACAACAGAGTATATAGAATACTGACAACAGAGTATATAGAATACTGACAACAAGCAGGGAATGGAGAAAACACAGAGAGCAGAGAAAGCATATGTAGAATACTGACAATAGCAGACAATGGATATCATACTGACAACAGCAGAGAATGGAGAATTATTCAGATGACGGGGAAAGAGAATGGTTTTGGGGAAAAAGGACAAGTTTTTGTATTCCCTCAAAGAGCAATGTTGGAAAAGCCTGCATCCGTTTCATATGAGACAGTGAGTCCAATGCTGATTACTGTGCTACTGTTAAACCATCCGCGGTCTCTTAGCTACTGGCGTGACAGGGGAGTGACAGCAGTCGAGAGAACGGACACGCGGACCGCTCCGTTCGTCACCTGTAACGTCCCTGCGGTGCAAACATCGTACAGAGGTCATTAGAACGCACACGGGAGTAGTGGACAAAACATGTTTCACCTTCACGTGACCCGCGGTGCCGATTAGTACCGTGAACATGGGCATATACTCAAATAATTTACACACGTAAGACTGGCTGCCACAGACCTATGGAAGCTCAGGGGCCAGGACACAGCAGAGCAGCTGCAAACAGAGCAGGCACAGAACCCACTGATCCAGATCCAGATCCAGCCCCTCCCCACCACCCGCCGTTGAGAAAAAAAAAAACGAGCGAAAGCCAAATTAAAACCACAAAAAGCACAAAAACCTGGAGGCCGTGTGACCTCGTTCAAACCCACACGTATAAATACAGTACACACCAGAAATGTGTCGCAGCGGCCATATGGAAAATGTGTATTTTTTTTCTTACATTTATTTTTTTGTTCTTTTTTTTTTTTGACGAGAGAAACATTAGGAGAGAATGAGAGTAAGGTTAAGGCGAGTGGAAGGGGGAAACGTTAATGTCATGCACTAAGAAACACGCACTCACACCCCACAGTGGTAGCAGCAGTGTCGGTGGCAGCGGCAGAAGGATAGGCTACATGTGTAGGGCTAGAAACATTGGTTACATCGAGCTGTTGGCTGGTGGTGGAGGGCTGCCGCCTTAGAGCCCCCTGAAAGGAGGTTCCGCTCTGGAAAGCACTCACTACATCCATCTGCAAGGAAGCAGAGAGCAGGACAGCCGTCTGAGAGAGAGAGCAGAGGGAAGGCCACACACGGCAGAGCACAGGACAGAGAGAAGAAGGCACTGTGGGGGGCTGGGGGGGGTGTGGTCGGACCCCCGAGCCTCGAACCCGTCGCACGCCGCACGCTCACGCCCCCTCCCCGTAACCTCACGGCGTTCACACCACCGAGCACTACGCGCGCAAGCCTTTCAGTCTGCCTGCTCTACCGACACCTCCAGTTAGCGTCGCGGAAATTCACGCTAGGCCGGCGGCAATGAGGCGAGGAGTATGTGTGAAGAGTGGGCTACTCTCAAACGTGTGTGTGTGACTGAACTGGAGGTGTTGAGGCTTAATTGATATTAATGACTAAAAACGTTACATAACTCCATACGTGGAATGAGCTTGCATAACTTTATTTCCCAAAGGTAGGGAGGACAATCCTTTTAAGTTTTTTCTCTCTCAAACTGACGTCAAAATTGTGACATTGGTCTGGATAATCTTGCCTGTAAAAATAAAACAAACTTAAGTGTCATAATTGTACAACTTTGACACATTTTTTAATATAAATTTTGTTTCAGATTTTTTTTCTTCCCAATTTGGAAGTCAATTATACCCTCTATTTATAACCCTCCCCCACGAACTTGCCGCCTGTCTCTACAGGGCAAGCTCTGGAGACACCCTTACGTGCTTCACAGCGAGTTTGTGCCGACCACCCTACCCCCTCCCCCAGGAGCAGACAGCCAAATGCCGCCCCTGATTGGGGCTAACGGCCAGGGCCGGTCTGGCAGAGATGGGTTTCGCATCGTGCCACTGATAGGCAGCTCACACTCATACAGGACCAGCCAAATACGTGTGTGTTAGATCACTACGCTATCTGCCAGCCCCCAAGACACATTTTTAGAGCTGATTTTGAGCTGACTTACACAATTATATTCTCTTGAGACCCACTGCACTTCCAGGCTGTCATGTTCCACTTATGCTCATTATGACCATGGAAGGTTCAGAGCCTACATCGCAAAGTGAATGTCCAAGCATTTCAGACTGGTTACTTGGTAAACACTTAATTCAATGCATCTGATGCTTGTTTGTTTTACACTGTAACAATGCTTTTGCCATGTCCCTGATAAATGCATTTAAAAAGCAGATGGGAAAGCTGTATATTGGCAGTTTGGGCACAAATGAGAATCTTGAAGAGGCGATTTTTTGGTTCCACCGCATAAGCTGGCTCTGAACGCTGGCTCTGAGAACGTTCTTTTTGCCCAAACCGTAGACTACGCTCGTACGTCAGCTTAGCACCTTCAGCACATTACGAAATACAAGACGCGCGCAGCATCCTCCCCGCCATCGCTCAAGAACCACGGAAATACCAGTGCAACGGCAAAGTGCCCAGACAGCTAAATCCGTAACGCCGACTTGAATAGGAGTACGGAGGTCAACGTTTCCCCACACTGGCGACACATTTAAACATGTCTCCGCCCCCCCCCCCGAGAGCCCGAAGCCGAACCTCGAGAGAGAAAGGTCTGAGAACGCACAGGGGGTTACCAGAGAACAGAGCGGTCAGAGCTCAGGGCCTACGGCACGAGTCGCTCCAGAGGTGACGCTGGAAGGAGGAGAGTGGGCAGGGCAGAGTTAAAGAGAGTTAAAGAGTCTGTGCTGAAGGCCACGGTGGAGGTGGCTGCTGCGGCGGGCTGACCGTACCTGAGTCTGGATCCGGTTGAGCCCTCTGAACCACAGGATCTGGCCGCGCCGCAGCTCGCGCTCCGCGTGGTCGATCTCCTCCAGGTCGTCCATGTCCTCCAGCTCCTCGTCCGGGATCTCCTCCTTCTGCGTGCCGTGGCCCGCCGTCTTCAGGAACTTCAGACGGCTCGTGGGGATGGACGAGATCACCTGGAGGGAGAGAGGGAGGGGAGGGAGCGGCGCGTTAGCGCAGGGACGACGGGGGACGCGCCGCGGGGTAGCGGACGGCCTTTTGGCCGATGGAGGTTTTGGGCCGACGGAAGATGAACGGTTTCTCAATCCATTCCTACAGGGCACAGTGCGCTGCATGTTTTCAACCCAACCACCACTTAATCACGCTCAAGTGATCATTAACAGACAACTGATGTAGATGTTGGGAGCGGAGGCTGGAATGAAAACATGCAGGGCAGTGTGCCTTGTAGGAATGGATTGAGAAACACTGGGCTAGAACATGGCGCACGCCGGTAGCGACAGGTGTCCAGTGTGCTTAGTAGGTTAAAACACAGGTGTAATGTTAGCAGTTGAGACTGACCACACTGTTTACCTCGGATTTCCTTTCAGGAGTTCATCTGTTTGCGGAGACTGACTGACGCAACCTCCCTTTTATAACACTAAACATAACCCGATATCCTCCAGAGCACTGAAGGCTGAGGCAGAGATGTATTTATAGAGATCACACCACAAGAGGGTGCCCTTCCACCAGCTGATGCAAAAGGCTGCTCTTCCCTCGCTGTCCAGCAGTGGAGTTTATCAGAAGGTGTCGACGCTCTTCGGTGCTCACCTGTCCCCAGAGCAGACAGCCGAAGCCCAGGAAGACGCACCACAGCCACTGGTCGATGCTGAGCGCCACACAGCTGAAGGGCTTCCCCCCAAACTGAACGATCACGATCTGAAAAAGAAGAGGATGTGGTCTGAAGAGAGGCACACAACTTTTTTTCTTTTTTTTTTTCTTTAATGAACAAGTTTGTAATTTTTCCCCCCAAGAAAATTGTTCAACCAGGCTGCAAGAGTGAATTGTACCTTTCCCAACCCGATGACCCCTTCCCCAGTGGTATTCCCCCACAAGATATCAGATAGCTACCACCAAACCCCAATGCAACAGAGCTTTAACTGCATCAGCAGCAGCTTTCAAAGCCTCCACAATTTCCCTACAGGCACCATGGACCCTGCCCTAGCAGTCAAAGGTTCCATATATATGATATAAAGATAGCCCAGGACCCAGTGATGCCAGGAGACGGAATGAGGAGTGATACTGCCAAAAGCTGCAGTGTCCAAATGACAAAAGTGCCCCTAGCAGAAAAGTTGAGGGGGAAATCATGCAATGGAATCTGTAGAAACCGAATTTATAGAATGTCAAATGTTGCCCCATTAAATATCCCCATCTACTTTGTTCATGTCTCTACTCCAGATAGTCACAACAGCTAAGGGCTTGTATGAGGTTTGTAATAAAAGACTAAATAGAAAAGGCCAATCGATTTGGGCACAATGCAAAACAGAAGGACCATCACAAATTTCAGATGAACACTGGAATCTTGTCGTTAACCACCTGCGTCAGTCACTGCACACTGGGCCCACACAAACAATCCAGTGAATGGATGAATGCTGTGCGCTTTCACACACACACACACACACACACACACACACACACACACACACACACACACACACACACACACACACACACACACACACACACACACACACACACACACCACACACACACACACACACACACACACACACACACACACACACACACACACACCTGGATGAGGAAGGTGCCGAACACGATGGAGCAGAAGATGAGGTTGTTGAAGATGCCGTCGAAGACGTTGCGCTCGCCGTGGATCTTGCGGGCGTTGATCTCGTTGAAGAGCTGCATCATGACGAAGGTGTTGAAGACGATGGTGTAGTGCTCTGACGGGGGCGCGTGGAGCGGCGTGTTCCTCCCGCTGTCGATGTCGAAGATCTTCTCCCCTGTGGCGGGAGGAGAGGAGGGGGGCACGGGGGCGTTTTACAGTCGAGCTCACTGCTGCACGTAGTCTTCATCTCAGCCAATATTCACTGAAATGCTATATATATATACTGTTACATTACATTACAGGCATTTAGCAGACGCTCTTATCCAGAGCGACTTACAGTTTACATTTCTTTACAATCCATTTATACAGCTGGATATTAACTGAAGCAATTCAGGTTAAGTACCTTGCTCAAGGGTACAACGGCAGTGTCCCACCTGGGGATTGAACCTGCAACCTTAACGTTACAAGCCCAGCTCCCTAACCATTATACGCCACTGCCTGCCTGCCTACTGTATATATATACATGCCATTTATCAGACGCTTTTATCCAAGGCAACTTACAGTAGTGAATGCATACAGTTTTCAGTATATGTGGCCCCAGTGGGAATTGAACCCACAACCTAAGCGTTGCCAACGCCACGCTCTACCCACTGAGCCACACAGAACCACACAGAACCACACAGAACCAAATGCTGCATGTGGTAATACCACCCAATCACATTTCTGTGGAAAGAGATGTGATGACAGCTAATGGATGTTAGACAGCACTGACACAGCCATGCTCAATGGGCACATTACATGTTGGGAGAATGTGTGCTATTGGACACACCGTGGCCTCACAGCTGTGAATTCCAACAGCCTGACACCAGAGAGGACAAAGCTTCCCTTTATTCTGTCACATTGTGAATGGGTCACTGAGCGTGCATCGTGAACATCTGAACAAAAGCCTCACAATGATGTCTGCCACAGCTCTGCTCACTCAAGTCGGTTTGTTAGGGGATCATTCGAGTTTTTTCCCCCCCACATTGGCTCAAAGGGGTTTTTCCCCGTTTAAAAAAAATAAAAACATCCCTTGGAAGCGCTGTGTGACAACAAGTGTGTATACGGTACTGTACAAAATAAAGATCGATTCATTGGTTTGTTGTCACAGACACACACACACACACACACTTTTGTGTAGCTGTGCTATCCCTCGGTTTATTGAGTGTTCGGTCTTCAGACAAGTCTGCTTGCATTCCAGCCACAAGTCCTGGAAGTACGCAGTAAGTATCAATGCAGTCAGGCTTTGCAGGTGAACAGCAAGGTGAAGGTGACGGTCAGGTCAGTATTAATGCAGTGGGGCCTTACAGGTGAAGATGACAGTCAGGTAAGTATTAATGCGGTGGGGCCTTACTGGTGAAGATGGTGGTCAGGTCAGTATTAAGCGCGGTGGGGCCTTACTGGTGAAGATGACGGTCAGGTCAGTATTAACGCAGCGGGGCCTTACTGGTGAAGATGACGGTCAGGTCAGTATTAATGCAGCGGGGCCTTACAGGTGAAGATGACGGTCAGGTCAGCAGTAATGCAGCGGGGCCTTACTGGTAAAGATGACGGTCAGGTCAGTATTAATGCAGCGGGGCCTTACTGGTGAAGATGACGGTCAGGTCAGTATTAATGCAGTGGGGCCTTACAGGTGAAGATGACGGTCAGGTCAGTATTAATGCAGCGGGGCCTTACTGGTGAAGATGACGGTCAGGTCAGTATTAATGCAGTCAGGGCCTTGCCGGTGAAGGTGACGGTCAGGTCAGTATTAATGCAGCGGCCTTACAGGTGAAGATGGTGGTCAGGTCAGTATTAATGCAGTGGGGCCATTTTATTTAGCAGACGCTCTTATGGCATTAATACAAGGTGAGAACAAAGTGGGAATTAATGCAGTGGGGCCTTACAGGTGAAGATGACGGTCAGGTCAGCAGTAATGCAGCGGGGCCTTACCGGCGAACAGCAGGGTGAAGATGATGGTGAGCTGGTAGACGCCGTGCCCCAGGATGTTCTTCATCATGGTGCGGGAGACGAGGGGCTTGTTTGCCGTAGGGCTTCCCGCAGGGCTTCCTCAGCAGCAGGGGCCTCTGTCAGGGCATCTGCACCGCTTGGTGGGGAGGCCAGGGCCAGGAGCACACACTGCCATTATGAGGGTCGTGTCCATGATCAGGTTCACCCACAGCATCTGCACCGCTTTGAGTGGGGAGTCCTGCACAGAGACACAGCCCAGACTCAGCGTGCTGCACACACTGACATTATGAGGGTCCTGTGGACCTACAGTCCAGACTCACTGTGCTGCACACACTGCCACTGTGACTCCTGTGGGCATTATGAGGGTCCAGTTCAGACTCACTGCTGTACACACTGACATTATGACACACTGCCACTGTGACTGCCATTATGAGGGTCCTGTGGACCTACAGTCCAGACTCACTGTGATGCACACTGCCACTGCCACAGTCCAGACTCCTGTGCTGCACACACTGCCACAGTCCACCCTCACACCATTACAAGGGTCCTGCAGACACAGTCTACCCTGACTGTGCACCCACAACACCATCATGAGAGGTCTTACAGAGACACTGTACAGCAGGGGTGTCCAATCTTATCCGAGAAGGGTCCGGACTGGGTGCAGGCTTTTGCTGTAGTCCAGCACTAAAACATCTGATTCAACCAATCAAGGTCTTGATTGTAGACCATGATTGGTTAGGGTTAGGGTTGGGGTTGAATCAGGTGTTGTCAGTGCTGGGATACAGCAAAAGCCCGCACCCACACCGGCCCTTCTCGGATAAGACTGGACACCCGTGCTGTACACAATGCCACTATGAGGGGAGAGCCAAGGCCATTCCGGCCACTTCACACACTGGTACACCATGTCCTGTTTGTGAACTGCGTATCGGTGGCCCAGTGTTGAAACGCTTCGGATTACACCTGCTCTGACTGGCTGTAGTCCCTAGAGGGCGCTGCGCTTCCACGCAACTGCGCTGCACTCAACCTCGCTCGTACACTCAAGAGGCAAAAGCCCTGAATTCCCATGTCCAGGAACTCACTTCCATTCACTGGAATACACGTTCATTAACGTCTTTCTTTACATTACAAACAAGAGAGTAACGCAGTATTGTGAAATGGCGCCGGTGTTCTGTTTGCGTGCAATGTTTGGCTACTGACAGGGGGCACTGACCTGCGTGATGCACGCTCCCGTGAAGGCCACGATCACCGCCACCACGTTCACCGTCAGCTGGAACTGCAGGAACTTGGAGATGCTGTCGTACACGTTCCTGCCCCACATCACCGCCTTCACGATGCTGCTGAAGTTGTCGTCGGTCAGGATGATGTCCGAGGCCTCTTTCGCTACGTCCGTTCCAGCGATGCCCTGCGAAGGGAAATCACTCTCAGTTCCCCATAAAGCACTTTTTTATAAACAGATGTACAGAAAGTAGAAACGCCCTCTGACACAAAGGATCAGTCGTGCAGAACAGCGATGCCCTGTACATACACACTCACTCCTGCACGGAGCAGCAACGCCCTGTAATGACCTTTACTGTACAATGTGCATCGAGCCGTAACAAACAATTCTCAGTAAATACGCACTCGTAGCTGCACAGAACACAAACAAACAATACATTCCTCTCATACCACGTTAACTCCTTTTAACCGACAGTAAGACAGAAAGCATCCTCCATCAACCTCAAAAATGTACATCCTTGACTGAAGACTGGAGCTTCCATTTCAATACGTGTATTAAATGTAACGTTTCTTTAAAAACGGGTCCAGTGTCTTCCCCAGTAGGAAGCCCAGACGCCCCAAAAGAGGTGTAAAGTCACGGAAGCGTACCATCGCGAATCCAACGTCGGCTTTCTTCAAGGCGGGGCCATCGTTGGTGCCGTCTCCGGTGACCGCCACCACTTGCCTCTGCTCCATTACAGTACTGTCGATTATACCTGCCGGAGACACGGAGACACGGAGACACGTTTCACAGCCACTCTCCTGCCCCTGCCGCTACAGGTTACAGCCTGATCAAACAAATTCACTAACCTTTTCCTTCCCGGTGTTACAGGTATGGTACGCAGATGCCTGCAATGATGTCTATTGCTGTATTCCTGCACTGATCTCGTGCACTAACTATGATTGTTCCTACCATGTATTGATGCACATCTTGTAAGTCGCTCTGGATAAGAGCGTCTGCTAAATGCTTAAAATGTAATGTAAAATGTAACAAACAACAACAATCGCACTTCTCGTGAAGAATTCCCATCATATTTGACCCTTGCATTTCTTTGTGAGGAGGAGCGCGCTCCTGATGACTAAAGACAATGGGGACGCGCTTCCAGTTAAACCGGAAGGACGGAGCGCTCGGGGAGGAGTCGCTCCGGGCGGCGGCCAAAGTACCTTTCACCAGCGTGTGCTTGTCGGTGGGAGAGGACCTCGCCAGCACCCGGAGCTTGGGCCAGATCTTATCGATGCGCTCCTGTTCGATCTGAAACGAGAAGAGCGTCGGTCACCCCCCCTGCTCCTGAGCCCCCAGACCAGACCGGCGTGCGCGTGCGTGCGCTCAGCGTCCCGGCGCCCACCTCTCCCTTCTCGTTGCGGATCCTGCGGTTGAACTCCTTGCCCTCCATGCACAGGAAGTCGTCGCCGGGCAGCAGGATGCCGCACTTGGTGGCGATGGCGCGCGCCGTGTTGATGTTGTCCCCGGTGACCATGCGCACGGTGATCCCGGCGCGCTGGCACTTCTTGATGGCGTCCGGGACCTGCGTGGGGGAGGGGGAGGCGGTCACTCACAGGCCGAACACTCCCAAACCGAAGAACACGTTCCCTTCGCTCCCCGACTGGCTCGCCAGGAGTACATATTTTTTTAAATGTTGTTTTATGTTTTGGATCCTGTGAGGTCCCCCTGCAATGGTACACTTAATTCTAAATAATGGTTTAATCCATAACACGCCGCTAACAGAGCTGAATCTGAAAGCAAAAGGCCAAAAAACAATTGCTTCCATCAATCGTTTCCTGCAGTAGTATTCTCTACAGAACGGAGAAAGCACAAAGGACAGCAGATGAGTCTATAATTAAAATTGATTTAACCGCAGAGAGAGAGAGAACAACAACAAGGCTGATGGCGAGCCTCGGAGACTCAGCCTCCGTGTGAGAGGACCCTCTGCCAGAGAAGTATTCAGAGCTGAGGTTTACGCAGCAGTCCATATCTCCACTGCAGAAGATCACTGGACACTTCTCACCCTCGAACTGTGCAAAACACCGGCTGTCCATTCTAGGTTACCACATAAGACAATCAAACTGGCCTTCGCTAGAAAGTTGTATCCTTTTACAATAAGGAAGGAAAATCTAACTAAAATCACCACGTGCTCCAGCAGCTCATGGAATCTACAGCTATCGCAGACACCTCGCCGAGAGGTACAAAAGCCTGTCTCCTACACATCCACTGAGTTTTTCTTTTTTAAAGGAAATGGCTAACTATGTCCTTATATTATGTTTTCTTTATCGGTTGTCTCAAAAAGAGGGTAACAGATAAAGAAAACTTGGTGTAGCCTGCACATCAGACGGCATAGTGTACCTCAAGTCAAGCTCCAAGCTTCACCATTTACATTTGACATTGTAGGCATTTAGCAGAGGCTCCTATCCACAGTCACAGTACATTTCTTTACATACAATCCATTTACACAACTGGATATTTAACTGAAGCAATTCAAGCTAAGCACCTTTGCTCAAGGGTACAACGGCAGTGCCCCCACCTGGGAATTGAACCAGCAACCTCCGAGCTACAAGCCCAGTCCCCTAACCGTGACACCACCCTGCCGCCCTTCGTCCCAGTACAGTCCCCGTACCTCTGGTCTGACGGGGTCCTCGATGCCCACCACGCACAGGCACGTGAGGCTGGTGAGGATGTCGTTCTCGCTGTCCCAGTCGGGCTCCCCGTCAGCGATGGGGAAGTCCCGGTAGGCCAGGCAGATGGTGCGCAGGCCCTCCGAGGCCATGGGCTCGATCACCTTCTTCACCATGTCGTCCCGGTCGCGCGGCCGGAAGATCTTCGTCTCGCCGTTCGCCACCATGATTTTACAACACCTGCGAGAACGGCGAGAGCGGAGTCGATGAGGAGGCAGGCCGTCACGGGCGAGCGTGTGCGTGTGCTTCGTGTGACCGTGTGTGTGCGCGCGCGCCTGTTTGTTTGTGCGTTTGTGTGCGATCGTTTGTTTGTGTGTGCACTTGTTTGTGCGTGCGTGAGCGCGCATGTTTGTTTGTGTGTGTACGTGAGCGTGCGCGTTTCTTTGTGTGTGCGCGCCTGCGTGTACAATACAGGTACGATGTGTGTGTGTGTGTCCGTATTCTGAAAGACTCCCCAAACTACATTTACTTCAAACCTCAAATCAGGTTAAATGTGCAACAGTAGCAGGTATACTGCTAATTTATAACACAATAGCCCCTAAAGGCACTTGGCCTAGAGGCCAGCTTCACACTGCTACCTGCATACTAAACCTGCTGAGTTCACACCGTGGCGGTGAAGGGGGAAACCGTGACTGTGTTCGAAACCGTTCCCTATTCCCTAAATAGTGCACTATATATAGCGTGTTGAACAAACTGGCGAACACACTATACAGTGCACTATTTAGGGAATAGGGAGCGGTTTCGAACACGGCCCGTGACTGTGTTCACACGCATACTTCTTCAGCAGGATCTCGGAGGCTCCCTTGCTGAACATCCGGTAGCTTCCGTCGGCGTTCCTCAGCACCGTGCTCATGGACTTCCTGACGGAGTTGAAGGTGTACACCTTGTAGAGCTTCTCCTCGGGGATTTCGTTGCGGATCGCTTGGTAGTCTCTCTTCAGGTCCAGGGAGAAGCCAAGCAAGGCACATTCGGTTTTGTTCCCCACCTGACGCGGCAGCCCGCCCTCCTTCTCGGGAGACTGCGGAGACAAGACCGTAGGATGTGCGTCACAAACGGGACACGTTTACAGTCACGACCGACCGTTTTAACACTGGTCACGACGCATTCAAAGGAAACGTTTCAATCCAAGATTAGTTTGAAGACAGCATAAACACCGTAATACACTTTTTTAAACCCCTACAACTGCCCCCTAGAAGACGCAGATAGCAAAATGTATCACTAGCAGTTGGACTGTGAAAGTTACCCCAGTCATGCCACTGTATGTTTACATTTGAGGTTTTTAAATGTACTGCCCTAGCATGTTAAACAGAATGATGAAAACCAGTCTGGGTACTTTAGTTTCTCTAGATATAGAAGGCACACTGGCAACAAACGTCTCGATTGTATGCTCAATCTAGTTTGTTAGTCAATAGTAGGCATATACCCTATGAAAAATAATGAATGCTAACGTTTTGTTTATTATTGGTTTTTGCATAGAGAATGATGCAATGAGTTCACCCGACTCTCTCCCACTGGAGAAACGTCAGTTGAGCGATGCGGGCGGGCAGACGGGCGACCGCTCACCATGATCTTGGTGGTGTACGCACAGTTGACCCCGATGCCCACGATCAGCAGGTCCATGACGCTGCCTGGGATGAGCTCGGGCTCCGGAACCTTCCTGTAGTGTTTGTCGGCGAAGAACGCCTGGACCACCCTCATCCTGTTCATTGTCAGGGTCCCGGTTTTGTCGGAGCAGATGGCCGTGGCGTTGCCCATGGTCTCGCACGCATCCAGATGTCTCACCAAATTGTTGTCCTTCATCATTTTCTGAAAGGAAGAGAACAACGGAAGGCTAAACAAACTGGTTCTAGAGTGGAACCAGTTTGACGGCTTAGTCAAGGACAGCGTAGTTTGATATCGCGTATAGCTTGACGGGTATAAGAGAGAAACTATCGTAGAGTCAGAACTCCAAACATGTTAACAGAGGGACACACAGCTGTAGGGTCAGTACAGTTAAAACTCCACACATTTCACTGCCCCAACTGAACTGAGGTAGTAGAGGCAGAAACGCTTGGGCTATTCATGTCCAGGATAGACGCAGTACGCATGACGAGCCTAGATGGGCTGAATGGCCCGTTCTCATCATTATGTATTCTTATGTTCTTAACTCTTCCCCTTGATTATGTGAATGTGAGTTGAGTGAGCTGCTCAGTCCAGCGCCCCTATCGCAGCACAGACATGGGGAGGGACTCGTGTGAAATGCTGCGACGCGGTTGGCTCGGCATGGAGGAGGGGGCACCTACTTTGACGGAGTACGCCAGCGAGATGGTGACAGCGAGGGGAAGGCCCTCGGGCACAGCCACCACGAGCACCGTGACGCCGATGATGAAGAACTTGACGAAGAACTGGACGTAGATGGGCGTGCAGTCTTTGACCCACGGGAGGCCCTGGATCCAGAAGGTGTCCACCACGAAGAGAACCACCAGGATGATGACGGTGATGGCTGACATGACCAGGCCTGGGCAGAGACAGACAGATAGACACACAGACACACACACACGCACAACAATTATATCACTGCTCCCACTCGAGAGGGGGATAAAACAAAACGAATCGTGGCAATTATAGAATTGTGATTCCACTTGTCCACGTCGCACCTGCTTTGCCGATCTGAACCGCTAGTTTCGTCAGCTTCCCTTGAAGGACGGACTTCTCCTTCTTCGGCAGGCTGGTTTTCTTCTTCTCTCGCTCGCCTCCGTCCTCGCTGTTCAGAGGCTGCATCTCCACGGCGGCTCCGTCCTGAGCTTTCGCTGACGGAGGAGGAGACGGACGTTAACGCCGATCGGAGGACCCTGTGTCACACCGGGCTCAGATAGCCACAGCGACGCAAACGCTCTGCGGGTCAGAGGGTTGATCTCTCGCCCATCGCTCGCACGACGGCATCCCCCCCCCTGCTGCCTCCCTGCACTGAACTTAGTTTCATTTGACCATTTAAAAAGGAATAGATGTACACAATGCGACACGCATACCCTCGATGCATGACATCACATTGATGCACACCGCAAGTTGCCGAGGATAACACAAAAAGGTTGGCAACAAGCCGACTTATTTCCATTGTGGTCGTCTCCCATCACATTCCTCTCTACCTTGGCACTGCAGTTAGCCGTCTGTACTGTAGGGTCTGTGATGGGGGGGTCGGCTCTGCGCTGTTGTGGATCGCTCCGTGCTCTTACGCGGGCCCTAATCACAGACCGCTGATCAACGCTCTGGCAGAGAATCTGCGCGTAGACTTCCTGCTGCGCCGGCGAGCACCCGCGTTCTCATACACGCGCACATGTTCGGTCACTGCTCAAACTCCAACACCCAGGCAGCCTCAGCTCCATCTCTCAGACAGGAACACGTTGTCACACCTTGTCTGAACTCTATTCTACCTCCTTCAGTCAGGAACGACACCTTCCCTCCCTCCGAAAAGGCGGATATCACCCCTGGGACCCACACCTTACAGAGGAATCGCACGCGAGCTCCATCTCAGAGACAGGTGTTACAGCTGAACGCCGTCACAAAGACGGGCGTTACGACCCAGCTCCGCCCCGCGGCCGGGCTCCGCACCGCGTCTCCGTCGCGATTCGTACCCGAGCCGCGTCTCGCTGTCGGGCTTCAGACCTACACCTGAGCTGGGGAGGCCGTTGGGAGAATAAGCGAAGCGAAGCAGCTGCTCTCCCCCACCCCACGTTTAATCTCCACACTAATCACCATAACTGGATTCACCGGCACCTGCTGCTGCTGTCATACACGAGCAGGGCTACGCAGGCTGCAGGAGCACACAGGTCCATGCGCGGCACAATAACGTTCCCGCCGCACCATACGCGCGTATGGTATACTGTCCAGAGCCATCGTGTGACCCAGGAATGCACTATACTATTCATACTGCGGGAACGCAGGGGGCTACAGGCACTCTGGGAATGCACGGGGCAATCGATGCTGCAGGAGCACGTGACTGCACAGGCTGCAGGAACAGACAGGGACACATGTAGAGCAATGCACGGGGCTGCAAGGGACGGGAAGCCATACGCAGGGAAGGATCTTGTGGGTTCATCCGCACTGGAGGAATGCATGCGAGCGATGCATGGAGCCACTGCATGCTGCAGGAACGCATGAGGCCGTCCACAGCGAGGGAACGCACGGGGCTGTATACGCCACAGGAACACCCAGGGAACCAGCATGTAATGGATGAGGACTTAGACACTGCAGGAACGCAGCCGTACAGAGTGTCATACGCGCTGTGCAGGATCGTGGGTTCAAACACACTGCAGGAACGCATGCAATGATGCATGGGGCAATTACGTGCTGTAGCGATAGACAGGACTATACATGCTGCAGGGACACACGGGCCACATCCACCGCAGACGCGCATGGAGCATGGAGCCGTACGCACTGCAGGGAAGCACAAGGCAACAGCAGGCAGCAACTACAAAGGGTTAGGAAACCTATCTGTCACTACAAGGTGAACGATTTAAACCAGGGGTGTCAAACTCATTCCATCGAGGGTCGAGTGTGTGCAGTTTTTTGTTGCAACCAATGCACTACACCAGGTGATTTCAATTAGGTTCCCTCCTTAGTTGAAGCAGTGAGCTAATTAGTGAAATCACCCGCTGTAGTGCATTGGTTGCAACAAAAACCTGCACACACTCGGCCCTCGATGGAATGAGTTTGACACCTGTGATTTAAACCCTGGGTTGGCCACCGCCCTTTTGACCCTTCATCAAGGTGCTGAACCTGAATCGCCTCAGTGAACTCCTCGTGACGAATGACAATGTGATGCACCTGAGGCGGCAGAGCTCACCTTTTTTACGGCTCTCAGCATTCCCCTCCTGCTTTTTACCTGCGAGGAAAGAAACAGAACAACTGAACTCAGCACCTGATCGGTTAGTCAGTGAAAATGTGAAAATGTGCGATTCTTATTCAACACAGGAAAAAAGTCAGCCCTCTGAATGTTTGAGGGAGTGCACAAAGAGATGTGCGCTCGGCCGCCTGTAACACGCGCTCCTGTCACGAGGCCTGTAATCACTTCCAGCACAGAGGCCGGTTACAGCCACCTCACGCCCCGAACAAGCACAAGGACAGACGTTGATGATAACTGTACATCCGCACGCCTTGTCTCCGCACACCAGACCCAGCTCTGTGCTGCAGGAAAGCCGTGAGCAAATATCTCCAAATATCTCTTTTATTCAATCGATCCCCGTTCATCTCGTCTGGGCCGGTTTCTCTTGGCGTTTCGCTACTCGAAAATCGTGATCGAAATCGTGCCTCGAGCTCATCTGAACATCGCCTCCCTCTTCCAACACAGAGTAAGGCAGGGCTCCCAAAGCGTTAGCTCACAGGCCTCCGCGGAAATGACAGCAGTGAAATTACGCCGATGCTAGTGAAAAGAGCGCTATCCTGGCTTCCACACCCAGACACGTTTAAAAAAAAACATTTATCAAGTTGAGCTGGTGTAACCACTTTTCAAGGCTTCATTTTAAGAGTCGTGTCACTATTATGGAAGTATTTATTCCCGAGAGCTTTGGATTCCTGTGCTTGACATTGTTAAAGTACCTTTAAACATGTATTACATCGCCACTATAGTTAGTATTTGATGGATATTTGAGCCGCGTTCCCTCAAGCGGTGCAGAGTGGCAGCGTGCTGTAATGCCGCCCTGCAGGGTTTCCCACAGGAAGACTGATACTTAAGTAAGTACCATAATTAAACAGAAATAGAATTCTTGACATAATTAAGCAAGACTTTTATTTACATAATTGTGCCCTGCCTTAGGATCTGCACCTTATTTATAACCGTTGAGCGCCTAATGGCACCTTGGTGCGGACAGCACCTTACGGTTCTGTACAGACAAGAATTCGGACTGACACCGCAAATTTACAACGTGCCATTTACACGGTCGGGAGCGCTAAACTCCTCACCGAGGCCCCTTCTCTGATCTCCACCGATTTATCACATCTGCTCAGCGATGTTTTAATTAGGATTAATCTCTACCTTGATCTTCACAGAGACAACCACAATCATGAATTTGGCACCTTACCAAAAAGGGGAAGTTCAATACTTTGGATACCTTTGCTGAAAGATTAACTGGGGCGTTTTAAGCTGATTTAAAGGCTGATTTAAGGGACTCAGGCATGCTGCTCAGAGCAGTCTATGGAGGGAGGAACCGACCCAACCCGACCCAACCCAACCCAGCCCAACCCAGCCCAACCCAACCCGACCAAGCAGCCAACAGAGATTCAACTGGAACACGTCACTGACTCTCTTCATCTCCATCAGGAATTTGACAGAAAACACATTTGTGTAATGTGGAAACTACCCTGGTGGTCGTTGTAATTGTAGTCATCACTACAGGAGCATTGAGCTCCATGGCAGTAGGCCTGCTCACCCCCTTCACAGCTGAAGATAACCGAGGCAGGCGTGAGCCATCTCATAAACCGACACAAATCTCGGCCGTCACAATCTCCTCACAATCATTACTGCGAAGTTACCATTCCACTCACTTCTCGGGAACAAACAGAACAGAACAAACAGGACCCATTCCATCTCTCCCCCCTTTCCAAGAGCCGGACCCTGCCAGCGTCGGCATGCGATGCAAACACAGCATTTCAATTCAAATAAAATCAATTCCAGATCAATGTCAACACAGCTTTTAAGGACATTAAACAGTGCAATTCATGCACCTGTTTAAGTAGGCGATAGTGGGCTCATAATCAGCTCTTTGCCATCTAAGGAAAGATGAAGGATCACTAACGCAGAGACTAATGCAGGTAATGCTGGTAGATACCGGCCTAAACTTCACAAACCTAGTCATAAAATGAAACCCATAAACTTGTGCCTCTACTCTATTGGAATGAAGATGTTTTTCCTACACAAAACTGCATTTTAAGGATTCTAAAATTCTGTCGAATTTGCGATGGCGGGGTTGAATGAAACGGTAGCGCCACACATGGACTGAGCAGTCTCAGGCATTCACACTTACTTTTCTTCTCCTTCTTTTTCTCCTTCTTCTTCTCCTCCTTATCTTCATCGTCGTCGTCATCCTCTCCCGCCCCCAGTAAAGTGAAGATTATTCCAGTTTGGGAGTTCACCCCCACGCCAGTGACCACCATCTTCCCAGAGCCCTCCATGACATGGGTACCTGGAGACAGGGGACAGGGGATGAGGCCAGGCAACAGACAGTCCAGAGACACTGAACACTAAACTGCCACGGTCGACGCACATTTTGTGTGCCGTGTTGTTAAAGAAAAATTCACCAACATTGAAGTCAATCCGAACGTTGTTACTTATGTCAACTGTGGTAGTAATGCATACCAACTGTAAACATAACCTTTTTACACGTCTGTTGCGCTTGGCAAAACTAGTCTTCGGATTCGGCATCGCAATACAATTTCAATACAGTCAGGCACTTCACCAACCGCTCATAGACATCATAAACCAAGTTTGTCCAAAAAGGGCCGGTGTGGGTGCAGGTTTTGTTCTAGCCCAGCACTAAAAACGCCTGATTCAATCAATCAAAGCCTGAATGTAAGACTGATTCTTGGATTAGTTGGGTCAGGTTCAAAAGCCGGGTCGCACCCACACCGGGCCACCCCTGTCTTGGACAATGACTCGGCAACACAACTATGGGAGTTCAAGGCAAGGGAAACACTGAAATGGCTGCAAACGCTCTTTCTAGGCAAAGTTTAAAATGGTAACATCAAATTGACACACCAAATCTCTTCGTTGACAAATGAAGTACCCGCCCATGTAAAGATGATCTATTTTGACATTTTAAAGATAATGAGAAGCAGAGCATGCATGTGTTTGCAGATGAAATGTGGTAAAACACAGGAGCAGTGTTCTCCATGCCCATGTTTGTCAGAACCGTAGGAGCAGCTCTCATAATCAAGCAGGGTACCCCATGCACCATGCGCTTGCTGTTTCTACCATTGTCTGCTGACAGCAACAAAATGCACTTGACATTTTTGGGTGAGTTTGTCCGTTAACCCTTAGAGGTCTTGGGCTATTTTGTCTCGTTGTCGAGGACAAAAGACGGGTCGTCAATTTCGTTGTCAGCATCACTCTTGATGTCAGACTCCTTACCAATAATTTCTTCAAGTTCGTCATCCTCGACGTACAAAAGCAAGGTTTGTGGTACATTTAGCATTCTCCTCACACCAGGCTCAACTCGCCTCATTTCTCCTCCACAAAAACTCCAACTCCAACAACTAGCTAGGCATTTTTTTCCGTTTCATAATATGACAAAAACGCTGAAGATATTCAAACAAATGCAATGCCTGCCTCACACACTGCATGCGCTTTACGCACGCGTAAATATCATTTTTATATCAAATTAAAATGATAATATCTCCGTTTTCACTTGGTCTTTCAACGTCATTCAAAAAACTAGCATGGGGTTTCAAGCCAGCACTTCCGAGTGAAGTTGACGGCAATGCTCAAAGTGACTTCGTTTTAAAGCTACGGCGTCTTGAACCAGTTACTGATTTGATCACCCCAGCCTGATCGGCGACTCCTAAGGGTTAAAACTCTGAATGTGTGAGGGGTGAAAAGCAGGTTGATTTGTCCTTTAAACATGAACTCATGGATAATGACGGGTAACGGTGAGGCTGGACGGTAACGGCTGGGGCAGTCTGTCAGCCATCCAATAATATCGGTGGTGAACTGAGGGTGACTTCCCTTCAACCGCACCGAGCGATCTTACTGGAAGCGTACGAGCTATCCCGTGACCGTTCGATCACTTCCTCCTCTCGGGTGACCGACCTACGCAGAGCGTGAGCAGGAGCGTGAGCCGGCCCTGTGTGTGTGATGAGCTCTTAGGCCAACAGGCAGTCCTTAAATCTTCACTTCTCAAGAGAAATAAAAGCATCTCCACGCACTGGGGTGGGACTTGGAAAAGGCTCTTTTATCACAGGATTACATTGGTGCCACAAAGTGGGATTAAGGGGAGCTCAGCAGCACCGCCAGTCTGAAACACAGCCTCGGTGTCTGAGAGAGGACACTGCCCTTCCCTGACTGGGAACGCATTAGTATGAGAACATACAAAAATATGATTTGAAATGTCGGAAATTCGGGCCAAGAGCACAGACACTCGCTTTCCCAGAGACAGAAATGGAACGACGACAAAGCGGAATGTTTAACATTAAAGGCAAAACCCGTTAGGGAGGGCGCATCTCTTCGAAAAGAAAAGCCACAGATTATTGGCCGCGTCAGCTGTTGGAAGCGCAACTTTAACAGCTTTCTCTGCGACCTGTTACCAGAAAGGATGACGGCGATAGAAACGGAAAGAAAACGACCCCTGTGCGTCTCCGTAAACAAAGACATTAAGCCGCAAAACCGCGTACCTGACAACAGCATGGGGTCTTTATCCAGCATCTTCTTCACATGGTCAGACTCCCCTGTGAGAGAGCTCTCATCGATTTTGAGATCGTTTCCTTGAATCAGCACACCGTCAGCAGGCAGGAGGTCACCTGGAAAACAGACACACACACACACACTTACACCCGAATCAATACACACATCGCAGATTTCCCGGCAGCCCTTCCACCTCCGCACACTCACACTTCAGCAAGATTACGTGGGTTTCAGTATTTCATTTGACTATACAAGTATATTTAAATGTATTAAACAGTATGCATAAAACAGGTACATATCAGAGCCATGCGGTCTCCAGACAGAGTAGAGGTTCTGAGACCGCTGAGAGAAGAGGAATACCAGGGGAAAGGGGAGTGCAGTTGTTCGCAGACGTTTTACCGTATTTGATTTGTGCGATGTCTCCAACGACGATCTCGGCCACAGGGATCTGGATGACTTGACCCCCTCGGACCACGGTAAACTTCTGCTCTTGTTCGATCCGGTTCTGTAAGCCCCGGAACTGCTTCTCTTTGCTCCAGTCGTTGAAAGCCGTGACTAGCACCACACAGATGACGGACAGCAGAGCAACAGGGTGTCAGAGCCCTCGTTACTGCCCCAGCCCGCGTCCGACTCACCCCGTAGCGCCCCTCCACACCACCAGCTGCGTTTCCACAATCTGCACCAGAGAGCAACAGGGTGTCAGAGCCCTGTGTTACTGCCCCCGACCCGCCCGCCCACACACACACACACCGCCCTGTCTCACTGCTACACACACTCACTGCTGCTACACACACACACACACACACGCACACGCACGCACACACACCGCCCTGTCTCACTGCTACACACACACACACACACACACACACACAGCGCCCTGTCTCACTGCTACACACACACACACACACACACACACACACACACACACACACACACACACACAGCGCCCTGTCTCACTGCTACACACACACACACACAGCGCCCTGTCTCACACACTACACACACACACACAGCGCCCTGTCTCACTGCTACACACACACACACACCCCTGTCTCACTGCTACACACACACACACACACACACACACACACACACACACACACACACACACGCCCTGTCTCACTGCTACACACACACACAGCTTCCCATCTCACTGTGATGCCCTGACACTCGCTCGCTCACACGCACGCATACGTGCGCTTAATTCAAGCACGACATTCAAGTGAAGAAAACAGGCATTTATCCAGCTAGACGGGTCTTACAGTAAAGTGCAAGAAGTAAAAAGTCCCAGCCACACTTATTTAATTGAGCATAAATCAAAAGGCTCAACTTCAACCACTAACTATTAAGCTGAACATTAAGCTTATTATAATTGGAGCAATCATTTCTCCGTCGGCAGAGACAAAAAAGGTACTCACGTTCTCGTTCCGCATCTGGAGGTCTATAAAAGGAAAGGCCTAATGAAACTATGGCTGCCACTTCTAGAATAATGAGCGTTACATCCTGCAATGCTTCCCACACTAACTGGAGAAATGTTTTTGGCTTTTTTGGAGGTATTAAGTTCTGTCCAAACACTTCTTTTCTTTTACTGATGTCTGCGGGCTGTCCACTTAAACCTAGAGAGAGAGAGAGAGACAGAGACAGAGACAGAGACAGAGAGAGAGAGACAGAGAGAGAGAGAGAGAGAGAGAGAGAGAGAGAGAGAGAGAGAGAGAGAGAGAGAGAGAGAGAGAGAGACACACAAAGGGACACATTAGTGCTTTGTTGATTTCCACAGTTCATCTTTACATTCATACAGAACTGAAGAACATTCAGCACCGCACAAGGAGATCAGCTGCACACAGATTACACAGTCATTAGAATATCAGATGTTCCTGTGAATAAAACCGTATTCCACACTGCAAAATAAGTAAATCGAGCTTTATTCTCTAGTAGACATTTGGAGAGGAGGGGGGGAACGACAAACACAAAAAAACAATGCTCAAATGCTTTAATGGAGTACGATCGGAAGGAGAGGCGCGTTCTGTAAGCGGGCTTCCTGAAAAAGCAGCGTGCGCTCTTGATGTCTCACTGTAATTGTAAAGCGCATCGGCGCTCCTGACAGGCAGTGGTACACGTGTGCGCTCTAACGCAGTAACGCAAACCCTGGCTCCACCGCTCGGAGTGGAGCGGAGCGGAGCGGCTGCAAACCCTGGCTCCACCGTGCGGAGCGGAGTGGTGGTTTGTGCTCCTGCTGCCCCCGGGGGGAAAATGCACAGGGGAAAACAGGATCAGCAGGGCGTTCGTATGAAGCCCCAGGCAGTGTGTGAGTGAGCGGGCTCCAGCAGGATGTGTGTGAGCGCAGTGAGTGTGAGCATGTGAGTGTGTGCACACAGGCCCTGTGAAGTAGCGCTAGCCACTCACGCCATTTTTGGGGCCCAGAAATTGGGTTGCCTGGAGCACCCGTTTCCCCCCCCACTTTTAAGAGCAAGTACGGAAACCACGGGAGCGAACGCATTTCAACAAAAGAAACGCTTCAGAATCGAACACGCCGCCAGACACGAGCGCTCTCCCACCCCGCTCCTCTCTGTCTCAGCACCGCACTTCTCCCCGTCTCACCACCGCTCTCCTCTCTGTCTCAGCACCGCTCTCCTCTCTGTCTCAGCACCGCTCTCTCTCCCTGTCTCAGCAGCTCTGTCTCAGCACCGCTCTCCTCTCTGTCTCAGCACCGCTCTCTCTCTGTCTCAGCACCACTCTCCTCTCTGTCTCAGCACTCTCCTCTCTGTCTCTCTGCTCTCTCCTCTCAGCACCGCTCTCCTCTCTGTCTCAGCACCGCTCTCCTCTCTGTCTCAGCACCGCTCTCTCCTCTCTGTCTCAGCACCGCTCTCCTCTCTGTCTCAGCACCGCTCTCTCTCTCTGTCTCAGCACCGCTCTCCTCTCTGTCTCAGCACCGTCTCTCTCCTCTCTGTCTCAGCACCGCTCTCCTCTCTGTCTCAGCACCGCTCTCTCCTCTCTGTCTCAGCACCGCTCTCCTCTCTGTCTCAGCACCGCTCTCCTCTCTGTCTCAGCACCGCTCTCTCTCTGTCTCAGCTCTCTCTCTGTCTCAGCACCGCTCTCCTCTCTCTCTCCTCCTCTGTCTCACGCTCTCTCTCTGTCTCAGCACCGCTCTCCTCTCTGTCTCAGCACCGCTCTCCTCTCTGTCTCACCACCGCTCTCCTCTCTGTCTCAGCACCGCTCTCCTCTCTGTCTCAGCACCGCTCTCTCCTGTCTGTCTCACCACCGCCACTCTCCTCTCTGTCTCACCACCGCTCTCCTCTCTGTGTCTCAGCACCGCTCTCCTCTCTGTCTCAGCACCGCTCTCCTCTCTGTCTCAGCACCGCTCTCCTCTCTGTCTCAGCACCGCTCTCCTCTGTCTCAGCACCGCTCTCCTCTCTGTCTCAGCACCGCTCTCCTCTCTGTCTCAGCACACCGCTCTCTCCTCTCTGTCTCAGCACCGCTCTCCTCTCTGTCTCAGCTCTCTCTCTTCCCCGCTCTCCCTCTCTGTCTCCCCACCGCTCTCCTCTCTGTCTCAGCACCGCTCTCCTCTTGTAGAATAGTTATTACCTCAGTGTAAGGGAAGAAAGGACGCCCCAGGCGCCGTTACCCTGATTAAAAGGGCCCGTCTCAGCCTGGCGGGAGAGAGAAAGCGCTTCACGCCTCCTCGTTATACCCGAGTGTGCCGAATGAGAGGGGGCAGGTCAGCACGCAACACAGACACCTGGGAAATCAGCAGCGACGCTCTTCAAAGCAATCTTATTTTATTAGACAGGGCGCCCTTTGCCATAGCCAAAGCTGCCCCGCCGCTGAAGAGCCACGCCTACAGGAATCCTGCAGAGAGACACTGACTCACACAATGCCATCAGGCTCCCCCCCAACCCATTTTTTGACTTGGTTTTATTTTTTCTCTCCTCCCAATTCTCTTTGGAACGGACGATCGTAACTGTAGGCCTGTCCGACGTCCTCCGTCGGGAGAGAGCGCAGACTGGCGCGCGTGTCCTCTGCAGCGTGTGCTGCTCTCCTCTCTGCGCCAGCAACACACGAACACCAGGGCTGGGCATCGCCACAATACGAGGACCCAAACGCAACACGCACCGTGTTTCGCCTTGCATCGCTGACAGACACAGGTACAGAAGAATATCCCTCAAGCACCAAATATAACTTTTCTTTTTTTAAGTCTCAAAGGCTTAAAGACGTACCACGTTAATCTATCGCGATACAGGGTCACCGCATCAATACACTGCATTGCCAAAGAAATCAGATACACAACTGCGTGGATACATCAAGAATACATGATGATGAAAATGGACCGTTCAGCCCATCCAGGGTCGTCACATCCTAATCTAAAGAGCATCCAGTAAGGCATCTGGCCTGGACTTGCCCATTGGCACAGCCCCGAATATAAACTGCAGGCGCCTGCCTGATGGGAGGAGTCACTGTTTCATGATGAGGTCATGGTCAGTATTACATTAGAGAGCACACAGGCAAGCATTTCTGATCACTGCTCATACTTCACTGTTGGCTCGGTCTGCATCTTCGAAGGTCGTTTTTCGATCATTCACTTTCATTCTACATCTTTCGTTCTAATCCTGGTTTCCAAACTCATCTCCCAAGTGGAGTTCTCACGATCCACAGATCTCACACTGCTGTCGGCGCAGTCTGCCACTTCCATTTGATCTCTTTCGCAATTGCTACATGTCAATGTTTTTATGTCTAGGATTTATTGTTCTGAAGGTAGCTGAAGCGGTGTGTGTAGATTTTTTGCCTTTGTCATAGTGTTTGCAATTTAACACACCAGCTCTCGATTTTAATCTGATTCATTATGTTGTATATTTTGACTAACGCTGATCCACCAGATTACTCCGCCCATCAAAGAATTTGGCAATTTAATAGATAATTGGCATCCTGTGTAGCAATTATTAAAATAAAATAAAATAAAATATAGTTTACATATAGTGACTGTAGAGTAAAGGGGGGGGCTGGGTTGTAGAGTAGAGAGTGGATATAATATAATAATAATATATGCCATTTAGCAGACGCTTTTATCCAAAGCGACTTACAGTAGTGAATGCATACATTTTTCAGTATATGTGGCCCCAGTGGGGAGTGGGGGGGAGCAGGCTGGGTTGTAGAGTAGAGAGTGGGGTTGGGGGGCAGGCTGTAGAGTAAAGATGTAGCTTCTCCCTCCCCGTTGAGATGACACTGATGGTTCAGCTCTCATCTCTGAACTAAAGGCCACAGATTCATCCTGCACGGCCACACCGCCGTTTCCCGCTGTGCGCTTTCATTCCCACAAGATCTAATGAGCGCACTGACGGGAGAAGAAAGAAACCCCGTTTCATTTATCAAACAGCTTTTCTGTGCAAGGAAAATAAACACATTACTGAAGGAGGAAAGACACCACCGAGAAAGTGCGAGCCAGCCACGAAGCGTATTCGTCTAATTAAGAGCCGTTTGACAGGTTTGATTCATCAAGCTAATAGTTTGCTGACCGAAATGTCATGGTGATGCAGTGATGTTCTACTACCAGCTTATTATTATTATTATTATATATTTTTAATGCCACTGCCCCCGGGGCCTGGGGGCCAGGGTCAACATCAAGTGTCACACGGCGTTTGCACTGAGCGTGAGCTACAACGCAGTCAGGGCACAGGTGAAGAGAGGAGGGGAAGTCCCAGGAAACAGGCGTGAGGCAGAGTGATCGTCTGCGGCTCTGTGGTTTCAGGTCAAAGGGATTACGCAGGTGGAGTGAAGCGGGGCCCTGCACAGCACAGCCGAGGGAGGCACTGTGTCCGTATGTCCGTGTGTTGGCCCTGCCACATGTGCATTGCTCTAAATAGCTGACCGTGTCTCGGTTACCACAGGAAAGGGACAATCGGCAGAGGTGAACAGGGTAGAATGGTCTTGACCTTGTCGATGTCTGCATTAACATATACAGTATAAGGAGGGTCTTCTCAACCAGTTCCTATTGGCATTCATAGCAGCTAGTTTCCTGTAGACCACAGATTAAAATTTGATTAGAAATATTTTCAATCATAAAGGACCAATGCTGTATATTAGTCCATGACATTGACGTTTGAACACAAGCTCCTTTGTCTACGCCGAAACTCGTTCACGGTACGCGGCCTTAACTGACTGCAATTAACAGCTCTGTTAACAGATTGACAGTTCTGCAGAAAACTTTGCAGGCCTTGAACTGTAGGCTGGGTGTGTTTAGGAGGCGGTGCACTGTTGTGATCCAAGTATTGCAACATTAAAAGTGTCATCTGCGGAGAGGGCAGTTAGAGAAAAAAAAAAAAAAAAAAAAAAAACCTAAAGCACTGGACTAAATGGCCATATTTTATTCTACATACTCTGCCTATGAAGGGAATGCTCAGTTTTTTCCACTTCCAACACTGACTGAACTGGGACCACCTGATCCAGAACGATTCAGACACTGCAAACGTTCAAAAGAACAGGTGGAGCAGACCGATGATCTAAACTGCTTGATGAAAGAGCATGCATGCTGATCCATGATCCTGCCAACAGAGGGTTACCCTCAGCTTCCGCAATAAAACCCCATCTGTGTGTTATGGAAACATGCACGATGTAAACTTATGGCTGAAGTTAAAGTAAAGCAAGCAATCCTTTGACCTCTTCATCAGGTGATATTTACATAAGTGACTAAATATATACGCAGAATGCATCTCATGTAACACAGAAATCTTCATCTTTGGAAGTCCTGTAGCTCAGTTGGTAGAGCATGGCACTGGCAATGCCAAGGTTGTGGGTTCGATCCTACAGGACTACATGTCCGCCGTTCGGATGGGAAGGTAAAAACGGAGGTCCTGACTCTCTGTGGTCATAAAAGATCCCATGGCGCTTTTCAAAAAAAGAGTAGGGTGTTAACCTGATGTCCTGGCCAAATTCCCAACCAAGACATACTACTTCATCTGGCTCTTGATAGGTTATTAGGTTGTCGATCACATCTTTTCTAATTTAATTTCAAAATCTATCCAAATGCCCCCACCCCCGTGTGGTTCTGTGCCACTCTTGGGCCACCCCCGTTACAGTGTTCTGGGCCCACCACTGGGTGTAATATCGGGATAGGCTCTGTTCAGTCACTAAATACAGGAAGCATTAACGTTCATATGACTTTATTCACACCACACCTTTGCTTAGATCAGCTTGGCTGGGAATGTCTGTGCAAAGTTCCCAAAAAGACGCTGCCATGTTTGTGCAGTCAGCTTCTGCAAATCTGGTGACACCTGGTGTATAAACCTCCTCCAATGGAACGAAAGAACGCACACACACACCACACACCACTTTTGTTTGAATTATTTTGTAAAAAGAGAATAAATTGGCCGCTGGCCTATCAAACGGGAATTCTTTTGTTTGGTCTTTCATCCACTCACCACCTGGCATGGTGCCACATTGCTACAGTGCATAATTGTTTTCACAGCAAATAGCAAATAGAAAGTTTCCCTAATCACATCAACGTACAATGTTGGAATCAAATGGATGACAGTGGCAGTAGAATATTGAATAAAGGAAGCATCTCACTGCATGCAAAGTGAAAACACTAAAAGTGACCTCAATGCAAACAGTCCTTGCACGGCATGCTTGGATTTCAGAACGTGGAAGTTCACAGAGAATGCCAAGACACACGTGTGTGGAATCAGGCTGCGGTTTTCAGGGGCTGTCGGACAGTATCGGCGCTTTGCACAACGCTGTTCATGTTTGCTTTGCTGGATGTTTATTTTATAGCAAATTGGACATCTTGATCAATGGAATTGCATTATTTTCATATGTGGGAGGCATACAACATATGGAGGTAGTGTAAATCCAGTTTTCGAGAGGATAGGCTGTGTGTTTGTACATTTCTTACAGCATTTGGAGCTAGTGAACATTCAAATTTCATAGCTCTGGTTAAAAACAAACAAAGGGTTGGTAATATGCATCAGGCACAGCACAATTCAGCATACCAAACTGTGTCCTCGAAGATTAGACTCTGACCCTCCCGTGACCCTGCGCAAGTCTGTCAGAGCTTCTCATTTGAATGACGAGAAAAATACGAAACATTATTCAATAGAATAGAATAGAACGAAACGACACAAATCACAAAAACCTGGGAGTGAAATGTATGATATTAAAAAATATTAAGATATAGATGGATATTAAGAACAGGGTTTTGTATTCCTCCTTTCACTGTAATGAAAAGCTCTGGGAATGTCTATAACGTAATATAGCACACTTAGATGGGCTGAACAGTCTGTTCTCATTATGCAATGTTCTTATGAAATGTCCAATATATAAATAATTGTATTACATACATCATTATTCCTCAATTTATAGACTTTTGTCATTTAAAAATAGTGATGAATAACATTTTATAATGGTTTTTATTTTAATTTCATAATAGTAATAAATGATAATGCCATGCTTAACCGCGGTTAACACAGCATTCCAAAGTGTACAAGTGCACTAAAATGAGCCTTCTTTAAATTGTGAACTTGCTGCTACAAAATCTAGAAAAGATGTATGGTAGATCGATCTTTTTTTTTTTTTCTTTCACAAAGCTGTGATACAGATACAATATGAGTAGGCACGAGACAACACACTCATTGAATTCCGCAGTATAGAGACATGATGAAATGCATCGTGGCCCTGAGAAATGTACTGCAAAATCAAAGGAATGGTAACTAGCTTGTGGGTAGCCACCACGGGAGCGAACTAGAAAAACATTAGCCACGCGGTAGCAGCCATCTTACAGCGTAACACAACTTTGGAAATGTTATAAACCAAATGAACAAACTCAATTGGGCAAATAAAGACCCCTGTTGAGTGGAAAATAGCAGTATATAGACTAATCCACTGAGCAGAGTCACATTTCAAACATAGATTTAATATATATATATATAATTATCCAAATACCAATAAATAATTGACACTAACACGGGAATTGCACACAACACTAGCAGGATGCGATCGATGCATTATGGACGTTACCCGTTGACATGGTCATATTGGTGCAGTCATGCAGACATAAATCACACTATAAACAAAGTGGATATGTAACCCACTTAATTAAGCACTTATGTGCACACACACAAACGGTCTTAAGTGTAGCGCCACTGTTGCTTTCTGTGCTCCCCAACGCTAAGGTCAATCTTCACCGCACACATTGCAGAAGCAGTGCAGGGAAGCAGCGCAGCAAAGCCACACAAGTTAAAACGGGAGTGGACGGGGTCATCTACACCACAAGCAAAGGCAGTGTCGTTTTTTGCATCTTCTTTGCCTCGCAGTGCAGAAATATTTAGGTTTTACAGATATATATTGGCTCTGAATAGGTTGGGTATACAGGATTTGATTAATATTGTACCATTATATTAGTATGTGTGTCCCCGGAGCCCTCCTGCACTGGAGAATGTCAACAGCAAATATTTTAAGAAGCCGCTAAAATTCAGCAGATATTTTGGCAGGAAATAAAACTGAAACCTGGAAGAAGAAAAAGGCAAATTGTTACTTTAAAAGTATCGCACAACGTATTCGCTTACTCAACGGTCTACGAATGTGAAATTCTCTGCTTTTCCACAGATTAGCGCGAGGGCTACTGGAACACAGAGCTTTTAAACCGAGCCTTGACGCGACCCTGGTGGAGCTGGTGTAGGCACAGGAGTGGATCGCTGCGCTGCATCGATGCACTGCTGCTGCGATGCGTGTGGCGTTAGACCAGACGTGGGCGATTCCGGTCCTGGAGTGTGTATGCAGGTTTTTGTTTCTACCAATTACCCTGGCTCAATTAGCTAATTAGTCAGATACGCCAATGCTGGTTCACTTGGGTAGATTAGACAACGGTAAATGTTTCATACGGGAACACAAGAACAGTCTTCAGCTGTCATTCTGGGCTTGTCAAGAAATTGAGCTAAAATGTCAGATCACATGTCATTGGGCCGGCCCTGAATTTTAGCTATGTTTTGTACTGTGATAATACTGTAATGTGAAATCAATATTGATGTATTGTATTTTGGGCTGAGTGTACAGTTCCATACCTAGTCAATGCAAAAATTATGACAATTAAGATCTTTGGGTAAATTTACCCTTTGGGGCTCATACGCCATTAGTTATATTTTCAGTAAACCGACGTCTACTGTTAATTCTACAAACTGAAGCCTACTCACGCTATTGATCGAGACAAAACATAGCCTACACATCTACAAAGGATTTCGGTAAGTTGATAAGGGCTTAAGAAAACCAAAAAAACCTTGGTGACAAAACTGAACTAAATGGCCAAAATGTCAGGCACTCAAAAATACTCAAGATTAGCAAAGGATTTGCTTAAGAGTTAAATAGCCTACTTACTACCCAATTAGAAATCCCTTTCAGTTTTTAAAGCCCATGTAATCTTGAATGACTGCTTCACTTCACACGGCAAAATTGAATTAGCTCACTTAAAAATGTCAGAACCATAAAGCGCACTGGTAATCCTGCACTGTCAGGGAAACAGTACTGCCCTGTAACAGCTTACATTATGCAAATCTGACAACGTCAACAACGCAGGGTTTTGATGCAAGGTGTAAATCTTTGTTCCCTGGGGTTCTGTGTGGCTCAAGGGCCCATTTTCTGACATCCAGTGTAAATGTGCTGACGGGACCGTTCCACGTGAGAGATGCCATTTGGAGCAGTGCTCCTGGAACATTGTCACTTCCACTCGTCACTGAAAGGCTCAGTGTGGGGGGGAAAAAATGGAACCATCCCCTGTCCTTGTGTGCCTCTGAGAGGTGACCTTTGACCCTACCTGCGCTCTGAAAGGGGCGAGGAGAGCAATGTGAGAAAAGTCTGACGTATGAAAAAACTGTGAAGGTGTACTCGCCACCTGAGGAAATGGTTAAGATGTCACACACAAGTACACAACATTCTTACCGATAAAGAGCTGGGCACCATGTTAGCACAGGACTCTCACATAGCATGCACACAGAACCAAGGATAAAACACTAGTCCACCCACAAACCTACAACACTTTGGCTGTAGCTTACAGCGCAACACAGCCTTCTCCTAGCAAACATAAATCTTAACACTGGTAACTGGAACTATTCCAAATAAGTCTTATTAAAGTACATGATATAATCATGTCCCCAGCAGGGGTCTTGTCAACAAGACACGGTGCTCCTGTGCAGTGAAATGTAATCTGGAGTCGGATCGCCAACAGAAGACCTGTACTGCTTTTTCCAGGATTACAGTCATACCGAATTGTAGCATTTGAGATATGACACTATTGTGGAAGAAAAATGACTGAGCGATTAATTAAGCAAACAATGACCAGGGCAGGAATTTCCCATGTGTTCAGTGATTACAGGCAAGGCAAGGTCATGTCATTCATGAGTAATTACTGTCAGGACAGCTGAATTGACCATTTCAAAGATTTAAATAATTCATTGTGGCCAATATGGAGTCAACTTAAAAGAATAAGCCAGCAGAAGAATTCAATTTGTTAAGGCAGGTATTGCAAAACAGGAGGAAGACCCCCCCAGAGCATGTCGTTGAGAAATGGTCAAATGAAGGCACAAATAGACACATTTGTGCATTTGGAAATATTTCCACAAGCTACTACTGCAGACATTTGCAGCTTTTGCCTGGTTTCACAGACACATTCTGAAGCTACAATGGAATGCGTTGTTGCACAATAACAAGCAGAGTGTATTTGCATTGAGTACAGTATTTATTTAAATCGTTTCAGAGGAACTGAGAACACCGTGACAGCATGTCTCTTAAGAACAGATCTGCAGGTTTCCCTTCCCCAATGCAACGGGGGGGCAGCGCATTGCTCCGCCCACACTACGGGGAAATGTACAGGGGGTGAGCGATTGGCTGGCCCCCAATATTTGTGCACTACGTACGTCTGAAAGGTATTACAGGCTAGGTTTATTGGCACGCATAAAGAAAGTTACGTTTCCAATAGATCTCAATTGATTAATGATGAGATCCAATTTATCGATCCTTTTATAGACTCCTCCGGTTTCTGAGCTTCATCGCACATGCTCAAAGTAAAAAATCTTTCAGAATCCAGAGATGAAACATCGGTACATCCATGCTCTAGAATGCCCTGTCACTCAGAAAACATGAGTAAATGTAGTAGTTGTAGTAGCCTAATTAAAACACAACTAATTATCATCCACTGAAGCAAGTCACACAAATTTCAGCAACAATGCCTAAAGTAAACTATTTGCATAATTTAACACCACTATCCATAGCATGCATTGGTTAGCTTAACAGCCAGCAAGCTGTTATCGTAGGTTTATGACTTCAAGCCTGGACAGACCAAAACACCTTAAGACACATGACGTTATTCATACCTAAGAAATTAACTCACAACTTCCAGTATGGGATTCTTTGTTTCAACAAGACATGCGCCTGACATATTCACCATTAGCATCTTGTCTCACATATTTTAAACCAGCTCTGCAGTGCGCTAAATATTATCGGCCAAATAATTCAACAAAACAACCACAATTCAATGCACAAAGTGTGGAAGACAGAAAACGGGCTGCAACAGCCACATGTCCTTCTGTCCCAGTCCACATGTGATTCTGTTCAAATTGTGCTTCAATGATTCTGTTGGAGTTAAAACGAGCAAGAATGTCCCCAAATTAAGAACCTCCACCCAAACACACTGCTGAAACGCTGCAGCGAACATGGAACATGGCCTGCATGCCGTAAGCGTTGTAAAATCAAAGGAGCAGACGTTGACATGGTACATGTATCGGAAAGGTTAAGTGTGCTAACATTGCAGGAGCTGTGGTGGAAATTGTGCAGTTTTAATCTGGGATCAAAATGGAAATCTCCACCCCCCAGAGTTCAGTGAAGGTCACGCCAGTAATTAAAGCGCAACGTCTATGAAGAGGCAATAAAGCGGTGCAGCCTGGATGCAGAGGCGAGTCTGGGGGACTGACTGGGCACTTTTCACAAGACCACCCCCCATCCGCTCTCCGGCCCATCACCACACAAGTGTGGGAGGAGGGGAAAGTGGAGAGGACACAAGACATCTTTGTCCTGGCCTGGAAAGGAGGAGGAGGAGAAGGTGACAGGCCTCAGCCTACAGGAAATGGGAGACGGAATGACTGCACAAAGCGATTTGCAGTAAAGCACCCAATGTCCAACCTTGCTACAAGTGCGCACAATTATTTTTGTCCAAGAAAGTTGAAAGGATTTAGTGTTTTATGGTTTGTGTACCTCGCTCAATTTCAGCTTATTTTGTCGCCGTCTGAGGCACGGGGTGAAATGAACACGGCATGAGCATGCATACTGATGCGAGTAGCAACAAGAATTTGTAAATAGATCGACCTAAAGAAATACTTCAATTGCACAAGGAAATGTGGCAAGCCAAAAATATTGTCAGGGAGGAAGGTCGTTGCAAGTGAGGCCAGTCATTTAACTAGCGTGGTGGCTGCTAGTCTTTATTAAGCCATTAGCAAGAGTGATACATGCTTCAATGGAAATACTTCAACCTGTAACGCCTACAGCTGGGTCCAAAGAGTCCACTACCAAGATCTGTTCATTTTCATCATTAATCAAAAACGAACAAACATTTTACTCATTTGAGAACAATTTGACCTCTACCTACTTCTCTAATCTCTGCTGATAATTACAAACAGCTGCAAAACGTTTTGCGAAGGAAGCGTCTCTTTTTCAAGATTAAAGGACCATATTAATTAGGTCAATATCCAAGATTAATTGTTACAAGACCAAAACAACTCACACTGTATTAGGAGTGTCCATGTATTAAAACTTAAATGAAAAATAAGGTGTCAGCACATTTTGAGGAAACGAAAGGCAATGGCGTGCAAACAAAACATTTACAGACATTTCAATTTCATAACATCCTTTCTCAAACAAATATTTTTGACCCCACTGTACGTAGTCATCTCTCGGCCATATGGGAGGCAGTGGCTGCAGTTATTTGCTCCAACCAATCAACTGAACCACCTAACATCAATGAGCTCACCTCTTAACCCAAGGGAATATAGTCATCACTGACGTGAGATTCAGTCTGTGCTCGGCTGGAATAAAACACCTGCGGCCATGCAGCCGCCAGGACCGAGAGTTCAGTGCCTGCATGCATGTGGCAGCACATCACATCGGGCTGTACGATGCATCGTCTCAGACACTTCCTGAGCTACCCTCTTCCGCTTTACCTCCTGGATTCTAGGTGTAGAATCATGCACATAGGTGCTACCGGAGTTCAAAGGGAACATCAAACACAGAGAACATGTGAACAAGGCTTAATAAAAGCAACCACAGACCAGGGAAGTCACTTTGACTCATTGTCAATCGCGTTACTATAAAGAATCGCGCACGCATTACAGATTCTAGACACATTTCGGCACGTTCGTCAATACGATAGGTCACAGAACTCCGCCGAGGCTTCTGACAGAAAGTCAGGTTGACTAGAACACACTTCCGACCCCCGTAAGTGAAGCAACAAATAGGCTGAATCCAATTTGGTCCTCTGCACAAGCCAACAAAAACAGCGCCGCTGTCTCACTGTCACACGCTCCACCTGCACAATGCGCTGCTGTTTCAGCCCTGTTTTCAAGAGCCGGGGGTGCCACAGACAGTCAGTCACAGACAGGGGTGCAATGAGAGGCCTACAGGAGCACAATGCAACGAGCACAATGAAACACAATGTACAACGACAGCCCAGAGCAGAAGGCCGGGGAATAACATTCTGCCAAGAACGATGGCATTACCGCATACCGAGCGAGCGCTGCAGCTTTTGCACGTCACTATCGGCAGGACGACTCATTTTTAAATGGAAAAATCCGCCTTCTTTTCTACGATGGATCAAAGATGTTATGATGTGCATTGAACTCGAAAAAGACACACCGTGCACGGCTCACTTAAAAAAGACATTAAGATCTGGCTCCCGTTCATTAACTACACGCAGCCTCTTTCCCAGAAACATGACAACTAAGTTCTGCGAAGCATTTATCCTAATCTCCTAGCTTAACCTGAAGTGCCAACACAAACACACATGCGTTTTGTTAGTAGTGCTACTAGTTTATTTATTTTTCCCTCTCTCTCTTCCTTCTCCCTAATATTATTGTAGTATACCCCTGTACCTATGCAATTATAGAATAATGTATTGAGGATAACTATATACGTTTGTTTTTAAATTACTCATGTTTTATGAATTGTACTTATAATGGTATGTTTGGGGGCTCTGCAACTTGTCTATCTATGCTTCTTTAATATGATAATAATATATGCCATTTATCAGACGCTTTTATCCAAAGTGACTTAGAATAGTGAATGCATATTTTTCAGTAAATGTGGCCCCAGTGGGAATTGAACCCATAACCTAAGCGTTGACAACGCCACGCTCTACCTACTGAGCCACACAGAACCATGTATTTATCATATCATCTCGCTCTCTTTATTTATTTATTTTTAATCATTGTAAAAAACTGAAAATCTAAAATCCTTTTCCATAGTTTGGTCCAACACACAGACATATGGCCATCCTGTACTGGGCTTCCCCTCGCGCCCACACATGACACAGTGCACAAAATCACTCGCCTGCTAACTGGACAGCGCCTTTTGGGCAGACGGTGCCTTTTGACTTTTGTCCTATAGTTGCTATAAAGTTGCTATAAATCAATAGCGATTCGATTATGAAAGCACAACAGTTAAATACGCTTGAAAATGGTTTACCATCGATTAAAACTATGACCTAAAGGAATATTCTCCTTAGCTTTTTGGTTGTGACTGGAGGAAGCAGTATTGTACCTTACTTTCCCTGTGTTACAGGTACGGTATGCAGCTGCCAACAATGACTATTACTGTATTACTACACTGATCTCTTGCGCGAACAATGACTGATCTTACCATGTACAAATGCACATCTTGTAAGTCGGTCTGGATAAGAGCGTCTGCTAAATGCCTAAATGTAAATGTGCTCACACTGACTAGCAACCTGACTCACTGCTCCTGCAGTAACATTTTACCGTTATATGACAAATAGACCAACGAAGCAGTCACAGTCCTTCAGCATTACCCACACATTTCTTGTTTACTTGGAGAGTTCCTATTAAAGTTATATTATCCATGAGTGTTATCAAGGCAAAGCTCACCAGACAAGGCCATACGAACCTTGAGAAAACAACACAGTTGTGTGGGTCCACACACTATGTAAGCTGGATAATTTCCCAATGTATTATCCATTATGTAAAAAAATGTATTATCAGCTATTTCTATGCACCACGGACCAAAGCCCATATTAAAATGATAACGACACACAAGGTTGCAGTTCAAATCTGGCTCTGTCCGTAGTGTTGGCAGGCGTCCTGCGTTCCCATGGGTATTCCTGGGTACTCTGGTTTCTTCCCACAGCCCGAAGACATGCCAGTCCGCATTAAATCGCATCTCTGAATTGTCCCGCGTGTGTGTGTGTGTGTGTGTGTGTGTGTGTGTGTGTGTGTAGGCGTGTGCGTGCATGCATGTACCCTGTGCCTGTCCAGATCAGCTCCACACCTCCGTAAGCAATAATGCACTTAATGAAAACGGATGGACGGATGATGAATGTGTGGCTGCACGGATGAGCAGAACGATGGGCCAATAATTTGCGAAAGCTGATTGCTGCTCGTTACGGACCACGTTTTGAGCGCTCAGAGTGTCATAAATCGCGCCGTTAAATTCCTCAGGCGACTCCCTCGCGCTCACACGTGTGGCAGGGCTGCTGGAGGAGGTGAAGTCTACCCTGAGAAAGGGCTAAACTGGCCGTGATTAAAAGGGCACGGGCACCTCAGGGCTCTGCTAGCCAGTGACTTATTCAAAAGGTAACCACTGTAAGGGCCCCAAGGGAGACCGCTCTCCGGAGAACACACACACACTGACAAGCGAGGAGTCAGCTGGCCCACTCCAGGGCGGGAGAAAACGGCATCACTTCTCATAATTGCAATCTGGCCACTCTAACATAAATGCACAGTGCATTTGCTCGTCGAGGCTCGAGTCCTATTCACGTGTCTATTATGTAAAAGGGAACTACACTTTTGTCACGCACGTACAAATTTATTCACACTACAGAGCAAGTGAGTGCCAAGAGCGTCACTGTTGTACACATTCCTTCTGAGGTTTTTCGGTACGAGGGCAGCTCCTGAAGATGAATTTAAAACAGTGAAAAACAGACCTGCCTCTGTCAGAAATCAGCGACTAAAGGACCGCAAAACAGGAAAACAAAAGCACAAGATACAGAACGAAGGGGCGCGTTTACCTTCTACAGGCGACGATTTCAACCTGGAACAGAGTCCTTGAACGCCTCCGTACGTTTCCTGCATTTTGTGTGCTCCTTCGGTGGTCCGCAGTTCCATGAGAGACCGGAGCTCCTTGAGGGAGCAGCCGAAGTCTCCATCGTGGTTGGCCTCTGCCGTGGAGTTTTTCACCCCACTGTACGAGTTCTTTGCCATGTCTCCTCCGCTGAGCACCACTTCAGCTGCAGAGGGGGTGTGGGGGGGAAGGGCGACCCAACCGAAGAGACGAGAGAAATCCTCAGTGGCGAAACCGGGTATCTCCCATAAACCGCTCAAATCCTGCAGAGGGGCGCGAAGTCCGATTCCAGGAAGTGGAAGTTTGGTGAATTAAAAGCCATTTCCGTCGCGCGGCCGCTTGCCTATTCTTTCATGGTGACAAAGGCCCGTCGCAGCTCAGGAAGACTCAGCACGCAAAGATCTGAAAAACAGGAGAGAACATTTAAATTACTCCGGTGAAATCGCATTCTGCCACTGGCATCTTTTGAGGACCATTGCCCCAGATCTATGGAAAACAAACAAGCTGTCAGTTCCTAATTTATACGTGAACAAAGTAAAGCCATGTAATCCTACGACGTAGCACAGCTTTACATATCGCGCTGCCACACTCGGTGCCCACAGCCTGTGTGAAAGCTCAGGTGGAAAAGGCTGGGAGCTGGTAGCACAACTACGTCTGAAAATAGAACGTAGGAACTCCAGGTCATTGGCAACAGTTCAATATGAAACGCTACCCTTTTGAGGGAGAAAAATATCTGGACTTATTTGAGGACCGGCGTGGGAACCAGCCAGTCATCGAGACGAGATGGGACATTTAAAAAGAGTTCGGTTCGCAGCGGAGGTATTAACACGCAACTGACTGCAGAGTCGTGCATAACCACATCCCTGCCTGCTAGAACATATCAAATAAAAGCTTCTCATGTTGAGTGTGGTACATTTCAATTATCGGCAACATGAAATCACAAGGAGAAAAAGCAATAACATTCATCCACAGACAGCTAGGAGGGTTCTTGGAACTGGATGTATAGCCTATTTTTTTTTTTACAGAAGGCATTTCTGTACAAATACAATCCGTGCCCTTTCCTCTGGATATTTCATTTACACTAAAGGGACAGATCTGCCCTGTGCCCTGGTGCAGTTCAGACCCTGAAGGTGGCGAAAGGTCACCTCAGACATGAGTTTTAATCGGGCACGTCGCTAGATCGCATCCACCCAATCACTGAAGAGAATTATTATCCCTCCCACACAGGACAGCGGTCGATACATCAGGGCATCATCCAATGTGTCACCACGGCTGCAGGAGTTTCTGTCCACAGCAGGCCTGTCTGCCACACACACACACTCACCGACCCACACCCACACACACACACACTTTTTACAGAAACAGATGAGGGAATGCCTGCCAAGATGAGGTGATAAGATTAGCCCTCTGTTATGAAACATTATCATATTGGCCTGAGGGCAATCTGCTCAGGTAAAAGTATATGCCTGATTGAGTCCTATTCAGGAGCAGGGCTCTTGCTGTGCAACCAAAATAATCTGCTGGTGCCCCATGTGCGACAGTGCGGTCATTTTCAGGCTACATTTGACAGATCGATCTCATAGTAGGGTCTCTGCTGGAGCTTCTGTAGCTGGCTAGCCTGACTGTTCTAAAGAGTGATCGTGAGCTAGCTACCTACCACTTTAATCTGCAGGCTACAGTTTGTTTATTAACTCAGCCAAGTCCCACGTTTTGGACGAGCAGCACAATTCTCCTTAGCCTTGTGCTACAATAAATCACCTCACTCTTTCAACAACGGTGTAGACAGACAAGAGTAAAAAATGAAGGCTGACAATTCAATCTTTTTTCAATCTCTGCCCACGCTCTGGCCTTCACCTTCAGCACCAGTAATCGGTACAGACCCGTTTATCCTGGGAGAGTGGCGCTCCTCATGCACTCACAGGCACTCATTTCTCCTGCATTTTGATCTAGTCCTAGCAAGCAAAAACAGAAATTTGCATCAGCTAAGTAATACCAGTCAGTATCTAGCTCGAGGGTGCCCACAGTTTAAGACGCTGTAGGCCAGAATGCACCACCAGAGAGCCACGGGCCGAAACAATTTGAAATGCAAACTTGCAACATGGACATTCTATATATATTTGACATTTAACAAATATATTCATTTTGTATTTTTCCCCATTTTTAATAATATATGTTTGTGTTTTTACATAAAGTTTTGTATTTAAGCCAACGTGCTGATATTTCACTCATCCTTTAAATTCATTTTAATATTAAATAGTTTTCATTCGAATAAAATTTTATTTCTCTGGAGTTTTTGGATGGCTATTTGAAATGCAAGACATGAGCTCTCATGAACTAATATTTTTCAAGGGCAGCTCCAACTGACCTCACACATTAAAGAGAAAATATTTTCAAGTCTCAAGATTGGCAAGTTAACCACCAAGACCTCCTGACTCAAACAAAGCCCGTCGCCTGAACCAGCACTAAAGAAAAATAGTCTACACATTCGGAATGGCAGGGGTGTCCAAACCTGACCCTGGGGGACCCCTATGTGCGTGTTGGTTTTCGTTCCAACCAATCTCCTGATTAAGGTTGTTGAAAAAGTTCCATAATTTTGTGCTTTAACAGATTTTAACAATGCAGGCTAGGCTCATGCAGGCTTGTGCTAAACTCTTCATTTTACAAAAAATGTTTAGTGACAAGGGGTCCACACTCTAGGGTATTTAGGACTTCTATGGTGATACTACGGGTCATGATACGATTCAATACATCACATAATATCGATATACACAAGTTAAATATCATATTACAATAAAGACAAAATGAGTGTGCGTCCATGTCATAATCAAAACTGTGGGAGGTGCTTCATAAGAAAAAAACATTTGATCGACCAATCACCCGATAGGCGCGTGGAAAATAAAATCTGTACCAACATAGCTAGCAACGCAAGCAAGCGAGTTAGCTAGCTATCAAGAGGCAAACATTCCATTGAGCTGTTGTGTTTTTATCATTTGCATTCAAAACGTCTCAAAAACAAATTTGCCAATTCTTCAAAAAGCCTGAAATAGCTTTGTGACTGTCGTGATTACAAGGCTGATTTAAAACCAAGCTGCCGCTGTGCATCACAAGTTATGTTAATACAATTTTAAAGGACATTGTAGCTATTTTAGCAAGCAGTGGTAGCTAGTTCACCATGAAGCGACTGTTTTAATACATGCTTCCATGTTTGTTTATGCATCGCCTTGACAACGTAGCCAGGTTCCAGGTTCAGCTGCAGCTCTGTGGCAGCCAGGACTAACATGCTTTTAGTGTGTTATGTTGTTTTCATGTTCTGGCCGTGTCCTTCTAATCATCACTACAATTTAAATATGTATTTCATAACTTGTACATACACTAGATACATTACAAATGGCATGTCAGGGAACTGAATTCTGCATCGAAATTATACAAAAAATACTATTCAATCCCTGCTGCATTATTATAAAAAAAATGTATCCACCCCTACTGTGAAGAGATGGCCAACTGAAAAGTTACTCTGTACTATAATTAAATTACATTTTCAGTTATACTAGTAAGAGAGCTAAATACGGTAATGGGAGATTTGCCTTTCAATAATTTTCTAAAAATCTATCTTGCGCCCCCATTATTCAATTTAAGAAAATATTAATTTTTTAAATATAAATATAAATATAAATGTTTAAATACAAACCCTTTATGTTGAAAAACAAGGTAATTCTAAAACTAACTTTCACTGGTAATTGTAATTTACAGGAAGTAGGGAAAGAATACAATGCATGATGCTTAATCAACCAATCCACAGATTTTGAATAATTGAATGGACTAAATATTGTACATTCACCAACCATATCCTCAGAGTGATACCATCATCAACTTTCAAGGCACCTAATAACTTAGTAAAAAGATGCAAGGCATAACACAGCAGCATTCAAATGGCATATTAAACAATTTGTTCTTGACATCCATGTCAATCGTGGTTACTACATGCAACATGGCTTCTATACAGACTATCCTAAAGTTCCTCATTAGACAGAAGCTGAATGATGTCGAAAAACATTGTGCATACCTGAGTGTATGTACAAGTCACCAAGTCACCGTGTTCGGTGTTTGTTTTGAGTTTTTGATATCTTTGAATCCTAAAACATTAGCTTTTGTGCATGAAAAAAAAAAAAAATAAAAAAGTTCACTTATAATTCCAAAGGTTGCTCCCTTCGGTCTTTCATTATTATTCACTTTTTGAGCACCTTTAATTTCAGGGTAAAAAAAAATATAAATCCTGCAATCCCTAGCTTTGTAATTGTATATAAATATTCAATATTGAACCAGATATTTTTACATGCTCATTAAAATCCCAGCCACTGTCTTCATCAGATTTGCTGAAGTGCTCTGAAATCCAAGTGCGAAACATAGCCAGCGGTGCTTAATTGTGCATGTCAAGGGAAACATGACAGACACCGGCTGGGCTGTCAGAGATGAAGCAAAAACTGCTTGTGAATCAAGCAATGCTTTGTCCTTTCTGGGCTTTTAACGCCAAAACGTTAGCATAGTCATGAAGCACTTCATGTTCGACATATGCAGGACCACTTTAGACTGCCTGAGCTGCCTCAATGCAGTTCTGCACCTAGCTAGTGAATAGCAACAAACTAACATTTAGTTTTGACATTTAAGAGCTCGCTACAATAATCATACCGTGATGTCTCATTCAATTCCCTACTGGTACGTCACTCAATAGCAGGTCTCTGCATGTGAACGCATGCTTGAGTCTAAGTCCTTTGGAGTTCAGCAACGTCGGTGTTGTTGCAATGTTAAAATAGTTGATACTGTGTATTGTTGATTTTTTTAAGCCCTCGACGTATGGGATTACCGAGACAATGTGGAGGGGGAAACTATCCCGGTCTCCGCTCCCCCATCACGATCAACATCAGAGCACCGTTCTGCATTCCAGCAACACCATTACTGACATGCTGGCTGGCAGCCTGTGCACTGTGCACACTTGCCAAGCCAGAAGATCCACTGTACACCAGCTCACTCCATTATTATTTTTATATCACTTAAATCAGCACCAACCACCAACAATTACCACCCAGCCAACCTTACATATTCCTAATATGATTAAATCATAAACCCATTTTTGTCCATTTGCCAAAGTCTTCACGGTAATCCTGGCTGCGAGTGGCAATCTGCAGCAAACGATAGTCCTCGTCTCGGTTAAATGGATTCTTAAGAATCTGGCGAAGGTTTGAGTGCTCTCGAAAGGTTGAGAAGATCACAAATTGTGGAAGCGGAGCTGGATGAATGGTCAGAAGAGAGGTCAGATTAGCAGGCCCCACCTCAAACGCCACACAGTTTACACAGCGATCGTTTCACAATCACAACAAAGCTCTTGACTTTTATAAAATGGCTCAGTGTGGTGCGGAGGTAGGCGGTGAGGGGGTAGAGCGTCCTAACACTTAGTAATACACGAGATAAAGACGTTATCACTTGTGTAGGTAACCGGACGTTATCGCTTGTGTAGGTAACCTAACATTTAGTAATACACCAGATAAGATGCTATCACTTGTGTAGGTAACAAAAGCGCAACTTGAATAAAAAAAAAAAAATTAATGAGCTATTAGGGTTTGACAGCTAACACTACATGCAAATAAGACATGTATCAGTGACCTCCAAGACTCCTTTTTCTGATCCCGTCATAACAGAACAGAACAACATACTTACATAAAGGCTCCAAACTCCGTTCCCCATAGCGACAGGAGGCCAGAGCCGAGAAAGCAGGCTCACAGAACACAGGCTAGTGCTTTTTACACACCTCCAAAAGCATATCCATCATCATTCACCGTGGAGTCACTTCCATGGAGAAAAGCGACATTTTTCCTTCAGAACGAATATGACCTTCAGCGTTCTCTTGCACCAGCACCTGCTCTGGCAGAGGAAAAGGCTCGCTAAATGATTATCTGGGGAAAGCTTCTCCCTTAATCTAATTAGGCAATCTGTGGCACCAGAAAGGATCCAGAGCGCTGTTGAGCGCCAAGGCCTACACACAGAGCTCACACAACAGAGAAGTTAGACTACGAAACGGCACACAGCACTCCCCTGCCTCACTGGAACTACCTCCTTTCAGTTTCCTCATTTCTAAATCTCAAAACCAACCTGATCTCACAGTGGAAAAACTGTTGCCATTCTGTACAAGGGGAACTCCATTCAATGGAATCTCTCAGAGTAAACAGTAGGGGAAAGTACCATGTTAAGAATATGCAACACTGTGGAGGTGCCCAAAAATAAAAGATGATATCAGAAATGTGAAGTGAAACTGAAGGTGCATTTTGACAATGTGTGCATTCACATGGTGTTCAAAGTGAAAGTGACTGACCGTTCTTTGGATCCTGTTAATAAGCAAACTACTGCAAGCAGAGCACACTTCCTACTCTGTCCAAGGGGTTGGAATACCTTATTCACATTCTCACTAAAAGCAGACATCCTTGCAAAGGAAAAATTAAGCTCATTAAAACATTTAAATAAAAGTTAAGGTTTAGAAAAATCTGATTGATATATACATTTATTTAAATCAACACTGTCAACATTCTTATTAGGAATGTTAAACGTGTACAAATTTTTTAATGTTAAATTATTTTTAACCATTCAAATGATAACATTTCTCACTTACAATCCATATGAAATACAGGTACTTGCATGGTGCTGTGGACAAGGATGAACGACCACCATGCAACTAATGCTAGTATGCCTAAAATACAGGTATAACCCCATGACAATGACAATTTGAAACACTGTTCCCCTGGTGGGAACCCAAATTAGGCCCATGTTAAATGAAGTAAGCCTACAGGAGTCAAACTATGAGTCAAACCCTCATGGCTCACTGACTCCCACTAGCTTTGTTCACACGAGTTGAGCTTGTTTCGAAAGACTTCAATGTCGGTGCTTGAATCTGGAAGAAGCTCTGCTAGAGCCAGCTTAGAAACACTCTTCCGTCTCATGTACACGGTCACCGAGTCACGGTGTCACAAACGACTGCGAAAGCAACATACCACACTGCGCTGCATTAGAAAATACCACACTTTCAATAGGAACCCAAAAAACAGAAGCGCATCATTACTGAAATTATGAAGTAAAACTGCAGATGCAATCGGATAGTGCCACCTGCAGCGTGTGCACTAATTCTTACCGTTTACATGGTAAACAATTATCGGATTGACAACTGGGAACCACTAAAACGAGCTCAGATACCAGATGAGAGAGAAAGGTGCATTCAGTTCACTGCACAGAAAGTGAGTGAAGGAATGAAGACTAACTTGCCTCGATTTAAGAACCAGTTATGCTTCGTTTTGTTCAGCCTAAAAACCAAGGGTTTTTAGACCGGGTGTCAAGACTGCATGAGACTGAACACAGCTAGATGCATTAAATTCACCCAGGCCCCCCCTGTACATTTTTTAAATGCATTTATTTTTACATCCTCAATGTATTGACTTGTGAAGATCACACAATAATTCACTCTGCGATCTAAATGATTAAACCCTGCTACCCTAACGACTCATTCAGAGACCCCGGTAAATCCTAAAATGCACTGCTCATTTCTGAGCTCTGATTAATGCCACTCCAGTTCTTCAAAATCCCTTTTATTGGAAAATTGAGATCAGTATAATTACACACAATATTACAGCCCATTCACATGTGTAAACGACCAAGACAGCACACGCAATCGATGCGGTTTCACAGCCAGACGCATATATCTGCCAACGCTGGGCACCCTCCCCGTATGCACTACTCTGGGCTTCAAATTGGCCATTTTCAAACCATTGATACATTGTGGTTAAGAAAAGATCAACGGATTCATGTACGGTACAAGAAAAATCTACAGAAATAATTCTGACTGCGCATTTAATTTACAATATTTGAACTTGATTTAGCCTTTACCTCTGATGTGCAGCATACAAATGTCATGCTAGCCTGCAAGCACACAACCACATATCCAACGATGGAAGATACATTTTTCATTAGAGGTTTTAAATCTCAAAATCGTAAAACCAATTCAGCAATCGGAGGTACTGCAAATGAACTAGGATTGCAAGCTGGCAAGATACAGCTAATTGAATTAATCAAACTTGTAATCTAACTGCATATCAATGACATGATATCAATATTATAACAGCTACATAAGAACACAAGAATACATAATGACAAGAACAGGCCGTTCGGCCCATCTAGGCTCGTCATGCCCTAATCTAAAGCCTAATCTATCTAGTACTGGATCTAGCCTGGACTTGAATAGCCCAAGCGTTTCTGCCTCTACTACCCGACCTGGCAAGCTGTTCCAGGCACATACATCTTCCTGGACAGGTACATGTAGGATTAACCCTTTCTGGTCAAAGGTTGCACAGCTTCAGATGAATGTATGGTGAAGTAGGAATGGCAGTGGTGAAGAGCCAGAGTTCAGGCACAAATGAATGGAGGAGGCTCATGAAAAAGACAAATATTCATTGTGTTCAATCGATCCACGGAAAACCGAAGAGGAAGTACTTATCGCGCCAAACTAAAGATTTTTTAAACCGTTTATGTCATTAAAACCTGAATACACATCCGTGATTTTTCCTGGGCTGCATTGCCATAATAGAGCTTGCGATGCCTGGGAATGTGTGTGATAAATGGCTGCTGCTTACAGTGAATAGTATAGTATGCTACATTTATGGAATATTTTGGTTGTACTGCAAAATGGTTTTGTCTTATTGCAAGAAAACAAAACTTGTAAAGGGTAATTGGTAACTTCACAAAACATTTTTGTCAGTACAGCTTGCCAGAGCCAGGAAACCCCCACTATGTTTGTGACAAATGTAGTTTGTAATGTGGTCTTCCATAGTTTAAAGACCCGGATGAGCAGGCTGATAAGTAAGTATGAACGGGAGGGGACACACCCACTCCAACCAGAAAATGGTGAGAGAAAAATGTGCTTTTCACAAAAATGTGCATATCACTTCGTCCAAATTCACAGGCTCTCAGTTATCATTTGGCTTAAACCCAAAGAAACGCCAAATAGGTACAGTTGTATTTTTCTTTCGAACAAGACTTTTCCACCATGTAGCCTAGCATAGTTTATATGAAGAGTACGTGAACGAAAACTTGCGTGATAGGTGGTAGGCTGTTGTAAACTGACCTGTAAATTGGACTGACCTTCAAACGTACAAGAAACAATACATTTTTTCACCAGAATAACCAGAGCAAGTGTGCCGAATCTAAGGGGGAATTTGGCAATTATGAATATCGTTCTATATCGTGGTAGGGTGAAAACCGCACAATAATATGGTCATATCACCCCAAGCAGATTCCCCTCAATGAGCTAGCAGCTACCGAAGTGCATATTCTGTGTCTGTAAAAAAACTGTTTATTTTGTGCCCATGTTCCCATTCCACTCTCGACAAGGCTCAAACTCCCAGCATTTCACTGCACCTCTTCCTTTAGACATAGCTTCCACTCAGCTTTCCCAGAGTCAGTCACTGAACTAACATTAAGTAAGTGCCAAGACTTTCTACTGAGCGACGGTTTGAGGTTGCAGAACAAGTTACATATCACAACGGAAAATCATTGTGATCAAGTCTCCCGGGAAAACAGCTGCCACGGTACAACAAACATACAAGACGCCATTTATATCTTTGCGTACATGGCCCCACACAAACACAAATAAAGCATTTTAGGATAGCCAGTGAGATTAAATGTGCTGAAGTTGACATTAAAGAAGTGACGACAGCCAGAAAATGTACACAGCAACCAAAGGGAATGTAAACGACAAGGGCTGAGAAAAAGCCTTGCTGATTCTCCAGCCATGTTCAAATCAAAGGAAATCCTCCTAGTGGTGGCTGGCAGTCATAACAGCTCCATGTGCCAGCTTACTCAGTGCGAGTCAAAGACAGCAATCCCAGGGATCCCTCTGCTCCAGAGCTGCCAGGGGGGATTGGGGGTGGGAGGGGGGGTATTTTTGGAGCCCCTGTGTGGTTGTCTGTCCCCCCCCGACAGCCCCTCCCCCATTCTGGCTGACCCAAGTCATGCCTTGTAAATGTGGAGGGTGAAAAGCAGCACTGCTGTGACCTACTCAGGCCCCTCCGCTCACTGCTATCAGCAGATACGAGTCCATATTTTCACTTAGTTGTACATTGAGTGGACCAGTTCGCATTTCTATCGTGCCTTAACCTTACTTCACCCAGCCAGTTTCGCTGCAAGCACAGCGCCTTGTAAGCGCTGGTAAATTTGCATTGGATACTTTCATTTTAAGAACTGCTAAATACAGGAACAAGCCTTCCACGTTCAGTTATGTTTCTGACAAAACTCTTGAGGCTTTAAAAAAAGCTCAACTGAAGCTTAACACTCAAACGTAAAATGATGAAAGCTTGTAATATAATAATGACGCTGGACGCTATAATAGAATGCATGCCGGTTTTGCGTCTGTTGTGCAAAGCCTCATTGGTGCCAGTAAAAGCAAATGCTTCATAAACACATTATGAGTTTGTATTATATGGTACAAGTTTGTGCTGTATGTGGCACTTTTTGGTGACTTTATTGCAACGCAGGTCACATGGCCTATATCATTTTCAAAACATATCAAAACAAGATATTAAAGGTTTGTTGTAAATAAACCTTTGCCTGCATATGAGGACTGCTCAGAGCATGCTATTTTCAGAGTACTCGGAGTAGTATTTTAACAGCAAGTACTATAGTCGTAACAGTGGGCTATCCTTAAATACTGCACAACAATATGTAACATCGCAGCTAGATATAGTTATACACTGTGACTGGGTCCTGCAACCAACCACAGTACATAGTTCACCTTGCATCAGTACTTGGTTTAAAATGAAGGGTAAAAATAACTTTTATTAAACACTGAATACAATAAAAATATACTATTTCAATATAATACTACACCCTCCCCCCCCTGCTAAACTGCTAAAACATACATGCAGATAAGTTAAAAGCTAGTTAGTTGAGCAAAATAAAAGAAATAAAATACAGAAAGCAAGCATGGTAAGCAAGCCAACTACTAGCTGCAATGGGTGATTCCATGGTAAAATTGTACTGGCTAGCCAATGAAAGAGCTAGTTTAAGATGTTTGTCCATGAATTTTAAAACACAAACAAAAAGACAATTAGGCTACCTTTGTGTGGAATGATCTATGGAGGTGCTATACATATGTTAGTTATATTAAAGTAACTGGGCACCAAACTATTCTTTACAACTTAAAAATGACATGTGGATTCTGGTAATGTTAAAATCATTGATTTTGTAAATTATTTGAAAAGTTTCTAAATTAAAAACAATCATTCAACAATCCCAATACAAAGAAATGAAAGCTGTAAACAAACAGTAGTAGAATAACTGATGCTAGGTGCATGTAGCTTGGAAGCTGTGTGTTAGTGTTTAATTTTGTGTAGTAAAGAATGACCGTAAATAGTAATAAAAGTATTAAAGTCATTCATTGTTTCATAAACAGAATAATAAATGCTCAACTTGACTACGCTAGATAGAGCTAATTGGAAAGCATTTGTGATGGAACGAAAGAACAATTAAACGGTATGTTTTACATTGTTATTTTACACAAAAGGTTTCTCCAATGAGTGTCTGCCCCTGGGTTATGCCTGCCACAGAAACCCATTGTGTTTTTCAAGCTTATGCACTGCTTTTACCCAGCCACTCTGAAGATGAAACCCAACAAAGAAAACTCTGTTTCCTCCGACACATACAGAGCAGTGCTTTGTGACCTGCGGTTCCTGCACCCCTGTCAACCGTGGCCCACCAAAAACCACAGCAGCTGCCAACTGGGTGACCCTACACCCCCCCCCTCTCCTTCCACCTGTCACCACTCACAACAAACAGACTTTTCAAATTCATCAAAGGATGAATGTCCCCCTCTCTCAACCAAACAGACATCCATCCATATTTCAGGCTCAAAGGCCAAAGGCCCAACTCCGTTGAGCACAAATCAGTTTCACGCTCGGTCCGAAATTGTGTTTTAAAAGCAGCAGCAGGGCAGGTTCACTTTTCACCGTTCACATTTCCCACCCTCCCACAGCCGGTCAGGGGCAGAAAGTCATCCACATTCCAAACAAGAGGCTCACAACACGTCCACATTCACAGTCCTGGCGTGGTTTACAACGACTCCATTCTGGGGAGTCACAATTTCATTAACAGTGCCACTTCCTGTTTTGGTTGGTCTGTAGGGTTATATGCATTTTTGCCCAAAATATTGTACCAAGAAAAACATGGACCAATTAGTAAATGACTAAGCTTGTTCTTACATTCTGGAAAATATGCAATGCATTCAAACATAGTAGTCAGTCCAATATGTCAATCACCTGCTTTGAAGTCCTGATTTACTGTACAGTGAAAAAGACAAATGACAAAAATCATATCAAAGAAGAAAAAAATTGTCATGTGATACTTTTTTACTGTTTGGAAAAAGGCAACTGAAGGGTAATATGCAATCCTGATTTTAGATAATGGAGCCATGAGGTGCATTTCACCCAAACTATTCTAAAGATTTCACTGGTCTTCCACAGCCTCCAGATTGATTCTAAATCCCTCAACAGGACAAGGAGACAGGACTGGAAAGACTGCTTGCGATTAATACATGGCAGCATGCAGCAAGCCAATGGAGGAGCACATGCCTGATTAAAAACCTTTACTGAAATCTCAACTAACCTGCTCCACAAGAACTTTAAAGCATTCTAATCCTAAAAGTGGTCTTATTCTTTGGCAGTGCTAAACCCAATCACAGTAGTGCCCTACTAGAATTCAGTAGGCAAACAAAGAATCCATTAAACCTGAGCTCATGTGTATTTCAAGTATTTAAAATGAAATACCACAGCCACAATTTCCAGAAAGGAGAAAAGAGAGTAAACAATTAACATTATTAAAAAATGCTTAATAGTACAGTGGACTCAATTTAACAGTCCATGATAGCCTGTGTGGTGTTGAACATCATTTCTGATTAATGTAACACAGACTCCATTACCTCTTGCATAAACAACACTACTACTCTGGTGGGGAGATGAGTTTCCAAGTTTCCACATTAAGAATTTCAGGGAAAGTTAAACACAGTAAATTAATTTACTCGATCATTGACAACACTCTTCAATTATATGCAATTCATTTTCTGTCTCACTTTTGCAAAAACATTTTGATAGGGTATTAAATATTACCTAAATATAAAATATACAATAAGTTATAGAAGCACAAAACATTGGAAATTGGCACTTTGCCTTTGTCACTTTTCGACTAGATTTACATGCAACAATATTGTACACAATTTTTAAACATTAAGGTTTAGATTCTTATTAGTGGTCACCTGACAAGTAACATTACCCACCATGAGCAACCAAGCTATAGATGCATCATCGACGCCCTGGGAACAAAACAAGGGCTTGCAGGAGGAATGGGAAGGGTCATTGGTCTATTATCATCGTCATCCTTGGAGCCAATGGGAATACCTTGGAAAATCCCTAATGTCAGCCAATCAAATCAGGGCTCCATCATCCAGTTTTGAATAATGATTAGGTTTTTCCGCCTTACTGACTCCAGCTATGATGTTGGTACAAATAGGGAAAAGTACGTTATTTCCACTTATATAAATGGAACTACAGTACAACAAAATCCCCATGACATGGTTTAGTGGAATTTCTTTTAAACATTATTATTCATGCTTGGAAACAGCATGAACGTAACCACTGCATGCATACTGCCTCTTTGCGGCTGACCTATTTAATTTGAGAACGCTACTCCAACAGAACCACAAACCTCAATTTAGGTTAAGTTAAAAACAAAACTAATCCACACACAATGTTCCAAACAACTGGATGAAATGCAAACAGAATCTCAAACAAGGGGAGCAAGACCCATGTAACCACAGACCCCTACAAAAGCTCTGATATGAACTACCGTTCAACTCAATATTCAGAAAATACCATTAGCAGGCCGTTCAGGATTTTAGGAGAAAGTAGTTCAGTGCAAGCTCCTAAAAGAATAGTCTTAAACACCATATCAAAGTCAAAAGGTGTAAAGAATGGCAACAGACCTTGCAGAAATTGGGGATCTTGTCTTAACTAATCATGAATAACTGCATCTATGCCTCGTGCTCGTGAGAGCTTCTGAAATCTGTATAACTAGCATACGTTTAGGCTCCTGAGCTATCAAGGGCAACAGTAGAATTGCTTCTTGTCCAAAGGCCTCAGAACCTCATCTGACATGCAGTCGTGGGTTAGCCTACTCTATTGAATGAATGAGGTAAATCATTAACAGTTAGTCTTTCAAAAGGACCAGTGATATTGAATATGCAGACTGCCACAGTGAAGAGGAGGAAATCCAAACAACTCAACGGAAACATCCTCTTTCTCCAGGACATCAGGTCAATTCCTGGTTTAACTATAAAGGCTCCTATGCACCAATGCAAATTCCTGCATTGTCTTTCTGTATGAGCCTCTATTGATGCCAAAAGCCTTTCCCCCAGTAACCATGGAGATGTCAACGCATCTCTGAATGAAACTACTAACCGACATTTCTGGCACCAAGAGACCGACGCTGGGCTTCTCTCAAGGTTTAGAACCACTTTTAGAATGTGGCAGTTGCACATTTCATGAAAGGATGTATTTATGGAAAGTGTCTAAATCGGCCTTTTAGAGACGCGGGCCAGCCAGACTACACTGCATAAAATGAAAATAAAGCCAATCTTATCACGGGCTTGTAGTTAGCTTGCTGAATCACGTGTTGGCTCAATTTCAACATAAAATAGATCATGCATTATGAGATACTGGGAGCTTTAAAACCAAGGACATGTATATTATTTATTATATATTGAATAAAAGACAATTGCGTATTTTCGTGCACTTTCGACAGTTTGTCGTTGCAACAGAACTCCGTTCAGTAAACATACAAGCCAACCCCGTAAGCCAATGAGTATTAAAAACGTTGCTTTGTCCCCTAGCAATCATTGCACCAGTGAAATTAGGATGGGTTGAAGGCATCAGTTCAGTTCGAAAGAAATTCTGGCTAGCCATTTGTTTAGTATAGGGTCCAGCAGTCTCAACATCAACAGTTCGTCTCATATAGGACACGGACTGCAAGATTGTTTTGCTCGGTAGCTATATTTAATAATTACATAGGAAACAGCCTTTGGACTATTTGTACTCAAGGTCATGCGACGCGCAGCTTCTCATATTGCAAACAAATGAATAGGACAAAAGCTCGCAGCAGAGAGTAGGCAAAACCCACGACAGCAAAATGGGTCATTCCACATGTAGCCTTTTAGCCAACTAGCACTAGGCATGACTCAGTTGCTCATATGAATATTAACCAACTAGTGATGGTTAGTTTAGCTTCTTGGCTCTACAATTCACGATAATACCACTCGACTTAGCTATTCTAGCTAGCCAACAAACCAACGAATCGCCTCTGGTCTGGCTCGCTAGCTAGCTAGCCACCTGAATGAAATCCCAATATTGATTCTGAGGTCCCCCCCTCATGCAAACTCCTAACTCTTGCAAGCCACCGTCGCTAGTTGATTTGCTAGCTAGCTAGCTAACCAGCACTCGCGAAGTTGGCCAAAGGTTAGCACATATACCTCCATCAAGACAACTAGCTAGCTAGTTAATTCAGTCAACCATCCATACCATCCGTTACTAAATGGTTCAACTAAGTTCCAGACTAGCTACCGGGCATTGCAATAAGCTAATTCCAAGTTAATTCAGTACTAATTGGCAAAGGTTCTGTATCCTAGCTAGCACCAGCAATTAGTTACCTAGCTAGCCTAATTAGGAACATTTTGCTTATAGGTAGCTAGCACACTATTATCATAACCTTAATTAGTGTGCAAGTTATTGAACAAACAAGCTAGCAAGTCTGCCGTTCGCACCAATGGTAGCTGTTCAATAACCGGCTAACTAGTCAACTTGCCTAGTAATTCCCTGTAAATGCCTGTAATGTAATTCCCTAGTAAATCATCCTTGTTCTCGAAACCAAACTTTCCATAGAATTTCGCAAATGGGCAAGCTGGAAACTTGGGCTGCTAACGTTAGGTGTGCGGGCAGTGCTAACCAATTAGCTACCGTTAGCCAAGTCAAGACAGTTTTACAGTGCAACGTTAACATGCAGCCATTAGTTGGTCAACATAAAGTTGGCTAGGTAACGTTACTGAATAGCCAGCGTTACAAAATACAAACTTCAGCAGGTACACAGGCTAGCGAGCGTCACCTAGACCGATCTTGCCAACCAACGTATTTATTCCACTCAATGTAACTATTATGCAGCGATGCAACATTACCGAACAGTTAGCTAACTAACCTGCTAAGTTAGTCAATACGTTCCCATACTAGCCAACCACCAAGCAAACGACGTTTGGCATTATCTCAGTTTACCGTTTTTTAATTTTCGAATTAACCAGAAGCAGAGAGCCAGCAATCTTTAAATCAAGCTTGCTTTAATAGCTCGCTAGCTTGGTAGCTGGGTGGGAATTGTGCTGTTCCTGTTGTCGTATTTCTTCGTTATTTATAGAAATAGCATCACCTTTTTCGTTGCTTTGCTTCCTCTGTGTGCGTGTGACAGATCACCTCGGACCAAACAAACAAACAAATAAATCAAAATAAAAACGCGTTGCATTTCTTTCAGACAATGTTATGGAGTCGAAAGACGATCCTCTTAAAAGTGGACCAGGAAAGCAGGAAAGGCGTTATAAAACACACGTTTCCAAAACCATCGCGACAAGAGATTTTGCAAACGTTAGCTACGATCTCTTATTAGTTTGACTCCATATGCTGGGACTTGTGTGTGTGTGTGCGTGTGTGTATGTGTGTATGGGGGGGGGGGACATCTCCTCACATCCCCTCCCTTCTCAAAAAAGCGTGTCGGTTAACCGGCCGCGCGACCGTTCAACTCCAGTCCACGAGTCCGCGAGCCGCTTCAGAACTGCTGCGCGTGCAGTCGAACCGATTTCAAAATACAAGGTGGCCAACCACCAACTTCCCAACGTGTCCGTTACGCTCGCGTTGACCGTTGACCGGCTAGCTAGATTTGCTTGCAGCGAATGAACAATCGCCCCCTTGACAAGTCACTCCCGTTATATTCAACGACGGCAACGAAAGCAGCACTTTTTCCAGTTGTTCCCCTTTAATTCCCGGGAAACGTACACTTTCAGCGATGCATGGCTCAAAAGTCTGCGAGCTGACTAACGTTTGAAAGCCGCGTTTACCCCCTCAAAACTAAAGTTAAAAAAAAAACGTGTGGAAAATGGGAGGGGCCAAAGCCCCCTCTGTAGTTGTCTAGATGGCAAATAAATATCAGCGAAAACAAAACAAAAAAAATGAGAAAAGGAAAGGGGGGGAAGTAACACTCACTCCGCTCTCCGACCGTAGCCTTGTTTCCCCTTCCCTCTCTCCCTCAGTCTCACCAAAAGCCTTCAATAGTCTGCCTCCCTCTTCCAATCTGCCATGAAGCCCCACCCACTACACAACGTCGTTTAGGACATGTGATTCGCCACGGGAGGCGGGGCTCGGACGTCAATGTGGATCCCTATTGGCTTAACCAACACGTCAGTCGCTAGAGGAAAAGGGAACGTCAGCAATCGCACAGCCGGATGGGGGATTCTCTACCGTTCCACGCTCTCTCCGCAGGTCCCCCACTGATTTGTATATTAACATAATTTATTATAGAGATGAGTCTTTTTCGTTGGATGGGCGATATGGCGCTATAGTGCAGCTTTCAAAACGCGCGCACACACACACACGCGCGCGCGCGCGCTCGCCTCAACCTGTTTTGTTATGCAAACCCCACCCACAGTCTAGCGCAAGTCTTCCCCGACGGTCAATTAAACCTGACGTCATTCTTTCCATGACGTCAAGTTTTTTCTTGATTTTTTTTTTTACCTTGGTGCTCCCTGAAGAACAGATTCTGGCATTCTACTGCATGTAAATGCTTCGTTTTTGTGACCTTACTAATGACGTTCTTCCTTTTTTTTTGCTTGCTTGCACGTTTATTTGAAGCGTGGCTCTTCAAAGCATCAATGTGTAAAATTCTGGTCTGTAGCAATTATTATGTTATGGGTATATAGCATATCCCTCACTATCCAAAGCTTGTAATGTGCAGGTGTTTCCCTTGATTATTTTTAACACCTATTGAACAATGTTGGACAATAATTTAGCTGTATATCTATCTATTAAATTGATCTAGGATGGATATTGTGTAAACATTCTGATTTCTGATGGATACTTCTGACCCTTTCACCTCTGCACATCCCCTGTGTGTGATATCATACAGTGCATTGAATGATGAGTCTTGCACAGAAACATTATTGCATGATGGCTAATTCTTTTTCTTTTTTAATGAAATTAAATTGAATTTTTCTTAAATTGAATTCCAGTACCCAAGCTTCAGTTGCTCTTTTACCAGGGTAATTGGCACTTTTCAGGCTTCGGTCGGAGGCTGTATATTCGCTCTTAAAGCGATACTTCCCTCAGTGGCTGTGGCTCTGTGAATCCACCTGGTATAGCTTATTTTAGTGATATGCACAGGTTTAAAAATAATAATAATCTGTTTGCTTGTGTGGGCTCTACATATAACATCTACATTTTTATTAGCTTAATCTCATTTGAAGAGCAGGCAAGGAAACACGATTTTAGACATGAAACACTAGTGCTGAAAATCCTTTTGGCTTCCCCTTGTCCAAAGATAAAATATCTACATATCCTGTTTAAAGACTGTAGGGCTTCCAAGTGTAATAGAGTAAAGAATAGTATTTATTTGTAAAACAAAAGCAAAAAATCAAATAAATACAATCAAATAAATAAAGAATATATATTTTTTAATAGCTGAATTCTCCATATTGTGCACTCTGTCAGGATAATTGCATAACAGTTGTGGAAATTGGATTTAAAATCACAATTTGATATGCAACTGTTATAACACAATCACACTGTCCAATCAGCAATCAGGGTCAGTATCACCGCGGATACGGTCATTACATTCATCACATTGTTTTTAAAAAGGCCGTATTGTCCAGTCCTTCCTGACCCCTTAGAATAGGGGGCATTGCTATTATACAAATAAATATACAAAACATCACTGTTGAATAATACTTTGTTGCAGGGACTGAAAATAAAACAGACAGAGGGTGCAGAAGCATGGATTTGCTGAAAGATCAGGGCCTGTGTGGATGGCATTTACATAACAAATACATTATGGAAGCAGAAAAGGGGAATCCACATCTACCTGGGCTTACTGTTGAGGATATCTATGTTGTCTTCTTGCACATGGTTAATTGTCTGTTTAAAAGTTATGAAAATGATCTGATTTGCTTGTTAATGGATGAGAAAATGTCAAACATTGCGTATTATTAGCCCTGTCATTTTTTCCCATTCCGTGCCTTAAGCTTACTCACAGCCCAGATTCTAGCCCTAAACTCATTGGCTTACCTAAAACCCAAAGCCCACTCAAACCTCATTTTGAAATGACACAAATGGGATCTTACATAGCAGTTACACCATACTTACTAATGATCTTATTATGTATTTACACCAACTGGCCAGTTAAATGTGCATGTGATCTGGTAGGATTTCCTTATCCCAGTATAAACAGGAGTATTGAAAATGTTAGTTATTATCATACAACAGTTACTAACATGGCAATAGAACAAAAGTTTAAAAAATGTCATAGGAATCCATTGCAGGTGTTCATGTGCATGTGTGTACAATGGAAAGTGAAAACCACTCGCAGGGCAGGTCTTGCAAGGCCTGTCTGCAAGGGTAGTTTATCGTAGTTTATCATGTGATTTGTGTATATCTCAGTGTCGTCTGCACAAGGAGGCAAGCGATATCGACACACCGATTTGACCCCGTTATCTGCAAATCTGTTGATTCTGGGCTCTGATATTTATAGCTTAAAACAAAGTTATTGAGCAAAGTTCAATCCATTAAAATTCATATGAAGCAGGCCTCACATAGAGGTGGTTAAACAGATTGCTTAACCTTCTCAAGCTACAGTTTGCAAACATGTGACATGCAACCTGGAGGTTTTGCACATTCCGGAATGACTTCTCTCTTTGTGTTACTATGCAGTTGACATTTGGTCAGTTGGCATTTGGTCTATTTGATAGCACATGACATTTCCACAATATTTCTGTTGCATTTCTGCGTAGGCGTTTACAGCACATGTTCAAATATCACAGTGTAAGGTACAGCTGCATTTTCATTTTTCCAGCTGAGCTGTGGACTTTAGGTGAGGAGAAAGCAGAGCCCTTGGTTGATGATAAACGGAGAGCAGCTTCTCGTTAGGAGTCACAGGGTCCATCTGGCTCGTTGCCTTCCTGTAATGAGCTTCATAATTAACATTACAGCACCGCCGTACGGAAGATTTCAGTTTACCACCCAGGATTGATAAAACAGTCAAAGGTTAAACCTATTTAAGACCATGTAATTTGAACTTAAGCCTGCTAATGTTCAGTGGGCAGCCCCGAAGATGATTTACTTTGGTAAGAAACAGGGCAGCATAAAACAAGTTTTAAAATAAATGTAAAAAAAACATTGGTGCATACCAATATTACAGTACATACATGCTCTCTCTTTCTCTCTCTCTCTCTCTCTCTCTCACACACACACACACACATACACACACATACACACACACACACACACACACACACACATACAGACACACAATCACAAATACATAAAACAAAGTAACACACACACACATATATACTGTATATATATATACTGTACATACGTATATATTCCACAAGGCCATATCCATGGCTGTGATTGAAAATCCCTGGAGTCTAAGACCATACACATCAAGATAGATCTTCTCCGTTTCTCTTCCTTTAAAAGAAACACATTGACATTGACCTCGCGGAGCAGACAAACATTTCCTCTCAGGCTTCCAAGCCCTCTGCTGAAGACAGAGGGTAACCCAGTTTTAATCTGTGCCAGTTTCCACTTCAGAACTGGTTCCACTCAGGGCCTGCAGCTCTGTCCTCAGTGCTTCTAATACTGAGAGCACTGCTGCACTCCACATTTCCACACAGTCAACATACTCAGCTCACATTCCCACAAAGTGTCTGTATCATTGGACTTTATGCCTCTACTCAGCTGTTCTGACTTCCACCGGAAGGTCATTCCCACCATCGTGGAGCCAGAACCGACAGGAGACGTGACCGGGGCGCAGGTGCGGAGGGGGAGGTGCTAGGCGTCCTGAGGTAGCAGAACGGAGAGGTCTGGCAGGTGTGTAGGGTTTGAAGATCTTGGTGAGGTATGTTGGGGCTGATCCCTTGACTGCCTGGTATGCTAGGACCAATGTCTTGAATTTGATGCGAGCTATAACAGGCAGCCAGTGGAGGGTAGTGAGCAGGGGGTGACATGGGAGTGTCGAGGAAGGTTGTAGATCAGACGGGCCGCAGCGTTCTGGATGAGTTGCAGGGGTCTGATGGCAGATGCGGGAAGGCCAGCCAGGAGCGAGTTGCAGTAGTCCAAGCGGGACAGTACCATTGCTTGGACCAGGAGCTGGGTAGAGTACGTGGTAAGGAAGGGACGGATCCTCCTGATGTTATACAGGAAGAATCTGCACGGCTTACCGCTGCAATGTTCATTGATAGGACAGCCTGTTGTCCATCACCACACCGAGATTCTTCGCGCAGGGTGATGATGTCACCAGGGTGTCACCTAGAGAAATGGAGAAATCAAGGTGGGGAGAGTTTAGGGCAGGAATGAAGATTAGCTCTGTTTTACCTGGGTTGAGCTTTAGGTGGTGACTGTCCATCCAGCTCTGAATGTCCCCCAGGCAAGCAGCGATGCGGGTAGAGACCTGAGTGTCTGATGGGGAGAAGGAGAGAAAGAGTTGAGTGTCATCAGCATAACAATGGTAAGATAAGCCGTGGGCAGAGATTACAGAGCCAAGGGAGCGGGTGTACAGGGAGAAGAGAAGGGGACCGAGGACTGAGCCCTGTGGAACCCCGTGGGAGGGAGCAAGGCGGTGATACTTACCAGCCCAGGCAACCTGGAAGGAGCGACGGAGAGGTAGGACTCGATCCAGGCGAGGGCTGCACCAAGAGATCCCTGTTGCTGCCAGGGAGGACAGGGAGGATGGAATAATGTCACAATCGAATTGCATTTACATTACATTACATTTTAAGCATTTAGCAGATGCTCTTATCCAGAGCGACTTACAAGATGTGCATTAATACATGGTAGGAACAATCATAGTTCGCACAAGAGATCAGTGCAGTAATATAGCGATAGACATCGTTGTAGGCAGCTGCCTACCATACCTGTAACACTGGGAAGGAAAAGGTTATTAATTATATATTTTTTTAAATGAGGAGTAAGCAGGGATACATATAAAAAAAAGTATTGAACAAGTAGGCAGTGGTGATGACAATTGGCTAGATGTACAGAATTCAGTGGTAGTGAAGTCTGAAAAGGTGGGTTTTGAGTCTCTTGCAGAAGACAGATTTTGATTGCAAAAGTGTTATGCATTTAGCTGGATGGGAGACCCACGCGCCATCAAGCATTTCCTTCTGCCCTCTTCCTCCAGTGCAGAAATGGTGGTGTTCCATTTTAAATTGTGACTGCTTTCTGATGAGCGCTGAATTAATGACATTTCTTCCGACGTTGACATCTATGCATCGAGGGTCAAGGGATACAGCACTTATAGTCCTGATCAGGGTCACTGCCTCCCTCCATCACTTCACTACCGTTGTCTGTGCTGATTACAGTTAGGTTACGGTCACCCTGCATCCCTTGACCAGCTCCAACTGCTGTTTCAGGGGCATTCTTGCTGTCAGCATGCTGGTTTTGTTCTGGCTTTGCTAAGGAAAGGGAAAATTAGCCATGGGGTGTGTTAGTCACTGGGGACCGTGGACAACAGAACAATGGAGTCATCACTAGAAAAGAGCAAACTGGGTTTTCCAAGTCACATGAGCCACTCTCACTCATACAGGTGGACATTCGGAGTGTGGAAAGTGGGGTTTTAGGTCACTGTCGTTGAGTTTGCTGCTCACTTCCTCCAGAGACTGCTCTGCCTAGTAGGAGATGGGAGGACGTAAAAAGTGTTCTGAATCTGAATGGGGACAAGACCAAACTCAAGACTCAGTCGCACCACAGACCCCCTGGACCTTGGGCACCTTTGGGGCAGTGCCCAACAAGAGGTTCCTTAGTGCCGACTGCTTTTACTCGAGCTTCCTACACCCCCCACCTTTTTCCACAGCCTCGCGTCTTTGAAATTGCGCCTGTCAGACTATTACTGGTTACTTTGTCCTGGAGAGGAGGGAAAAAAGGTCCTGCCATCCCTGGGGATTTCTGCACTGTGCAACATCAAGCAATGGCTCAGTAAAGGTTAAGTAAGTAAATCAAATAAACGCAGCTCCCTATGCATAATTCATTGTTATTGATGCCAACAGCTGTCCTTGTCCATTCTGGCTGAGAGGTTCTTCTTTCCCCATTAATTACCATGAGGGTACTGTTTGCTTCCTCTTGTGTTTATCTCAGTACAGCATTGGGCGAATATTAAGTCTATACTGACGATGTACATTCTGTCAGTAGGTGTTAATGTAATCAGAGGTGCAATCCCTTTAAGCCCTTGGGAAAACCTCCCGTAAATTGTTTGTGTTTCCCTACCCTGGGTTGACCTATAGCTTGTTAGCGCACCACTTTAATAAAGCTAAATACACTTGCAATAGACTTTTAAAGGCTTCTGAATAAATCAAATTTCTGACTACAGTGCTGTTGCTGTGTTTGCAGGACAGGCTGTTGGGCTGAAGATCAGCGTTTCACAGAATGCTCCTCTCTCCATTCATTTGTGTGACATCCTCGTATGTGCAGCTACTTTGGAAGATGAAGTAATGTTAATCACTAGTTGGAGATTTCCAATAGTTCTCTGCAAAAATAAAATCATTACACGTTACCGTATAAATACGCATTTGTGAATTTAAAGGGAAGGTGTTTGGTCGGACTTACGAAACTGACTGATAGATGCATGCCACAGTATCTTCGGCCAAACATAATGTGAGGTCTTGATACCCTTTAACCGTGTCATGTAACAGTGCCATAGAAGGATGATCCTGTAGGTAATTTGGCACAATGGGGTCGTTTTACTTGGTTTACATGAAAAAACTTGGGACATAAAGATAGATGCACTCTGAAAATGTACTTCTTAATGTTATGATAAACCTGCATTTTAGAATGATATATGTCATACATACAGTATAGCATATTAAGGGAACAATTATGCATGCCTCTGTATGGAGAAACCCACATAATTCCTCTGCTTTGTCTTATCTGCCAGTGCTGATTAAAGAGGTGTTGAGCCCCCCTGCCCACTTGCTGTTAGTGGGAAATACTGTAGTAGGGTCAGGTCCTGGGACCCTGTGAGAAAGAATGGCTTCTGGGCAGCCACCCCCCTGTATAGTGGTTTGGTAACAGCATGGTTGGGGTCTGGGCCCTGGGACGTACATTTTACATTTACATTTTAAGCATTTAGCAGGTGCTCTTATTCAGAGTGACTTACAAGATGTGCATTACAGTTTTTTTCAACTGCTAACATGCTTTGGTCAAAACTGAAGTCACATTTTCAAAACTCTTCACACAATCAGCGAACCAGAAGTTTATGTGGACCAAACAATTAGTCATTTTTCATTGCTTTCACACAAAATGCATTCACTGACCACATTTTCCAAAATCCATGAACTCTTTTCTCATTCATACTCCACCATCCACAAAACACTATATATTTGCAGCACATTTTTCAAATGCTAACACACTGTTTTCAAAACTGTTAAAAACGCATTCAAAACAGAATTACGTCACAATGTGTGCAGCACTGTCCAATGATGGTTTGCTGTTACACAAACCACTCATTGGCCCCTACAATACAGAGAGGCTCATTTCTTTTCTGGATGACCTGCATAAATGACTTGTGCCAGCGGAGAGAGAGGGGCAGGAAACTCCCCTACCTTCATTGTTGTGTGGGATAATGTGGCATTCCACCACTCTGCTGCAGTCACAGACTGGTTTGCTGCACATCCCAGGATGTTAGTACTATTCCTGCCTCCGTACTCCCCCTTTCTAAACCCCATAGAATAGTTTTTCTCTGCTTGGAGGTGGAAGGTGTATGACCACCGTCCACATGACCAGATGTCCTTACTGGATGCCATGAATGTGGGGTGTGGAGACATTTATCCTAAAGACTGCCAGGGTTGGATTAGACATTCCAAACGATACTTTCCAAGATGCATCGCCAGAGAAGACATAAGATGTGATGTTGATGAGAACTTGTGGCCAAATGCAGGAGAGAGGGAGAAGTAGAACCCTCACAGTACTGTACAGTATGAGTGATTATACTATACATGTTGTTTTTTTGTGATTATTATTGCAGCCCTGGAATTTCAGGAAATTGCTATTTTTGTTTCAACTTTTTATTTTTCACAAGTAAATTACTATATGCAGAGATATAGAAAAATAAACGATATTGAAGCAAATTTCTGCATTTCTGATTCATTGTTGTTACATATACTTTAGTACAGTCAATAAAGTAAAAGGTGTTATTCTTATTCTATAATGAAATACTGATTTATGTGAAAAATCATTCAAACTTCAAAGATAAAAGTTCATAATTCATGTAATGCTCCCTGTTGTTAGTGTTTTTTAGGTCAGTGTGTTATGAGTGACAATGTATGCTTTCTGAGTGAGAATTGTTGCCTTATTTTGAGACATGTATGAAGTGTTTTGGTGGTTTGAGTGAGTTTTGGAAGTGAGATTAATTGTTTGGCCAAGATGCATGTTGGCAATGCAGACTGTATGAAGAGTTTTGAAAAAGTGTCTTCAGTATTGACCGATGCTTGTTAGCAATTGAAAAAAACTGTAATACAAGGTAAGAACAATCATAGTTAGCGCACAAGATCAGTGCAGGAATACAGCAATAGACATCATTGCAGGCGTCTGCGTACCATACCTGTAACACTTGGAAGGAAAAGGTTAGTGCCCTTTTTATTATTTTTTTAATTATTTTTTTGGGAGTATAGTGTTGAACAAGTAAACAGTGGACGCCCCATTGAGTTGGTATTGAGTTACACGGTGCAGAGGGGCCGGGTGTTGTAGCTGAATCACAGAGGTGTCGGGGAGCTGTGCTCTCCTCCATTATCACACAGGCACTGGACACGCCCCTTCTGCCAGGGTGATTGATGCTAGAGAGGAGGCCCTCGCAACCTTGCTATCTACTTCTTCTATCGGTGATCTATTTTGGGCTCTCCGCTTGTCTTCTGCGTCCGCGCGTGTGTGTGTGTGTGCGCGCTTGTGTGCGCTTGTGTGTGCGCGCGTGTGTGCGCTTGTGTGTGTGCGCGCTTGTGTGCGCTTGTGTGTGTGCGTGTGTGTGCTTGTGTGTGTGTGCGCGTGTGTGCACGTGTGTGTGTGTGCGCTTGTGTGTGTGCGCTTGTGTGTGTGCGCTTGTGTGTGCGCTTGTGTGTGTGTGTGCGCGTGTGTGCGTGTGCGTGTGTGCGCTTGTGTGTGTGTGTGTGTGTGTGTGCGCGTGTGTGTGTGTGCGCGTGTGTGCGCTTGTGTGTGTGCGCATGTGTGTGTGGGTGTGTGTGCGCTTGTGTGTGTGGGTGTGTGCGCATGTGTGTGTGTGCGCGTGTGTGCGCGTGTGTGTGTGTGTGTGCGTGTGTGTGCGCTTGTGTGTGCGCGCGTGTGTGTGTGTGCGCGTGTGTGCGCGTGTGTGTGTGGGTGTCTGTGGATGTGTCATTAAGGACAGGAGTACTTGCTAATGTAGCAGACTGGGTAGGTATGTCTCTGCATCGCTGTTCATTTCTTTTTCCTTCCATTTGATGTTGGATCCGTAACAGGGCACTTCTCAGTGCCTTTCCCTGCATGCTGCAGAGAGCGCCGTGACAGTTACTCTATAAATAAAAGTGCTGTATTCAAATCATCAAGTCAAATTGGATTAATTGATGGATTAATTGACTGGAACTTCCTCTTCTTCTGTGGAGAGACAGACTGGAGGGCCCAGGGATCTGCTAAAGCAAGCATATCATAACCACCTGCCTGTAAAAGACTGCATAAAAAAAGAGCCATCGTAAAAACAATGAAACACACAGGATAAATAGGAAAATAGGAGACAGGGCTCATTCCTTATCTTAAAACTGGATGGAGAATTAATGAGCAGTACTACTGTGCATTTCACTGACCTTTACACAGTAACGTTTTCATGAGCTGATAGCAGGACTGGAAAATTGGTTGAGTGCATCCAGATAAAATCGAAATCAGCTTATACGTGCAGTTGCAGGGCAATTCTGATAATCTTGAAGATTCTAAGAAGTTCAATATTAGCTGCTCGTATACAAATTCAGCGCGGTTTATTGTAAACCCAGGGTTCACCTGCCTCAAAAAGATATTAGACTAGAACGTAGCTTCAGCCGACCCAGGTTGTCATGACAACGGGGGCTCGTTTTTTAAAGAGGCCCAAGTTTGATTGCAGTTAGTCCAAGCATGCAAACTTGGCCTGGCAGTTGAATTCTTATCACGGGGCCCAGAAAACTGTTAGCTTAAAAAAATCCATAAAAGAGAGCACAACCTGTCAACCTGCTGACAAACGAATCAGAAAAGCACTGAAGACGTTCACGGAGACAAACAGCTCGAGACAATAAACACAACAGCGTATGAAACGTGGGCGCAGAGAGCACCTGACAGGGTGCCCTTCCTCGGTCATGTGACTCCTGGCTGAATGTTGAGAGAGTGGAAAGTGCACATGTGGAAATGGCTCCTTTATCAGTCATTAGCGGAATGACTCAGGATGGTCGAGGGCCTATCAGCCGGCGCATGTTGGATTATTGCTTCCTTTGGTCACGGCCGTTTCAGCGTGACCGTTTCTCTGACATTTTCCACTGTCTCAGCACCTCAGCAATAGAGCTTCCCCCTCAGAAATAGCCTGGCCAGCCGCACAGAAAAACCCGTCGCTTTTTCAGGAACTGAAACACATGCTCTCATCCACCCACACACACACACGCACGCACACCCACACCCACACCCACACACGTACACAAAAACCCACCCACCCACCTAACCCCCCCCCTACACACACACACGGACATACAAACATAGGGTCACAGTAGGGCATATTTGTGAGACCAACACAACTTGGTCTCACAACTCTCCAACGTGTGAACATGTACCGGATACAGAAGTACAGGTGAAACACTGACAGGACGTGTAGCAAAGGCACTGAAATTTGGAGGGAGGTAGGGTCTGGCTGTGCAGTGCAGAAAAGAACAGGGGCCGTCAGTATGGCAAGACAGAGGTTACTCTGTGAGAGGTTATTTGGGCTGTTAGCTTGATGAAATATACTCATTATACCGAACCCATCATCAGACTAACATAATTATAGCAATCACTTTTTCCAGAAATCCTAGATGGAGCAATCTTGGGTTTGTCTGGTGTAAGACTCCCCAATTAAGCTGACAATAAACTTTAATACTCTGCTGACGCGGGGCAAAAGGGGCCTGCCTGCCGTTTTTTTCTTCCAAGAGAGAAATCATTGGTGAAAATGAAGATTGAGTGTCTTAGAGCGCACAAAGGGCCCTCAGAGGAGACGGGTGGAGAGAGTTGGCGGTGGGGGGTTGGGGGGGGGGGCTTTGCTGTCGCGCTACACCATCCGTCCTCCACCCAAGTGTTTGTGTTTCCAGCTATTTCTGGAATTTACCGCAGGAGCTGGCCAAGGTTCGAGCGAGAGGTGAGGGGCCGCTCTGATGAAAGCCACCGTTGTCCTGAGAGAGAGAGAGAGAGAGAGAGAGAGAGAGAGAGAGAGAGAGAGAGAGAGAGAGAGAGAGAGAGAGAGGGAATAGACAGAAACCGTTCTTGCAGCTTGGTTATCAGGCCAAGTTTCCACTCACAAACAATAATTCACCTCGAGTGCCCACTGCAAAAGGGACACGCCCATGTCCTGACTCCACCCGGAGAAGGGGGACATAAAGGAATTCACTCTGCTGTGTTTTTCCGTTGTTTATGTTCTAGGCTTTTTTACACTATACTATGCTATTTATTTGCCTGGCAGGCACCCTTTTTGAAGCAAGGAACATAAACATTTTGTGCATTTCAATGAGCCTCACCAGCATGTACGCGTTTAACATGTGAACATTCTGCGGCTACGCTCAGGCTACCGACTATGGTCTTGAGACAATGCTACCTGGATATCTCGACATGTGAGGTTAATGCTCTCAGACCAAAGGGATTCTGGTTGGTATCATTTGCTGAACTCTAACTGCAGTACCCTGTAGTCCCCTCTCTGCTCTGATACCCTCAGCCTAGTACAAGCACAAGAGTATGCTCAGATTAGACCCCAGGGCCCAGGGTGGTAAATATTGCACTGTATTTGCCCTCCCTGTCTCTAGCTCTGGGTGAAGGCCTGTGCTGCGTTCTGACTGCACCCAGTGAAAGCAGCTCAGCCGTTGTATACTTGTTATAAGGAGTGAAGGGCGTGGTGTTTGCTTCTGGCAGGGCTGATATTTGCAAATTGGCTTTAACTCGCATAATTACAGGCAATTTTCACCACATTTAGCCACTCATTTAGGCGTACAGCTCATCGCTATAACCTCCCTCCCCCCCACGACTCAGTATTCAGTTCTCTTTGAATGGCTTCCTGTGGAGGGGATAAAGAATATCGATGAATAATTCACCAGGACGAGCGGTTCCAAGTTCCAATCCTTCTGTGGACGATGATGGATGCTGTCCAAAGCTGGTGAATTTAAGCACGTCCCAAATGCGAGCGCGCTGCAAACCTGAGGGCCCACGTCCAGCGCTGGCTCTTTCCAGTGGGAACCGTGTGGCCTTTTCCCCCCGTCTCTTCCCTTGCACAGAGAGCACATCCCTTCGGGGGGCCAGGAGACCATCGAGGGGAAGACCAGCGAGGTAATAAACCAGGCCTTTCCTTCCTGACTGCGACAGGTCGGGTCCCAAGATGCCGACACACACTGCCCCTAAACAGGTAACGACCCTGACCTACTGTATGGGCCCCCTGTTTCCAGAGAGCTCAGTAAACGCCGGCCTAGGGCAGATGCCACAGAGCAGCAGAGAAAGTGCTATGTATTCCACCTCAAATAACTGCTGTGTTGTTATTGTTTTGACTCTCAGCATCGCTGCACTGGATCTGCACTCAGTGTTACAGTGATACCGGTCCCCCTAGGTACATTACATTATTATATTTAATTGGTCCTCTGTGTTATTGGACTAACTCTTCCCACAGTGTTGTTGTGCAAAGTTGCCTCAGCCTCACTGCACTGACACTGTCTTCAATGTTTCTGTACTGATAAAGAGGAGCTGCGGATCTGTACCGTTCCAAAAGTCTAACCGATGTCAACCCTACCCATAGGTTAGATTGTAAATATCTTTAACACCAATGTTTGTTTCAGAAAATGCAAAGACAACATTTTGCTTTTGGTTAGTACAACACAATACAATGCAATAGAATACAATCATTTAGCAGACACTTTTATCCAAAGCGACATACAGAAAGTGCAATCAGCTCGATACAACGTTCAAGCACATCGCTCCTCAAGTAAACAGCATAAAAGACACAAGTGTTTTGTGTTTACCACAGGGATGGGTCGAGACAGGGATCCCTCAATAGGGATCGAGGTAGAACACATCTGAGGAGTTTCAGATGGCGATGGCCGAGGAAAAGCCTGTTGCGAAACGGAAAGCGAAACCTTAGTGAGGTGGCTCGTGTTTCCCAGGGCTGGTTTGGCCCAACGTGACCAATTGAATGCCTTTGACATTACAAGATGTGGAGGGGCAGAGAGGACACGCATGCCTCTGTTGTTCCTGGCCGGCCCTGTGGTCAGCACCCTGCCTCCTTGGGATCAATTGCGGATCGTACAAACTCTGAGCCCTAATGATCACTGTGGGGATCGCCCCACAGCAGACCAGAAGACCCATTATCCCAGCTTGGCCATTGTAGGTCAAAAGCTAACACACATCCATCATTTTTTTGCTGTGATGTGCATGCTAAAGAATAAATACCAGATGACAAAGAATACCCAAACACTGTCCTAATATCCCATGATATTGTTGCCAAGTCACATGCTTGTCTTTACATTTCCACAATGGAAATACGTTTTTTTTTGCTTTTTGGCAACTTTTTTGTGTTATCCTTGGCAACTTGTGGTGTGAATGTCATGTATCAAGGGTAGGTGTGTCACATTGTGTATATCTCTTTTTTTTTACTTGTCAAATAAAACTAACTAACTAACTAACTAACTCAACTGTTCAAGTAGAGGCATTTAAAAATGAATTGAAAGGATACACATAATTATGATACTGTATATATAATTAACATAATTATTTGTACCCACAAATATGTCCATGGCACGGCTTCTATTGGTAGCCAGTGGCATGCAGCTCACAGATCAAATGGCTGGAACAGATTGAATGCAGATTATGTGAAACACACTATCGCACAAAGGCCATATTGTGGCTTGGGCCATCGTGGAAACGGTTCCAACTGCATTCAGCTGAGATCCACCAACAGTCAACTTACCACGCAATTACAATGCAGTCACAGCAGTAATGAAAACCTGAGAATTGTTATGATGCATGAAATTGGCTATTCTCACTCCCTGTTCACAAATCAATTTATGTAACATATTGTCCAATGTGAGCTCCACGGGGTACACGGGTCCAGACAGAATCAATTTGCATCTGCAGATTACATGACAATGAAATCATTTCAAATTTAAAACCATTGTTCCAGTGGAAAACAAATGTGGTCGAATCCACAGTAAATGCCGTCAGAAGATCTGTGGGGGCGCATTTCACAATGTTGCACAACAGACAGGAATGTGATAAAGAGGAAATATCTTATGTGCTCGAGTCACGTAAAGATCCATGGACAGAGACGTGCCACCGATCACGAAATAAAGAGAGAGAGAGAGAGAGAGAGAGGTTCATTCAAATTTTCTGTGGGGTCACTCCAGGTGCGTGGTATGAACATGCAAAGGGGACTGACAGCACATAAAACCCTAGTGCTAAGGTGCTGGTGACAGGACAGCATCAGCTGAACTCTGTCACACTGAGATCGGCAGGTCAGGTCTACAGAGAAATACACGATTAGCTATATTCCGCCAGACTGCCCACGGGCGGTCGCAAGACAACGGTGACGAGCTGGTGAAATGTTTTCCCACCACTGGTGCACAGAACGGACACCCTGTCCCAACAGTGTGGCCATACAACATCCTCCCACGTCACACCGTTGCAGTAATGTTGAAGATCGCTGGTGGAACGACCTTCCGCAATCGGTCAGGACCACGGAATCACTTGCGGTCTTCCGCAAGAGACTCGAAACCCACCTTTTCAGACTCCACTACCACTGAATTCTGTACATCTAGCTAATTGTCATCACCACTGCCTACTTGCTCAACACTATATACCCCTGCTTACTCCATTTAATAATAAAAAATAAATGAATTTAAAAAAAAAGACTAACCTTTTCCTTCCCAGTGTTACAAGCATGGTACACAGCTGCCTGCAATGATGTCTATCGCTGTATTACTGCACTGATCTCTTGCGCAAACTATGATTGTTCCTACCATGTAGTTATGCACATCTTGTAAGTTGCTCTGGATAAGAGCATCTGCTAAATGCTTAAAATGTAAAATGTAAATGTAAAATGTAAGATCAGTTGAGGGAAGTAAAATAATCTAGGGTAATCTATGACTGTCTCTCTAAAGAGCCAGATTCAAATCAGTGGAAACAGGCCCTTTCTTTCCATTGGTACAGAATTCTGGTGCAGAATTAACCTGCAGCAAGAGTGCCAATTCGCCTCCTTACCAACAGTGAGTGTACCTTTTTTTACTGCTTACTTGCGGTGTCTGTCATTCACTCCTTACCTTTAGTAAAAGGACCTTTTATTGCTCACCAATGGTGAGCAGGCCTTTATACTGCCCACCTGCAATAAGGTATTGTTATTGCTTACCAACTTGTTGTTAGGCTGTTAGGCTTTTCAACCCATACCTGGAGTGTGTTGGGCATTTCTTTCTGCTTTCCTTTTGAGAGTGTCTTTTTTTACTGTTTACCTGTGGTGTGTCAGCCTTTTTACTGTCACCTAAAAAGAGTGGGTTTTTAAGCCTGTTTACCTGTAGTATGTTGGCCTTTTTAATGTGGTGAGTGGACCTTTCTTGCTGGGTGGCCATGTGTACATATGCCAGGGGCATGACTTGCACCTTCCTCTCAGATATAGTTTCCCTGTATCCCTATTCCCTGGCACTTGTCCCTGTGTTCTCAATACAGTGAGCGCTTGTGACACTGCTGCTGGCCAGGGAATTATGGGAAGTTTGTTTGCCAACTTCCCTCTGTGTACTTCCTGTGTTTGATATGATGAAACAGGATCTGAGGACAGGCCTGCAGGCTAACCAAATTCTGCCTGTTGGTGACGTGAATGGCGCCAAGAGAGGTGGATTCTGGGAGAAGTAGAAGAGGCACCCTCCCCAGATCTGAAACCTTCTAATGTAGAGTTTTTGTAAGCATCTGTTTCCTGGTTCCTGTATCAGGGAAAAGCTGCTGGAAAGCTGCTGCAGCACATTGTGCTATGTTCCAGCAACATGTTGAGGAACTGGTAAGAGCTGCATTTAAAATACTGCCTTTCTTCAGCCTCCTGTCACCTCGTTTTGACATTGATCGTCAGTACGTATGAACCCATGGAAACGGACAACCCTCTTTATTCTGTGTTTTCAAACAGCAGGGAGCAACAGAGAGATATCAGCCAGATGAGATGAACTCACACAGATGAGAGATGAAGATGAACACACAGCCATCGAGATGAAACATCCAGCCTGTCTCCAGTGTGTGTCTTTGATAAATAAAAACAACTATATATATATATATATATATATATATATATATATATATATATATATATATATAAAGAGTAATAATACTATTTAGCTTTCATTTTATGCTAATTTATCATTTTCCATAGGTTTCAAATGGAGATCCTCTCTTGATCAGATATTTAATTCAATGCAGCTACAGTCTGCTTGGAATTAATTGTTTATGGAATTAAATGGTTTTCTGCCATTAGTTACACATTTGGGAGAGCTCCACGCTGCATGGCTGTTCTCAGTGAATATCTCCATGAAACAGCTGCTGCTCATATGCTTTGGAACAAATGCTACCAGCCCCTCTCATTCAATTACCCCCAATGACCACTAATGGTCAATCTGCACCCAGCACCCAATCACCCCAGCCACCCCGGAACAGCCCTGTGAATATCCACCGTTCCCCTTCCTATCCCAGCCAACACATCGCACTCTCCAGAAATAAGAGGAGAGTCTGGGCGGGATCATGGGAACTGCTCCAGCTTTTGCTGTCAGTCTTTTCCATTTCAGCAAGTGCCATTGTGCCTTTGTTTAAATAGCACAGTCCCAGAGCTCCATTCGCAACGCAAAACAGTGACACCAACGTGATCTCTCTCCTCTGTTGGCTGCCATCCCCTGCTCCCCAGCTCTAACCAGACACAAGTAGGACATTGTCCCTGGAGGGTGCATTTTGGGCACTGGTTCAAAATTCTACAACAGGGAAACCATGCAAAAAAACCTATTTGGTGTAGAAACTACACAGAGAGGGCTGAGGACCCACAGCTATACAGGACCATAGCCTAAAAGGTTTATTGCTGGCTGACCAGAGGCCACAGTCTCCTACTGGGGTTGCAGTTTCCAGACACAAGGAAAACAGTTCCCCCAAACAACGGACATTACACCAGTTCATACATCATGAATGAAGGCAGAAATAATTGATGATGAAAGTAACGTGAGGTACAAAATGGGACACAGGACACTGTTGTCACCCCTCTGGTGCTCATTAAAGTCCCTTGCCAGGACACGGGAATGGGTCAACAGTCAAATGCACCTGCACCCGAGAAACAAAACTGTTGCGATGCAAAACAAATCCGTGAAACAAACACCACGTCCACTGGAGCTCACGATGCAAAGCATGACCACCCTACTGTGCTCATTTGCTTATTAGTCACCCTTTTCCAAGGCAAACTTTTACATACTCTAATCCATGTTGTCCCAGCTTGACTTCTTCTGAAGACAGAAGATACATTTGCTCGAGCGTACGTACAACAGTGCTCCACTGGCTCTCACACCCACGGTCCTTAGGGCAGACTCTACTGCTTCTCTCCTCATTTCTCCTTGGAGCTCCATGAAACTCTGGCACGCGCGTGGCTGGTGGGCAGGGAGATGAAAAGATGAAATGATTGGACTCATTTGGGTCGTTCACATTTGCGATTCGAGTGGTGAGCGGTCCGCTACGAGACGGAAGAATTAGGTGCGAAAGAGAAAAACTATTAGCATATGGCTCAACTGCATCTCTTGCGGTTCCCCCCCTCAGGACTGCAATTACAAGGTACTGTGACAGAGGAATGGAGATGAGATGCCACATTCCTCCACACTGAACTGTCTATGTGTATTGTTGTATGTATTGTTGATTGTTTTATTGTCTGCAACTATTGTCTACTTCTGCTGCCCTGGGCAAAAAGAGATTTAAATCTCAAAGAGACTTCCTGGTTAAATAAAGGTTAAATAATAAAAAAGGATGGTTTGAACAGGAGGCATGTGGACTAGTCGAAAAGGAATGTGAGGACTGATGTCACCCACAAAAACATGACTCCCATGGCAGTGGCAGCCTTGTCAGCATTCGTTTACATATGCTTATGTCATACTGAAGCACATTTGTTTGTGGCCTTTATTATATGGATGCACATTATCCCCAAGAGTGATGAAAGTGTCGCTTCAGTCCCACGTATTTAGCTCCAGTGAAAGGAAGAAGGAAGTGAAACACTGGCAGCCTCTCAGTTAGATTAATTTGCGCTCCTTTGAGTCATCTCAAGGAGGATCGAATGAGAAAGGAGCCTCTGCCCAAGTCTTGTGTCTACATACCGTAGGTGACTCCCCACACGCTGTCTAAAAGGAAAAAAACGAACAAAACCTCCTCGCAATAGCATGCCTCTCTGCTCTAGTTACAGAGTAATGCCATTGCTTAGCTTGACTAGGAGGCAATATGTTTTGTTCTACTACACTAAATATGACTCCGTATATGATTTTGTATTATTGAACGTGTGACTGTGAGCTGTGCCAAATGGCATCACATCGATTCTGAGCCAGAGAGGTGATTGGACACCTCCTGTGGATGGAGGACAGCAGGGTGGCTGAGTGAGATGTTGATAAAAACGAAAGCCCGATTTCCTTTACCTTTCAGACTCTGTTGGTGAACTCTAGAAGAGAAGATGAAAAGAGAGGTGGGGAGCGACAGAACGAAGGATTAGCAGAAAGGTCAGTCAGAGGTGTCCTGTTGCTGGGCTGCTGGCTTGGCGATGTGTCCACTCCCTGGGGTTCAGTGCCTCTCACAGTAGGCTGGTTCTGTATACCTCTCTTTCTCTCTCTCTCTCTTTCCCTTTATCTATATCCCTCTCTCTTTCTTTGTCTCCAGGGTCTGGGTGCTGGCTCACGTCCTCACAACATTACAATTAGAGGGAGTCGTTGGGTGGCTCACCCTGCTAAAGCACTGATACTTAGTGTCGTGACACATCCTGCTGTCTATTATGGAATCCTGACTGTGCCAGTGCTGACCACAGGGAACTGTACAATTGTGGCCATGGCGTAAACCAGGGAGAGAGAGTTTCGGTCAGAAGGAGAGTTGCACTGTACCCGGCTCATTTCACAAGAGCGACTCCTCTGGTTGATCGGGTACCCCCAGTCTCAATACATGTACTCATGCAACTGTAGCAGTGGAACTCCGATACGTGCGTTAACATGTGAGCGTCCGCTACAGAATAGAATATGACGTCAATAAGAGTACGATTAGTTCCCTTGGCCGGGGACTTTAGCTCGGCAAGCTAATTGTGTCTCTTGTTGCGTTGGGATCCTCGGTTCGAAAACCCACTGCAGTCAGAACCAACTCTGTTACACAACAACAACCATATAGGTCAGCTGGTGGACTGCAGGTTACAATGAAGCATTGGCTGGTGGCATGGGCTTCAGAATAGAGACAAGTGCTTCTCTGCACTCAACCGAACTGACAGAGGACATTGCCATGATGGGACAAACCCATGCGCACGACTGGGAATTCCACTGGGAATAGCCACTGCCACATAAGGCAAACTGTTTCCCCAAAAGTTACTATACACCTTTGAGTTTAACAAACATAAAACTGTTTTTTTATTTTTTGGCCATCCACATTGGCAGAGGAGGCAGGATGCATGATGCTGGTAGCAAAGTAGAGCCTGAGGGGAAAATGAACACTCATGCACTGGCCAATCGAATTACTGTAATAAAACAGAAAAAACATTGGTTAATGAAAACAGGAAGGGGGTGACAAAAAAGCAATTTATTCTTTAAAACTATGTTGTTTTTTTTGTTGCTGCTGCTGCTGTTGTTATCGGTTTGTGCTACCCAAAATATCATTAGTATTAACATTATGACTGGTTGTATTAATATTCTCTTTTCCACTGTAAATATCTAGGCTTTGGCAATGTTTACTGTATTGCATTTCATGCCAATAAGGTATGTGTGAAATATAAGAAGATTTAGTGCTCCACGCCTATCTCTTTCTCTGGTGATATAGAAAGCTTGGACACAGCTTTCCATCCATCCATGCATGCTTTATGATAGAAACAGGACACCACAGCAGAGTGTCTACAGACATGTGACATATTCCTCTCCTGCGTGAGCTTCAGATTCATTGTCTGTCACATGTCAAAATGGCTCTTTTCAGCATCCCTATGGGGACAACTGTCAGGTGCCGTGTTGGTCCTGAATTGCTTTATTCATTTTCCACTGTTCCAAGCAGAGTGTGACATTCTTATTAGCCAGCGGTGACAGCAAGCTTTGTGGAAGGTGATGGACAGTTTCTTTACCGAACGTGGAAACCGCCCCTGTTGTCATTCCTTGCCAAACAGATGCCGACTGGGGTGAGCTGAGACAAAACACTGGGGCTAGAAAGTGAGAGAGAGAGAGAGAGAGAGAGAGAGAGAGAGAGAGAGAGAGAGAGAGAGAGCCTCTAGTCCTAGGTCAATTGGAGTGACCAATCAAAAGTAGCGGGGAGTACAGGAAGAATATAAACTGCTAATTGGTTCATCAGTTATGTGATGTCACAGATGACAGTTGCCGAGAAAGCTGCTCCTTCAGAGACTAAAGGAGCAATATATTCATTGCTAAGTACGTGTTGGTTGATACCGGTAAAAAGGTTGTCACACAGGTAGTGAACAAAAAAAGCATTCTAACAGTGAAGGGTTCCGGTAATGGTGTGGGGCCCATTTTCCTGCCGTGGTTTGGGTGCAATCTCACCCTCAGAAGGCAAGGTTGATGTCAATCATTACATAAAGGTACATAGTGATCATCTTCACCCGTGTTAAGGTATTTATTTCCTACAAAAGAAGGGTGTCTATCGAGACAACAATGCTCCACAACCACAGAGCATGAGTAGTCGCCCAACGCTTTGAAGACCGAGACACTGATATTATTCATATGACATGGCCTTCTCAGTCTCCACATCTGAACCCAAATGTCGGAGAAGGCATTTTCCAGTTCTTCAACTTCAAGTGAGATATGATTGACTTCCTTATGGAAGAGTGGTATCATATTCCTGGTACAGATTTAGAGAGACTGGTAGACTCTATGTCACGGCATACACACGGCACATACAAACACATCATGGCCCAACAACCCATTAAGTGACTTTACATTTATATTTTTTGTTATCATCATTGTTTTTGCTGTCAGCTCACTCTGTGCACACGACTAGTAAACAGGCTAAGATTGGCTCAGCCAAGAAGGGCTAAAACAAAACATAATAATTTGAACCAAACAGCTCAAACATTTTTACCCGATGGGCCGCATGATGTCATTTTGGACAACGCTACTTTTGTCACCTGTTTGCTCAGTGATGCCTCAGCCAATCACATTCAAGCCAAGCAGTTTGAGTTTTGCAGCAAGCTGAAGGGGCACATAGGGTTAATAGCCTTATCATCATCAGCTATTAAAGTTAAGCTTCTTTGCTATATGGCATGTCTTATCTGATGAAAGCCTGGCATATAACATCCAACCATATTTCAGAACTAAAATGAGAACAGAAAAACATCAGGAGGGGTATATAATATTGCCCATCCCCAGACATCTACAACACATCCCCATTCAGGATTTATTAAGGAAACACAGAGGCACTGCTGTTTTTGCACCAAAGATTATTTTATTTTAACAATTTCCATGCATTTAATTTGTATTTCTAACATTGAGGAGGGGTGAGTAACGCTGCCTTAGTGTAATTCTCTCCTCTGTACTCCCTAGTCTGCCTTAGTGAAAAGCCAAAGTGTTGGGCTTGGCTGGGCCACGCCCTGGATCACAGACTGCGGCAGGCCAAAACAGCGACCAATGACAGAGGTCCCTCTCCCGTAAAATGAGTGGGGGAAGCACCGCCCATTGATCCGATTGGACAGGCCACTGCTCATCCAAAGTGGCTTTTATTGGGTTGGCTGAAATATAAAGAGAGCAGACCTGCGTGAATGCAGGTAGGAGGGACAATGGCATCAAAGACAGCGGAGTGGTGGCACACAGAACACAGAGTGAGCAGCTGATTGTGATGTCATGACTGCCATATGTTCCCACTGCATTACAGTACCGTTGCCATGGCTGTGCACCACTGTTCCACGGATTAAGGTGGGACAGATGCGTCATTGGAACTCTGAGTTGGATTTTGATGGATAAACTGAACAGAATCAGTTCGCCTTTGGGGACAAACCTACAATGTCACGTTCACGCCAGCGGCGTAATCTCCAAATCTTCTTATGCGCAGAGACCAGACATCTCCAGGAGTGCCCCCTGAAATATATTAATATGAGAGCAGCCACTTCATCCTGCTTAAGCACCACTTTAATGTATCGGGAATTGCACACAGTACAGTATACAGTATTGCGCAATTTAATAATGGGTTTGAATGGCAAGACTGGGCAGGATACCATTCTCATCCTATATACTGCTGATATTGGCACACTCTTACCCGACAGTGAGAAAGTTGTTTGCGCACATGTAAAAAGGGGTACAAAATGGGGCACAACATTTCCTGGTGTCTGCTAAAATTCTGCACGATCCACTTTTTAGTCTCCGTGGCGATGTGGCCATTGTTACAGCCCTCGGGTCATTTCAATATTTCATGGCATCATGGGATATGTTGCTATAATCCTTCACGATGTGATTGGAGGTTCTCTCAATTCTGACCTATTTTTTTCCTGGATGGCTCTCTAGTAATGCAATAGCTTCACAATGGTAGTGTGGATTTGCTGAGCCTATAAGCTGATGACAGAATATCCTTTTACATTATAATGAATTGATTTGACGGAGACTGCAGCTACCCTCTGGAATTAGAGCAGCGGTCATGTAAAAAATTGGACATTGCTAAACACACACACACACACACACACATATACGTATAATTGTGTGTATGGGTGCATAAGTATGCTTGTTTAGGTATTCACGTGTGTGTGTGTGTGAGGGTGTGAGTGTGAATGCACGGATGGGTGTGTGTGAAATTCATGATGAGACACACATGGACGCACATGGATGCATACTTGCCCGTATAGGGAGCGTGAGTAGAGTAGTCATGTTCATGTACATGTGGTGATGTGTTAAAAAAATAGGAAGTCACTCTTTAGACTTTAAGCTATTTAAAATGACCACAGCTTTGATTACAGTGAATCAGCCACTGGCCCTTTCTTCCAGCTCGGAGTTCATCAGAGGAGGTGTGAAATGGGATATGACGAGGTCTTACAGAGATGCTGGTGATACTCTTAAACACAAAACACTTTATAAATAGCAGAGAAACTCGGGCCCTGGGCTCATTAAAATGACATAACCCCCTACTGAAAACATAAACGTCCAAGATATTAATAAACATCAAACTACAGCATGAGTAAGTGAGCAGCAGGAGTTTCTTCTGGCAGAGCGCGGAGGAAGCTGGCTGCAATACATATGTGTGTGTGTGTGTGTGTGTGTGTGTGTGTGTGTGCGCGTTTGTGCATGTGTGTGAATAAGAAAGGGAGGGGGAGTGACAAAGAGAGAGACGGAGAGAGTATGTGTGTGTGTGTGTGTGTGTGTGTGTGTGCAGTGAGTGTGTGTGCACATATGTGTGTTGTTTTCACTCAGAAATAGAGCCTTGTGGAGTGAGTAAGGCTCCTGAAATAAATATGAGAAAAACTTCCTGCTTTTGTACGAGATGGTTTTCACCAGCCAGAGCCAAGAGAAGAAACAGCTGCGTCAAGACCAGTGAAAACAGCCACCACAAATCTTCTGTGCATCATTCATGTTTACTTAAGTCTGTTCATCATCCACATCCCCTGCAAATGGCCCACACGCCATCTTAATCCAGACCCAACGTTCTGTGCACTGTCCACATCCGGTGGATTTGGAGACAATATCCACATACTGTCCCTTCACCATGTGCATCTTAATGCTTGCTAAAAATGAGTGGCGGACAAATAAAACAATCAGAACATAAGAATGTTTCATGAGGAGAGTAGGCCAGGCCATCCTGGGTTTGTAATTTTATTCAGGAATGTCTGGGAGGCTCCAAAAAGTGTCAACTTTTGATTTATTTTACACACAAGTGTTTGGAAGATTAGATACACCAGGCAAAAAAGGTGTTTGTGGTTTAGTGCAACTGATCCATCAAAGTTAAGTAAAAAGAGGAAGTGAAACAAAGCAGGGAAACAAAGGTAAACGACACCTTTATTCTGGATATACCACAACAAATCAAGAGTCGTGAACAGGTTTCAAAGTGGTTTTATTTCGACAGAAAGAAGAGACAACAGGATTGAGTTTCACAATGTGCTTAACCATGTTTTCAGTACTACGAAAGAGAGACAGGGTCAGGGCACCAGCAGGTGTGGTGTGTATGTGTGTGTGTGTGTGTTCAGTAACTTCAACTTCATTTCACCAGGATCGTGCACACACATGCACGTGTACGCTCAGCCCTGTAGAAGGCTCAGAAACACGTAAATGCAAGCACACAAATTCACACAAACGCACATGCACGTGAAAACACGCAAAAGCTCATATATGCGAACACATTCACTCACGCACACACAGAATGGGCTTACAATCTGTCATTACACTGAAATCCTTTTCCTTTGATTAGGAAACTTCAGCAACAGAAAGGAAACAAGTAATGTTGTAAAACGAGGGCATCTGCAATGAGGCAGTGCTTCACTTGTTAAAATGTGGATTGGAAACAGACACTGTGTCTCCACTTGGCACCACTTTAACAGCTTGATGCCCCTCAGAGAGAGAGAGAGAGAGAGAGAGAGAGGGAAAGCGCTGCACTGCTGTTTCCACATCAAGGCCTCATCTCTCAACACACAATGTCAAACAAGGCCGCCTGCCTTCTGTTCACTATTCACACAGACAGGTGAGTCACACCATGGGAAGACATAACCAATGTAAATTATGTTTGCACAAAGGTTTCATTTTCCACTATAGGCTGTGGAAAGGGGGGGAGGCAGAGCTGGGACAATAGTGTGTGTGTGTGTGTGCACTTGTGTATGTGTGTGTGAGCGTGCATGTGTATGTGTGTGTGTGTATGTATGTCTATGCGCACATGTGTGCATGTGTTTGTGTATGTGAATGTGTGTGTGTGTGTGAGCGTGCATGTGTGTGTGCACTTGTGTGCGTGTGTGTGTGTTTGCATATGTGTGTGTGTATGTGTGTGTGAACGCACGTGTGTGCGCGCTTTTGCGTGTGCGTGTGCATGTGTTTGCGTATGTGAATGTGTGTGCGTAAGTACATAATAAGTGTCATGTTGATGGAGGTGTGGCCCTCTCTCCAATGTTTCCATTAACGGTCACGTTGTGTGTGTTTAAGCTCTCGTCTTTAGTGAAGGACCTGTGGCCAGCGCCAGCACCTCTGTAAACACCGCGCTCTCTTCGGCTGTGGAGGAGACGCAGAAACGAATGAGAAAGGAGCACTCTACGGGCAGTGTGGGCCACAGCGGTGTTTCTGTTTTGTCCTTGTGAAGTCTATAAAAATGAAGTTAATTTTGTTTCCAGTGAAAAACACTGCCTAACAGTATGTGGTGAGAGAAAGAGAGAGCGTAATGACAGACGATGGAAAGCGCTGGGTGTATGTGCGGTCAGCACAGTGTGTGACTCAGCCGTGGTCACTGCGGTCATCTTAGGCAATAACAAGAGAAAATAGAGAAGAGGGCGGGGGAGAAAACTGAGAGCAATCAAAGGTAGGAGTAAAACACGAGACACTTTCCACCACTGTCACTGATAATATCACCGTTGTATCAGAATTACCGCCAGAGAACTGTGTGAAATTCTTTTCTTTTTTTCTTCTAAAATTTGTTTCAGATTTTTCCTGTTTTTCTCCCAATTTATTAGCCAATTACACCCTCTATTTATTTCAATTTACCCTCCCCACACGAGTCCACCACTCGTCTCTGCGAGGCGAACTAATTCTCCGTGGGCAGCGAACACCGCCTCCTTCGAGACGGAATTCACCCACCCACGTTCTGGAGACACCCTTACGTGCTTCACGGCGAACTCGAGCCAGCTCACCCTCCCCCCTCCCTCTGGAGCGGACAGCCAAACGCCGCCCCCCGATCGGGGCTAACAGCCAGGGCCGGTCTGGCAGAGACGGGTTTCGACCCGCGCCCTGATAGGCAGCGCACACTCGTATCGGACTAGCCAAGATACGGGTGCGTTACACCGCCACGCTATCCACTGCCCCAGATGTCAAATTGAAAGAACAAATGAAGGGAAGAGTTACCAATCTTCCCTTTCAGTCCTCCAGAACGGTCCGTCAACGTCCATGTGTCTACTGCTGATGCAGACGTTCAAGGGCTTTACGAGGTCCTGTGTCGACGCCCTGCATTTTCTGCCCCAAAAAGCTTTTAAACCAAGTCTGAAATTAGCAATGCGCTGGCCTGCTTCTGCAGCATGTGTATATTTCTGGGTTACTCATAATGAGAAACAGTGTGTCCTGCACATTGCACCAGGCACTAAGACATGGAGGAAAGACCCATAACTAACTTGTCTTTAAATATCTATGCTGTATTTTAATGCACATTTTCACCAGGAAATTAAAGTCAAGTCAAGGGCCTTTTGATTGGCTTGCTGTCCACAAGGAGACAAAGTCCAGGGTCAGCTTTCCTGCGTCTTATTGTTGTTGAGGAAGGCTTTCGTAAGAGCCTGTGTCATTTGTGTGCTACCTAATTGCGCATCTTGACTGAGGTAAATATAGCATAGCAGCTACCTGAAAGTCTTCATAAAACGAGTACAGGGCATGACACGTCATGAAGAATCACATTTTGAATTTCAACAACGACACTATTTTGATCCTAGTCAATATGCACACAGTTTTTTTCCCTGAGGGCCAGCCACATACAGTTCTCCTGACAGATGATGCTGAAGAAGAGTCGATCTGCTTTGTGTATGCAACCTGTTTCCCTCATTCGAACTTAACATTAGCCGAATATATTTTTTTGCGTTAAATGTGCAGTTCTCAATAGCACAACATTGATTACATCGGTGTATTTAATGCCACATCTCTTTTATACACCCCCGCATACACACAAAGACATGTTATTCTGAAATCTACAGTGTGTCTCCTCTCACAAGTGGCAGTGCAGTATAATGATTATGGGACTGAGCTTGTAACTGAAAGGTTGCAGGTCCAATTCCCAGGTGGGGCACTGACATTGCACGCTTGAGCGAGAAACATAGCCTGAATTGCTTCAGTAAATATCCAGCTGTATAAATGGATTGTATGTAAAACTGTAAGTCGCTCTGAATAAGAGCGTCTGCTAAATGCCTGTAGTGCATTATTGTATTTGCTGGAGGTCCAGCACCTGGATCTAACACAACTTGCCTGCTTCACTTTCGTCACAGCGTTGTCACAGCGTTGCCAATGAAACTGTGACTTGTGTGGCACTGTGCTGTGACATTGCGTGGGCATTGTGGGAATGCTAGGGGTCAGACGGGTTATCTCTGCGGATTAATAAAGTGTATCGTATCGTATCGTGTCATTTCTCTAACAAAGCCTATTGAGAGGTGTCCTTATTTGGAGAGAGAGTCTTTTCGGCACGATGATGTGTTTTTGTTTTTGGTTTCCTTGTTCCCAGAGTTATTCAGACTTTTGTACTTTGTATCTATGTTTAATACTGTATATAAATAAAAACTAACCCTTTTATTTCCCTGTGTTACAGGTATGGTATGCAGCTGCCAACAATGATGTCTATCGCTGTATTACTGCACTGATCTCTTGCGTGAACTATGACTGATGTAAATGTAAATGTAAGTTGATGGGCAAAACTGATATCGCTGCCCCAGCTGTTTGGTGGGCACAGCCGTTTTTGTTCAGCATCACTGAGGCTGTTACTAAGTGTTACAGTGAGAGAGAGAGAGAGAGAGAGAGAGAGAGAGAGAGAGAGAGAGAGCCGTAGCTGGGAGTCGCCATGCATCAAGTGAAGGAATTCATCCAACTCAACAGACTGTAGCCTGAGATAACACAAGAAGGAGAAAACCATCAGCACGGACAGGGGGAGGGGGAGGGGGAAAGGGAGAGAGAGAGAGAGAGAGAGAGAGAGAGAGAGAGGGAGAGAGAGAATCATCAGCTGACAGTGAATTCAGATAGCACAGAGCAGACACACAAGCATAATGGCCCTTTGTCATAATAAGAATAATTATTTTTGTTGAAAAGCCTTTTTCTGTGTGAAAGGACAAGGTGGTACATTGTGACAATGAAATGTTAAAGAACAAGAAGGGGGTTATGTAATTCAGGGGATTATGGAAGCATCTTGTTCTCTTAGTAAATCATGTTATTGAGGTGTGCCTCCTGGCACTGCCATCTGATTCATCTCTCTGGATTTTTTTTTATTTAAAGTTTCAAATTTTTCCAGTTTTTTCTCCCAATTTGGTTGTCAATTATACCCTTTTATTTATTTCAATTCACCCTCCCCCCAAGTCCGCCGTCTGTCCTCCGGGTAACAAGCCAATTTTTCTGGGCCGGTAAGATCTGCCGAGACGGAACCCGACCACGGACACCTTTCCTGCTCCTTGACGAACTTGTGCTGGCTCTCACCCCCCCCTCCCCTGGGGCAGACATCCAAACACCGCCCCCAATCAGGCCTCTGGAAGACTTTTAAACTGTTGCTCACCAGTCGAACTAAAGGTATAGAGTTCCAAGTTCTAAGTTTAAAAAAGTTATTAGTTGCAAGAGAACACAGGTCTCCTTTGAAATATGGTAAAACTACCTACAATGTATGGTTTTACAAAGATACAGGTTTTGAAATCTGCTGAAAAAAAGTCCAACCCTTGTGAACATGAGTTGTCCCAATGTAGGGAAGACTAATTTACAGCTGGGTATTAAATATTCATGCAATTTTTGGTTGTCCTATAGGCCTAACATGCCTGTGAAAGTGTGTTGAGGCCTGTTCCACAGTGTCCACACAGACCAAAAGTGACTTGGCAGCTGTATTTACATCAGGTGCATGCTATGTCTTTCCTGGCTCAAACTCATCTGCGAAATGGGAAAAGCAACAACAAGTTCTCCAGTGACCACAGCCCCGACCCTAACCAGCGATGGCAGGCAGAGTTGGAAACATGACGTAACGGTCGCAGAAAATATGATGAACAGAAAGAAGGAAAAAAGATGGAAAGGGGAAGAGACAGAGCAAAACAAATGTGATAGAGAGAGAGCGAGCGAGAAACACAACTGGTTGGCGCTGGTTGGGTTCACCACAGGCTGTTTGTTCCCCATTGGGGCTGGGCAGTTGGTAGTCAACGTGGTGACACTGGGCCGGCAGGTTTGTGCGAGGTCACAGCCCGGGGGCCGGAGAGCAGGGACAGGGACATGCTCTGTGAAACGGAGTCACTTGGGGGCACTGATGTCAAAACCAAGCAGAGGTCATGCCAGTCAGGACACAGGACTAATAATATCCTCCGTGGTGGAAGTCCTTAAAATATGCAAGACGAGAAGGGCTGAATTCCTGCCTGAAGATATGAATGTTTGATTTGGTTTGGCGAGTGTGTGTGTGTGTGGTTTATGCATTTATTCTAATGTGTCTAAATCTAATATGCCATTTTAGAAAAGGGTTAAAAGGGAGACAAAGGTAAGAGACTCCTCTCATATTAGTCTTTAAAACCTCAGTTGTACCGGTACAGAACTTGCTCGGCTTTCACTGAAACTATTTTGATGACCAAATAACTGAGCCCTAGCAGACTCTGGAGCATCTCTCTTCATTTATTTCCAGCCCAGCTCCCTTCCACTGCACCACAAAACAACGCCAGTCTCTTTGCTGAAGAGAACAAATGTAACGTCACAGGGAATTCTGGCTATGCTGACAGCATTCCTCTACAGCAATGTTCTCGTCAGCACACGACCTACTCATCCTAGCCTCATCCGACTTTCATCCCACTCTCAGCCTTCCAGGTCTGACTGCAGCCAAGGCTGAAATTCATCTCAAATCCTGACTCCTTAATCTGCCCAGAGCTGCAATTGGTCCCAGCAACATACCGATATTCACAGTAGGAGTCAAGTAAAAATTCGAACTAGGCAAAAGCAAGCAATTACACCAGTGTAAAGGTTAAAACTTGTGGTGCACACTGAGGGTTTTCCTCCTCCATATATAATGATTCGATGGTGACTGATTTCCTCTAAATTATGGACTTTGCGTCTAAGTCTTTGCATGGGGTGTGTAGGGGAGGCTTAACTCACAGGGTGGTCACATGGGCACTCTGGAGGGGTAACTAGTACAGGAAACATGGGTAACACTTTATTTTACAGGTCACATATTAAGGGCTAATTAAGACCTATATAATAGCTCAATAACTGCATATTTAGAAACTTATAAATGGTTACCAACCAGGTACAATCCTGTTCATACATTATTAGCCACATGTTAATGTCAAGGTTCAGCACATCTTATATTAATTTGTTATGTTATATTATTATTTTGTTGTATGTCCTTGCATTAATGAAGTACTATCCTGATCATCCATCATGAGGGATGAGAAATGGTGTTTGGCACCAGGATCACTACTGCGTTCCCTCTGACTCTACCCGAGAGCTCTGGTCTGAAGATGTTTGAGCCTTTAGATTTAAATTTTTTAAATTTTAAGCATTTAGCAGACGCTCTTATCCAGAACGACTTACAAGATGTGCATTAATACATGGTAGGAACAATCATAGTTAGCGCACGAGATCAGTGCAGGAATACAGCAATAGACATCATTGCAGGCATCTGCGTACCATACCTGTAACACCGGGAAGGAAAAGGTTAGTGAATAAAAAAATAAAAAAAATTAAAAATGTTTGGAGTATAGTGTTGAACAAGTGGTGAAGACAATTTAGCTAGATGGACAGAGTTCAGTGGTAGTGGAGTCTGAAGAGGTGGGTTTTGAGTCTCTTGCGGAAGATCGCAAGTGATTCCGCGGTCCTGACCGATTGCGGAAGGTCGTTCCACCAGTGAGGGATCAGGACAGAGAAGAGGCGAGACCGCGAGGAGCGGCTGCCAGGCGCCCGGAGGGAAGGGACAGTCAGTTTACCAGAGGAGGCGGAGGGGAGGGGTCTGGGAGATGTGTAGGGAGTGATGAATGACTGGAGGTATGGGGGAGCAGTACCTCTGGCCTTTAGATTGCTCTTCCCAATGCTGGGCACATTATTACTCCAGTACTGGTCTCCACTGACTAAGGCAGGGAACCAGAGCACATGCACAGAGATAGCAGGAGGTTTAGGCCCCCCAGAGTGATTACATTAATGACCGCATCATAGTATTTGTGATTTACTGCCACTATCATGTGACATTGCTTCAGTCCATGAAAGTAAAGCCTGTTTCACTGACCTAATTTTCAGCATTTGTTATATTTAATCTGGAAAATTTGCATGCATATTTTCTATTACCAATAAACACAGTGAGAGCTTATCTGACTACAGGCAGCATTTTGAAATTAGCTAATGACACTCAATTTGGTCATAGTAGCTAGCTATCTACAGATGTTAACATTCCTAAGAAATGCTTGCTGGCGAGAAGTAAGCTATACTGATGTTGTTATTAGAAATAGGCTTCACATTTTAATTCCTTTTGAAAAAATATGTAAGAAACCTATCGTGCAGGAAAATTTAAAGTGATCTGATGGTGTTTTTGTAAGTTCTATGTAGATTTTTTCTTGTCTACAATCCCTTTATTTTCCTCATTAGATTTAGCTAGTAAATTTTATGCAGTGGCAAACTGGCTGTAAACTTACCTGGATGAGGAACACGTGACTGAGCCTCAATTTAAGCCAGGCAGCTAGCTATCCAGGTAGAACAATGCTTTGTTTTATTTTAATAGGACACAACCTGCTTTGTCACCATTGAGATACGAGTATAGCTCTCAGCATTTGAGACCTTTCATCATATCTCCAACCACAAGGACAAATTAATTTGCTAATGAAACAACAGTAATCTCAGTGATCATGATCTTCACAGTGACAAAGCAGGACATGGAGAAAATGCTACGCTGTACTCTATACACCACCGGCAGAATTGTTTCAAAGAGCTCATAATGAAAATGAAGAGTAATAATTCAAATGAATGTGACAATGAGAAACTAGCAAAGGGATCATTATTGTGCCTTATTTTTTGTCATAAAATGTGGCAGAAACAGTGACCTCAGTGACCTCTCTCAGCTGAAAGGTAAATATCAGATGCGATCTGAAACACCAACATAAAGTGTCTTAACAGAGCGTTGGACCACCACGAGCTGCCAGAAAAGCTTCAATGCACCATAGCACAGATTCTTCAAGTATCTGGAGGGATGCAAAACCATTCTTCCACAAGAAATTTCATAATTTGGTGTTTTGTTGATGGTGGTGGAAAACGCTGTCTCAGGCGCCATTCCAGAATCTCCCAAGTGTTTAACTGGGTTGAGATCTGGTGACTGAGATGGCCAGGGCATATGGTTTATATTGTTTTCAAGGACCACTCATGCCCTGTGGATGGGGGCATTGTCATCCTGGAAGAGACTCCCCATCAGTATAGAAATGGTTCATAGGATGAAGGGGATCACTCAGAATGGCTTTGCGTTTATTGGTGTTTATCTTGTCCTCCAAGGGGTTGAGTGGAGGTAAAGCATGGCATGAAAATGCATCCTACACTGTAACCGAGCCTCCAGGACCTTTCACTGTGGGAAACAAGCAGGTCTGCAGGTTTCTTTTGGATTGTGTCACACTTGCACTTGTCTGCTTGTTGAGAACAGGGTAAAGAATACCTCATCTGACCATATGACAGGTATCAAAAACCTGGACTGTGGTGTCACACACCATCGGAAATTAAAGAAATATGTGAGTGCATTACATTGGTAAATACTTAACATTAGCTTAATTATTAGCACTATACATAATGGTTAGGGTTAGGGTTAGGGTTGTGATTGCCAATCATGAACAATGAACATAATGGTTCATAACCCATTTCATGTTTAGTTAGCCCTGCCCTTGCACATTCCACATCCGTTTAGTAGCTGTAAGAACTGGCAATTAACACTAAAATAAAGGAACTATTTTATATGATGATGATGATGATGATGATGATGATGATGATTATTATTATTAATAATAATAATAATAATAATAATAAGCAGGCGGTGTATAGTAAACAGGCTATTTTATGATGATGATGATGATGATGATGATGATGATGATGATTATTAATAATCATAATAATAATAATAATAATAATAATAATAATAATAAGCAGCCCAGGTAACCGAATTACAGTTTTACCCATTCTGTGATTAATTTTTAATCCATTTTAACGGTATTAAGTCGACTGCACCAAGCCATCTTGAAATAATAATGCACAGTAGATCAAACATTAAATTGAACTGCAGACCTCTAAGCCTTCACTGGAAATGCTGGAGGCATGCATAACATTATATGATTGGATTGTATGCTTATACGGTTTAAGTGTTAAATATGATTTTTGACTGCAAAACCACAGGCACGTATCCTGATTGTACAATATTTGCATATACAGCACCTTCCCTAATTTGAATAAAGGTTAATTTCCCATGGAAATTGTGTATCTGGGAAAAATGAAATATTTGAATGAAAGAGAAACATTATCTCAAATGTATTTTGACTCAGTTTGAGGCCTTAACCTCTCAGCCACTGTAGGCTTTTCTTTGTATTGTCTACATGCCACTAATTTAGTTTGCTGTAAACCGTTGTGCCAGCCACATGAAGGAAAAAATACTTGGCTGCAGGCGTTCCTCCATATGGTGCTGAGAGGCAGCAGGTGTTTTCATGAAACCAAATGGCATCCTAGCCCATTTACAGAGTTCCAAACATTGTCAGTTTTCTGTCTAGAAATGTGACCGTACATGATATGATATGATTTTCTGTGGGTGCAGTGTGTAACGATTTCATAACACGTGAATCTGTATAATTATAAAGATTCAAATGAACTATTTTGTTAAAAAGGTTATTATCATTATTATTAGAAATGGTGAGTCTTCAGTCTTTTTGCAGAAGACAGCTAGAGATTTAGTCATGATCCGGACTGAGTGGGGAAGGCCATTCCACCATCTCGGGGGCTAAGAAGAGGTGGGGCTACTGGGGGTACGGAGAGACCCCTCTGGGGATTAATAAAGTGTATCATATCCTATCGCATCATATCGTATCGTATCGCACGCGCATCGCTTCGCATCATATCGCATCATATCGCATTGCAGCGTATCGTAGCATATCCTAGCGTATCATAACGCATCGCATTGTAGCGCATCGCATCGCATCTTATTGTAAGTGGCTGAAGGTAGGAGAGAGCATTACCCCTCATGGCCCGGTACACCAGTGCCAATGGCTTGAATTGAATGCAAGCTGCTAACGGGAGCCAGTGAAGAGCGGTGAGGAGTTGAGTGACGTCTGCGAATACACATTCTACTCTGGTGCGGTGGGGGGGTGAGGACATGTTAGGATCCCTGCATCCAGGTACAGAACCAAGCCTTGTGAAGGGTGATGACTAATGACGGAAAAAACCCTAGGCTGGGCTACACTCCATCGTCATTCTCTCCCCATCCAGCTCAAGGGCGTGACACAGTATGACAAATAGTGCTCAGACCGTAATCAGTATTGACACAAGGCTGGAGCACAGCTGAGCGCTCCATGTCCACATATGTGATAAATCAATGTTTTGTAAATATCAGTGCACATCATTGCCTGCTTAATTAAACAGGTCGCCGCTTTCTTCTGAAGCTAATGGCTTCCCTCAGACTAAGAGAGGAAGGCCAGAGGAAGCCATGATGTGAACGGGAGCCATTAAAAAATAGGCCAATCAGCTGGACAGTTTACCTTCACCGAATTATATAATTATTTCTTAAAGATTAAACTTCTTACACCAGGTTTTGTACTGTTGCACATTGGCCTTGGTTACCAGCGGTTTCCGAATGGCAGCCCTACCATAGATATCAGCTTTGTGAAGCTCACAGCGCACAGTTTCTGTTAAGACTGGGTCACAGCTATCCCTGTTGGTGAGCTTTGACTGGCAACCACTGTTCCTCTCTTCTGATTCAGGCACCAACTATTTGACCTCTTTCAAAATCTGTCAGGTTCTTTTTCAGAAACTCAGATATTAAAGTCTTGATTTTAAATGTTGTTTTATAGCAGAAACATATTGGTAATTAGTACTGACAGTAGTATAAGACACATGTTTAGACTCATTTTTAATTGCAATTTAGTTACTTCAAAATATGAGTCCTTTTTCATTTGGTGTTTCCATTATATTATCTGCCCCCCTATATATATATATATATATATAAACACAAATGTATGGCAGCAATTAAAATTTAAGTGAAAACACAAAAAAAAGAATAGTGTAGGTGCAGTGCAGCACTGTCACACATCCCTTCACTTCCCAGATCCCCTAACCATACAATAAAATGCTGATGTAATTTAAACTGTGAATGAAAACTACTAGCGCAACTTGGATTGAATTGAATTGAATTGAATTGAATTGAATTGAATTGAATTGAATTACAATGCCTGTATATAGCTGCATTTATAGTGCCCTATTATGCACAATGTATTATAAATGTTGCTATAAGTAGTCATAACTATATTACTATACAAAATATAGTATATATATTATAGGCTATAATATTATATATTATATATTTAATTTAAATCATCACTGCAATTACAAGACCAAAGGGATGTAATGAACCTGCTTGCTTGCAAATAATATGTTACTAGGCATGTTATAATGCATTATAACATGCATCTACTTTAGAGGCCCGATGTCAGAATAGACAATAATCCACTTGGTGGATTTACCATATTTCTGAACCCTCATAGGCTGACATATCATAAGCTAACTATAAAACACTATAGTATTTGTATTTGTAGGCTTTAAGTAAAGGGACAACATTTGGACAAGAAACAAGAACACAACACAAAGTAAACATGTTTAATGTCAAAAGGTTCGAGGCATATTCCAGGCAGTCCTTTCTGCGGGGAGAGCTGTACATCATAAACTCTGAACATCAAAAATCTATTTTTCACTGGAGTGGATCTTTGTTAACAAAGCATTAACTGATATTGCACTTGACCTTTGTCCGTGACAAATAATACGATGGAATTGGTTCCCACAAACCGCCCTTGTTATGCTTCCATTTACTAGTATGAACAAATGCATTACTTAACATGAAGCAATCGGTGACTAATATATGAACAAGGCATTAGTAATGATTACTCATGTTAACTACAACATTAACAAACATATTGAGTAATGTTGTACTTGACCATTGGTCATGACAAATAACGTGGTTGTATTGCTTCTCACGATCTCTCTCTCCTTGTTATCGGTGTATGATTTACACCCTTTTGTACAATCCATTTATACAGCTGGATATTTACTGGTTGTTTAATTTACTAATCAAGGGTGCAAATCGAACCTGCAAGGCTTGTTTGATGCTAATAACAAATCATTTAACAAATCATTTAACTAATTATTATTTGTTCATGTTAGTTCATGTATTAGTTCATGTTCGTTAACAGAATATTATTGCAAAGTGTTACCCAAAATCCTTTAAAAAATTTAAAAGTGTAACAAAAATTGTAAACAAATGACGCAAAATTCCACAATTTTCACAATGTGTTTGTTATAAAGCGTTAGAGAGTGTTGCCGAATTGTCTTTAAGATTTTTTGAGATAACTATGCATACTGGAACCAGGGGTGGTGCTAGGGGCTGAAGACATTCGGGGCTTAGCCCATGGACAACAGACACAAGGCATACACGACGCGGGACTGTGGTGTCCAGTGGTTTATCGCGGTACTTCGTTCCATTACACTACGGGTCTGATTACAGAGCCAGAAGAAAGAGTAGGGAGGAAAAATGTCACACATCATGTGGTTATAAAAAAAAAACACATTTTAAAAAAAAGATCTGGTGCTTAAGCCCATTAGGGAACACCCCCCAGGGCTGGACTGGCTATTAAGGGAACAGTTTTCCATCTAATTATTTTATGGCAAAACTGTGGTGGGCATGACTTGAGCCTGAAAACTGGTGGAAATGAAATTTTTAGCAACTAACCAGCAAAAATGTCTGACTTGAGCCTGTTTATTTATTTATCTCGCCCCTGACTCAAATGCTAATGTTATTGCTGAGAGAAATACAAGTTGTGGTATGAGCCCGATACATGAATAAATTATAATTGTGTCAGTGCTAATTCATTTGAACAAACGCTGAAGGGTTGGTTTCTCTTTTTCGTAAATGCATGTCCACAGCATTGTTTTGTTGTGCAGGAGAGGCTCACATATTTTGTAAGGATTCATGGAATGTTCATTCAAGGGAAAGGAGACAAGATGACTTTTAGCTTTCAGTGAATCTCAACAGAAGACAACATCCAAGCGATGTTCCTGAAAATTAGCTTCCTGGATGCAAGAAAAACAAAACATGCAAAAACATTCCACCAGCAAGCCTGCTAATCCAGTGAAATGTTAACAATGTTTTATATGGTTAATGTTAATGAATGACCCCTAGTTGCATTTCAACAAGACATAAATCAGTATGACACAACATACCATAGATTAATAAATGCTTTCTGAAAATAGCGATGCAAGTGTACAAAATATTATGCAGCTACAGCTGTGGATGACCTCAATTCGGCAGCCTGAGAGTAAATGTATTACAGCTGTCATACATTTATGAATAAATAAAAAAACTTGTTTATTGCCCCTGTTGATAAATATGTTGTTACAATTACTATGTGATAATGAATGGTTATTCAAATAAATTAAATCAAACACAATCCTTTCATAAATACAAATCCATGTACCTTTGATCAAATTGATATGGAGGAAAGATACCACATTTTGAGGCTAGACACAGTGTTATGAGATTTTTGTTTGGAAGCTCTTTATATTAATCAGACATGTACACTCCTTCTTAAAGTACGTGCAACATTATTTCACTAGTATAACATCAATATAAAGTATTACTGATATATTTTTTACTAAAGTGTCTGAAAAGAAAGACAATCTGTTATATTCCTTTCTTTGAAAAATGACACTTAAAAGACAGCCATCAGATGCCAATCCTTGAAGATTGATTCCTAAAATGACATTAATCTGTCATAGCCAAGTCAAAGAAACCTGCTTCAAACCTCACGCCAGGTACACAGAGGAAAATGAAAAGAGAAATTAATGCTTAACTGTGCTATGCTAGAGGTGGACATGAATAAATAAATACAGAAATGTTAACTCTTAAATCTCTCGCAGAAGATATTTCTGGCAATTCAATGAAAATTCAGAGCACAAGGAATGACAGTTAATGACAGCAATTAGTCAGAGAATATTTCAGATCCACTTGAGTTTACTGGGGGCAGGATGCTGGAGGGTTCGGTACCAACACGCTGTATGTTTTTCCAAAAATATTTTGAAAATCTAGACATTGTTTGTCTGCTGCTCAAAGGAGACTTGAACATTTCTTTCAAGTCTCCTCCAGGGAAATAATCCTTTATTGTTGATAAAGAATCTTTTTATTTATGTCTTTTCCAATGACAGTGTTAGCAATTGAAAAAGATAAATTATATATTATTTTATGTTGGGAGTGGTGTGGAAAGGGGAAAATTAAATAAAAACTGAGTGACACAAACAGGTTATTTTCCTCTGAACAGAGTGGCTATTTTCCAACTGTGGTCTCTCAGTCCTGAAAATAAATATTTTCCACTAGCAAACCTGTGCCACAAACCGTATGGGTCAGGGCCAAGGCCAGTGTATTAAAAACATCCCATAGAGACTGACTTTAGCATTGCACCAATCTCTTTGCCAGTGAAAAATATATTTAAGACGCCACATCACATCAGGACTAATCTTAGATTCGCAGTAAACACTTTCCAATAAGAGACCTACATCTATCCTGGTGCACACAGCCACACTGGACTGTAGAGTGACAGTAAACCCATCATGTCTTCTCCCACTTCTCCCCCCTCATCATACGATATTCCCACTGGTCATGGCCACAGGCTGCTGTGATGGCCATAAGCATTCACTGGGCAACAGTTCACAAGGCCAGGTTTGAGGCAGGCTTTAATGACAAAATAGGGATGTGTCAGCTATTGTATATATTGGTGTTATGTTTAGGCTAGGATATGTATACGTAGCTATAGGAAAATATGAATATAATACATGTATATAATAAATCATACAGGGGCATGATTTAGGCTTTCTTCATCTTATTAGAAGTGATACATAATATTTACAGTGAAAAGTAATAATAAGTAAGTAAAATAAATCATCCTTGACTTTCTTACGGGGTGGATACAGTGAAAATGAGTTCCACGTGAATGAGTGATTAGTGGCTTATACACAAACAATGTGCATGGGCTTACTGCGCCTCTCTGTGTATATTTTCAATATAAAGTATCCAGTATTGTATACACATTGATATACAGTACATGTGCCTAAACGGTACGGGCTCCAATAAAAACCAGAATTTGAGTCAAAATAAGAGACTGCACAGGACAGCATTCTTTCCCTTACAGACACAGTACTCTACATCTCTGGCGAAACGTCAACTGTCCTTTAAGCAGATTATTTCTGATTTCTGATTATTTCAGATTATTCTGACCAGTGTGACCGCGGTCTTGCTAACGTGAACAAAGGAATGCCCTTTAACGGGAAGAGGAAGAGCAGGATGCAGACTGCGGGCTCTGTCAGACAAAATGATTAAAAGGGAGAGCCAAATAATCAGATCTGGTGGAGAAATGGTGATTTTAATTATGTGTGTCAGCATCTGCCATCTGCACCCTCTTCACCCGCGTACATAATCATAATCCTAATGAATTATTAGATGGTTATTAGATTATTTAATGTTAAATATAGCATCCCCACCAGACCCCACAGACTCCACACACACAGTCAGCTGGCCAGAGGGGGATGGAGCCCTCTGCAATGCAGGAGCCCTGAGCGATACAGACATGCGACAGCACCAAAGTGGCTTTTTCAGAGAAACCGCAGAGTCTCGCAGCTGCATCACAGAGGGACAGGACTCAGTGACATCACTAAATAAGCCCTCTCTCCTACGAGAGGGCCCAGCTGGAATTCTCAGTACAGCTGATTACAATAGCTCTCCATGACAATTTACACACACACACACGCACACACACACACACAGACACACACAGAAATGAGTGTTGCCATAATACCATTGCACAGATGTCAACATTCAGATGGGTGATTGTACAAATACAAAAATGTCCAAAGAGCAGAGAGAGCATAAGATAAATTCTGTAAAGAATAGGCGATGTGTATGTTCTCACTTTAATTTAAGTGCTTGCCTGCCTAAAAATAATTGGTCTTCATAGCACTGCATTCATAATATGTTCATATATCACAGGACATCTCGTACTTCATGCTTAGCAAAAGGTAAAGCTCAAACAACTCATGTCAGCAAATTTCAGCGGTCTTTGGCTACATTAAAGTAGATACTGGCCAGAATTCAAATGAAAACAAACTTCGAATTTTTAAGGGCAAATGTTGCTCAAATGAAGAAACGTTCCTCGATTTATCCGGCAATGTATCCCAAAAAAGTCTGTTTAACCATATCTCCATATCTACGGCAGCCGAAGTAAGACATTGTAGCCTATGTAAGAATTCTAAGTAAGAATTTGCCGCTCGTCTCTACGAGGCAAGCTAATTCCCTGATAGCAGCTAATTCCCAGAGGGCAGCAAACTCTGCTTCCTTCGAGACGGAATTTGCCCACCCACGTTCTGGAGATATCCTTACGCACCTCTCGGCTCGTGCCGGCTCACTCTCCCGCCGCCCCCGATCGAGGCTAATGGCCAGGGCCAGTCTGGCAGAGATGCTGCGCTCCTGATAGACAGTGCACAACGCATCGGACCAGCCAAGATGCGGTGCATTAGACTGCTACGCTATTCGCCAGCCCCAAATACCTGCCTTTTCATGCTAAACGTCTTTGTTTGGGTTGCCCTTTTCCAGCATGCTAAATCCAGCTTAAATGTTGACATCTTCGCAGTACAGTATTAGGAAGAATTCACACTGCCAACATCGTGCCATCATCTTGTATCTGATGTGCAGTGAGTTTGTACTGGTGCAAAATGGCTGCCGTCGCGTTCACCCAGGTGGGTGCTGCACATTACTGGTGGTTGAGGTGAGTTTCCCCTGTCACTGTCGTTGTAAAGCGCTTTGGGTACCTTGAAAGGCGCTATATAAATCCAATGTTCAATTCAATTCAATCCAATCTCCTCCAACGGTGATGACATCATCGCCATGCTCAGATTTTTTTGAATTGATGAGAGCTTAAAGGCTATTCACGGTTGCTCCACGGGTGAGCTCCTGCCCATTATCACCTGCACGACAGACAAAAATGAGTTGCTTGCCTAGGCTTGCCTACAACAACCAGAGGCTGAACCATTGACCGAACAAATGAAACCATATCAAGTCTTGTTCCGTGACTAAAGTCGGCATACGTACACCACCGGTCAAAAGGTTTTGAATGGACTTGGACTTAAATCCTCAGACCTTGCTGTGCTACTTCAATAAGCAAAGCCGGACGTAATTGTTTTCATTTCCATTATTGCAAATTTGACACACTTAACGTGAAAATTGTACCTCCAGAAATGCTTTTTTGTGAGCAGGGCTGGCAGTGTAGTATAATGGTTAGGGAGCTGGGCTTGTAACTCAGAGGTTGCAGGTTCAATTCCCAGGTGGGGCACTGCTGTTGTACCCTTGAGCAAGGTACTTAACCTGAATTGCTTCAGTAAAAATATCCAGCTGTATAAATGGATTGTATGTAAATGTAAAAACTGTGTAAGTCGCTCTGGATAAGAGCGTCTGCTAAATACCAAAAAATGTAAATGTAAAATAAGCTTCATATAAGCGCTGAGAGTGGATATCAAGCGGCTTGATGTTTTCGCCAAGACAAAAATGCATGCTGTGCAGATGTGGAAAATAAGGAATTTATTGAGCTGCAGCAAACAAGAGGTGTTTATTTAATCTGTCTGCTAATCAGCTACCACTGCAAACAACAGAGTGGAAATACGAACCCGGGCAGCGTGTTAGAAGCAGTTGGCCACTTTGTGTATCCTGGAGATCTAATTGCCTTATAGCCTTATAGGCTGGCATCAGTGACTAGTGGGTGACACCGTATGGCTCTGAAATAATTGATGATTCCTAAGGGATTGACTCATGGTACATTTCCCCCTGCTTCCAAACTTGTGTGGTACGTCAGCCCCAAGCCTCCCAGTTCAACAGTAGCGAACACTTGCTATGCCTGTCAGGTACACTCGGCACAGTTGCTTACAATTCTCAAGACTCTTAATGTGTCTACGGGGCTTAAATTAAATGATGTATCACCATGACTCTGACACTAGTAAATCACGCTGAGGATGTTAGAGAGTCTGTATGTCTGTATATTTAGGGCTGTGTACCTTCAATTAAAACTGTACTTTCTATTTAATAGCCAGTAAATGTTGATGAAAATCTACATACGTTGATTTTCAACAGTTGAACATACATAAATGACCAGTGTTGATTTCACGCAGTACAAATAAATAAATAAATATTCACGCTAACATTCTCAGATGTAACACTTTTGACACTTGTTTGCTCACACATTTATCTGAATATGCATTTTAAATACACTTGACACTTGTAACACAATTATATTATATTTGCGCAAGTGTAGAGAGGCAGCAATAGTAAATAACCCTGTGCCTCTCCTTGCTTCATCAACACAGAGGAACGCTAGAGGAGAAACCAGAAGCACCACAACAACAGAGAAGAAAGGTTCCTTGGAAGCCACAGGTCTTGCCTGTTTCCCGATATTGTTGCTAAGCAGGAAGTATGAGATGTTCCACGACAAAAAAGATCTAGGTGCCAAGGTATTTCGCCTTTGCAGAAGAAGCCTTGCTTCTCTAAATGAACCTATATGAATGGTATGAGGGCTCAGCTGTCTCCTTTTTCCAGTCAATGAAATTGATCTGGCCGTGCTCATCAACGCAACCCAAAACCTTTACAGGCAGCTGCTAAACCCAAAGGGGGAGTTGGCGGGGTGGGGTGGGGTGGGGGGGAGGAGTATTTTCTACAACCTTAGCCAGGTTGTAAACCTCGAGTTCAGACCACTGAACTGTACGAGAACTGCAATGACTGCTCCTAATCTTGCAGATTAGGAACAGCCGGTCCAGTTTTAATAGAGTTCAGTGGTCCAGTGGTCTAAACTCTAGGATTAATCCCGTTGCTAAGGGTGTAGCAATTGGCCCAGGGACACTAAAACAATATTTTTTTACTCATGAAACCCACTTATTTCACTTTTTTTTAACCTTTATACTTTGAAAATATGAATATGCAATCACACTTGTAATCATTGCCTTTCTGTGTTTTGATGTCCATTCCATCTCAGATCAGATGCCCCCTGGGTTGCCCAGGGCCTGTGATCTCCCCTCATCCCCCACAGCTGCCTCAGATGGAATAATATTCTCATTGCCAGTGGGCGTTCAGCGAAGCATTTTTGAAAACAGGCCATACAACAAAACCCCAGGAGGAATTTATATTGCAAAAACGCGAATACGGAGATAAAAATGTGTCCAGGAAACTTTGAGGATTTTAGCGTGAAAGGAGAGTTTCGCTGAGGATGAGACGCAGGCGGTGAGGCGGGAGGGAAGAGCATCTCACTGACTGCTGAGAAGCGTTGATATGACAACCTGTAGTTAGCTTGGAGAGGAGAGAGAGAGCATTAATTTGATGCCTTTTTCATTTTTCCTGTGGTCTTTATAGCTTACATTTACATTGAATACACACAATTTTCCACACACAAATATTACTCCTCAAAAAAAAACAACATTTTTTACTAACTTTTTCCTTCCCGGTGTTACAGGTATGGTATGCAGCTGCCAACAATTATTTATATCGCTGTATTACTGCACTGATCTCTATGATTGTTTGTACCATGTATTAATGCACATCTTGTAAGTCACTCTGGATAAGAGCATCTGCTCAATGCTTGAAGGAAAAGATTAGTACATTTTAACTTTTTTTAGTAAGTACACATACAAAAAGCAGTATTAAACATATATGCAATGGTGATGACAATTGGCTAGATGTACAGAATTCAGTGGTAGTGGAGTCTGAAAAGGTGGGTTTTGAGTCTCTTGCGGAAGATCGAGAAGAGAAGAGGCGAGACCGCGAGGAGCGGCTGCCGGGTGCCCGGAGGGATGGGACAGTCAGTTTGCCAGAGGAGGTGGACCGGAGGGGTCTGGCTGGGGTGTAGGGTGTGATGAGTGTCTGGAGGTAAGGGAGAGCAGTTCCTCTAGCCGCTTGATAAGCCAGCACCAGTGATTTGAATCTGATGCGTGCTGCGATGGGGGGCCAGTGCAGAGAGGAGAGTAGAGGGGTGACGTGCGTGAACTTGGGTTGATTGAACACCAGACGTGCGGCAGGGAATACAAGCAGGGAACCAACTGAATGGTAATATAATATATAATATAACATATGCATTTAGCAGACGCTTTTATCCAAAGCGACATACAGTAGTGAATGTATACATTTTCAGTATATGTGGCCCCAGTGGGGAATGAACCTAAGTGTTGCCAACACTGTGCTCTACCAACTGAGCCACAGAGAACTGCGCTGCTTGCTTCAAAAAAAGAAAACGGCCCCATAATCATGAGCAGGAGGCATCAGTAATTCTTTGAACATTGATTTTTAACCTGTTGAAATGGTGAAAAAATGGGCATCGTGGCACAACAGCCCCAGGCGCGTTACAGGATGATCTGCCATATTAGCCACGCTAATTGACTGAGCTAAGAGCATATGGAAAATAGTGTCTTGGCATCAGTCCCAGATTTGTAGCAAGTACAGGGCTGTAGATAAACAGCGACTCCAGACTCCACATTGCCAGGGGGTCTATGGCGCTTCACCAAACACCAGAAGACAAAAACAGAAGATACAAAAGCCTCTGCTTTTCAGCTGTCAACATCCTTCGGATGAAAATAAATAAATAAAAATCATTTAACGTCAGGACAATATTTTGAAAGATTGGGCCAACTTACATTGTGCGATTGTTCCCGTTTATTTGGGTTAGGGCTGAAATTGCACCCTCAACAGTTTGAGACCTGCGAAACAAACACGTTGCGATGATAGCTCTTATAACTGTGTGGTGTGAAGCATAAAGCCAGGGAGGTAGAATGAGGCGAGCGGAGAGACCTGACCTGAACAAAGTGGCAAGCCAGGGGTACCAGAGGGCTCAGATTTATGACCCGCCCTATCATGGAGGAAGAGGGGCTGGGAGAAAGGGACAAACAACCTGGAACAGGACTCTAATATATAATATCATAATATAATAATATAATAATATATGCCATTTATCAGACGCTTTTATCCAAAGCAACTTACATTAGTGAATGCATTAGGGCTGGCAGTGTAGTGTAATGGTTAGGGAGCTGGGCTTGTAACTCAGAAGTTGCTGGTTCAATTCGCAGGTGGAGCACTGCTGTTGTACCCATGAGCAAGGTACTTAACCTGAATTGCTTCAGTAAAATATCCATGTAAACTGTGGATAAATGGAATAAAATGTAAATGTAAAAGTAAAATGTAAAAAACAGTTTTGTGTGGCCCCAATGGGATATACACGCTCTGGATAAGAGTGGGTACGAGCCTTTGACATAATGTAATGTGAGCTAAAATGCAGGTAAATGTAAATGTAGAAAAAAAATGCAGGGACAAGCTCCAGTTTTGCAGATGTGAGATCTGGATGTACCTCTCTGGGCCTGCCTTCAATGGGATAGGTTTAAACAAATCAAACAAATCTAACAATAGAATTGTGTTGGCAACACCATGAAAAACTCTAGGGAGAAACCTGGGAGGAACCAGACTGAGCCACACAGTATGTCAAAAAAACCATGTCTCTCCAAGATGCTCAGGGCTGAAAGACTTTGCCCCTCCTGAGTTTGTCAGTGGGGGGGTGGAGAGGGCAGATCCAGGAACTGGGGTTGGCGTGGGGGTGAGGGTTGACAGCTCACACTTCTCGCAGGATTAGGGCTCAGGGGCAGTGGGTCAGAGGCAGAGAAGAGAACATGCAGTCAAAAAAATAAAATAAAAGCAGTGCTATAGCCAGTAGCATTATGTAAGAGCAGGGGAGCACAAGCATAGGATGTGGTTTAACTCCACAGCTCCGTCTCAGGGCCAGGAGAAATAAAACAGGAGTACCTATAAATAGGGGTCCCTACCTGCCTGGGGGTACCACGGCTGGAGCTCAGCAGGTGAGCTGGTCCGTACACTGTGCCGTAAAACTGTTAAACCGATTCTACCGCTGCTATGCTGGGCTACGACTCCACACGGGAGCCATCCTCCAGCCGGGAGATGCCAGTGCAGGGAATGTGCTGATTTCAAACTGAACGCCCCTTTCCCCCTTCCCCACACAGCCCAGGAAAAGAGAAAAGAGGGATCAAGATAAGTATCGATCACAACCCCCCCCCCGCCCCCAAACCAGGACAGAAGGTGTTTAGCTAAGCAGAAAAATGACCACTGGTTTTTACACGTATACACTCATAAACACACAAAGACAAACACAATCACACACACCCACACACGCAAACAACCATACTGCACAGTCTTCAAATAACCAAGATGTTCTGTTCATACTGATCTCTGTCTCTCTCTATATCACACACACACACATACACACACATTGTTGTATTACACACACACACACACACACACACACACACACACACACACACACACACACACACACACACACACACACACACACACGCACACACACACACACACAGTAGGATTACACTATGTCCCTGTTCCTGCTGTAGTCATTGACATGCTGGGCAGAATGCTTGTGGGTTCCCTAGGTAAAGCTGAGGACGGATAACACACAGGGTTGTGAGCGATGATGTCATATATTGGTACAATCTTTTCAGCTCATTTAATACCGTCTGTGATTCTGCACTCTCCAGGCTGCAGTAAAATAACATCTTTCAGTCTGTGCAAAAACATTTCTAAGTGGTTTTTTTATCCATTAAATATATTCATAAATAATATATTAGCAATTTATAATGCTTTTGTGGACATTAATCTAGTGCCAACATTTTCTGGCCTTATTAGCACATTTAAAAAGGCTAAAATACATCTTCAACAATGCAATTGAAATGAAAAATAAAATTATATTTATTTTGCGAATTCTTTCAAAACAGTTTTGAAAATGTTTAAATACACTCACAAACAGCAGACCAAAGCTAATTCATAGTATAAAAGATGCATGCACATGCATTCTTAAACACTATACAATCTGATTTGCAACTGAAATTCTTTAAATTGCATATATAAAAAACCTAATTACATGAAGTTTGTATGGAAGAGGTCAACAAAAATGAAAAGTGGCAAGCTAAGGCCATTTTCAATGCAATGCCAGAGAACACCCAGATGAGGTGGGGGGAGGCTTTTTGTTGCCTGTTGACCTACCTCTGTGTGTGTTGGGGGGGTTGTTGACAAATGATAACCTGCGATAACCTGATAGCTCTTAACTTTTTCTGAAAATGGTTGGAATGTGCAACCTTGCCTCCTTTAACCCCGTCCTCCATACTGTGGAATTGCTGAGCATTCTGCCTAGTTACACATGCTCTACTTGGTAAATATCATAAATTATATGCATAATGTGGGTATCATAAGAAAGGAAAAACATTGGAAATATGGATTACTGATCAGAATCAATCAGAATCAATATTAAGGATGATATACATCCTAGGAACTATAGTTTTAATAGATTTATAATATTATTCATGTCATATTTTGTAGACAATGTTTCAGTAATTTGCTTATGACGTTTCCTGGACACATACAAACCATTACGAATTTGCTGTTTCTGTCAAAAAAGTTCTGCTGGCGGAACATCAGATTTGAGGGGGTTAATTTCTGATATAATTAGTTGTTGTGGTTGTTAAAAAAATCTCAGCTCTTGATGTTCTTTGGAAACTGGCCTTAGCTTTCCAGGTCTAGCTTTTAGGGCTGCACAAATCATTACAAATTACTTATATATATTATTTATGAATATGAATGTTTGTGTAGATGATGAATAGTTACAACTTTAGAATGGGATCCAGAAAATGTCTATAAATTATTAATATGGTCTTTACAAATGTATTACTAACCATTCACAAATAATGATCAGTTACCAATTAACATGTTTGATTAACTCGCTATAAAGAGTTAACTAATCATTTATAAATAATTGATAAATCAACTATAAATCATGAAAATTGTTAACTAATATAGTCAATAATATTTTAAGAATCATTCAGAGATCATTTGTTTATTTAGTATATTAAAAGGTCATGATTAATGATTAATAACAGAGTTACTGAACAGTTACTAATCATGTATAAATATTTATTAGACATTTATACATTATTAGCTAATAGTTTGTTCATGATATACTAACTGTTTACAAGGGATAGTTATTATAAAGTGTTACTAACATATAATATGTAATGCAATGGGTCTGCTGATGCAACAGAAACTAGATTCAGACAAAATATAGATTTTTCAGTCCAAAGAGCTTACAAACAAGCAATAACATTTAATGAATATATCTTTATTTTTTTTATACACGGTTGAGATAGATTGAAAACTATTTTTTTTAAAATCCCAAATGTTCATTATGTAAGGTGGTTTTAAAAGGTTACAAACGTTTGATGAAGTTTGTAAGTTTGTTTTACTGGGCCACTCTTTGAAACTCACAAACTTTTCTCTGACCCAAAAGGAGCGAAACTCAGGAACAGAGAGCTGGCGGAGTGTGTGACGAGAAACCCAGATGAATTCCCCTGGATTCTGAGTGTCAAACAGCTCCCAAATCGAGGACAAAGAGAGTACTCGACTGCACCTTGTCCAGACACACCGAAATAGCTCTGAAATAGGCCACTCGGAACACTGGCATTCGCCAGGAGTTCTAGAGCTCCGTGATGTCTTTGATCAGAGACGCACTTATGCCTTTCACGGAACACTTACTGTAAATCAAACGCAAGGATAATACGCGCAATTTATTTAAACGTAAAGATTAACCGCTTTGTTAAATCAAAATGTCATACAATATATAATTGTGCAACAATTGTGATAACACAAATGTAACACAAATAAAAAATAAAAGTGCAAAATATTGTGTACTACTGTATTTACAAAATATTTTGAAATAAAAAAATACAGTGCAATGCAAAACCAAGACAAAGTGACAACCCCCTCATCTGGCTGAGAGTGGTGTTGGGTCTTGCGTAGGGCTGTGCTGATATATGGATTCCATCCATCCATTGTCTAAGCCGCTTATTCCTGGTCAGGGTCACGGGGGTGGGCTGGAGCCTATCCCAGCATGCGTTCCGGGCGAGAGGCAGGAATACACCCTGGACAGGTCGCCAATCCATCGCAGGGCACACACACCATTCACTCACACACTCATACCTATGGGCAATTTAGACTCTCCAATTAGCTTAACGTGCATGTCTTTGGACTGTGGGAAGAAACCGGAGTACCCGGAGAAAACCCACGCGGACACGGGGAGAACATGCAAACTCCGCACAGAAAGGCCCCGGCCTGGATTCGAACCCGAGACCTTCTTGCTGTGAGGCGACAGCGCTATCCACTGTGCCACCGTGCCGCCTATATATGGATTCAAGATGTCGTATTGATACTCTGTATTCTTCTTTTTCAGTAAAAAAGAAACATGAGAGTAGAAGTGATCTGGCAAGTAATTATTGGTGGATTTTTAAAATCATTTTCGAAACATTGTCCATCATCCACTGGCTCCAGGACCCTACGCATTCTGCATGATGAGTGTTATGATAGGGCCGGCACTGTTTAAACATATACATATTATATTATGTTGAGTTTGGAATGTATATAACATCTTATAGTGACAAATGGAGACATTGTTTTTACCCTAGTAGACACCCTTGTGTCTTTACAACTCGATTACAGTATGCAGATGCCTGGAGTGTCTGAGGTGTCTTTGTGTGCCTTGCTTTAGTTATGGAGTAATATAGAATATTCACCAATAGAGGCCTGATTGGGATGGGATTGGGATGGGACCAGATTCCCTTCCCATCACCTTCCAGCCCCCTAACACATACCATTGGTGTGGCAATGGCACAGTGTGATTGCACCAGGATCTACAGTAACCCAGATCTGCCATTTCAACTCCCAGTTATTCCCTGAAGTATTATTGCATTTTCCTGGCAGCAAGTGTTTATTGTCTGTGTGTGTGTGTGTGTGTGTGTGTGTGTGTGTGTGTGTGTGTGCAGCTCTGGAAGATGTGAGAGATTGATTAGACAGAAAACCATACACATGTCACACACCACTACTCTCTGTCACAGCACTTAAAGGAAGGGTGCATGCATTAACACCTAAGCACACACACTAATCACTCACACACATACAAGCACATTCATCAGCATCCTGTCACATGCCTACACATAGTAAATCAAACACACACACACACACACACACACACACACACCACACACACACACACACACACACACACACACACACACACACACACACACACACACACACACACACACACACACACACACACACACACACACACACACACACACACTAACACACACCCAGACAAATGCATGTGCATATACACACCAACACTCACATGCGCACACACACTCTCACACACATGCACACACTCACACGAACACACATGCACACACACTCACTAACACACAGACACACACATACACACACACATACATACACACAAACATGCACACACACACATGCACACACACACACACACACACACACACACACACACACACGCACTAATCTTCTTCTCAATGGCTTGAAGCCTCTGGAGAAGGTTAATCATTTAAGAGTGAAACAGCAGCAGATCTTTTAAGGACATATGTGCACAGATTAGCCCGGCGGGGTGTCCCGCAGAGAGACGGTGGTGCACACAGGAACAGCCGCCTCATCATCGGCTCTCCAAATCCACAAAAATCCACAAAGTCAAGCATCAATCTCCCCACAGCTGCACATAATCCCAAACGGAACAGGCCTGAGTGGTTCAGGAGGGCCCCAGCCCCAGCCCCAGCCCCAGCCCCAGCCCCAGCCCCAGCCCCGGCCCTGGCCCCCGGCCCTCGTGAAAGGCTGTGCCCTGCAGCTGCTGAACAGCTCGCGTCACACGCTACAAATTCTGACACATTTTGACAAACTGATAACTGGGGAATGTTCTTAAAATTTAATGAATTGCATTTTTGTCATTCACACTTTTTTGTTTGACACTATCAATTTGTGACGCAAGTGTCTGCTCCTCACACGTACTGCTTTCCCCAGGAGACAAGATAATTCCACACAAGGTTTCTTTTAAATACTTTTTAACACAGAAGTAGCAGTGGAGACAACCATAGGCAGCAATAGCATAAAAAATAAATAAAAGGCCCCAATGTCTTTTACTAAGAGCAAAATACAAATTGATTCATAAGAACATAAGAATACATGATGATGAGAACGGGCTGTTCAGCCCATCCAGGCTCGTCATGTCCTAATCTAAAGAGTATCTTTTACTGCATCTAGCCTGGAATTGAACAGCCCAATTGTTTCTGCCTCTACTTCTTGACCTGGCAAGCTGTTCCAGGCATTGACAACTCTCTGTGTAAAAAAAAAAAAACATCCTAATATCCGTGCGGAATTTGCCTTTAACTAATTTCCACCTGTGGCCTCTTCTTCTGCTAACCAAACTTATCTAAAAAATCTGCATAATTCACTTTGTTAATCCCTTTTAGGAATTTAAAAACCTCAAACAAATCCCCCTAAGTCTCCGTTTGCTAAGCTTGAATAGATTTAGTGCCTTAAGTCTATCCTCACAACTTTTACCTTTAATACCAGGTACCAATTGAATAGCCCTTCTTTGAACTTTTTCAAGAGCTTCTATATCTTTCTTGTAGTGTGGTGCCCAGAACTGCACACAGTACTCTAAGTGAGGTCTGACAAAGGCATTGTATAACATTAATATAACCTCCCTAGTCCCAACACCAATCCCTGCAGGAATTGACTGCCCACAGAACCTATGTCAGATACGACCCCACCTATTGTTACTCTTTGTATTTGCCCTTTCAGCCAATTAAGAGCCCACTCTGAAACAACTCCTATAAATCCTACTGAATTAATTTGAACAATGAGCCTCTCATGTGGTACCTTGTCTAACGCTTTTTGAAAGTCCAAATAAGTCCAAATATATAATATCATAAGCCTGGTTCAAGTCAAAACACTTTGTAACCTCTTCAAAAAAGTCCAGGAGGTTTGTTGGGCATGACCTCCCCTTGAGAAAACCATGTTGGCTCTCCCTTAAAATACTATTATTTTTCAAGAATGATTCCATCTTGTCCCTAATAATACATTCCAGTATTTTGCATGAGATGCAAGTTAAACTGACAGGCCTATAGTTTTATATTAGCAGATAAAAGAAATGGGACATATACTAGTGTATCGCTCCAGTCTAACTTGAGTTAGATGTTGGACAAAATAACTGAATCAATATACAAGAAAAACTGAAAATATTAAGAAAAGGTCAAATGGCAATACAAAAGCCTGTAACAAAGAAGAAAAAATGGCCTAATTAACCCGCTGGCCTGCTCAGAGACGAACACGTTGTCTGAAATGAAACAGCATTCAATGTGTCCTCTGTATAAAGGTAAAAAAAGCCATGCTAACTTGGTCATGGTCACACAGTTATTCCACACAATTGCGGCCCCAAATTATAATGCTAATATATAAAATACTAAAAATATATATTTAATTAACTTTATATTAAAATGAAAACCAGTTAGAGACAACCACAGGGGGCAAGAACATAAAACCAATAAAAAGGGTCCCTATATTTTCCAAGAACAAAATATGTTATTTTATTTCATAAGCAGGTATTGGCAGCCGCACATATACTAGTGTGACTCCCCACTTCAATCTGTTATTTTACTACATAAACCCAAATCATTTGATTTACCTGACATCTCTTAAACACAAAAAACTGTATATAACAACAATGAGTAAACAGAACAATGCACGTTGTGACCTCAACAGATCATTTCAACTTCCTGACAGCTTGACCTTCCTTATCGTATATGCTGCGTTACTACTTTTGGCGTAATGGAAAACTGTCAAACATCAGGGTCAAAGTTCACAGGCGTTCACGTGACTTTTTAACGAGAGACACACGGATACTTCTATCTCTGACTGAGCTTTTCTGCTCCGTTTCATTTTCCATAAGCTGTAAAAGTCAACATCTCTGACCTTTGAAAGGCCTGCTTAAAAAAAAAAAAAGGAAACGCAACAGATTTTCCACTATGGCAGCATTCAGCAACATCTTGTCAAGAACAGTTATGACAATTATGACTCTTTTTTGTTTCGACATAAAGACTGACCGGTGATGTGCGATTGTGCAGCTCTGTGATTGGTGAGAGCAATGCCGGTGTCATGTCAAAAGAGGACAAGGTTTATTTACACTGAAAGGTTTAGGCACATTTGATCACATTACTGTATTTACCTATCCATATTACATTACATTACATTACAGGCATTTGGCAGACGCTCTTATCCAGAGCGACGTACAACAAAGTGTTAACCGTAGTCAAGAACAGTTTAGCTGAAAGCCACCCTAGCGGGAAGTACCGTTCCCAGGTGCTAGGAGCAACCACATAGTTAAACTAGGACCCTGTAGGTAAAACTGTAGCCACAATTCAAAGGTAGCAATAAAGCAATCAATGCAGAAAATAATGCCTAAGCCTAATATAATACATAAACAAGTAGACAATATGAGCAAAACAGTACTGTAATGTAATACTCTGAAACACTGGCACAGTAAAACGGAGTTGTCAGTTGTCATTTTTGTCTTGAACCCTTTATTCTTCTGGATGGATATTAGGGCTGTTGTTCTTTTACACAGAGAGATGTCAATGCCTGGAACAGTTTGCCAGGTCAGGTAGTTGAGGCAGAAACACTTGGGCTATTCAAGTCTAGGCTAGATGCAGTACTGGATACTTTTTAGATCAGGACATGACAAGCCTAGATGGGCTGAACGGCCCGTTCTCGTGATTATCTGTTCTTATGTTCTTATGGTCTTCTGTCTGCCTTCTCTCTGTTCTAACAGTGCAATGGCACTTCGGTTTTTTCTCTGGGAGTGGTACAGGATAATGCTTACTCTAGCAGTCCTGAAACGTGATCTTTGCTCTTAATTTAGTGTAACAGCACAACAGCACAACCATCGTATGCAGGGTTTTAAAACTATTTAAGAGCCAGGATTTCTGCAGATGTTATCAAGTATCCTCTGACATTGTCGCCACAACAAGTGTACTGACATCGATCGGTTGCACTGTTCTGTTATGTCTGCACAATATATGAAACTTTGGCCAACACAGTTGAAAACACACATTCAAAGCACACTTTATACTGCCAGGCAATACATTTTTAGCAAGACTGAAAATCAATTGTAGACAAAAGTGTTTTTTGTTTTTTTTCACAGTGGACCATATTCATTAAAAGATCAGGTTGTGTGAAGCATTTTTAGTTTTGACACAGCCTTGAACTTTGAGGGGGATATATTTAGATAAGAAGGACACTCATAGACCATCAAGTTGCTCCAGCCCACCCCAGATTCTTCTGCTAAAATCCACATTATAAATGAGGAAAAAAACCTCTCAAGGCACTACTGTCATGTCAGCGTACAGACTTGACGTCTAAATGGTCCCACGTTCTTTCAAAACTCTTGCATCTGCTTCAGTTAATGTGCTTGTTAGCAGTCTCTCCAGTCCTCCTGTTTTCTTTCGCATTCATACATTTCTGAGGCCACTCTGCTACCAGTGCCATAGATAATAATACAATCGATGTCTCAGTGAGGCTTGAAGAGCCTTGAAGAAGAAAATATTTGTTTCAGTTTTAAGAGGCAGGGCTTTCAGACAGGAGTGCTGGTCCTGTAGCAAAAACAGATTTGTGTGTCGAAGCAGGGGCCTTGAACCTAGCAGAAGAGACTGTGACATTGGCATTAGTATGTATTGAACCACCGCTCTCCAGCGCTGTTCTGGTGGTGGGGAGGGGGTTTGCGCTTGAATAAACGGCCTGCAGACTAATCTGATGTCAGCTCCTGTTCCTCCCTGTAGTAATGGGTAGAACGGTACTCCTCCTGCTCGCTGGAGTCAGGGGAACTGAACGTTAGATCTGTGAGCTGCTGTGGAGCGTGAGACGGAGAGACAGAACGGGATGGGACGATCGAGGGGCATGTCTTACAGAGCACCAGGATGTTCTGGGTTCTAAACAGAACTGGGCACAATGACAATGGATCGATTCTCCAATCCGGAACCATGGACCTGAACTCTTCCGGAGTCATTTCATATTCTCAGTTGTGAAAATGATTTATAAGGACGTTTCTCGGTTTGTAAATGGTCCATACATAGTTTCTCTGTTCCTCAAATGGCTTGCAAACATTTCCCCCTGCTCTGTGATGCGACCCTTTTGTCCCACGTTTCGTGAGTGACTGTGGTTCGTTGCTGACGCTCAAGAATCAGGGGGACTTAACATGTGTCACATTGGCCCAAATTCATTTCATACAGCTGGGGATTTGCTGGAGCAGCTAGAAGTACAAAACGTGGTCTGATCAATATTTTCAAGCCTCTTGGTTACAAGTCCAGCATACTGACTTCTCACCTCACGTCACATATGAGGAATCGAGTCATCTGACTGGTCTGCTTTACAAACTGAAGACAAACTCTGTTTAACAATTTGACTGCAGAATACCATTGGTCGGCAATACCATGGGGCGCCAGTGGCTCAGTGGTTTGTGGCACGGGCTGGCTAGCAGAAGGTTGCTGGTTCAAATCCCAGGAAGGCCAACGAAAAAAAAAAAAAAAAAAAAGGGATGCTAGTTCACTTCCTGGGGCACTGCTGAAGTGCCCTTGAGTAAGGCACTGAACCGCCTAAACTGCTCCAGGGGCGCTGTACTATGGCTGACCCTGCGCTCAGACCTCTCTGATGGTGTGTGTGCATCTAGGAGAGGTATGTGAAAAGATCAATTCCAATTACCCCTGTGCAAGAACTGTGTGTAACATGGCCTAATAAAGATTATTACTGAGAATTTGACCCAATCCAACCAGTACAGTCCCCACTGCACTTCCACAAAGTAGAGCACTGCGGACCTCAAAGGTAATAACATGTCATTATCCCAGACATATACCTGAGAGGTGATCTCAAACATCTTCACACACTTCTGTGCAGAATCCGGTAGATGAGAAGTGTGTGTGTGTGAAGTGTTTGTGGGCCAGCTCCGTATGGAGAGCACTCGGCAGTAATGAGCTGCTCCCCTTTCACGCCAGATGGGGAATGAGGGAGGTGGGCTTGGCTCCGCCCAGGGCCCCGCCCGCCTACCCACGTCCTGGCCCTCTGCGCCCGACAGCCTACAGCCCACACAGCCCACCTCATATCAGGTGATGGAGAGAGAGAGAGGGCGTGGGGGGTGGGGTGTCGGCCGAGACAGTGGAAACATTGTCTTATTATCATGAATATTTCAGAAAGCTTTACCCGGTGAAAGCCAACACCGTCCCGTATATTCCATGGTGTCATTGGTAGAGCGGATCATGTGCCCCGGCCTCTATATGCCCACATTGTTACAGTACAAACAGTGATGCAAGGCTTAATCTATTATTCATGTCTTTGGCTGAGTGGGGGGTTGCTGGCAGGGGACAAAGACCATAGAGTGGAGAAGGCCCTAACGGTCTGTCTGGCAGCTGCAGGGGTTACTCCACTGCCCCTGCTGCACAAAGCAACCCTTAATTTAGGTAGTTGACCCTAAGAGGCAGCAGTCCCAACTGCCCTGGGGATCAAATCGTGGTGGGGGTGCCTCTGTTGCACGTTGGTCAATCTGCTGCGTGGTTCTCTGTGGCTCAGTTGGTAGAGCACAGTGTTGGCAACGCTTAGGTTGTGGGTTCAATCCCCGCTGGGGCCACATATACTGAAAATGTATGCATTCACTACTGTAAGTCGCTTTGGAAAAAGCGTCTGCTAAATGGCATATATTATTATGCTGTAGAAATGGCTATTGGACATCCGGTGCATCATGGGCATTTTAAGTGAATGGCCAAGCATACCATACCTTCCCAGTGTTACAGGTATGGTACGCAGCTGCCTACGACGATGTCTATCGCTGTATTTCTGCACTGATATCTTGCTGAACTATGATTGTTCTTACCATGTATTAATGCACATCTTGTCAGTCGCTCTGGATAAGAGCGTCTGCTAAATGCTTAAGATGTGAGATGTAAAATGTAGGTAACATAATACCCTGCAGGATTGCTCTGAAACAGGAAAAGGGGGATCTGGGAGATGGAGGTGGGATACGGGCCACCCTTGTGCCAGCGACCGGGAGGAGTCGATGCCAGCAGCCAGTAGATCATGCCGCCGTTCGGTACACTGTGTACACCATTTGGCCTGTCACCCTTTCATCAATAGTTAAAAAGCGCTCTCTAACTAGCTGATGAAAGGGCCCCATCCTTTTTGTCGGCACGGAAATAGTGGTTGCTGGGCAACGCTGCGGTTTCCCAACCTCGCGCAGAGCCGCGGCTCGCGGCTTCTTTGAGTGTCTGCGGTATCGCTCCTCTCTCGGCCACCAAGTTTTCACCATGGCAGCACTTCCTCTCTCTCTCTATCTCATTTCACTCTTTCTGTTCACTGCTTCCAGACCCTTCTTGGACAGCTCGGCGCACTACAAAGAAATGCATCTGGGGAAATTTGAGACTCGATTTTTGAGAGCAAAGCTTTTTTTTTGAAAAAGATCGTGACCATTTCATTCCAAATGCTCTCTTAGAAGGCTGACCGCTTGGCATGCCTTTATTTTTTGTGTTTCTTTCATGCGATAAAACCTTTTCACTGTGTTAAATGTTTCAGGGGGCTGCCCATTGGAAGTACTAATGGGAAAAGCTCTACGCTTCTGGACTGCTTCAGAACTCATCTGACATCTGACTCTGAGCAGAACAAACAAACAGCATTTTGCTACTTCAACCCCCCCCCCTTCCCCCTCCACCAAGTTTAAAAATAGAATTTAAAAATACTGAACAAACATCACAACTAAAGGCACTAACATGATAACTGGCCCCTTTGTGCTCAGTCAGAGCGCCGCGATTGGCGTGATTAGCGGTAAGTCTGCTGGGCCTAAGAGACAGCGCGCAGTTCAGCTGTATCTTTGTGGCACAGCTTGTTTATCGAATGAAACGAGCACCAACCCCCCCTCGACCCCAGCACCCTGCTGCACAGCCACCTCAGTGAGATCACCCTGCCAAGGGGGAAACTCCCGCCTCGAGGAGAGGGACACGTCGACATGCCCTAAAAATAAATATATATATTGTGACGGCTCTCTGTCGTCGTCCGTAGTCCACTCCCACCCACCTAATCGTGGCTGATCGGGGACAGCTGGGGTCAGTCCCATGTAAGGAGCGCTGCTTCCCTAGTTCCTCGCTTCTCCTCGCTCGCGTGTGGAACGGTGTGGAAAGACACGTCTTTTTTGTGACGTTTGTTGTGAAACCAGCGACTGAATTAATGTGTTATTCCTCCAACCTCGACTTACAATTAGCATGTTTCAGCCTTGAGCCAGTCGTAACAATATATATAAATAATGATTAAAATGCTAAATTGATTCTTTTTAATCGAAACAATGTGAGCGAGGATCATTTTTAAGTACATTCATTATCGTTTGTCATTATCATATAACCTCATCATCATCATCAACATCATCCTCATTTTCAGGCGTGCCTCTTCACCTTTGACCCCCAACAAAGCCGCTCTAAGCCCCCGGGCTTTGTCTCTGACATCATCATCATCAGCAGGCACGGCCGGTCCAGCCGGTGGGATTTCAGTCCCCTCGTGTGTTTCTGATGTCCTGGAACACAGCCAGGAGCGGCTCAGGAAATGATAGAAAAACATCAGCGTTTATCTCCTCGCTTTCTCTTTTAACCCCCCCCCCCCTCCTCTATCTGTGTGATGGTACGGCCCATGTATCACTCAATCAGCAGAATAACCCTTAGTCACAGTTGTTCAGATAATGACCCCACTCTCTTCTTATTCCTGTTTTAAACAGTCCTCATTTACTGGCTTATCTCAGCTCTCAGGTCAATGGGGATAGGGTGTCATAGCCAAAAGAGATAGATCACCCCCATTCTCCCCCCCCCCTCCCTCCACAACCCCTCCGATTATAGAGTACTGACCCCCCACCCTTCTGCCCCCTCCCCCTGGCCCTCCTCAGTTTTGTCTGAAACTGCACAGGGACGGGGAATGCAGCTTTGTAGCGCAGTGTAATTGACAGCATCTGATACTTTATTTTCTGCATGGCCTTTGCCCTCTGGCCACTGAGCTGTGACATGGGGGGAGGGGTGGTGTGCAGGGCGCCGCTGAAAGCAGAAGAGGATTATGGTTTGGCCGTACAACTCACTTCCTTAATATTTGAAAATGAAAGTAATTGCTCTAGTGCTGTTCTTCTTGCGGAACCCAAAATATGTGCGCTTGTAGCACAAAATGTAAACAACAGCGTCAGCATGGTTAATCAGCTGACCTCGGGTTCAATGAATTTCACAGCCCGAAGGTGAATATCTCCATCATCCGTCACAATATCCGGTGCGTGTGAAAGCTCTGATTGTCCGCTACTGTTATACAGCTAGTGCGCACATCAGGGGGAGGAGTTCTGAAGTCCACGTAAAGTAGCCTCCGCTAACCCTACTAAAATTCTACTTTGTTTGTGGCAGTGTAGTGCAATGGTTAGGGAGCTGGACTCAGAGGTTGCAGGTTCAATTCCCAGGTGGGACACTGCTGTTTTACCCTTGAGCAAGGTACTTAACTTGCTTCAGTAAAATATCCAGCTGTATAAATGATTTGTATGTAAAAAGAACTGTAAGTCGCTCTGGATAAGAGCGTCTGCTAAATGCCTAAAATGTCAATGTAAATGTATGTAAATGGCACACACATGCATTTGTTCAAATGCGTGATGCATAAAGACAGATTTGTCTTCTTTTAAATACTACCTTAACCATGTCTGTACCCTGTGTAGGTCTGGAGGTAAACAATTATTTAGTACATGATTCCAGGCAAACATTTGAAAAGTCCTTAATGGGTTAAGCTGGTTAGACAATTTATAAGTAACATCATCTGGGATAAGAGGACCTTCTCAGCAAAATGGAAAAAAAGCTGTAAATATAAAACACATAGCTTTATCCAAGGCAATGAACTCAAACTGACAAGCACAGCATCAACAACATCTGACCCTGACGTATGTCATACGCCCTCACTGTAATATAATCCACCTGAGAACTTTTTTTAAATTCTCAATCGAACCATATTTGATTTAGCCTTGGGCCACAAAATCTTAATTGCATACAATTTAACTTCCTTGGCCCTAGTCTTGAAATCGTTGCGATAGAAGTTCCATGGCATCTGCCAACACTCCTGATATACTCTCTTTTCTTTATCTATTTTTCCGTGAAGACAAAAAGGCAGATGATGATGGTGTGAATTCCCGACTGTGGGAGGGTGAAGCTTTTTTACCCCGGTTGCAGGCAGCTGTGACCACGGGTTACCCAGGCCCGGGGCTAGAGGTGCTTTCTGTCACAAGCATTTCGACCTGTGACCTGGAGCTCCGACCGGAATGCTTTACAGGTCCTGTTTCATAACGAAGTGTGCTGTCATCACACTGGCAGTTATAGTAACTGAAACACAGTGCTGATGGGGATATTTTGGATTAAGAAAACAATCAATGCCAGGCAATAACTCAGATACCATTATGATGGTTTCGCACGGAAGAACTTGCCTTTCAATAAAACAGAATGGACAAACGTACAAACGCGGAGACGCACACTACTTAGTGCGCATGGCACCATCCTGCCAAGGACCCCTTGGTGGTGTGTACCTGTCAATCAAAAGTAAGAATTCATAATCGCAGATACTTTATTGAGCCTTCAGGGTAGCCCGGGCACCAGTCTCTGCAGTATATTATTGTGTCATAAATAATACTGTCCTCATAACAGCAAAGAGCGCTCACGAGACGTTCTGGCAGCTCTGCGGACCGAGTGACCCATGTGAGGGTGGGCACTCTGTGGCCTGGTAATATTATCACGCTATCTCTAAGACTCGCAGGGTAAATATTTAATCAGTGTTTATAGTCCGCTGGCGGGAGAAGACAGTAAAGATGCATCCGGGGTGATTCTGCAGCAGCCGCTGAGCCACGAGCACAGGCACACACACACACACACACCACACACGCGCACGCACACACGCACGCACGCACACACACACACACACTACACACGCACGCACGCACGCACGCAAGCACGCACACACACACACACACTACACACGCACGCACGCACGCACGCACGCACGCAGCACGCACACACACACGCACACACGCACACACATGCACACACACACACACACACACGCACACACATGCACACACATGCACACACGCACACACACGCCTGTAGAGGTGACTGAGGACTGGGGTAGGGGTACTGTATGAGTTATGGACCCACATTGTGTAAAGAGCCATTCACACAAAGCAGACTCACCAAGCTTCCCATCCTTCTGTCCTTTGCGTGTTGAGTGGGGAGCGGGCACTGTGACAGCCTGATACTGCTGTTCAGTATGCTTCTCCTGCTGAGATCCACCACCGTCTGAAAGAGCGGCCTGGAGAACTCAGATACTGAGATCGCAAAATGTGTTCATTTAAATTCAAATGGAATTAGCGGCATCACATATAGTGTGGGCCTTTGCCTTTCAGAGGTACTCCTATCTGGGCAGTATGTTGCACTCACCCAACATACCTGGTTGGCAGTGAGCTAAGGGCGAGGGGCAACACCCCCGTCAGGTGAAGCCAAAAATCAGGTGGAGGTTAGGCTGGAGGAGGGAACTGCAAACACAGCAAGAATAACGTACTCCAGTCCTAACGGGGTGAGCGGACCACCATACTTTTGGAAGATCACAAGCCCCTTGGCTTTGATTGATTGCGAGTGCAGACAATCATTGGACAGAAATGATACTAAGTAGTGCTCAGTAGCCTAGTGATTTCCCCGCCTGAACTAACTCTGCTCCACTTGAGGATTGGAAGTGGGAGTATTGGTCACAAAGAACCAGCAGAGAGTAGAGTCTACTGCGGGGCTGTTCAGAGATGGGTGTCCACACGGGCCGATGATACAATCGCCGTTCCGCTCGTCTTTCAGTGGATGGACCGTGTAGAGAGAGCTGGGTGCTCGGTCGTGCTTTTACACATATAGGATCACGATGAGTCACATGTGTCTGCATTACGATCCTCAGTCACGAAACCTCTGTATCAATGCGTATTCTGACAAGGTGACCCGGCATCACGGTGAAATAAATAGCACGGCGTTAATCTGATTTCCCAGTATTTGACACACTGCCGTGATGAGATAACATTGTCAAGAACTCGAGCGTCTTTATGCGAAAAACAGTCATTTCCACGGGAGGCGACACTTACGGGAACAAAGAAGACAGTTCCATCTCTGAAGACATGGATGACGTGCGTGCCTGATAATGCAGTCATGGTTTTCTGCTTCAGATACTGGACTGTGAGAAGATTGTCTTGTCACTCGGAGGTTAATTGCGTTTCTGACACAACACACATGGCATGTGACATTTTAATCTATGTTTGAGATAAGCTTCTTCTTTTTTTCTTTAAGAAAGTTGAAGGGAGGGTAACATGTATCATTTATGCTTGCGTACTGCATTGATCGAGATAAAATAAACACTTGAATTCTTGACATTCATGGCGGAAATAAATAGGCCTCAAGAATACTTCTGTGTAGTTATTTCCCAACTTGAAAAGAAATGCACTCAGGGAAATGCAACACATTCAAGCATGTGGACTTAAGCTTGAAAAAAAACCCCTCACCAGATCTTTATGATGACCAGAACTCTTGCTTGTCTACTCTTGAGTAGTTTTGGCCATAGACACATGTTGCTTATGCATATTTTGTACTAACCAAAGGTCTACCCCTGCTTAATTCTTGCAAAAATCATGTAGTAGTAGCCTATGGTTGCTTTTACTTTATATTTCAACTATGTGCAATTTGTTTTACAGTATATACTGTATATATATGTATATAATAATAACAGTTACTTATATTGTAATTCATTCACATTTCAGTTTTCAGGAGTTCATTCATCAGATGCTGTCCATTGAAATACTGCAATCAGTGTAGTAGAATTAGCTCTGTACCTTTGGCAACTTCCAATGACCAAAAGCACATCTTTCAACTCCTTTATTTATGGCAGGTTATATTCACATACATCGCAACCTTTATGGACAGAGTTTATTTTGAGTAGTTAAATGTACTCTATATATGCAGGGTACAGACAGCGTAATGGAAACACCAAACAACAAATGAATATTTATGAACTAATAAGGAGTTGGGCCGCCCCTTTGCCTTCAGAACAGCTTCAATCCATTATTTTACCTGCCCTCTGTATGCTTATTGTCATATATAAATTATGATTATGGGTGATGCATCCAGTTAAGTGCTAGCTGCCAATCCAGTGATGTGTCGCACGCTATGAAATTGAATCCTGATTGCCACGCCTGAACTGAGCGTGTCCAAGATCCCCGCGGAGCCCAATCACTCAATACCAGCTCCTCCAGTCGATCCGCCCAGAGGACCGCGCTGCTAAGCTGGTGGACTACGGAGTGAGAAGAAGTGGCAGGTGGCAGAGTCCATTTTGGAGTACGCGTAAGCTGGTCTGCACTTAGAAAGTGGTTTTCCCCCAAGCCCAGCTATATAACTATGTGTATAAAATTGATTTAATATACACCTACTAACAACATTATGTCCGCATTCTTCATTAGGCACATGTAGAGTGCAAACAGATACGTCGTAAATCAACAAGCGTGGATCAAATAGTGACTCGGGGTGGTACTCCATCCCAGCCTATCCCAGACCCCCCCGGAACACATGTCCCCTGTCCTCAGCACTCTGACAGGTGTTCTCGTGGGGAAGTCCCACTAGGAAAACCCCACATACCATCCCTGACCCCACCCCCCCACCCTCCCAAAAAAACTAAAAGAAATTATACAGTATAAGAATAAGGGTAAGAATAATCTCCACATACACACCTTCTAGGCATAACTCAACCAAAGTTATTAATGCGATAACCTTCTAAAATATACTTCCATATGGTCAGTTATACAGTTGTACAATGGTCTCTATAGTCATTCTGTAACACGTGACCTGTGGGTGTATGTTTTCGAACAAGTTCAATAATAGCACAGTGACCAGAGGGCAGCTCGTTTGTAACCGATGCATGATCAGTTGCAGGCTAATTACATAGATACTTTAGAGCAGGGGTCCCCAACCACCGGGCCGTGGCCCGGTACCGGTCCGTGAGGCATTTGGTACCGGGCCGCACAGAAATAATAAAAACGTTTTAATTTTAATTTTATTGACTATCGCAGTCTGCAGGGTGTTTTATTTTGAAAAATGAAAAATGACCATTTCCGTCTGTGCCTCTTTTCCGCACTTGTCTCATTTTTTTTTCCATGTACCCCGGTCCGTGGAAAATGGTCTTGCATGAAACCGGTCCGTGGTGCAAAAAAGGTTGGGGACCACTGCTTTAGAGTGCTATAAATCAGCTGATATTAATGCACACTTCAGCTAGTTGTTCATTTCGAATACTGCCATAACAGAGAACAAACAAAATAATACATTTGATAAGTGTTGATCGATTCATTTTAGGTATTCAGTAGTTTCCAAAGATATGGAAAATGTCAAAACAAAAGGTAACAGCATTACAATGACAAAATCAAGAACTTGGAATTATAGGGTTCTATCTAACAATTCTATATTTTTGAGATATTGAGCGTTAATGATTTCACATCCAGAACTGTTTTGTTGGGTATTATTATTTTATAACCAACAAGTCCCTTTCCTCAAAGGTATCCAAAATATAAAGTGTCAAAAACACAGACAGTCAGAACTATATTTTTTTCAAGGGGATGCCATCGCAGATGGAACCTTATAATTCTGAAATGTTATTTTTGGTTCAGTTTTATAAGGTTCTAACTGCAATGAATGATCAGAAAAGTGTAACTACCTCTCTTGCATCACTATCAGATGGTAGATAATCTCCCCTTGATATATTACTGTAATCACTAAACATAGATGTGATAGACATAGATATTTTAATTTCAATTTGTAATTCAAAGGGGTTTTGGCAGATAGAAATTTCCATAAAATGTGTTATTTTTATAATCTGATGGCACTCACATGTAAAGAACAATCTAGATATAAGATATAAGTGACTAACTTTTTTTCTTAAAAAAAAAAAAAGAGTCAGATAGAACCTTATGATTCTGAGATATAAAATGTTCTGTTGTCAAAGGAGCAGATTAAATGTTCATTTCTGGCCCACTGAATTACCATTCATATACTGTATGAAGGCTAAATAAGGTTAACCATTAGTATTAATATGTGACTCAGTCTGTCCCCCTGAGACTCTAAGACTACGATGCTGGTATGCTATACCACTCTTGTTGTGTGGAGGAAGGACAGCACATCTTTGAGGTATCATGTGACCTCAAAGTGGATCATGTGACCTGTGCAGCTGAGATCCACTTTTGGCCTCCATTAGTCTGTAAACGAAGCGGAAATACCCAAGGAACTAGAAAGGACAACACCCCTGCCCAATTTAATATTTAATCACTTCATATTTGAACACAAAGTAGGCCTATCTATTAATGGACCTACGTACTTCTGGAAAACAAAGCGATGAATTAATTCTTTTTGAGTTATTCAGTTATTTTTAAACAGATAGGTCACAGACTGAACTGTTGAATCTGCTGAACCAGTCAGCTGGATTCAATATTTATTTTCGAGCATTTATATGCACTTGACAGGGCCTGATTTTCAATTACACACATCAATGAAGTGTAATTGATCGTGATATGAGCACAGAATATCTGCAGCTGTGCTCTCCTGCTGAAGACATTTTCACATGAAACGATAACAAGATACAGCAATGCGCAACGCTTCGGCGAGTACACATTAAAGGCACGCATTAGTGACGAGATTAAACTGAAATCTGCCGAGAACCCCTTATGAATTAACGGGCATGAAGTGAAGAACAAGAGCGTAAAGTGTGAACCCTGAACAGAAATATGGCCATCCAAGACCTCGGGGAACCTGAGCTGAGGAGAGCATGTGTTGGGTTTGAGTTTAGGTGGACGGAAGGACAGCTCATCCTTACGGAACCATGTGACCTCGACAGCCCATGGGGAGAGTCCACGGGGCCCCAGTTGGGAACATAAACGTAGGAGGGGAATACCTTGGTCTGGAAATGTCAAACCACCCCCTCCCCCCCCCCCCGCCGCCTGGTGTATTTAAAGACAGGAGGACTGACCCGTCCCTGTCATTTATCATGACAGGGTCACATGTCTGTGTTGTGTAATGGCTTCACCTTTTAGGAGAAGCCCTCTGCTATATGTGTCACACGGCACACATATGCGGGACAGCACGTGGCGGAAACGTTTATAGCAGTGGTCTCCAGGGGTCACGGGTTCGAGTCCTGCCGCACACTAGGGCACGACAGTTACCCCAAAAGCAGAGCAGAGCAGAGCACTCAAACGCCTAAATTGGGTTATAGGATGCACAATAGACTGTCAGCTCGGCAGTATAAACTACTGAACAATGCAATATTACCAAAAGAGTGAATCATTGAAATTAGTACTTAGACAGCTGAGATGTCTACGGGTGAAAAGCATAATTCCTAACCCCCCATGAGGACAGGGTGGAGATAACAAGGCTATACTAAGGGTACAGCTGGTAGTGTTGCTTAAGGACAAGCAGACAGGGAGGAGGGGGACAAGATCATTTAAAAACCTTGAGGTGGGGGGGAATCCATCAAATAACCACAAAAAACATCATTTAACCATTGAGACAGAGAAAAATCACAACTATATTACATTTTATTTCCTAAAATACCATTTTGACAACACATAAACGGGGGAATGTTTTTTCCAGGTGGCCAAGGGATAAGATACCCACGCAAAATAAAATAAATAAATCTACGAATGAGGTTTAACAAAGGCAGTTGCTCGAGAGCAGAATTGGAGTTCTCTCAGGCTCCAGGGGAGATGCTATGACACAGTCGATGTCCAATCACCATGGAAACACCTCCAGGTGCAAACCCCAAGCGCTGGTGCCATACTTAGCCCAGGCCCATATGTGTCTGCTGCAGATATTGTGTGGGCTTTCAAAAACGAACCAAACATTTGCTTAAGCTTGAACATGAAATTAAAATATAAGTGAGCGGTTTATTGAAATCAAACAAACAAAGTAAACACTGCTGAAAAAGGCATACATTTCAGTTTAGGTCAGGATCCTGTCGCTTGCTACAGCAGGGCTTTGAAACAGGAAATTATTCAAAGTGGAACTCGTTTATAGTTTCATGCTTTACGACGTGTTCTGTTGCATCCCTTTGGTACGTGGAGAAAAATATGTAGAAACGGAGCCTTACTTTGAACAAGACCTCATTTGAGGATGCAAACAGCTGAGGAATGTACACTACAGCGAGAGGAAATGCTTGAATCTACTGTAAATACCGCTGCTTTTCCAAGCCAAAGCGGCCGCACGTTCACCTTCACGGCATCAACAAACCCTCCTCCCCAGACCCGCAGGGTCCTCCATGTCTCAATGTTGACTCTGCCTCAGGGTAGATAACATTTAACCACGTTCTTCCATACATAAAGTGTCCATTGCCTAATCCCTATCTTCCTTAAGGTGTGTGTGAACAGAGGATGTGAAGGTCCTCAGTCCTGGCTGAAAAGAAAAAGGCCCTTTATCTTCATTCGGTGCGCACTAATGGACCGTGTTTGAGGCAGGGCACGGCCATGTTGATTCAGGCTCTGAGTTATCCGTTTCTTCAAGGACCTCCAAGCCTTTCTCTCCGCCTCGCAAGAAGGTCACTGTGGAATAAATAAAGCTCTGCCCCAACCCCGCCCCCCCCCCCCTCTGGAACACTCAGGTCCTTCACAAACGCTGCCTCTTTAATGCACAAGAGCCCCTGTGTACCTGTGGAATGTGAGGAATTTAAAGGAGATAAACCGGTCGCGACCTCCGACCTGAGGACGGAACCAGCGGCCCCGCCCGCATTGTCTCTGCCTCTTATCCACCAGAGAAAAGGCCCTTTCACATTCAGATTCCGCTGCACACAGACTTAGCGTTCTCGGTGTGGCTCAGTAGGTAGAGCACGGCGTTGGCAACGCTTAGGTTGTGGGTTCAATTCCCGCTGGGACCACTTGTATGTATGCATTCACTACTGTAAGTCGCTTTGGGTAAAAGCGTCTGCTAAATGGCATATATTATTATTATTATATTACATAGCCTGTACACTCACACTGTGTGGCTTCCCTGCTAACATCACGCACGTGGGCATTTGTTGTACACTGCAACATTAGTTTCTGTGGCCTTGCTGCTCCTGTAGTCATTGCTTTGTTTGTGTTTGTAATATGGCCATGTATACGTCACTTCTGACAATGTGCAGTGCAGCAATTGCCCAGACTGCGAGTTTGCAATAGCGCCACATCGTTTGGCCTCAAGTTCAAGTTCACTGCCTACATCTACGAGTATAAATCATCGTATCCGGAGCAGCCTACAACATAGAGCATGAAATAAGATTAGGTGACCACCAGTTTCGTACAAACATCAATGTCGAAACAAAATGCAATTGTAATAAACAATCACACACAAAAAAATCTGATTTAATTTCCATTTGAACTACTGATTGACTGTTTGACTGTAAGCACTACTGGGGCCGGTGGCCTAAGAACACACACCCTAAAAATGACAGTTAAATCTAAAAATGACAGTTAAATCTAAAAATGACAGTTAAATCTAAAAATGACAGTTGCTTAACGCATGCACACACACACACTCACACACACACACACACACACACACACATACACACTCAAATTTGTGATAATCTCATTGAAATTCAATGGGCCATTCCATGTCAAATCACTGGGGATAAACAGCAGCCATGTCAGACCTGGCTGCCAGTACATCAGAGTGCACAAAATGATGAGAAATCCATCTCCCTGGCCTATATCCTCGATCAGGGGTGGCATTTGGCTGTCCGCTCCTGAGGGAGGGCGGAGGGTGGTCGGCACGAACTCGCTGTGAGGCACGTAAGGGTGTCTCCAGAAAAGGGGTTGGTGAGTTCCGTTTCGAAGGAGGCGGATCATCGCCGGCCTCTGAGAATTAGCTAGCCCCGTAAAGACAGGCGGTGAGTTTGTGGGGGAGGGTTAATCAAAATAAATAGAGGGTATAATTGGCTTCCAAATTGCTGGGAAAAGAGAGAAAATATAAAAAACAAATTAAAAAAATATATATGTATGCCCATCTATGAAAGAAAATAATGTTGTGATTGCTTTTAAGCTGTAACCCTTTGGACAGCTAAATACATTAGCTAAATACTCTAACTTCACGTGAAACATGGGAGCAAAGCATTGCAGCAGGACACAACATCGTCTGCTTGCTAGTTAACGTTAGCGTGCTGCCAGTAGCCAATAGTTATAGCTTATCTAACTTAGCTTAGCTATAAATATATATTTTCACAGTATATGAAGTACCAATTTCTGGTGGATGTTTAACTCTACCTCCTAACCTCCTATGGCCAGGACCCTGTTCCTAAGAGTGCACAATCGACCTGCTTCGTCTGCCATACTGCACTGCATATACGCGTCACTATCACTGGAAGTGGGGGAGGGGCTGGGGCACTGTTGGCAGTGACGTGTCGGCGAATGAGAACAGAGATCCGTGAGGTTCTAAAACCTGCTGTAGAGCTCAATGAAAAACGTATACATCTTTCATTCTTTCAGTGGGGCACAACGAAATATTACTGGGGCTCGTGGCCCAGTAAATGAGGTCTAACACACCCCTGGTCACATCTTGGACTAAGGTGGCCTGCTAATTGCCTGTCAGTGAAGCAGGGCTTCACAGTCACCTTGAAACAGCACTTGAAATTCACCCTTGAAATAATGCTGCAACAGAGATATTTGATGAGAAAACCAGCACTACTGCCTTGCTCCAGGATATTGCTCATGTGTGGGTGAGAGAACGGCACAGAGAATGAAGCTGCTCGGAGTCGGAATACAGCACAGAACATGCGTATCAAATAATACAACTGATAAGACTGAGTGATAACAACACCATGTCTGGGTTTCGCTGATTTCTGTTGCAGACAAGTTTTATTCATGTTTCCCCAAAATCGTGACAGATCAGACACCAGTGGGAGGAGTGTAACAACCCCCCCACTTTATTTTTATTTTTTACATTTCACAGTTCTTTGTTGAAAAATATATATTTTTTAATCTCAATGGGACCATCTGCTCAGACAATGGATCAATGCTTGTTTTATACATTTTGCCATGCACAATTTGCACACTTCCTGTGCGCACATCATCCAGCAGCACACACGCGGTCATTACGTAACTACTCGACATTGTGTTTGATATCGACGACCTCTGAGATGCAAATGGGATGCGGTACGGAGGAGCGTTCCGTGGAGTCGGCAGAGAGGAACGATGCCGCGCTCCGCCGCGTCCCTTCTCCTGCTGATCGGCCGGTGCGTTTCTGCTGCAGCAGTGTGTCACCGGTGAGTGGGGCGGGGGCCAGATTGATGACGGGGAGATTAAACCGGATTAAAAGACCGCGGCAAGGCAGTCAAGTCACACTCCCTCCTCCCTCCTCCCTCCCCGACTCCCAGGCCAATCCCTGTTTGACGATGCTTCCTGGAAGCTCCTGATTGAGCGACTTCCCTTTTTTGAGACGGTCAGTCTGTTAAGGCTGCGATTCAATATTTTGTACTTTAGCTGTTAACCCTGCTCCATGACCTCAGATGTTTCCGGGCTTGATGGGCAAGGTAATGGCTAAAGTAATCCCTGGCTCCTCTCACCCCACAGAGCACGTTTTTTTATTGGTGGCATTTAAGTGGATCCATATATGGTTCATATTCACTGCTGGATTTGTTTGATCGTCTCTGAGATCCCTTATTAATTCATGTATTTTTTTCTTAACGTCAGGCCGGAATTGGTGAAAGCTCAGTGGCGTAACGGTGTTCATATGACAGTTTAATTTGGGGTTTGTCCATTTTGAGCTGGCTGTTCAGTGGACAGCTAGACCTCGCTGTTCTGCACATCTGCGTTGTGTTCCACTGGCCCTCCTGTCTCTGTCTCTGTCTCTGTTTATTTAGGATCTCGAGCCTCTCTCTGGGGTAAAAGCAATCAAACCCTACATCCAATGAAGAGTGATGGATTTTTAAACGGACATAGCAAAACTAAAACAAAACAAAAAAAGAAACAAATAAAGAAATCGTTTTTAGGTTCTGTTTAGCTCAGTGGATAGAGCATGGCGTTGGCAACACTGAGGTTTGGATAAAAGCGTCTGCTAAATGCCATATGTATGTATGTATGTATGTATGTATGTATGTATGTATGTATGTATGTATGTATGTAATGTAACAGTTAAAAAAATGCACCATTCACTGATTCAGATAAAAAAACTAGATAAAAACCTAAGCTCTATTTAAGCACTTTGGGCTGCAATTTTGTATGAAAGGTGCTATATATAAATAAAGTTTATTATTAATATGCAGCACAGATTTTTTCCAATTCCTCCCCCAATGGAAAATGACCCAGATGACAGCCCACCGCACATACGGGCCTCAGCGCTTTCCCTCCTCCCATCGACAAAGCCTCAGGAGCTGTCATTACGAGGGAAAAAGAGTGTATTTATAGAAGTCTGCTGAGAAAGTCTAAGACAACTTCTTGTACAATTGTATGGATGGTTATATTTAACAAACGGGGAACATCAACACCGGGTTGGACTGTTGCCATGGTTTCTCCCTGGCAGGAGTGGGCAATTCTTATCACAGTCACAGACAGGCACAGACCTAGTCACGGACATGGACACTGACTGCAATGCAATATAATCCATCCATCCATTATCTAATTTATTCCTGGTCAGGGTCGCGGGGGTTTATCCCAGCATGCGTTCCGGCGAGAGGCAGGAACACACCCTGGACAGGTCGCCAATCCATCGCAGGGCACACACACCATTCACTCACACACTCATATACGGGCAATTTAGACTTTTAGCCTAACGTGCATGTCTTTGGACTGTGGGAGGAAACCGGAGTACCCGGAGGAAATTGACACGGGGAGAACATGCAAACTCCATGCAATATAATATATATGCCATTTAGCAGACGCTTTTATCCAAAGCGACTTACAGTAATGAATGCAAACATTTTTCAGTATATGTGGCCCCAATGGGAATTGAACCCACAACCTAAGCGTTGTCAGCGCCATGCTCTACCTACTGAGCCACACAGGACCACTGACACAGACACTGTGGCAAACCTGGACTGCGTGTGGGTAAAGCTAACAATCCTCCTCAAATGAAAAGGGTTTGAGTTTCTGAGACTTGCAGTATCAGACAAGAGGAATGAATCTAAACAAAATAATAATAATAATAATAATTTTTAAAAACACAGGCTTCCCATATTTTCCACATGACATTACACGAATGAAGAAAAACAAGGCAATACCAAGCCATGCATCTGACCTACCATGCAGTTTTCCTCAAAGAACAGAGAGTACTTCAATTGTCCTTCATTGCAAACCAGCAGTGGAAAACAGCTACACCGACAAGATCCGCCTGTTACAAATCACAATGACAATGACAACCAACTGTTTAAAGAGGGCATTGGGATGGCAGGTATGCCAACCGTCAGGTTAGGCGGGGCATACGCCATACCTATACAGCACAGAGAGTCTCCCACAGAAATAACCATAATGGCCACACTCTCAGTAATTACAAACATTCACGTCATATGTTCCCTCTAACGTCATATAAACACACAAAAGTCAGTTAAGCGTTCACAAAGTCACACAATAAAGTCCCAAACGTAGGTTGTCTTGTGTTTCTTCCTTATCTTCTTCTTATTCTTCTGCTTCATCATCTTCTGCTTCTCCTTCTTAATTTTCCTGCCACCTGCATTATTGGAAATGCTCCATGACCCCAAATCTTAATTCTCCACATTGGTCAATATCTACTTCAAATAACATGATCTGTTCAGATCTACTTCTATCAATAACACCATCTGTTCATGGTTGCCAATTGCAGGACACACAGGCAAAACAATCTATTTTTCATAAATAAGTATGTGCACGTCATGCTTTTTCTACCAATAGAACAAAAACATAATGGACACAAACGCTGTGCTGTAGCAAATGCTGTGGTAGTCAAATAAATAACATTAAACGCCCTGTAAATACCAATATGTAAGTAAGCCAAAACAAAAGACAGACATCAATGAACATAAAAGTTTGGTTAAAAGAGATGTCCATTCTCCTATTGCACAATGTACACATTTAAAAGACGCTAAACAAGCAGTCTCTGATCTTAAATTCTTTGCAATACAGAAAGTGAAACCTCGGGGAGGCAACATTGAGAAAAAGTTGTTACAGTGCAAAGCCAAATAGACTGTTTATTTACACGGTCCAACCCCAAAATAGACTGTTTATTTAGGGAACTGGACATCAGGGTTGCAATAAGAAACAGCTTGAGCAAGGTCTTTATGATTTTTAAATATCCAGCATAAATGGATTCATATAAGTCATAAGAGCGTCTACTAAATGCCTAAAATGTTAAATGTAATGTAAATGTAGCCTTGTTGAATAAGGGTCTTGTGATTTTTTATTTGACATCATGTGAGTCCTACCTTGACCTATAATATAACTGGGTCACATATCAAGTGTATTTCAAGTGTATTTCTGTAGATCCTGTGTAGGCCCGTTAGCTTGCACTGTTCAGCGCGCCATGAGTGTGGCGTGTGTGGTCCACTGTGCACCGCAAGGCTCCTGAACCAGTAACACAAGGACTCATTGCAAAGAATAGCATTCAACTCCCCAGCAGCTACACACCTGTGCTTAAATAGCTTAAGTGTAATGGTTAGGGAGCTGGGCTTGTAACTCAGAGGTTGCAGGTTCAAATCCCAGGTGGGGCACTGCCATTGTACCCTTGAGCAAGGTACTTAACCTGAATTGCTTCAGCAAAAATATCCAGCTGTATAAATGGAATGTATGTAAATAAAAAATATAAACTGTGCACCGCAAGGCAACGCTCTGAAGGCACACTGCCATCTCTTTCACGCTGTACATGTTGATGATTTTGGGTCATGTAAATGCCTGTGTGACGATGCTGGCTGACATACCTGCCATAAAAAAACACAGAAGGAGCCTTTTCACAAACAGCACAAACTATTTATTTAAACCAACTCCTGAACCAGTAACACAAGGACTCACATTAATGCAAAGAAATAGCATTAAACTCCCCAGCAGCTACACACCTGTGCTTAAATAGCTTAAGTGTAATGGTTAGGGAACTGGGCTTGTAACTCAGAGGTTGCAGGTTCAAATCCCAGGTGGGGCAATAACCCTTGAGCTACTACCCTTGACCCTACCCCAGTTGGGTATACCAACAAACCAATTAGGGCACTTTACACTGGTTCATTAACATAGGGCATTAAAGGCACTAGGGAGGAGACCAGAGTTGCAAAGGTAGGATTTTATACACAATTCATAAGACACATCAAAATGGATACTGAAGGGGGGGCAGTCCACCCCCTTCAAGATGATGCATGTATAGCATATATCACTTTAAATCTACAAATTAAAGTATGGACATTGCACATAATCAAAGGTTGTGCTGCAAATTTTCTATGAACATTCATTGCTCCCTGCTTTAGGTTCCACAGGATACAGACACTTTGGGCTTGGCCATACTGACAGTGAAGGGTGATCATTCGGTAGTTAGAGTGATGGTGCCTTAAGAACAGAGAATCTCCCATTTTACTCTTGAATAAGCCATCCTAGAGTGAACTGTCATCACGCAGGGCACCACAGCATGCATCCTACATATCTTCACTGTAAGAATACATACCCTAGGTACACACTACACACTACAATGCAATACATCCTCCTGTACTATTCCTGTGGTCGGAGTTAGCATGTCGTGGTTGGCAGCTGGTATGGTCATGATTCAACTTGACACTGACAGTCCAACATTTCACTTGATCTCTCCCTGTACTGAAGCTCTTCCTATAGCACAATCATTGCCATCATCACCGCCATATGTATCTCAGAAGTTGCCTCTTTCTATTGTAGTTAAAACATTCTTGTTCTTGTTCTTGCGTTGCTAGTTTCTTTTTTGGGGGGATTTTGTCTCTTTGTCATTGTTTACTTGTCATTTTGATGTAATCTGACATTGTAGCCCAATTATACAGTTATTTCAATGTTTTATTTGACAGCACACTTCTTTTTTTTCATTCCGACATTTCGATTTCGTGTTGGCCCAGTCCATGGTGAAAAATGAACAGTTTTTTTCCTCTCTCTCTCTCTCTCTCGCTCTCTTTCCCTTCCCATTGTTTACTGAATGTGAAGGTTTATTCCTGACCGATCTCTACTCCTACCGGACTGCTTGCTATTTCCCAGTCACCGGGCGCTAATCCCAGTCTCCCTGGGAGTGGAAACTCTTGCAGTCGGCCTCTGTGTTCGCTCCCCCTGAGGCTACGGATTCCCTTGTGTCTTTCGGTCGTGTGTTTTCTCAGCAGGCGTGCACTGTTCTACAGAGCGGATGCTCTCCGATGAGAGCGCTCATCCTCGATCCGTAAAAAAAGAAAAGAACCCAGGGCTCCTTTTCAATTCTCACAAGCTCCTCACCTTTGAAGATGCCCAGGGGGTGACATCTTCATCACAGTAGATCCGTAATGCGCAGTTAAATAAGACCTGCTACACCAGCAGCCAACCCGAGCTAATTTACTGCCGCGAGTGTCTAATGTGTATGGTGAGGGGTTATCCGGCCTAAGCCTTCTTCATGTCTGTGTCTATGAACACTTATCTCCCTGGCACAGCAGCGCGCCGACTCATCCATGTATTCATGATGAAGAGAGAGCGCGAGATAAAAGGAGAAAGAGAGCTTCATGTAATGGGAACAATGGAGAGAGGCTCACGGTGTATACCCAGTTAAAAGCTCCTTAATGCAGCATCACATTAGCATTTTCTCTTCTCCCTCAGGAGAAAACGTGATCCCCTGCAAGACGTGCGGTGGAACACAGAATTGTTTTGTTTCTGATTTTCGCCTGTTTTTCTCCCAATTACACCCTCTATTTATTTCAATTTAGCCTCCCCGCATGAGCCCGCTGCTCGTCTCTGCGAGGCAAGCTAATTCTCAGAGCGCAGCGAACTCCGCTTCCTTCGAGACAGAGTTCACCCAACCCACGTTCCAGAGACATCCTTACATGCTTCACGGCAAACTCGAGACCTGCAAATACTTCAATCCCATGCAAAACAATATTCCTTCACTAACACATTAGCTCAGAGCTCATAGGAGATTAGCCTATGATTCATTTTTTAAATGGATATGATAGATCTACTAACTTTAATCGTGCAATCAATGAATGTATGCTAATATGTGATCAACCAGTAACCAGTAAATTACCTTTTCAACACACCAGATTTAACGTTACCATACATTTCTGATTACTTGAAAAGACTGTATTTTTCCACGACAAAATGGCTCTTTGGAAACGTAAAAAGAAACATTTGATCTGGAACAGAGAGACTTTCAAGAGAAGTGGGCTGTGGAGTACTTTCTAATCGAGTTTAATGGAAAATATTCCAGTTCTAAGGGAATATAATCTCAAACGTCACTACACAATAAAGAATGCAGATATGTATGGTAAGTACCAGGGTGAACAGAGGCACGAAGTAGCATCGCGGCTAAAGAAAGCTCTGCCTGCACAACAAACTGTATTCCAGAAAGGCTCAAAGGGAATCTGATGCAGCACTTTGGGCAAGTTATGTGGTGTGTGAAAAGATTGCCAAAGCTGGCAGGCCATTTACAGAGAGTTTGCATGCTTCTCTGTCCAGAGATGAAAGTCTGTCCGCGTCAGTCTGTCCGCAAACACTGTGGCTGAATGGCTCACTGAGCTATCAGATAATATTCATGATCAGCCCGGGGACAAAGGTAAAACATTTGGTGCATACTCTGTAGTGATGGATGAGAGCACCGATATTAGAGATAGTGCGCGGCTAGCAATGTTTATCAGAGGGGTGAGTGATGACTTCAGTGTCACAGAGAGTTGTTCAGTTTGAGATCTATGAGCGGCCAAGACCACAGCAAAGGAAATATTTCAGCAGCTGGCTGACGCAATCGAGCATGCAGGTCTATCGTGGGATGGATTAACAGGCGTTGCCACAGATCCACAGATCGCTGGCACAGAGAGAGTTGTGCGTGTAATGGTTGGTTGGTTCTGCCTGCAGCGAGTTTCGAACCAAGGATCTCGACGCAACAAGAGAGTGATTTAGCCCGGTAAGCTAAAGACTCAAGTCTCTAACTCAGGGAACTAATCTCTTATCCACGTCACTTTCTGTAGCGGACGTTCCACATACTGGAGCAACACCGCTACATGCACAACCACCGATTGCTTTGCACTGCATCATTCACCAGCAGGCACTGTGCAGAAAGTGTTTGATGTTTGAGAATGCGATGTCAGTCGTAGTGAAATGTGTCTATTGCATCCACTCCAAGGGCTTGAAAAATCGTCTTTTGACGAGATTAATGTTAACTACGTGGACATTCTCTACTTCACCGAAGTCCGGTGGTTTAGTAGGGGAAATGTACTGGGAAGATTTTTTTGCCATAAATCAAAACATTCGTCGATGAGCGCAGGGTTAATGTGCTCCCCAGCTTGAAGATACACAGTGGTTGACAGATCTGTCCTTTCTTGTGGACATAACACAGGAGCTGAATCTGAGGCTTCAGGGCCCTGGGAAGCTCATTTCTGCTGTGCATGACAGTATGAGAGCATTAACTATTAAGCTGAGACTGTGGAGAAATCAGCTCTCAGCAGAATAACCTCTGTCACTTCCCAACGCGCAGATCACTGGTAGAGGAACTGAACATCTCAAACAGTGGAGCAGGATATGTTGGAGTCATAGACCAACATATCCGGCGGTTTGCAGACCCCTTCTGTGTTGATGTGGACAATGCCCCTGAAGACCTACAGATGGAGCTTACTGACCTGCAGTGTAACATGCAGCTCAGGCTCAAGTTCAGAGGTGCACAGGGAGACCAGAGCAGGGAACTGCCCCCCTCTTTCCCAGAGCTGTCCAAGACCCTCAAGAGGACCGTGTGTCTCTTTGGCCGCACATATATATGTGAGAAACTGTTTTACATCAAGTCAAAGCACAGGTGCAGACTAAGTAATGCCCACCTTGCAGCAATCCTCAGGATTTCCATCGCTACCTCCATTAAACCAAACATAAGCACTCGCTCTGAGCAGAAGCACTGCCAGAAGTATCTGGCAAACACTGATCATATCAGTACAGTATGATCCATGCAACATGAGTGACTTAAATGACATACACACAATAACACTGTCCAATAATAAAGTCTGTAAATCATATTATTATGTCTGTTTTATTAAGAAATATGGACTACGTACATTTGTTTATGGGGATCGGGAATGGGTATGGCCCACCCAGCAGAACAGACATTTTGTAATTGACCCTTAGGAAATTTGAGTTTGAGCCCCCTGCCCCACCCAGACCCTGCACAGCCAAACCATGTAGAGTCCTCCACAGGAACACCGCAGTAATCTGCCCAGTTCACAGAAACCTAGTGTCTACACAAACCCAGCACATTTCACCCAGCAAACCAAGCACAGTCCACTGGCCCTGGAAGAGAAGGAACTAAAGCCACGGACGTGAGGAGCTCACTGCGCATTGAGTGATTCACGGCTATTTATAAACAAGCGATTCTAAAACACGAGGCGTTAAAGCTCAAAATAGCATCCTATTACATAGGCCCCTATGCTCCTTTTTCATATATAAAAGAAAATACAGATTAAGGGCATTTCGCTTATAGACTTCAGGGGACTGACACCACGCCGAGGTTCTCACTGTCTTATGAAAGAGAGCTTTTTTGGGAACCGTTCCACAAAGACGACTTTGTTCCAGCTTAAAGGAATAAACGTAAAACCAATTTCCTCTTTTTAAAACCTCTGACAGCAGGAGCTGCCCTCTTATGTTAGGCGACCGGGATAAAAAATTGTGCCGTCTGATTTTTCTCGCCATTTGATACCTCCATTTGAGTTGGACTGCTTATCTCGTGCTCAGGCTCGTACAGGGCCCCAGAGAGAGGGCTTGCAGCTGGGCGTCTGGGTGGCTTTAAGAGTCGATGTGTGAACAGGAAATTGCCCCTTGGAGGATGAATAAAGTAATATTGTATTGCATATTGTATTAAGCTCTGATCCTGCGGGCTCTCAAGAGTTCTAATGTGGAGCGAGAAGCTGCTGTTCTACCGCATTTGACACAGTTTTTTTTTTAAACGTACAAACTCTCCGGGGAATTACCAGCTGTGTAACTTGCACTTGCATGTCTGCGAAGAGAGGAGAAAGAGTCTCACTGGGTAGAGTGCATGGTTTCAGTTAGTGTGAATGAACACACGCTGCCAATTAATAACAGTGCGAGTTTTTACTCCACAAATACAGTGTGGCGTGTTCATTTAGGTGATGGTGAGGATGAAAAACGAACACATGCATTTCATTGTGAATAAAATAAAATAAATATTTTTTGAATTCAGGCCAATGTTATAGAACAACGTTTCTCAATCCATTCCTACAGGGCACACTGGTTTAATTCCAACCTCCGCTCCCAACCGATCATTGATCATTTGCATGATTAAGTGGTGGTTGGAATGAAAACATGCAGGGCAGTGTGCCCTGTTGGAATGGTTTAAGGGAACACTGTTATAGAAGATGTTCATCATCGTGTAATATGAAAAAACTAATCTACGATACAAGTCTGGGATTTGCTATTGTACTTAATTTATTGTCATGAAGTTATGGTAGACAATCAGACCAATATTCTCCCAATCACTCCCAGCACTATTTACACTCTAACATTTTTGACCATATGCAAATAGGGTCAAAATATATCAGACGGTAGTGCTGTGCTATATGCAAGCACAATCAGTATATCCATTCTTCTCAATACAATTTTTCTGAAGCACTGACACCAGCTAAAATGTGCCTGGTGTTACAAAGTAACCTCAGTCCAGGAAACATGGCAAGGTGGGGAGATTAGGAAAGGAGATTACATGCTTTTTCCAATGTCTGTGCATTAAAAGCTCTGTACAATAAAGCTGTTTACAAGCTATCTGTGGTAATGATAAATGTGTCTGCAATCTGATAACAGAGGGGACTGTGGATTGTCACAAGGCTACTAACATTACACCTTCCAGGATCACAGAGAGCTGTTTATAGAGAGGTTTATTTGCAGTCAGAAATGAAGTCTTAACAATAATTATTTCATTAAGCATGTTAAACTGTTGGCAATTTACAAGAAAGCTTACAGTTGCAGTAGGATATTTCAATTTGGGGTGAAAAATTGGGAAAATGAACACATAACCTTTCAAATTTTCAGGTATTTGAGTGCATTTTGCTCTCTCTGCCTGGAAAAACATTTGCAGAAGCACATCTAGCAATCAATAAATTCCATTTTTAGAAGCAACTCATTTCCGTCACATTTCACATATATTAGATGGTTTGAAATGTTAGTTATGGCTCGCTCAGGGGGGTGAGAAGAAAAAAAAATTATGGATTGAAAAATGGCACATATTTGAGAACATCTGAAGCCAGAGCCCTATACCCCAGAGAGAGCCAGAAACAACCGTAAAATCCAGAGACACATCAAAGACCCAGCAGTTCTCACTATCTCTGTTAACCGTGACCTGCATATCCCTGCCCATGCCCGGAGAAAGGTGGTACCAATCCCATACAATCAAGATCTAAAAAGGGAGGGGTGTGTGTGGGGGTGTAGCAGTGTAAATTGGGCCCAGCCAACCCTGCCCCAAACTTTGTTCCTACCTCCAGACACTGATTGCTTACACCCCAGCTAGACCTCTTCACTCTGCCTCTCTCTCACCTCTTCTCTGTCCTGACCCCCTGGTGGTGGAATGACCTTCCACACTCGATCAGGACCACATAATCGCTGGCCATCTTCTGCAAGAGACTGAAAACACACCTCTTCAGACTACATTTCTACTGAATCGATTTTTTTATAGGTACGGTTTGCATCTATCTACGATGACAGATACGACAGCTACAATCTGCTGTATTGTAGCTGTCATATCTCTTGCTCCAGTTTTGATTATTCTTTCCATTTTCAATGCACTCATTGTAAGTCGCTCTGGATGAGAACATCTGCAAAATGCCTAAAATGTAAAATGTAAATGTGATGTTTATACATTTCAGCCATCTCAAAGTATTTGACTCCTTTGGTCATGCAGAAGATTGAATCTGAAATGTCCATCTAAGAGGACAGGAGGGCTTTCTGCAGACCCCCTCCTCCCCTATCCCCCTCAAACATCTGCATTAGTAAACATGTCACAAATCACAAATTGCCCATCACAAGAGCAAAAGGATTTAAACCAAGGGTTAAAAGTAGGGAGGAAAGTGAATATTGTAAATGCTTTGACCCTTAGTTGCACCACATATTTAGACTGCTCTTGTGTAACCAGATACTGTGAACATTGTTGCTTGTCTGCTTTTACGTTAAATGTTCTCATTTTTGTAGTGTCTGTAATATATTGCTGCTTTTTTGGCCATGTCTCTCTTGAAAACGAGATTTCTAATCTCAATGAGGCTAACCTGGTTAAATAAAGGTTAAATCAAATCAAAATAAACGCTCTTGTTCCTTGTGGCAAAATTCCACAAACATGACTTTAAATGAGTCAGGGTTAAACGAATGACCTCCCTACTCACAATTAAACATTCTGTGCACATATATGGAGCATACAGGGGAGCTTGGTAACCTTTCAGTGCCAAAAACTAATCAAAAAGGAAAGGAGAGGGAGAGAGAGGAAGACATGGCTCCTAGCAGGAGAGAGAGAGGGACGGAGGAGGACTCTGTGATCCCGATGGAGTCTGAAAGTTGCATCAAACCCAAAAAGATTTGCTTGAATCTTTGGCGAGAAATTTGATTATCACCAACGATGTCTGCAGCAGAAAAGTTTCTGCCAGCTCTTTACTTTTCACTGATATGTCTCGCATGTGTCTTGTCACTGTGTTGTACACTATTTATAAAAACAACTAAACAAAAAAAAAACACACTAACGTTTTCCTTCCTGGTGCTCAGGTGTTACAGGTGTGGTATGCTGATGCCTGCAATGATGTCTATTGCTGTATTCCTGCACTGATCTGTGCTAACTATGATTGTTCCTACCATGTATTAATGCACATCTCCATTAAAATGCTAAATAAAATGTAAATGTAATGTTGCTCTAATTAAACGTGTGTGTGTGTGTGTGTGTGTGTGTGTGTGTGTGTATTCTCCATTAAAATGCATGCAGTCAGTTGCTCTAATTAAACGTGATTCTCTCACGTATAAATAGTGTGTCCTTAACAAGGTAACTCGAACCCTTTTTTTCCGGGACGGATGGAGAGCCGAAAGGAAATCCGCAGAGGCTTCGTGATCCTCTTCACACCCCCGCTACACATCTCTCTCTCTCTCTCTCCTTTCTGTACTCCCCACTCTCTCCCTCCTTCCCTCTTGGCCCACCGCCTTCCCCAATCACTGGCAGAGCTTAGCTGTTCCTTGCACAAACCCACTAAATCACCCGAGTATGTCCTGTCCTTATTCAAACACACATGGCCTTGTCAGTTCTGTCCCTGAAAAATGTAACTTTTTCTTCTCTCTTAGTCTTGTTGCTATATTGCTCCTGATTCATGTGGCATATATAGGGAATTGTTTCTGCACCTGTTCCCTGCAGCAGATCACGGTCCCCGGTAACAAAATTGAGATTACTGATGTGTGGCCTATTTTTTGATAGCTAGGAAACGGTACGGATATCTTCAGTGAAATATTTTTAAATCTATCACCCAGGTTCGTGCTACACATTGGTGGCAGTTCAGGTGACTTCCCCCTCCTTCACTGTGATGCACATTGTGATCCTGATATGACAGGTGTGATATAAATGAGAAATAAAAGTTATTTCACCTTCGAGTACTCTCGTAAAATTATCTTATCTAACATGTGAATATGTAATGTCTGCATGTTTATGCAAATGAAAACAAAGACTACAGGTAATATTTGAAATTCATTTATTGAACATGAGAAAGGGCACATTCCTCCTAACCAGGCTACTTTTTGCCTATTAAACAAGCAATTCAAAAGTGGACATAAATAATGCAAAAAACGCATTGAAATGTGAACATAAATAACACTCTTATTAATAACCTTGACTGAATTTGAACAGGGAAATGTTGTAGCCACTGCTACCGCGGCAAGGTACAGGTAACTGACACAAAGTGCTTTAATAGGGTGTTGGGCCTTGGTATGGATTCCACAAGTGTCTTCTGAAACGACCACATTACCACTGCCTGTGTTCTTTGATTTTAGGTGTAAAAAGGGCTTTATGCAACCCAACCATAGTATCCAAAACATACATAATATATGCCATTTAGCAGATGCTTTTATCCAAAGCGACTTACAGTAAAGAATGCATACATTTTTCAGTATATGTGGCCCCAACGGGAAATTAACCCACAACCTAAGCGTTGTCAGCTGTGAAGTTCTCGACGGACTGTTCTTGACAAAAGTGCCTGCTCGTGCCCTAGATTTGAAGTCTTGCACCTCGAGCCAACACACAGACATCACGGTCAGTGATTACACACTTTCGACCACATGCTGTCTTTCCCTTCCATGGCAACATCACCTTAGCCACTGTTCCTGATGAAACATCAACAAGTTGAGCAGTCTCCGTCACTGAAGCTCTTGCCAAACGTGCCCCAACAATCACCCCTCTTTCACAATCAATGAGATCTCTTCTTCTAGCCATGGTGGCCAAAAAAATTGCCCAGGATTTTTATACATGATGGGATATTAACAGCTTAATTAAAGCAGATGTAGAACCACCATCTACTCAAGCATTTAATTTATTTTGGCTGTATAAGCAATGCATTCTTGTAAATAAAAAAAATAAAAATTAACATAAATTAAAATGAACCCTTTGAGAAGCACTGTTGCATGATGATGTTTATCCTAGAACATACCGTAACATTCTAGTTGATGAGTAATTGATCGCAGGTAGAATGCGATGATACGATTGGCCAGAGGAGTTGCTACTGCGCAATGAACCAGGGCTTACTCTGCCAATTGAAACCCTCCTTTGGGGAAGGAAGGGGATGATATATTCCATTGTACATGCAGATCATATCAAAACAATTCAAGTTAATTTACAGTACAATAGACAATATGCTATTCATGCCCAGGATAAAATAATTTGACATTGCATCACTACGTTAACAATTATAGAGAGGAATTTGGAAAGTCATATGATACAGCCAACTGACTTCCTGTTAAACACAAAATAATATTTGCAAATAATCAACTAACAGACAGATTACACAAAATAAATACCATTAATGTAGTAAAATACCCTGATGTTGTTGATCATTTGCATATAATATTCAAATAAATCATATTTGGCCAAAACAAAAGAAAAGTTTAATAATTATTTTTAATTTGATTTGTTTCAGATTTTTTCAGTTTTTCTCCCAATTTGGTAGCCAATTATACCCTCTATTTATTTTGATTTACCCTCCACACACGAGTCCGCTGCTTGTCTCTACGAGGCAAGCTAATTCCCTGAGGGCAGCGAACTCCGCCTCCTTCGAGATGGAATTCGCCCACCCACGTTTTGGAGACACCCTTACGTGCTTCATGGCGAACTCCAGCCGGCTCACTCTCCCCCTCCCCCTGAGGCGGACAGCCAAACGCCGCCCCTGATCGGGGCTGACAACCAGGGCCGGTCTGGTTGGTTTCGAACCACATCCCTGACAGGCAGCGCACACCGCATCGGACCAGCCAAAATACGGTGTGTCACACCGCTACGCTATCCGCCGCCCCAGTTTAACAATCCTAAGAATATCTTTATCTAGAAAGAAAAGACACTATTAAGCTGTGCTGTAATTTGATTTATGGGAAGGCACCTACAAGTATGGCTGTAAGGTACTGTATTTATAGGCCACTTTATCACCAGTTCAAGAAATCATTCGCTTAGAGGCAGAGTTTAGTGCCTAGTACCCTGGAGTGAACCTGATGCACTCCCTCTGTTATCCATCATGTTGATGATATTTCTCAACAGAGAAGAGAGAGGGCGAGAGAGACAGAGAGAGAGGTAGACAGATAAACAGACTTACACAGCAGGTATACAGTGCATGACGGCATCGAAAACAGCTCCCCTGTCACGCTGCATATTTTCCGTTGGTTAGGGGCGCTGCGATTGGCTCGCGCGCCGCCGACACGGCGGTTTATCTCTCATCGTTCGGCCGCCGCGTCGGTGAATAGGTGAGTCATTAAATACGACGGCTTTTACGATGTGATTAAACGCTACTGGGAGCGAGCGGCCCACGCTGACCCCATGTGACTACGACAGATGTTCTTCAGCCAGCAGAGGGTGAATTCAGTCTCCAACAAAGAGCGCTTTAGGCGTTTTGTTTGACGCTGCTTGCACACCTGCCAAGCATACGAGGAGCCACCTGTGGTTGACAACACGGCCAATGATCTCACGGACGGATAGGCCAGGGTGGATGGGTCGGTGACAGACAGAAGCCCACTCACTGCCACTGTATCCCATGGCCTTGGGCGCAGTCACGGGGAGCGCTGAACCGTATGGTTAGTCACCGTACATTTCCGTCAGTCACGTCAGGAGATAATGACAGGCGTAAACACAAGGCAAACATTTATATGCCATTTAGCAGATGCTTTTAAGCAAAGTGACTTACAGTAGTGAATGCATACATTTTTCAGTATATGTGGTCCCAGTAGGAATTGAACCCACAACCACAACCACAACCTAAGTGTTGTCAGCGCCATGCTCTACCTACTGAGTGATACAGGACCACAAACAAACAAACAAACACTATGGTGACATGCAACATATTTACACCGTTCGAATTAACTAACTTTGAGTTTGATCAAAGCCAAAGAACAGAGAGAGAGAACGGCGGTAGACTGCTTTATATGTAAGAGATTCAAGCCCTCGGGTGACAACTGCACATTCTACATGTCAGATGGGACGGTAAAAACCGAGGTCCCGACTCTTTCTGGTCATAAAAGATCCCATGGCGCTTTTCGAAAAGAGTAGGGTGAGAATTCTTGATGTGAAACAAACACTTAAACACACATAAACACATACACTCACTGCTTTTCAACTAGAAAGAGAATATGTTTGAATTTCGAACCCCCAGCCATTAAGGGGAGCTTGAAATGCCTACGTTATAATGTTATGGCTTTGAAATGCTGACCAAAAATGACCAATCTAATATTCACCCTGCTACAGCATAGCAGTCTGCCTCAATTGCATCCAGTGATTTATGTGATAATTACAGCCAAGCTAATTAATGACCATTGTTTGAATTTCTGAAGCTATAATTATAGTGGCTAAATTTAGGTATAGGTCTCAGAAAACACATTTTAAATATTAAATATTTATTAATATAATCAGCAGCAAGATTTTGTTTCCGTTCCCTGTTGCTTTTTAGTTATTAATGAGATGCTATTAGTCCCTTTTGTTGTTTGTTATGTAACCATTTTCCTCTCTGACACAGGGACTGGGAGACTATGTGTCCTGAATTATTACGAGGTAAAAAAGCAACAGAAAGGCTGAAAAGAATTACATAAAGAACATCATAATCAACATGATAAAAACATCATTAAATCTTACTGAAAATGTACTTGCTATATATAGTCATATAGTATGATCATATTAATGAGTCCTGGATAATTTATGGGTATAATTGTAATTCTAGACATATTTTGTGGTTCTTAGAAGAAAATGAAATTCATGGATTTTTGATACTGAAAGGGGTAAACAACAACACTGTTCTTCTGACACTGGTCATTCCTTTCCTGGACCGCCACCAGACTGAGTCATCGGGGTGCCATATTGTTGCTGTCGTATCTTTTGCTCCAGTCATGATTATTCTTCCCATTTTCAATGCACTCATTGTAAGTCGCTCTGGACGAGAGCACCTGAAAAATGCCTAAAATGTTAAATGTAAATGTGATGTTTATACATTTCAGCCATCTCAAAGTATGAACTCTTTGCTCATGAAGATTGAATCTGAAATGTCCATCTAAGAGGACAGGAGGGCATTCTGCAGACCCCCTCCTCCCCTATCCCCCTAAAAAATATGCGTCAGTAAACATGTTGCAAATCACAAACTGCCCATCACAAGAGCACCGCCTCTGAATCAGCTCTTGTTCCTCGTGGCAAAATTCCACAAACACGACTTTAAATGAGTCAGGGGTTAAACGAACGACCCCTACTTATAATTAAACATTCTGTGCACATATATGGAGTATAGGGATTCAGGGGAGCTTGGTAACCTTGGTAAACTAACCGAAAAGGAAAGGAGAGGGAGAGAGAGGATGACATGGCTCCTAGCAGGGACAGGTTGAGAGAGAGCGCAGGATGGGAGGAGGCCTCTGTGATCCTGATATGAGCTGGGTGCCAGATGCTTCAGCGTCACCCCTATTCTCGCACTACGGGCTGGCAGTGCAGTGTAATGGTTAGAGGAGCTGGGCTTGTAACTCAGAGGTTGCAGGTTCAATCCCCAGGTGGGGGCACTGCCGTTGTACCCTTGAGCAAGGTACTTAACCTGAATTGCTTCAGTAAAAATATCCAGCTGTATAAATGGATTGTATGTAAAGAAATGTAAACTGTGTCAGTCGCTCTGGATAAGAGCGTCCGCTAAATCCCTCAAATGTAAAATGTAAATGTACTTAAAGTCAGAACGAACAGGAACCTCAGACACAAACGAGCGTGACCTCTTACCATTTAAAATACGCATCCCAGAATCTCACATTGACGCAGGGTACAGGATTCTTTATCAAATTTTTTTTTTTAAACTCCTGCTGGACTGCTGTGTCGCCGCCCCACGTCACCCCTCAGGACGGCACGCCACTGGCAGGGGCAGATGGCCCGACGACGCGCGCGGCTTTCAGACGTGTCACCGCGGTCGACTAGACACGTACTAAAGGATTACGGCCTCGTTTAGCGCGCTCTTAACTACTATAACCCGGTGATCTGACTGCGGGGGGGAAAAAGTTATCTAAACTGTCGGGAGAAATACACAGGGGGGGGCTGTAGCACGGGCTACTGCGCCCATGGGCTGGCCGGTAGCGGAGACGGTGACAAATTGCCTCGCCTCTCGTCGCTGCTGTTTACCATCGGTTGCGACGGAGACAGCTGCAGCAGCAGGAATGTCTCCGTAGCACCGCTTCCCTCTCTGTCTCCATATTACTTCAATTGCCCCCGCATGCATCCTGATGTCTAGCCCAGGCACTGTAGTTAATTGGCTAAAATGGACATCCCGTCATTGACCAGCATGTAAAATAACCAATAAATCAACTAAGAGGGCAAGGTAAACTGCCGGTAATGACTCCAAATGGAAAACATGGCAAGGATATTGAAATGTTCGAGGATCTATATCCTTGTTATGTACACATAAAAATCCTCCAACAGCAACATTCAGCATATTGACCTCCTGAATTCAACAGGCGTTTCATTGCATCAGAAGGCAAATAGGGTTATTTGTTCTGTGTTTATATATCCCAGTCGTACAACTTAACAAAAAATGTGCAGACTTGATTTTTGTGACATTAAATGGTGCTATGTTGTTCAGACTAGTTTGTTCTCAATAACGATTCTATCAAATTGGCAGCTGAGACAAACTGAGCCTTCTGTCTAGTTCACATATGCAGGCAAACTGGTTGACAAGCATTACGACTGTTGCAGTTAAGATGTATCGCTTGTCTGTTTGTGCAAAAGTAATTACTCGTACTAATGTCACGATGCACATCTCTTAGATTTGGAAAATGCTCGGTGTGACATAGACAGAGCTGATCATGAAATTGGCAGCACACTGAGTTGCTTTCAGTTGAACATTGAACAGGAACAGCTAATCTCTTTCGCACCTGTCTGATGTCTCATAGCACTCGTCTGATATTATCCCTCTCCCACCTAGAATCCTTCATCCTAACACCTGTACCTGCTATTTCCCTAACACTTGTGTCTGATACCGCATACTGCTGATCTCCCTAGCACGTGTCTGTGAAAATACACGCACATAGTCTTATGCTCCCAAGAATCTGTCCTCATTATTTAGAGAGGAACAAACAACACTGACGCGGCTGAGAGTTCAAGACAGTGTCCCAGAGATACAACACAAACACATGGGAGCCTATTACTGTTTCTATTTAAAATATTAAATAGAAAATCTTTATTTTTAAATCTATATTTTCTTAAATCAATTTTGCTCTATTTAATATCGATCACCGTGACCTTTCCCTTTGAACCATGTCAATTTCTCTTTCCCAAGAACCATGTCAATAATTTAGGAACTCTTTCAGAGGTTGCAGGTTCAATCCCCAGGTGGGACACATCTGCCAATCTTGAGCAAGGTATTAACCTGAATTCTTCAGTAAAAAAAAATATCAGCTGTATAAATGTATTGTATGTTAAGAAATGTAAACTGTGTAACTCTGGATAAGATCTAAATGCCTAAAATGTAAAAATGTAATGTAAATGCAATTCGTACATCTGCGCAGTATTCCTCAGACAGGTTGTTGGGGGAGGCCGACGTCTCTTCGTGTGAACCTCAGGCAGCCCAGGGCCGGGCTGACCGTCTCTCTGAGACATAGTATATATAATATATATATATATACGCCATTTAGCAGACGCTTTTATCCAAAGCGACTTACAGTAGTGAATGCATACATTTTCAGTATGTGTGGTCCCAGTGGGGATTGAACCCACAACCTAAGCGTTGCCAACGCTGTGCTCTACCGACTGAGCCACACAGAACCACGATAGTGGGGACGTCGAGAGGACAACGCAACAAGGGAGGGAGGGACCGTGGAAGGGTCAGGGCGACCAGGGCAGATTGACCCACCTTACTTGCTCTAATATCTAATATTACAATCGAGAACAGCTCCCTGAAGCACTGTCTGCTTTTTCGGCATCAAAGCACGGTCGGTTCAAAGGGACGAATAGCTGCGAAATAGGGCAGGAGCGTGCCATCGCAGGCAGCCGGGGTTTTCAGCTCCGAGTGACCTTGAAAGCGGATGCCCTCGCTGTAACCGTTGCAAATGGGAGAAGCTCGGCCCAGCTGCGGGGTGAGAGAAACCAGCTATCGAAAAAATAGGCACCAGCCTTTATGCACGGACTATGGCAAGAATCTCTCACTCACAGACAGCTGTGACTTGAAACCTGAAAAAGTAAGCGCTACGAACGAAAGGGCGCTGGAAGCGTGGGAGCCGATGACCTGTTCATACCCGTTCAGGTGATCGGCAGCTCTACAATGGCTTAGGACACGAACACACTTTATACTGTAAACTTTTAGTCAACCCTATCTAAAAATAAGATAAACTTAACAATTTTGTAAATAATGTCAATATTTCTAACTTTACAAAGGAAGCCACTTTGGAAAACGTAAACATGTATCCGTTCTCCTGGTTACTTGGTATCAGAAGTGTTCTCTGCATTGAACTGTGCATCTTCTGTAAAAAGGCACATAACTTCAGCATACTCCATAAAACACACACACACACACACACACTTCAAGTGTTAATGAAGGGGGAGATAAAACAAGATGTAATGTTAAGTTTTTGTTTTTTTCTCCCATTTTCTCCCAATTACACCCATGGTTCTGATACACCACAAGGCTTGATACCCAGGGGTGATCACAGGGTATGTAATATCTAATATACCCCGGGGGTAGTTACAGGTATGGTTTGGGACACTGTACAGTGTTTTAATGCGAGAAGTTGAACAAACCTTGATTGGCCTGTTTGCCAAATCTCACTGCGTGCCATACATGCAGTTTTGTGGCGAGGAGATTCTCAGTTTGCTTGTCATTTCCACAGGACACTTGTTGTGCTTGGAACATTTCTTCCCCAGAAGGGTAGGGAAACTATTTTTTAAAAAGTGTTCAATTAGGTCAGCCCTGCGTGCTTATTCTCTGCAGCCTCCCCCTGGACACAGCACCCCTGCCCCCAGACTCATGTGAAGGAGAACAGTGCTTCCATTTGTTCTGCAGACAGAGGGACGCACTGTTTGTGGTAATCTCCTCCATAACTCACTCTTTCACTCCATCTGCACCACTGTGCGATGGAGGAGAGAAAAGCTGAATTCGGCAGCCCCGAGGATATTCGTTTGCGAACGGTGCCAACTCCCATTATAGACGATGGTGAATCTGCCGTGATTATTCGCGTCGCTATAGAAATCTTTTCGCCCGCGTCACAAATACGCGATAGGCATCCTTCATTCGCGTCACCGAACCGGGGTATTGACGTACTGCAGAAAATACCAACTAAACCAGCAGCATCCCCTAATAACAACAAGAAGATTGAACTGTCTGTATTTTTGCCTCCAGTGCCTGCGGAGCCCGGACTGGAATGAGAATAGGACCCTGTGGAGTTAATGGCACCTGAATAATGGGCTGATGCACAGTGCTGTCTTATCACCGAGGAAAGAGGACAGGGAGCTCATGAGAAACATTCTTTTTTTTTTCAAAGCCACTTTTTCTTATCAATTCCACAACGTGAATGTCCACAGAAGACAATCACAATCGGGTTTTAAATAAAATGGGTTTTTGAATTATCGGTGTCTCTGCATACATTTCTATGCAAGGCACTGAATCCTTAACTGCTCCAGGGGCGCCGTACTATGGCTGACCCTGCGCTCGGACCTCTCTGGTGGTGTGTGTGCATCTAGGAGAGGTATGCGGAAAGATAGATTCCAATTACCCTGTGTAAAAAACGATGTGTAACATGGCAAATAAAGATTCTCATTCTCATCGTTATGGTTTTGAGATTACATTATGGTATGTGATGATGCACTAGAGGCACGATTCATTAAAAAACTTGTACCTGTAAAAAAGCTATTACAGATCGCAATTGCAAATTCCATTATTTACAATATACAATTATAACTATCATTCAATGTTGAAAACAGGGAGCGTTCCATAACATTGTGGGTGAAAGCTTCAGCCATAAAAATCATCTTCAGCATCTCACTCAAATCTGCACACCAGTCGCTTGTGTATTTTCAAGTCAACAATTTTAATAATGTTCCTGATGACAGTTAAACAGTGTCAGATGAGTTTTCTCTTGCCTTAAGAGGTTCAGCTGTTTCCGGGCGTCCATCGCTTCACCCGAGCGAGGGGGGGAACCGGCTGGAGCTTGCGGGCGTCTAACGTGATCCACCTGGAACATTTGGGAGTGAGAAGAAACAGAACGTTTGCCAATTTGAGTCAGAATGGGTAAACCTGCTGCGGGTTCTAAACAGACACTTAGTGAGGAAGGCCCGTTGGGGTCCCAGTGAGGATTGAGTACCAGCAACAATTCAGCTCTCTGCAGCCACTCTCTTCAAAACATCCAGTAAATTCACTATCCTGTGTGCGTACATATATATATATATACAGTATATATACATATATATATATAAACATAATGATTTAAATACAAGATAATAATAATGTAGGCCATTTAGCAGACGCTTTTATCCAAAGCGACTTACAGTAGTGAATGCATACATTTTTCAGTATATGTGGCCCCAGCAGGGATTGAACCCACAACCTAAGCGTTGCCAACGCTGTGCTCTACCTACTGAGCCACAGAGAACCATGAGAAGATGAGTTTATGGGTCTATCTGAAACATTCACCAGCCAATTATAATATAATTATATACACATGAAGTCCCTTCCTCAAAGCTGTAGGTGGCGTGGTGATCAGCCCGACTTATACATGTCATGTCAATGTGTTTGAAACTGGTTTAGTATATTTTAAACAAGACAAAAAAAATAATACCATCTTAATTCATAACACATTCAACATTTTCAGGACAATAATGGTTGTGAAATGATACATCACAAATGTGGAAAAACACTTCACTGCGTGCCAATGCCAGGAAAATGCAGTAGGATGCGCACCAATGCCACACCCAAGGAAAGAACTATGGGAAGATTTCCATCCATACTGCCAAAAATAATGTGAAAAAATGTGCAAAAAGGTGCAAAAATTTCAGTCCGTGTGAGACTATCGTCAGGGAAACAAAAAAGTGTTTATGAACAGAAAATATTTATATAACAAGGGTCTTGACTTTATTATATTTCCCAAAGAGCCAAAAATTAACAAGGGACAAAACTCTATCCTCTGGACTACTTTCCATAAAGGGTAAATCCTTTCATCTGATGAAACTGTAGGGCCTGGGGGTATTCTGCAGCCGCTGTTCATGATTGAGCGCTCAAAAATAAAATTAAAATAAAGGCGTAAAATAAAGGGATCTATTGAAATCACACGTCCAGGCAGAGGACAGACTCTGTGCCAAATATAGCTGCGAAGACAGGGCATTCTGCGGCCATGGCTGCATCTCCAGTTTCACACAGTAGTGTAAGCAACAGTCTGTAACTCTTCAGATCAAAATCAAAATCATTAGACTCGTCATTACCTGGAGTCTCTGCTTTCAATGGATGATATACTGAAAAATTATATTAAAATTCACAAAATACCACATTTACTGTATGTCAGCACAAAGTTCAGCATTTATATTACATTTATATAGTGTTGTTTTTATTTATTTATTATCATTGTTGTCATTATTACTAGTATTATTATGCATTTAAACTACATTGAAAACATGGTAAGATGGATAACATTCATGTAAAAAAAACATGACTATATTATACTGTCATTGAGCCCAGTCTTCACTGATCTTCGCTGTCTCTCACTCTTAAATATATTGCCCACAGTATATTTACTTTTCATTTTGCTCTAATGACAAATTAATACAGAAAAAAACAGAATGCCCAACTTCTTTCTCTCTTCCCTCCCCCATATAAAATACGACTTGCTCTCCAGTGCAAGAGGTTACTAACAGTGTCATGTAATTGAATTCACATACACAAATAATAATCTTTAATTATATTACATTATACATGGAAACATTGTGATTGAGTGTGTATTTTTGTACATCCAGTCCTGTTGGCAGGCAGCCAAAGCAGTTTGAAATATCAAACGTGTCATTTATGAAATAAAAGCAAACCTTTTGTAAACATTTTGAAAATTTGACATCGAGGCATGTAAGCTCTAAAAATAAAATGTAATAACTTAACAACTTGACTCCCTCCATTTCTCAATATGAATAATGACAACAATACAGTATTTGAGGAGTGCTCACTTTGGCCTTCCCTTCAGTATTCGGCACTCAAGCCTAAGTGTCCAATCTTCTCTGTCAGTTTTTGTTTAGTCACGATAGAATTTCCCATGCTGAAATCCTGAGATAATTTTTTTTTGTAGTCAGCGTACTATACCCACGAGCCTGCACATGATCACGTTAATAAACATCGCAGTGTTTCCCTTGGATTTATTTTGTTTGATATAGTATGATATATGCCATTTAGCAGATGTGTTTATCCAAAGCAACTTACAGGAGTGAATGCATGCATTTTTCAGTATATGTGGTCCCAGTGGGAATTGAACCCACAACCTAAGCATTGCCAACGCCATGCTCTACCGACTGAGCCACACAGAACCCCAACAGTGGTTTTAACAGTGGGGAAACTTTATCATAAAACTTGCCTAATTACAATCATACATTAATTAAAATAACTCATTTTTAATTAGCGTGCTTCATCGTCATTCCACGGGCATTTCCATTTGAGTGTTTATTCTATAGGAGGGAGAATGCTTTGACATCCAAATGACATTGGACAATCCTGTGTGTTGGATGTGTGGGGATTGGATGTGTGGGATTATACTGTTTTTGTAATGTAATGTTGTTCAATTACCATGGCGTAAGATTTAAAAAAAATCTAGTAAGAAGCTTGAGAGGAAAGTTTGGAGAGAGGCACTGCTGTGGCACTAGGAAGAACGGTCACGTCCGTGTCACTCATGTGAACATGACCAGGTGTGGTCAGGCTCCTGAGTGTCATTCTGAAGATGACTGCTGGTAGCCACCTAAACTGTCAGACAGTATTCCCATAACACATCCTTCACAGTTTTCTGGAAGCATGACAGAGATCGTTCAATTATCCATCTTGCTCCCAAATTCATGACTCAAATTGACCTTACTGGCAGGAGGATGAAGCAAGTGAAGACGGATCTGAGGAGGGTCTCAAAAGTTCACCCTCGATTGAGTCTTCCACTGTTTCTAGGCGTCTGTTGCTCTTCACTCTTGTAAATTTAGCACATTTTTCCTATTTTCATAAGCGGAAAATCAGGATTGCTCATCAGCAGCTTGGGAATTTTCGGTTGGGAAAGTTTTGTTCGGTTTGTTACTCCTTTAGCCATGTGGGCAAATCTGACTCATTAGGAAAATGACGGTGTTATTTTAATAAAGGTCTGGTATGACAAAAATAAAACCTAGGTTCTTAAAAGCAGGTTACGTACTGGACGAGAGGAACTGATTTGAGACTAAGCATGTTATTTTTTCACACAGAACAGCATTTGTTTGACCTGTGCACCAGGTTGTTGGAATTAGAATTGAGCGCTAGACACTTTAGCTGTGTGTACCCTTTCCAGGAAACCGCTGCGCTGTTTTAGGATCCTCTGAAGTAAGCGGTCTGGGGAATGTCCCTGGTCAGAATGTAACTGGTCAGAAGGCCACTCAGAGATGGCCGATGAAAGCACCAGGACAAGGGAAGCAAGAAAATGGGAAACAATTAGCCCAACTGCTTTTAAAACTTTTTCAAGTAATCGATGATTCCTTGGCTATCGCAATACAATACGTCCTGTCGGTCATCATGTATAACATACGATGCGTCCTGCGTGCGACTGAAAGTGTACAGCACATTACATCACCTCAGTCACTGTGCAGTATATTCTGTAAGCTATCTGTAAGCATGTCTCCCTGTTTAACTAAAGGTTAATAAAGGCCTCTGTCTGTGTCAGACATATACAGTATATTACAGTTCATCCCAGTCAGTGTGTATTAAACTACAAAGCATCATGTCAGTCATTGTCTGAGAACTCAACTCAGAAGATCATGGCACTGCATGTACAGTACTAGTGCAGTGCGGTCCTGCATATCTGACCAGAGGGAGCAGAAGGAATGACTGAAATTTGACAAATTGGACAATTGAATGCAACGAAAATAAGTACAGCAGCCAAAGCATAGGCGTAATGAGTGGGGGGACGGGGAGGGAACATGCCCCCAAATATTCAAAACAAACATATCTGCCCCTCCCAATAATTTGTAGATTTGTTTCATTATGTCCCCCCCAATATTAAATATGAGATTACGCTCCTGCGCCAAAGCTATTTCAAATATTGAATGCGTCGTTTATGAAAACACAGACAAACATTTTTATAACATTTGGAAAAGTTGGCTTAGTTATTAAACATCAATGACAAAAATACAACTTCAGAACTTCACTTTCTCCGTTTAACTTTCTTGGCTTAACTTTCTCGCCCGAGACTAAGTCTCATATCTTCTCTGCTGGATTTATTGTATCAGTCACAGCGGCATTTCCTCTGCCCAAATCTTGAGGCATCTTATCTCCGGTCACTCCCTTCTCCAAAATGGAAATCAATTATGTCTCGACCTGTTTTCATCGACGTCTTCGGTGTTCAGCGTACTGTTCCCAAGAGCCTGCGGATTTTCATGTCATAAACATTTTTTGGTTAACAGCGGGGATATTTTACCACAAAAATGTCCTGATTACTTAGGATATGTAAAGATCTGGGCTAAGGGAATTTGAAAGTATAGTTCTTCATTTTTAAAAGTGTGATTCATTGTCATTCAGGTATTTGAATGTTTATTCTACAGTAGGGAGAATGCATTGACATCATATGCCGGATGTACAGTATAGAGATAGAATTACACTGTAAAATACATTACACCTGACTATCACTGTATGTACAGTCCAGTAACTAATATTCAGTACATTCTGAATATCTGAATGTTATTGTGCAGGTGCTTCTCTATGACAGAGGGCTGGGATAAGCGTTGACCTTCGATGTCCTGGCAGGAAATCCACCCGTCCTGGAAGGGAGGAAGTCCTCAGGCAGATCCTGATACTGTCGCATTCCTTATATAGTCTTCCCCCACATCGCCACTCTCTCCGCACTTTAATAGTGACGGATCTGGTAACGCTACACTGGAAGTCTCCCCCCGCTAATTCCCTTTCACTAAATGTCATCCGTGAGGCCCTGGTCCAAGGGACAATGCAGGGAGACTTAGCGGCTCACAAACTCAGGGCTGATTCACTGGGTGCTTTCTTGCTCTATCTACGAGCCAAGGGAGATTCCAGTACACACCCCCCATTTAGTTAAAAATAGGCTCACACTACAGTCCCAAAAGCCCCTTTTGCCTTTGCAAGCGGTGGAGGTTAAAATGTCCAAGGAGACTTGGAGACTTCTTATTGGCTAAGTGGTTTAAAACATTCCGATGATGGGGAGGCTACTGACTGGACAGCGTGTAAAAATGTTCCGATGACTTGGAGGCCGCTGATTGGCCGGGGGAGGGCAAAAACATTTGGTTGATTTGGAGGCTGCTGACCCTGGCCCTCGTTAAGACAGCCTGATGACTTGGAAGTTTCTGATTGGCAAACACTTTAAAATCATTTGGGTGGTTAGGAAAGTGCAGATCAGCAAGGACATGGAAATATTCGAGCAAATTGAAGCCTGCTGATTTGCCAAGAGGTTACAGTGTTCTAGGCAAACCCAAGGCTGCAATGAGTATGCAGGGGAAGGAAGGCAGGGATGCTAAAACCTGTATAACTGTGCATATAATGTTGTAAATCTTCACTAAAACTCACTTCACTTATAGATACTTGCTGTAGAAATTTACATTTTAGAATAAATAGCACACAACTTATACATATATATATATAAGCTTTAGCTTTATCATTCATGAATGATACAATATAAATAGTGAAAAGAAGGCACATTTCTAATGAGACTTTCATTATAGCTGCAGAGGCACCTGTTTATGATGAGTGAATAAACTAAGGATAATATACAAACAAGCAAATATGCATTAGTGACAACGACAACAGTAACATTAACAATGATAGAATTAATAGTGATAATTAAACATGAAACCTTCCTGGATTAATTTTCTTTATAGATTTAATTATTTAAAGTAATAGCCAGTGATAGTAGGGGCAATATGACCCTATCCTAGTGAGGCTGTGTATCAACTGCCACCTCATATGAACGGAAATGCCCACTGCCCATTAGTGCTAAAATGGCTAAAACTTTCCAGGTCGCGTACAGCGTGACTCTATTTTCCTCCTCTGTAACTAAACAAAATGATTCCTTAGGCCTCCACCTTATCTCCAGCAATTATTTTATTTAATCAGGATTGATGTCTTGTTTCCACAAAAAATTGGCTGCATAACTTTGTCAATGCGATGCTATCGTGTTGTTGCTCTGATGAGACCATGGTTAATAATGAGTGGGGGAAATGAGCTGCCCCCCCCTTTCCCCGTCAACGGACTTTTCCTCCATCGATCAAGGAAAATACATTCAGCAGACGCCACAGGAGAGGGGGGGAGGGGGCGGGGGAGTGAAGACAGACAACATCGAGACCATTCAGATGATTGTCAGGAGACTTGATTGAGGTGGACTGCAGAATAGTTCATGTTCCTTAGACGGATTGATCTTCACATATTGCTTCAAGTGGTTCAAATTCTTCACATATTGCTTCAAATGGTTCAAAAAGGCTTCAAATTCTGCTCACTTGACATAATGCATTAACAGAGCTATAGAGGTGGTTCCTCTTAAGAGAGCACTTACAATACCAAGTTACTTGCATACTAGCTGTACCAAGGATGCTGGCACATTCAGCAAAATATTTTAATGAACGTCTTTGCTCTGTCTTTGGGGGACACTCTCCCCTTTTGCCATTTCTCTGTAATTAATATTGTACAGTATTTACAGTGTTTACAAAAGCAGTGTGAATGTACGCGTGTACTTGGGGACCAAGTGCCACCACTCGTGGTGATTTCCTGCTCGCTCTGTTCAAAACCGCTTACTGCTGAGGAAAAAAATTTAAAAAAAAAATTAAGCTGAGCTGTGCCAAAACATGTGCTGCATTTGAATTTTAGCTTTGAATGTCATTTACTAATTGAACACTAGAGGCGCTGTGCATTCCCTCCAACCTATAAAGGCCAAACTGCCTTTAGAGTGGTCCCATTTGAAACTGTGTAATTACTCTGTATAATACATTTAATTATTTAAAAAATGCATGTACATGTATGAGTGGAGAAGCAATTTAATTCTAATAATTTTTAATTAATTAAGCAATTAAGGTGTACGAACATATAATAATGTGTTTAGGCAGATTACAAGAACCATTTGCACACCTAAAGTATGTATTTAGTAAGTTGTAAGTTTGTAAATGGTACAGAAATAAGTAGTTTGATACATTCCACACAGATCACGTAGTTTAAGGCATGGATTTGTTCAATTAATGGAGGTACAGACTGAAGGCAGTGCATTGTTGGCTGATAGCAGTCCAAATTTTATAGCAGCTTTAGAGCACGCTTATTTATAGTTGAAGGAGCTACGTATTATCAATATGGACCTATCACGGGGGGTCTGTTTATTTCTCCTAAAATATATATTTTAGCTATTATTTGTCTTGTCTGTGTAATATGTATGATCTTTTTGAGCAACGCAGCATGCATAATTCACACTATAAAGGAATAATGACCCTCTATTATAAATAATAACCCAGCACTGACAGCGACAAAGAAGTGACGTTTGCATGCGCATCAGCGCTGACTCGGTAAGCGGCACGCAGCATTCCTCTGACGACAACTGTGAAGCACTCCTTCGGCTCCGAGTGCGGGCTCAGGGACCAGACGATCTAAAAATACTTGTGTTGTTTGCTCTGCAGGAAACGGCGATGCCAGAGAGAAGGATCCTACTGTCCATCGCTGGCCTCTGAGTGCCCCAACACTGATGACACTTCCACCTTCTGACACATTACAAAATATCTCATCTCGTCGTGTCTCTCATCCTGGCCAATTAAAACATTGCTCTTATTGAGTCTCCCATTCTGACCAATTACACCTTTTTTCTTTTGAATTAAAACATCCGATATTGCACTTGCGTGTCAATTTGTTTTTCTCCTTTTTTTCGATTCAGGTCTTTTTATTTTTTGCCATGGAATCGATGTCGTTCTTTCCATGGGAGCTCTATGTTAGATGTCCAGGGCCTGTGTTTTCCAGTAGCACTTCAGCTCAAGAGGATGATGGCTCTAATGAGAACAGGCACATCTCTTAGGGCTCCGTGTTTGTGACAGAAATACTCAGCTCTTTTTTTTTTTTTTTTTTTTTTTCTGTGGCTCTGCAGCACAACAGGAAACTGGACCCAGTGAAGTAGAACAAAGAGCTCACAGGATCAGCTCGGGCCTGGTGCACGAACCAGCCAATGCAACTCTGCCCTCGCTCATGAAATATTAACAAAGATAGAGGCTCAGAAATGATATCACACCCAGGCAGATGGTGTGGTATTCAAATGGAACAACTGAGGGGTCTATCAATGGGGGGAGAGAGAGTGGCGAGAGAGAATTATTATGGGCTGGTGGTTTGGTGTTGTTGGGTATCAGGTGGCAGAGGCAATAACTGCTGAGTGTAGTTGGTTCACAGCGCCATCTTGTGTGTGTGTGTGTGTGTTTGTGTGTGTGCGTGCGTGTGCGCGAGTGTGTGTGCGTTTGTGTGTGTGTGTGTGTGCGAGTGTGTGTGTGTGTGTGCGCGAGTGTGTGTGTGTGTGTGTGTGCATTTGTGTGTGTGTGAGCAGGTTTGTGTGTGAGAGTGCACTGTATGTATATTACAGGTGAGAAATAATGTTGTAAAAGCAGTGAATAATACATGAAGGTGAATTTCTAAACATGTGTATGTTTCTTTGTGGCTCAGTAGGTAGAGCACGGCATTGGCAACGCTTAGGTTGTGGGTTCAATTCCCACTGGGACCACATATCCGGCCAAATGTATGCATTCACTACTGTAAGTCGCTTTGGGTGAAAGCATCTGCTAAATGGCATATGTATGTTTGAATTGAGTGAATTGTTTACAAGTGTCTATATTAGTTGCAGGAAAGGTTTAACTGAATGGCCTCTGAATGTGTCTATTTTACACAAATGTGTTAATAAAAACGTAATCACTCCACAAGCTTGTGGACCATTAAGCAACCGTGTGCAACAACTACCCCCAGTTTACTTCTTACATTTTTCCAAAAAACACTTCACCAAATGAAAAAAAAATGAAAAACCTTCTAGGTCAGTGTGGCTGGGAACAAAAATGGCACTCACCTCTTCTTCGTATTTTGTCATTTATTTATGAATTGATTTATTTTCACAATTTAGAGCTGTTCCAATGTTGTTCAATTACAGCGACTACAAGGCTGAGAGGTTCATTTGAACATGTCTCATTTGCTGTCTGTTTCAAAGCCCACTGTTTACTGCCAGTGGTAGAGGCCGTCATCGATTTTCAGTTTGTGTCTCAACATGCTTTTTTCACTGCAGAGTAAATCTAAAGCCTCGCTGGGATTCATACGCAGGGCAGCGCACACGCCCAGCTCAATGGATCAATCAACCCAGGGTAATATCATTACCCCGGGCCCAACCCGACGGTCCATACTTTACCCTTCATTTACCTTAATTTATTAATATGCATCCAGCGATAGCGCCTAGCTGTGTTTTTATTGAATTGGGTGTTTCGCAGCATAGATAAATAGTACATTTGCTAGCGGCCACTTATCTTCTAACCATTATTCCCCTTAATATCCCCCCACCTGCGATCGCTAATTGCATGTCACGAAAGTGATGACAAGGTCCTGGGGGTATACCATCCAAGAGATTACAGCATGCCGGTCTGAATACCCTGAGAGAGAGAGAGAGAGAGAGAGAGAGAGAGAGAGAGAGAGAGAGAGAGAGAGAGAGAGAGAGAGAGAGAGAGAGAGAGAGAGAGAGAGAGAGAGAGAGAGAGAGAGAGAGAGAGAGAGAGAGAGAGAGAGAGAGAGAGAGAGAGAGAGAGAGAGAGAGAGAGAGAGAGAGAAGAGAAAGAGAGAGAGAGGGAGAGAGAGAGAGGGGGAGAGGAGAGAAGAGAAGAGAGAGAGAGAAGAGAGAAAAAGAGAGAGAGAGAGAAGAGAGAGAGAGAGAAGAGAGAGAGAAAGAGAAAAAGAGAGAGAGAGAGGGAAGAGAGAGAAAGAGAGGGAAAGAGAGAGAGAGAGAGGGAAGAGAGAGAAAGAGAGAGAGAGAGAGAGAGAGAGAGAGAGAGAGAGAGAGAGAGAGAGAGAGAGAGAGAGAGAGAGAGAGAGAGAGCAGACCTAGCAATATAGCTATGTCCAGAATGAAGGACCTGACTGGTCCAAACTGGACTGACCCAGCCTCCAGTAACAGATTACGTCACCCAGGAATGTGACCCACTGTGCTGAAGGGTATCAGTGAAAATCCTGTTTTGATGTGAAACGCTCCGTGCTTATCCACCATGTCTGCACAGAGAGAGAGAGAGAGAGAGCGCTGCTGCAGCTGGAGAATCCGTGAGCATCCTCTGCAGCTGGGCCACTCAAACCACGGTCCTCGAGTCGTGGGCCGAGCGCTGCTGCTTTTCCACACTCCCTTTACCTGGGAGTCAGGTGTGAAGACACCCTGACCGATCAATGGCACTAATTGTTCAATTAACTACCTGAGAGGAAAGAAAACCAGGACCGAATTTGGATTTGTGGGCCAGATTTTAGTAACCCTGCTCCATCGAAACATATTCAAGTAGAACTCCTGTATTTAATATATTTTATGACATGCACCATGTACTTATAAGCCAAGCTGAGAATTAAAAACGGTATCCTGTAAGCCTAGTACCCATTTCTTTCCCTCTGGCCAATAGCACCCATCTTACCACCAGATAGAGGGGAAAATGAAAAAAAAACATAACACATTTTTTTTATAACATAAAAAAAAACACATCTCAAAAAAGACATTCACAGATGTGACCGCTAAAACTTTTCAATAATCCTGTAAGAAAACTGGAACGCATGGTGCCTCTTTCAGCAAGCTTATCCTCCATCGACAGGATGTGTGAGCATCATCATCAGTTGCGTTTTAGTTTAAACAAGGAAATGGTCACCATGCCCAAACTTGCACAGCGATACACCCACACTACCTTTGTCTTAAATTGATCGGGGAACCTTCCGAGGAGGAAAAAGAGAGCTTCTCACTCGATAAGGTTTTATATTTCTTCATGCGCTGTAATGAAAAGTTCTATCAGGTCATACGGTTTGAATCATCATTGACTGGAGGAGGACGTAGTTTGGAATGCTCAAAAGCACATGTGCGCAATTGCTTGATATATACCATAAAGATATGAGCATTTATTTTTGATCAGATTTCTGTTTTATTAATAATACTACTAATATCACCAGTACTAATCCCATTCAGGAAAACAGTGGACCATTTTTACTTCTGAAATAAATCACATCATACAATGCATCCCACCCCCTCGTTGCTGACAAGCCCATTAAGATAACCTTACAATACTCTCTACATTGTGGTACCTGATAATTAAGAGAATCACTCTCTACAAGATAATTAAGAGAAGCATTTGATTTTACAATATCACATTTTCTGATTTAAGAGAACCTTACAATATACATTGTGGTACCTGATCATTAAGAGAATTACAATACTCTCTACATTGTGGTACCTGATAATTAAGAGAACCCAATATCTACATTGTGGTACCTGATAATTAAGAGAACTACAATTCTACATTGTGGTACCTGATAATTAAGAGAACCTTACAATACTCTCTACATTGTGGACCTGATAATTAAGAGAACCGTACAATACTGTTCAGTGTGGTACCTGATAATTAGAATCAATACTGTCTCATTGTGGTACCTGATAATTAAGAGAACCTTACAATACTCTCTACATTGTGGTACCTGATAATTAAGAGAACCTTACAATACTGTCTACATTGTGGTACCTGATAATTAAGAGAACCTTACAATACTGTCTACATTGTGGTACCTGATAATTAAGAGAACCTTACAATACTCTCTACATTGTGGTACCTGATAATTAAGAGAACCTTACAATACTCTCTACATTGTGGTACCTGATAATTAAGAGAACCTTACAATACTCTCTACATTGTGGTACCTGATCATTAAGAGAACCTTACAATATCACATTGTGGTACCTGATAATTAAGAGCTTACAATACTGTCTACATTGTGGTACCTGATAATTAAGAGAACCTTACAATACTGTCTACATTGTGGTACCTGATAATTAAGAGAACACAACTCATTGTGGTACCTGATAATTAAGAGAACCTTACAATACTCTCTACATTGTGGTACCTGATAATTAAGAGAACCTTACAATACCCAGTGTGGACTTCAAATGTTGAACCCCCTTTACAAACTCGGTGATGACATAAGAGCACAGAGATGCCCTGGGACTTAAATGTTGAATAAATGCTAAGAGTCTCGATTCTTAAATCGGGACTCATTTTTAATTCATTTTTTTATATATATATATAAAAAAAAGGTTATTTCCGTTCACTTTTGGCCCAATTATAAGAATTCACCCTCTCTCTCGCGAGACACGTGCATCTGCTGTAATTATGGGCTCCCAGTCGGCGGCCTTGCCCGACACTCATTGGAATTCACATCAGTGGTCCAGCGGTGGAAGAAGAACAAGATTTGTATCACTCCCTCCCTCCTGCTCTGCCCCCGATAAGGGGGGTTGGGGGCACTCATCCTCGGAGCTCCGGAAAGAAGTCTCTCGTTGTTGTGGGCGATCCACTCCAGGAGCTCAGAAAAATACCCTCCTTATCAGCCAGGGGAAAGGTGTCTCCACAATTATTCCCCACTCTCTTTTTCACATGAGTGCCGTTCAGTGGAGTGTCCTTGTTGCCGCTTAAACATGTCATTAAATGGTCAATTGAACTTGGCGGTGCAAGCTTTAGGAGGGGGGGAAATCAAATCAAAAAACAAGTTGCAAAAGAATGATTGCAATTACACTGCAGGTGAGTCACTTGTGCTGTCAGGGAAAACAACTTAACTCTTCCCTACCTGAGTAGGAATCCATGGCCCACTTCACCTATTCAGTAGCATACGTAGTTAGTGCCTATATTTATCATGGGGTGGCAGTAGCCATAACTCCTTGGCTTTCAGTGATGCTATATTCTAACTATATCAATAACCTCCACGCTATCATTTGATAATACATCACTGGACAGAAAATATCTCTTTAGCAATAATATATGCCATTTAGCAGACGCTTTTATCCAAAGTGACTTGTACAGTAGTGAACTCATACATTTTTCAGTATACGTGGTCCCAATGGGAATTGAACCCACAACCAAAGCATTGTCAGTGCCACGTCCTACCTACTGAGCCACACTGAGCCGCAATGAACTACCCAATTAGATGATTTCTCAGTTCTATCATTGTCCAAACTCTAACGACCAACACTCAAGCAGAGGTCTCTACCTATTGAATGGTACGGGAGGAAGTCTCCACTGGAATCCTGTCAAACACCAACAAAAGGAAGCTGGTCACGGCTGCCTGTGAGACCAGGGCCCATATATACAAAGATTCTAGGAGTAGGAGTGCTGATCTAGGATCAGTTTAGCCTTTTAGCTCGTAATGTACTGTATATGGTTAAGATATGGACAGTGGAAACCAGGGGCCATATGTACAAAGATTCTAAGAGTAGGAGTGCTGATCTAGGATCAGGTTTTCCCTGTCCATATCCTAACCATATCCATTATGAGCTAGAAGGCTAAACTGATCCTAGATCAGTACTCCTACTCTGTGAGCAATTCCCCTTATTATAACTGAGTAAAGAGAGATGGTTTTTAGTTGCTAACTGGTTCAAATTTGGAACTGGTGTTCACCTTGTGATGTCAGATCAGGTCCTAAAACCATTACTACTGTACATGCAATTTAAAAAATTGTAAAAAAATGAGAGTGCACATATTAAATGTTAAGGCACACAAGGGTGTGGTAAAAAAATAAGTAAATACATCCTATTCTATTCTAATGTCTGGGCAATTCCAGAATCTATTGGTTATTTTAATTCACTCCATATATAACGCAGGCTATATCGTAATAGACCACAGTTTACTCCACAGTGCTGTCTGTTTGAGAAGCAGTTATGCAGAGATTTCTGCTTTTCAGCCTCAGGTCATAACTAGTAGTTTAAGGTCAATGGCTGATCAATATTTTGATGATCATATAGTAGTAATACCTAATCACTGCAAATCCTTTGACTGCATCCTTTGAGTGCACCTTAATTTGGACTTCTGAGAGGAAAATATGGAGCTCTTAGTTTCTCTTGATTGTAGGAGAGCGCAGCATAATTGTATATTCTAGGGTATGATTCGGTACATTAGAGGCATTTTACTGGGCGCTGAGCAGTAATGGGCCACCAGCACCAATCAAACTTACATCATAGGGAGTGGTGCATTGTGGGATAGCATCCCTGGGGAGCCTATTAAAAGTCACATTCCGCAGGTCACATTCCATTAAGCCAAACCCAGCCCATTGAAAACAAGTTTTATTTCTCTTTTCAGTGGATTTCTAGCTGTGTATAAAATTGAATTCGAAAGAATATTAAAAATATCTCACACACAGACATCTATTTTAGTTGTCAGATCTGACCTTGGGAATATGGAAATGAGTCATAAAGTGAAATTAAACTGCCACCCTGGCTTCCAGCAGCAATTACACAGACTCTCCGAATGTGAATGAGAGGGGTGGAAATAAAATATTCACTTGAATCCGATGGATAGAAAACTCATTGTCAGTGGCTGCAGTGCGTGCGCATAAATCCCAGTTTCATTATTATCGTTCACAGTGGCGAGTTATCACCATAACCCAACTGTGCTCCATAGACAGTAATCATCAATCTCCACACATCCAGCATATATCTATTGCTACGGTCATGCAATCAAAAACAATTTATATTGAAGTCTTACAATTGTACTGCATTTTATTGTACGAGCGGTTTCACTGATTCAGATTGATGGATTCTTAAAAAGGACGTCACTATCATTCCGACCATTTTAGGTAAGAAACATTAGAAAACGTTTTCTTTTTCCTGCCTTTTACGCAAAAACCCAGCTTGCTTAGTTTGAAGACATCATTTAAGATCTATATTTAAATGGATATTTAAATTATATGTTAAACTTAATCCAGTTAATTTTATTTTAATTAATCTTAATCCAGAACATGTCATTGCACAGTGAGCACAGTGTTGTAATCCATCTTGTAATGTACAGCACACTCCTCCTATCCAGCCTATGGCTCTCGTGGTTCAGTGTGGCTCAGTAGTAGAGCGTGGCGCTGACAACGCTTAGGTTGTGGATTCGATTCCCATTGGGACCACCTATACTGAAAACAAATGTATGCATTCACTACTGTAAGTCGCTTTGGATAAAAGTGTCTGGTGAATGGCATATGTTGTATACAAAATGCTCTCACAACCCCTCTATAACGTTGTGAGAGCACTATGGGTCTGCTGAGGTCACTAGTAGCAAACAAATGGAAAATGCAGTGCAAAGGTTGTTACATGTTACAGGCATTTATCGGACGCTCTTATCCAGAGCAACTTACAGTTTACATTTCTCTACATACAATCAATTTATTCAGCTGGATATTTACTGAAGCAATTTACGCTAAGTACCTTGCTCAAGGATACAACAGCAGTGCCCCACCTGGGAATCGAACCTGCAACCTTTGTATTACAAATCCAGTTCCCTAACCATTACAGTACACTGCTGCAAATGCCTTAGATGACGGAGCACGAGCACCTTAATTTACTCAAACCTTTGCTTACACAAGGCAAGTGTCTTGCAGACAGGCAGCGTAATTATGGAAATTAAGTATGCTACAGTTCAGGCAGTGTAGTGTAATGGTTAGGGAGCTGGGCTTGTAACACAAAGGTTGCAGGTTCTAATTCCCAGGTGGGGCACTGCCATTGTACCCTTGAGCAAGGTACTTAACCTGAACTGCTTCAGTAAAATATCCAGCTGTATAAATGGGTTGTATGTAAAGAAATGTAAACTGTGTAAAGTGTAGCGATGTAAAGAGCGATATAAAGTCGCTCTGGATAAAAGAGCGTCCGCTAAATGCCTAAAATGTAAATGTAAAACGCATATGTTCCATCAGAGCTTTAAATTAGACTGCGACAAGAAAAAACAGCCTGAGAAAACGGTCCTTTACTCGAATGCTCTCCTGCAGCACTGTCTGACCGTCCCCCACTGGCGTCACATAATCACATACTCTGCTGAGGAAAGGTCAAACGCGGTCACTGCGTCCGTCACACAGACAGCAGATCAGCAGAGACCTGTTGTCCCGCAGAATGTGCAGTAAATCTGAGCTTTATTGCTTTTTCATTGGCCTTCAGCTGGCCAGGATGCTTTGTCCAGGTGCTGTTGCCTGGACATGATCGGTCATGTCTTCGGTGTTGCCACCCAAATAGAGATGACTCTTTTACTCGGCTTTTGTGTATTTAGGCTTCTGAGCCCTGAGTTGCAGGAGCCTACTGTTCTTGTCAGTATTTCATTTTATACTTTGTCTTTTTTCCGGGATGGACTTCTATATTGCCACTTTGCTAGATTGAAACAAAACTCACACATATCCCGTTTGGTCTGAAGTCATGCATGGAACATTTTTGGAAGCATTCGCCCACAAGCGACGCCCACTACGCCCAAAAACGACGCCTTATTTGCGCCATTTTCGGCAAAACAAGTCCTCAGGGGGCAAACTTGGCAGAACATTATAATTAGCATGTATTAGCGTTAGTCCTTAGCAAGTGTAGCATCTAAATTGCGACAGAATAAGTATTATTACAAACAAATATCCATTGGTGAGCACACCCCTTTATGTTGAGAACCTGGCAACTTAATACGTTTGTAAAAAGGGTGAAAAGCATGAAAACTAGCTCTACTGCTTTCTTGGCAGCTTCAAACAATAAAAAACATAATCGGCTCTGACATTCTGAAAACTCATGGATAACAGTTAAAAGGGTGTTTTTGCAAATAGCTGATCTGTGAAATCAAGTTATGCAGAAATTTCTCACATTCATAACAAGCCAAATTTCACGAAAATTGGTTGAGAATTAAATGAGTCAAAGTAAATTTCATCAGGGGAAATCTCTCAATACGCATGCATTTGCTTAGTCGTGGATCTTGCCCGCGCCAGTGGCGGCCGTGCAATCACTGCAACCTACAACGGCAGCCAATGCCGCGGCATCTACGTTTTTATATCTATGTCTTGAGCTTTTCTTCGTGTCACTCCCCACCAGGTTTTGCGCCATTTTGCTTACAACATGCGTCAACTCTTTTTTTTTTTAAGTGCACGCCTTCCACAGAAACCATCTCAGAGTTTGTAAGTACATCACACACAGTCCTCAGGTAGTGGACTACTGGAATAACCATTATCACATACACTGGCCACGCCCCCTAATATTTGTGTCATTTGTGCAAAATTTGTGCATCCCCTTGATTATTTTGTCATCCTCTCTGTCCAAAAGTTCAATTTGCACAAGTTTTATACTGTGGTACGGTTTTCGTACGGTTTTCCACACGTCGCTGGTACATGCAAGCCTCCTGTAGTGCACCTTGCAGGGGCCTGAATCAATATGTGCTGAGAGGAAACGTATACTGCGTCAAAAATTGCGAAGGAATAGTCGGTGGCACATACTGTCTGGTGGCCAGGCCACTAGACCGTGTGTTCGCTATTATTATACACGTTTGCATTCATTTTGCAATTTTTTTTGACATCCAATGTTTTGTATAAGCCTCAACCCTTGCAAAAATGTACAAAATATTAAAAGTCAAAAAGTGTTTCACTAATAGTAAGCAGTCCTTGAATGGTTGCAATTGGCTGTTTTCTTTATGAATTTTGCACAGGGCCACCTTGTATGGTTGGTCGGGCACTATACATTAACATCTGCCTTATCTGTAGAGTTTAGTTTCGTGAACTTTTTTTATTTTTCATTCATTCGTGTGAGAGAGAGAGAGAGAGAGAGAGAGAAAAAGAGAGAGAGAGAGAGTAGACCTAGCAATATGTCCAGAATGAAGGAGAGAGAGAGAGAGCAAGAAGGATGGAAAATAATGATAATCATCTGCAACTTTCAGCTGCCAGTTCAAGAGCGGAAAAAATGATTTGTCCAGCACCCCCATCACACCTGCTTCCAAATAGAAAATAACTTTTTCTTGAAAGCAGCTGTCAGCCCTGTTTTGCGCCTATTAATCAACCAATTAAAATCTGACACCTTGAAAACAGACCAATGGGAGTGACTGAGGCCTGGTCATGGCAGACAGATGTGATAGGAAGGATACCAATAAACAAAAAAGCCTTACTTCCTCCAGGGGTTATTATTAAAAGCGGGGGGGGGCATACTTTGTTCCAAGGCATTCCAGTAATGACATAAAAGATTTGGCTCACTCAAGAAAAACTCAGCCAGGGACATATGCAGGGATAAAGCAATCCAGGAGTAGAGATGAATTGTACATTTATTGCGTTCATTTCAAACACAAAGTCCTTAGATGGCAGGAGAAAGTGGCACAGATGTTTTGCCACATATTGATGTCTTCCTCAGAGTTAGTTTATGGGAGTTGGTTTGGGGAGTTGATTTTGCCATTCTTCCTGTATTTGCTGACCAGGGGGAAACCAGGCTCCAGCATATGTGCCCTGTGTGTTGTTTCTTAGGACTGTAGCTTCAGGCAGGAAAGACCGCAGTGAATAAAATCATTCTTAGACTAGAAGCAAAAGCACAATTACTGTCCTCTACTGCCTCCAATGTGTCCACTTCCATTACATCTGAAAAGGTGAAGACTGAATCTGCAATATATGTACGTATATACTGTATATATATATATATGTATTTGAATATATTATATATTCATACAAATGTGAATGAATATTTTTGGCACTGTGAAAATAAGGCATGAGTTCATTAAACATATAAACAATTAATGAAAGCGTTCATGAATAAAAAGTCACATAAATACTCAATATAATTTACACAAAGAAATGCTATTGAGAGTTTTGCTATTAAATCTGTCTATATGTTTTTTTAAATACTCATATTGGAGTACAGCAGAAAAGTGAATACAACATACAGCCTGTGTACAGACTATTTGATAACTATCCTGAACCTGTTTTTTGATCACTTTGCACCATTGCGTGCCAGTTTAAACAAAAATCCTTTAGCACACTATTTTTTTAAATTCGATTGCATTTAATTTGGTACAGCAACTGCCTTTGTTTACTTCACTTGAACAAGTTTAGCTCTGAATATTACAATGTCCTCAGTTAAAATCCAACTCTAATCTTTTTGTCACAATCAAAATGATTTCTTGTGATGTGCACCAAGGTAATGCTGCCACATCAGACAACCTTTGCTTTGCAAAACAAAAACAAAAAGGAATCAAGTTCATCACAGACAAGTTATCCAGTTAATTAACAGAACATACCATTGTAGGTTTTCCCCTCACCCCCTCAAATTGTCAGCACAATGTGAGATTTCTTTCAAGGGCTATACCTTTTCATTTGGCTTGGATCCATGTCAAATGACTTCAGAGAGACATCGTATGCAAATCCCCTGGGATTAACGCTCGCTGAGCACAGTCACGTGTTGAGTAGACGCTGCTTTGGGATGCAGTGCGATTCACCCAGTGAATAAAGGTGTGAAATTAGACAATGAAGGGTGCCAAGGCTGAAACTGATATTCACAAAAGGGAGGGTTTGAGCTTAGGGCATAGGCTTGCAACACTTACATTTACATTGGCATTTTAGGCATTTAGCAGACGCTCTTATCCAGAGCAACGTACACAATTGACATTTCTTTACATACAATCCATTTATACAGCTGGATATTTTTACTGAAGCAATTCAGGTTAAGTACCTTGCTTAAGGGTACAACGGCAGTGCCCTCACCTGGGAATCGAACCAGCAAACTCTGAGTTACAAGCCCAGCTCGCTAACCATTACACTACATTGCCGGCAGTCACTTGACTTTCACTTCTTCTAAATCCACGTGGACACAGTGCTGGATATTTTTTCAATTCAGGTTAAGTACCTTGCTTGTAGTGCCCTTTCGAACCAGCAAACTCTGAGTTTTATTTCAGCCTCACTTCTTCTAAAAGCAGCTCAGCTTGCTGTGTCCACGTGGACACAGTGGGTTCTGGTGCTTGTAGTTTCTCTTTATTTCAGCCTACAATTACATTACATTTACATTCTAAGCATTTAGCAGATGCTCTTATCCAGAGCAACTAACAAGATGTGCATTAATACATTAATACAATCATACAATCAATCAACAACACCACTATCATTGAAATCATTCAAACAATTAAACACCTGGATTCTTTGGGCAGATAGGGGCAAAACATGACCACACAGATGTTATTTTTTTCACTTGACCACACAGTGTCAAAATATGTTATTCTTTTCGAATAGCAAAATCCCAAATTTATCCAAAAGGTTATCTGTACACATTTGGTTTATAGAAGTCTATTGTGTGCACACTTCACTGGCATGAGGACTCAGATTAAACGGATATTAGTGAGCATCGAAAGGTGTTAGAGATATGGATTATCCCCTCAGCTCCAGAATTGATGGACACATTCCACATATTCCATTTCCATTTTGGAATTCACACACAATGACGTCTACATCTCGTTTTTGGTTCTCTCGTCACGTTTTGCTCAACAAAAAAGGTCCAACATCTTTACATAAAAAGCTTAATGGGTTCATCTTAAAGAATACTGCACCGTAAACCTTTTAAAAGCAATACCGGTGGTTGTAGAAAACACGATAATTGATCTTCTCTACTCGTCTCGGCCATAAAAAAGAAATTGACCGCTTGCGCACGCTCCTCTGTGTGTCCCGTGTCTTTGGCTGTAGCAAATTCCACAGTCCGCAGATGACATGTAACAAGAGATAATACAGTGTGTAACCACAGGGGGTTGACTTCCTATCCGAAAGCACAGTGAGTAGGGGGGTGACTGTCCTCGGAAGCCACTATCGATCGCTTTGTGTCTTATTTAGCTCACGGCCTGGTATTGACTGGACTCAGTGATACTCCATTCCCCGTTCCCAGGAAAAACAGCTTGAAAGTCTGTACAATCTGTGCCGGGCGGATTACTGAGTTTACCAACAGTACTGACTCATTGATTGACTGATTGATCAGCTCATTTTTGCTAATTTCAAAATGTTATGCCTGTGCGTTTCCTATTCCAAGTGGCTTAAAAAAGGATTGAAATACACCTTTCTGCATTTCTGATTGTTCCCAAGCCCTCTTGTGCAGGTTTTTGTATAACGAGCCTATCAGTCTAGAATTGCTTTGAGCCCATCCTGTATGTCAGGTCATTTGGGAGCCAATATATCAGTTAAAAATTGACCACTTCTTTGACATACTTTAACCCAATTCAGTTAAATCAAAATGACAGTAAACATATTTGCTTTGCAGCAGCCAGGATGATGAAATACTTGCTTTTCATAGTTACACTCTTTGTGATCATTGACATAGAGTAACATAAGCTGTGACATCAGTTCCAGACATTTCATTTGATGGTAGTGTTAGTGTTCCTCACCCCTGTAACACTGTGTTAGTGTTCCTCGCCCTGTACCACCGCTGCTGGTTTGACCCCTAATTCCACACCGCTGGTGCTGATGTCCCTGTGCTCTGTAACATGGCCTCCCTCTCCTCTGGGCACATCCCGCTGGCACTTGGTAAATCACGAGAAGCCGCTGCTCTCGGGGCATCCAGTGGGACAAAGGTCAGATTGTCTAATCCCTCCGTGACCTGTACGAGAGCCCGCCCCCTAGGCAGTCAAATGGGCAAGTCTAACGTTATCCTCAGTTCACTTCTGGTGCTGTTCATAGTCACGTGTCCAGAGGCAGACTTCAGCTCCAGTAAATTAAACTTGTAATTATTTTTATTTTTTTACGCTTTTCACATTTGAACAGCTTGCCGTAGCAATTCAAGTTAAATGTCCTAAATCATCGGTAGAGCAGCAACGTCCAAGCCCTGATTCAAACCTGCAGCCTCTTTGCTGCACGTCAAGTTCCACTGCTCTCTCCGGAATTCAATATAGAGATAAAAAAACTGGGTTATTACTCCTGAAGGCTTTTATCGTCACCAGTGGACTGTATTACGTAACCCAGATCACAGCTAGTTCAGTGGCGGTACATAAGCCAGTTTAGGCAGCTTCTGCTCTCCCTTATAAACTTCATCCTCAGCCCATTTCCCTTGTTGTTTCGTTGTCATGGAAACAGATCCCAGGGCTCTGGGATGTCACAGGATGGAAACAAGCCTCATTTAAAGACAAACATCTTCGTGGAAAAAAATAAAGAAGAAAGAGAATGTAACGGGAATAAAATGGCCAATGGTCCATTGGCTGTGCAACACGGGGCGCTAGGACCCTTGAGACCGCTCGCGCTGTTGCCCCAATGTCATGGCACACTGACAAGTCGGGACTGGGGGCACATTTTTGGAGCACGGGCACGGATGGAGGTTTGGGTTCCAGTCTGCGAGAGGCATTCGACTCCCTCCCTCCCACCCTCCGAGGCCTGTGTCTGTTTGTCTCTCTGTTTGTTTGTTTGTGTAAAGATCGGGTTACTCTGAGCCCCCAGCTGCCCAGCCCCCTCCCGATCCCTGCAAAGTGAAGATCGCCACTGCATAATCACCGCCAGGTTAACGAGGCTAATTGTGTAATGAGATTTGCTTCTCGCAGTGCGGGCTGACTGAAGATATTAATGAACAGAGGTCATGGGCTCAAGCAAGCCCTCTGAATATGTGCACCAGGAATCCAATGAAATGGGAAAGATTAAATAAAATAAACACTTCAGTCATAATTGCAACTAGTGTGCCAAGGAATCCTTCAGCAGCGCGACAGCGGCCGTTTAACAAACGCTCCTGTATACGATGGATGGACAGCAGCGCTTTTTCCATCTGCTACTCGTTCTCAAGCACAAAATGTTACGCCAAATGCCAAATCCGTCATAACTCTGTCTGCAGGACGGAAGTAAAGCTTTCAGACAGTGATACAGCATTACCGCCAGCATATCCCCACTGGCCAGTCTCAGCCTGGTGATAGGCAAACGTGCGAAACGGAATAACGGATGGAAATATTTGGTTCACTCAAGAAGAGCGGTGATGACAGGCCGGATGTTTTGAGGTTAATAGAAAACTTTATTTGCTCTTGTTGCCTCTAACTTCACATTTTCCCATGCTCTTGCGTAAGGTCTTTGTCTTCTCATATCGCCCACTTACAAACAAATCTGCTGTCAATTATGAATGAATGAATGAATGAATGAATGAATGAATGAATGAATGAATGAATGAATGAATGAATGAATGAATGAATGAATGAATGAATGAATGAATGAATGAATGAATGAATGAATGAATGAATGAATGAATGAATGAATATTGGATTTATATAGCGCTTTTCTTCCAGGGAACTCAAACCGCTTACAATGATAGGGACAACCCACCTCAACCACCACCAATTATGCCGTCAATAATGACCAACAAGCAGCTTAAAACCATACGTATGCATGTAAATTCAGTTTATATTCACACGGTGTCACGATATCTGAGACGCATCCCTCGGAATGACGTTTGTCTGTCCCGTGATGGGCGGTGAGCAGGGAGAGAGGGGAATTTGGCCCGCGCCCCACCGCTGTGCTCAGGCATTCTTAATCTTCGCTCTTCCTCGCCGAGAGACAGACGTGTCAGCATTCATCACCGCTCTGTCAAGGACGCTGTCACCGGCAGAGTGTGAAGGCCGGGCCCAGCCCGGGCCGGACCGTGAGTCACAGGCTGACGCGCCAGAGCGCTTGCGTCGCGGTTTCATTCGCGCGACAGTCTTTGCGTACGGTTTCCGTGACCGCAACCCGTCCCGCCTTGACCTCCGGACACCCCCAAGCTTGACTGTGGACCCATTAAAACGAACGGAAAGAGAACAATCTCAGATGAGATTAGTGAAAGAAGACATGACTGTATACTATACGTACTGCAAACGCAACCTGCGCAAATAACATGTTATTGGTGATTTTAACATGTGTTATTTCGGAAAACCCATAGTATAAGTGCATATGACCAATCTTGTGATAGTCCATATATGTTATGCCCATGCCATTTTAGGGTCTAAGGGGACACTCTGTCAGCACCACTGATTTCTGTAATTTAGCCAATCAATCAATCAACCAATCAAATTAGCAATTTTCTACGAAGGGAAAACATTTGACATGTACTATTAGGATCACCAAGTGTACTGCATTCTTACCTACATTAGGGAACTAATCATAAATTGTGCTAAATTCTCATCTCGATTAGGATATATTACTGGATACTAAAATCCTCCGTTTAAACTACATGAAGGTCCATGACACCACAAGTTTGTTTAGTTTTTTGTGACACCAGTTACTAGTTTCCCAGTCAAGGCCTGCATTCTCATAACTTGGACCATTGACAGCTGTGAAGAGAATAAACTAAATATGGCTAATAAGCCTACAAAGCAATGTTGTTTCATGCTGCCTCTTTATTACGATTTGTTATTTCTAATGAGACTGTCTTCTTTGTCTTTGGAGTACAGATGCACTGATCTTTAAATAACCAGGATGGCCCATCCTATTCTACAAGCCCACTCCAGCCTATCCATCCATTATTCAGCAAATCTTTTCAGAATTGATTTTAATTCAATGGGAAAAGGCCTACAGCGTAATGCTAATGACATTTCATGTTTTGTACATGCTGCTGTTCTGTTCAGTTGTTAAAAAGTCAAAATGCTCTGTTTTTTCAACACTGTGCTTAAGCAATTATACACTTTATACATTTTACAATTTTCAATTGTCTGCTTTCTTGTCTGAAATGTTATTGTTGTTTTTTTTCATTGTAAAGATTCTTAATATTTCTGCTGATCACTTACAGGAGTACTATGGTTTTAAATCCAGCTGATCCCTCTTGTAAATAGTGTTTTGTATCAATAAAACTACTGTCTATGTTGGTAATCAATCAGTGAACATAAAAAACATATCTTTTTAGCCTATTATCACCTGGGAGATACAGCATCCTACAGAATGGACAGGGTATTGAATATTCTTGAATAGGCTGATTGCCATTAAAAATGTAGGCACATTTTTATTGGTCGATTCAAATGACCTATGTTATTACATCATGGCTCTGGAGGGAAAAAAGGAACATTTTTTGAAACCTGTTGAACAGTTCTTGCAATCGAAATAATAAATTACCATGAACAACATTGAACACATTTCCAAAATTTTAGAGTGTTGGTTTATCCACTATTGCACAGATATGATATAAAGCTTATATTCGACAGTCAGGATTTTGATGGGAGTACTCCTGTAATGGAGTTATCCCTGATCATACTTTATTTCCCCACTGTTAGAAAGCTGATCACCTTCATATTGTCCTATTTCTGCTCCCACTGGGTGAGCAGTTATCCTAGATTATTACCATTGTCAATATAAAGACAGCCGTGTGGAATAATACTTAATAGACAAGGTTCTGGATATAAGGGTTATGTTGCTAATCAACATGGATAAATGCGCAACCATTCATCTATGTTTATTAGTCCGCTGGAATAGCTGGGGAGCAATTGAGATACTGGACTCGTGAACAAAGGGTGATGGGATTAAGTCTTAAGTGGGACACTTATGTTGAACCCTTGACTTTAAGCAAGATACTTAAAATATCCAGACGGAAACCGCCGTGCACAGCATAAAATTGCCTTATGTAAGCATTGGATATTACGTGGATTAAGGCCCTCAGCAAAGTAAATAAAAAATGTGGATTCTAAGCCTGCTTGAGTTTAATTTGACCCAACACTCTCAGTCAGGCTCGCCCCCATAAACGTTTAGATGAAATCCTGTCGCCACTGTAACCCTTAGCATGCGGATAGCCATTTCTGAGCGGTGTCTGTCTGACTGAACCTGTTTCCTGGAACGAAACCATGACAGGCACATAAGCATTTAAATGTGTGTGCGCATCCCAGATGAGCCCCCTTCAGGTGTGAGGTAATTTATTTCAGATTCAGAGATGGCACTCGCAGGAGCATTAGGGTTAGCTAATTGAACACTCTGCACTGGTGACAGTGGTGACGACAGCTTAGTCACAGCTTCCCCTTCCCCCTCCTCCGCTGTCTTTTGCCTTTAATCTGGTTGAAATAGCAATTTTCACACACATTCTTTGCTCCAATGGTGCTGTTGTTAAGGGGAATATTGCAGTCTGTAACTGTATGTGTTTGTGTGAATGTGTTTAAAATGTCTTGAACATGTTACTGTAATCCAAGTATTGTCTTTCAGAAGTGCATTTACTATTCCAAAACCTGCACTTGTGCCTTCTGGAGGTTTAAGAAAGGCCCCATTAAATACAATCTGTATATATCAATATATCACAACCAGTTTCCTACCAGAGAAACAATCACATCACTACAACTCTGCTTACTGGTGTAGTGATGTGACGTATTATCAAACAACTATAATAACTGTCATTCTACAAAAAATGGAATATCCTCTCTATATTTGCACATGTCATTTTGCCATACTCCCATTAATATTATATTTAGAGCTACTACATCATCCATTGTAATTAGTTCGTTTGTCAAAACAAATTTTCAAATGCAGCCGCTGAATGAAATTACAGTTATATAACCTCTATTTGAATAATTCTGTGCCCCCTCTCCCCCAACACACACACACACACACACACACAAACACACAAGATCACATCCTCCTGCACATTGTCTTTTTACAGGTCAGGGACTGATCATCTGGAACAATGACATCCCAGGAAACAACGTGGATATTCGTCTCTCTCAAGATTCCTGTCACCATGGTAATTATATTATTTGAGTCACGGAATACTGATAATTTCATAGCATAAGAGCAAATGTGATTACACAGGATGTGGAGCGAGCTGGAGCTGAAATGAAAGAGTAAATGCATGTCTGTCGTACACAATACTTCACTCTAGCATCAGAAACATAAATGAAATATGATTAAAATGGGTTTATTTGATCTCTTTCTAGATCATCTGCCAATAACCTGAAACTTAAACAAAGGCACTGTTATATGCATTGGCACACCTGGAACCACCTTTTCAGACTCCGCTGCCACTGAATTCTGTACATCTAGCCAATTGCCATCACCACTGCCTACTTGTTCAATACTTTTTGTATATGTATCCCTGCTTACTTCCTAAAAAAATAAAAAATTTAAAAAACCTTTTCCTTCCCAGTGTGACAGGTATGGTATGCAGCTGCCTACAAAGATGTCTATCGCTGTATTGCTGCACTGATCTCTTGCGCGAACTATGATTGTTCTTACCATGTATTAATGCACATCTTGTAAGTCACTCTGGATAAGAGTGTCGGCCAAATGCTTAAAATGCAAATGTAAAAATGTGGTTGGACAAAATCATCACACTACACAGATTCCTTCAATATACAACACACAACGTGGATTTTCCTTCAATAACGCCATTAAAACTGCAGAATTTGAATGGCCGACATCATTTTCGACACGCCAGTCTCCCGGAGAATGTAGCAGGCACTGTGAATAACTTACTGTGAATATTTACAAAAGGCCAGAAGTTGTTGAATTAGAAAATAAATATTCTGTTTGTGTGCCAGGCCATGTGCGAACATCAGCATGTTTGCCGAGCATCGCGGGGCCTCTCAACTGTCACCTGAGAACAATGTGTACAAACATTTACAGCCATGGGCGATCGGGAAGGCAGAACATCTAATAAAGGTCATCTTTACCCGTGTCCGTGGTTAAACGGACTGATGAATGCCTGAGAAACCAATCATGCAAATAACAGCAAATAAACAGAGTGCAACCTCTTGCTCAAAGAAATCGCATGGGCCTGCTTTACTTTCGATGTCAACAGAGCCCCCGTCTAACCCCGTCTAAGATGTATCTGTGCCTCTTTCCTTTCCGGTTACGCCTGACCGATTCTTCGTTCTAGGTCAAAAGTTTGACAAATGAGCACGCAAATCTGAATTCGATGTTCCAACGGCATTCCAAAGAGGCCTTGAAACTGTTCTCTTAATGCCACTCAAACAAGCACTGTTGCTCTCGAGGACATCTGCATAGCGACAGCCTATGTCTCCAGAATCGCACGACTGGCTACCCAATTATGAGTTCGCAAACGGTTGCATATTCATTCTAGTCACAAATAATAAACATCACCAGGGCTCCCAGACAGCCAAATATAACGATGGAAACTTTGAACCAAACACTTTAATTAAAGCGTTAATCCTTGGTGGCAATCACCGATATACACAAAAGACTGTCAATCACCTCCGGGAACATTGGAACGTAAATGAAAATAATTCACTTGACTCACCAGGGAATCAGCAGTTGGAACTTTCGGTGGTTTTGAAAAACATTGATTACAGTCACAGTTAATTATCAAGACGTTCCAGAATGTTGGAGTGGAAAGAAGATGTATTTCAGTGTGCAGCTAGCATCACTGTTGTCCAGGATGAAGTGAACATCCTGAAACAAACCACACCCTGGAAGAAATATGACGCCCGTGTCCGTTGTGATCTGTGCAGTGATGTCAAAATGTGCTACGATGGGCCTCCCGGGTGGTCTAGCAGTTACAATGTTCGATGCCGGCCACTGCGACCAGGATTTAATTCCACTGGGCTCTGGCCAGGAGTGCCACCAGGGGGCGACGATTGACATTGACATGAACAATAGAGGGTGTAATTGGCTACTAAATTGGGAGAAAATGGGAGAAAATCATACGATATGATGTGCAGTGATTTCACAACTGGCAAAGGCATACCTTTCCTGTTTGAGCTCTCAAGTGTTGCATGATCAACGTACTCATGTTGCTTCACAGGGCCCTTGAAGCAGGCAGAGCTGAGAGGCTCTTTAAAGGCATTAATGGCGGCCTGGTGGCCAGAGTGTCGTGTGGTAAAATGTGTGCTGCTTCACTACAGCACCTGAATCAACAGTGCTGAGGGCGTTGATCGAACTACTGCCTCAAGTACTTTATTTGTTTCAGATTTTTTCTCCCAATTTAGTGGCCAATTATACCCTCTATTTATTTCGATTTACCCTCCCCCACACGAGTTTGCCGCTCATCTCTACGAGGCAAGCTAATTCTCCAAGGGCAGCAAACTCTGCTTCCTTCGAGATGGAATTTGCCCACCCATGTTCTGGAGACACCCTTACGTGCTTCACGGCGAACTCGAGCCAGCTCCCCCTCCCCCCCCCTGGGGCGGACATCCAAAACGCCGCCCACGATCGGGGCTAATGGCCAGGGCCGGTCTGGCATAGACATGTTTCGAACCGTGTCCCTGATAGGCACAGAGTAGAGGGGTGACGTGGGTGAACTTGGGTTGATTGAACACCAGACGTGTGGCAGCATTATGGACTAGTTGCAATGGCTTGATGGCACAGGCCGGTAGGCCTGCCAGCAAGGAATTGCAGTCATCCAGACGTGAGATCACCAGGCCCTGGACCAGGAGTTGTGTGGCCTCTTGGGTGAGAAACGGTCGGATCCTCCGGATGTTGTGGAGGGAGAATCGGCAGGTCCGAGTGATCGCTGCGATGTGGCCCGAGAAGCACAGCTGGTCGTCCAGGGTCACTCCAAGACTCCTAGCAGACTGGGACGGAGACACTATGGAGCCTTCCATGGTGATTGAAGCATCAATCATCGGGGAGCCCTTCGCTGGGAGGAAGAGCAGCTCAGTCTTCCCCAGGTTCAGCTTCAGGTGGTGGGTGGACATCCAGGCAGAGATGTCAGCCAGGCATGCAGAGATCCGCGCCGGGACCTGCGTTCTAATGCAGAACGTCTGTCGCGTATCAAAGTGATGCGTCTCTTGCACTTGCTGAGATGGACGAATGGCCCATATTCAGCATTGGCCCTTAACTCGGCAGCGGGGCGTGGCGTAGGCACGGTGGTGCAGTGGATAGCCCTGTCGCCTCACAGCAAGAAGGTCCCGGGTTCGAATCCCGGCCGGGGCCTTTCTGTGTGGAGTTTGCATGTTCTCCCCGTGTCCACGTGGGTTTCCTCCGGGTACTCCGGTTTCCTCCCACAGTCCAAAGACATGCACGTTAGGCTAATTGGAGAGTCTAAATTGCCCTGTAGGTTTTGAGTGTGTGAGTGAATGGTATGTACCCAGGTATGTACCCAGGCCACCATTGTAAATAAGAACTTGTTCTTAATGGCTTGCCTGGTTAAATAAAGGTTAAATAAATAAATAAAGTAGGCAGACGATGAGAAAAGTCCTTGAATCGGGCCGAGCGGTAGTCTATGTGGGTCAAGTTATCCATCACCAGGCTCGAGGTCCCGCGAAGGTCGGCACCGCCAGGCGACACTCGAGTGCTCTTGACACAATTATATTGAGTGGTGCTACCGGGTCAGGCGCGTGACCGTTCTTCACCCGCCCGCCTCCCTGGCGACAGGGCGTCCGCGTGGCCCCCGTGGCCCATTAACGTCTCGCTCTCTCCCCCCCTGGGAGCGGCGGGGAGGCGCGCCGAAATAGACACGGCACGCCTGCACGCCTGCCCGCCCCCTGCCCGCCTGCTCCCCGGCTTAGGCTAATGAGGACAGGTAAGGGAGAGCAGTCTCGCAGGTACGCTCCACAGGCGCCTGCACCCTCCTGTCCTACTTCCTGCGTCGGAGGTGTTGAGACTCCTCAAAGCTAGGCCAACGGCTCAGTTTTAGAGACAGTGATTATGGCTCTTTGGGGTAAAAATTTACATCAGCACTAACGACCTGATTTTACTCAGTCATTGATGTTGTTTGCTTGATGAAGATTTATTTTAATTTGAAGATTTTTTAATTTTTTTTTTTTTTGGTCGATGACACCAATGTTAAATCATGAGTATCGAGACAGAATGTCAAAGAAAACCATACAGACCTGCACCCATGATGGGGACCACACTGTGTCTTCACCTTATCCTTCACACTGGTGGGGACCTGGGGTTACTGGTCTAAGTCACCAGTATATTATCATGCATCTTCGATTCTGTAACATGACACTTGGACTGTAATGGTGCTACATCATTAACGCTACATGCAATAAGAAATGTGTTCTTAATGCAAGACAATCCACAGTGTGGTGAATTCTAATGTGTTATGGGTCTATTTGAATCGCACAGAGTATTCCTGACCAGATAGACTAGATGTTGAAAGGTATTATTCATTAAATGTGTAATATTATAATTGGGCACAAGCCCGTGTGTAATATATACCTGTTAGTAGACCTGATGCTCCACAGATGACATTGCTGCCAACATTTTTTTAATGAGATATGTCCACACTATTTTAAATTAGTTGCAAGGAGCAAAAATATAAAATTGTAACACAATGAATCACGGCTGCCAGGAACACTTCAACCTTACAAAATGAACTAAACTGTACACTATTGTGTGTAAACCTTAGGATGCACCTTTGTACTGCTGTAAAAAATGCGGTACAAAACATAAAATGCAATAAGAAATAAAATGTTTTGTTGGTAAGAACTAAGTCCAAATTAGCATTATTTGGAAACATGTATTTTTGTTTTCATGTCTAAGTGATGCTGTAGAGCTATATGTTTAGTTTGTGAACTTACCGATCTCATCGTGACTCCTAGTTCAATTTTGTTCACTTTGGCCAAAAGAAAGGCTGCAATTTTGCCCATCAATTTCCTCAACATGTTGAGACAACTATGTTCCAATATGCTGGCATGCCCCAGTTAGCTATCGCTGGGCTACATCACTCACTGCAGAGTGGATAGTCCTGAGAATACCCACTTGAGAACTTGTTCCTCAATTCTCAGTTGGTGGCCAATTAGAGGAGTTGCCTATGGAAACGCTATCCTGTGAGACATGCGACAGCATGCAGCACATAATATCAAACCCTGCAATTAAGAAAAGAAAAGAAAAAAGTGACCTTGTAGATGTATTCAGAAACCCATTAGTATGATTGATGGCCCAGGCTACCAACTGACTAACATAATCCAATATTTGCTACAATTCTAGAAACACTAATAAAGGAAACACCGACATTGTGTCTTAATGGGGTGTTGGGTTGCCACGAGCTACCAGAACAACTTCACCGCACCTTGGCATCAATTCTGCAAGTGTCTTGGAACTCTACTGGAGGAATGCAACAGCATTCTTCCACAATAAATTCTATAGTTTGGTGTTTTGTTGACGGTGGTGGAAAACACTGTCTCAGGTGCCGCTCCAGAATCTCCCACAAGTGTCAAACCATTCAGTGATCACTCATGCCCTGTTGATGGAAGCATTGCCATCCCGGAAGAGACCACTCCCATCAGGATAGAAATGCTTCACTGTAGGATGAAGGTGATCATTCAGAATGGCTTTGTATTTATTGGTGTTTGCCTTGTCCTTGAAGGGGTTGAGTGGACCTAAACTGGGCCAGGAAAACTCACCCCACACCATAACAGCCGACAGAGCCCTTCATTCACTCAAGTGTTTTCTTTATTTTGGCAGTCACCTGTATATCTTTATGTATAATAATAAACAATTATACAAAATATTATTAAGACTTACTTTTGCTCTCTGCCACAAACTAATCACATTTCCGTTCCACATCCTGAACATATCGCCTTGAAACAGCAGATGCCAGTTCCCACGCAGAAGCACACACAGTCCGTGAATCAAACAAGAGTTCATTTTCATTAGGCACTGTTTAATATAATCTGGTCTGGTCATGTTCAAAGAAAACACAACCGCTTTGAGCTCAACGCAACGGCAACACACATGACTACAGTTACATAACAGCCGACTGCATGACAGAGTACACAAATACATCACACATGACTGCACGGTTGCATAACACATGACTAATTGCATGCACGACCGTGACTACAAAATTACACAAATGACTATAGTGCACATGAATACATTACACGCAAATACAACACATGATTACACCATTGTGTAACAAAACTACACCATTTCATTACACACACACACACACACACACACACACACAACACACAGAAATACACATCTACACAGCTAATTGCACACAGCTGCATAGCAATAACTGAATAGTTGTAATTATGTAACTACATTACACCACTACTGTACATGACACAGATTTATACATGCAATACTGAGCAATCTGGAGCAAGCTCACACACACACACACACACACACACACACACACACACACACACACACACACACACACACACACACACACACACACAATTACTGAATATTAAACTGTGGTATTACTCTTGTTTGTTGCATGAATACAAAGCAAGCATTCAATTGCAATTGACTTAGGATAATAGCCCTTTCAGAAATCACTTTGTAATGATAAAAAACAAGCTTTGCATATGAATGGACAGAAGAGAGAGCCGATACCACAAGGGAGACAGGGCCAGATTATACTCTAATCAGACATGATCAAAAACGAACAGATACAACCAAATGATCTCTGGATGATATACCACTGGGCCTGCATTGTTTATAAACAATATAGTAATAATAATAATAATAATAATAATAATAAAAGTCAGCTGACAAAAAGTAATGTCATGAATTTGCTTGTAAAATGAACCGTGAAAAATGAATGTTGTGGAACTGTTATTGTCATTCTAGGGCACACTGGATGCAAAACGTCTGATCTAAGGATTAATTTCTGTTTCATGGTTAGTGAGGTTCAAAGGCTGACAAAGGTTCCCTGCTTTATCTTGGCGCTCAGCTCCAAGATAATTCTGGACAGGGCAAAGTGCTGAGGTTTGTGATCCTTCAAAGCACGTCTGGGCCGTGTTTGCCATCCCCATCTCAGGAAAGATTAGCATTGGCTTTAGCGTTTGAGCAAATGCCATGTCCTTGTAGAGAGGGTCTCTGCAGATCCGTTCGCATCACAGTGTCACCTCCGTGATGACACTCCCAATAGGGCTGCCAGGGCTCAGAGTAAGCCCACTGCTGTCCCCGACACTCACAAAACGTTTTTTTTAAACTAAAACAGGAAATAGCTCCCATTCCATTCTCCCACCAGAATTCTACAAAATTCCCCTTTGATAAGCGGTTTATGCCATTCCTTCTCCGGCCAAAAGCTGCCCTCTTCTTCTCAGGCCTAATTTTCTTTGATCTTTGCCCATGCGATAGAATTTAAGTGTTCCTTTGTCGAAATGCTGGGGCAAATCTAATCCGCCCAGGCTCTGTCCCCCTCAACACACATCAGGGCCTCTCAATCACGCACCACGCACAGATTACACTTATCTGTGCGCTATGTATCTGCAGCAGGCCTTTTTAGGAGGGACATTTTCTTCAATTCTGAACAAATTAATACAGACAAATCTATAGAAAAGCAATAAACTACAATATTTCATGAATAAATAGGTAACTTTGCAATCCAACTTTCCTCAAATATGGTCTGACCAAATCCTACTACATTTCAGTTGTGGTTTCAGTCTGAAATGCCCACGAAGTGCCCCACCTCAAGCAGCTTCAGGCCTGGGTAATTACTCGCCAAAAAGTGCCCTTAACCCAAATAAATACGGCCCATTGTTCCTGTAAAAGTCATTTATAGCTTTTCCGCAGATGAACAAACAGGATGCAGAGTTGAAGAATCACAGGCACACCCTATATCCTTGTAAGGCCCGGTCACAACAAGAAGCAGATACATTAAGGAGCAACCCCAGCTAAGTAGGGCAGTACTGCTTATCAGGCTAGACCCCGCGTCTAATCAGACTGATGCCTTATCGTCGCCCACCTGGGCACAAACCCAACGTTGCCAGATGTGACTTTTTCAGCAATACTGCCTGCATTGTGTCCAGTTTCCTTATGGCATTTCATTTATTATTTTGCAAATCAATTTTTTGGGACTGCTTATTGAAATCCAAACTTTTTGCACTTTTTTTTTTTTTTTTTTTTTAAAGGTTCATTTATAGGTTTGGGGTTTATTCCCCCAAAACGGTGCTGATATGTCCAGAAAACACAGCTATTTAGAAATTTGGGTTTTAGTTTGCCACTGGCTTCATGGCTGTGAATTCATCTGGTAACCCTGGTGTATAATGGCCACCAGTATGCAGTGACAGCAGTCTTGTCTGCATTATCAGAAAACTAACCCCTCCTCCAACTGTGCTTTCCTCCAATGACAGATTAGCTCCTCTTTTCATTGTTTCCCTCTCTCCAATGTTGTATTCAGGGATGTGATTTTTTTCTCTCTCCTGATTAATCAGGAAATGTTTATTTTCAGACCATAGATATCTTGTGGATGTGTGGATGTCATAAGCATACACATTAAGAAATGTTTCACTCTTTGACAGCTGATAGCAGGAGGGAAATATGTTCAGCAAATAAAGTCGGAGACATTTAGCATCAGAAAATCTGGAAAAATCACATCCCTGTGTATTGCTTAAACCTCTGAGCTGCAAATATACAACAGACGTCAGGTCTGGGCACTAGGAGACATATTTTTAACCATACTCCTGTGACCCAAGGTCATACCTGTCACCAGCAAACGGGACACAATAGTAGCACTCTGTAATCCTGTTTGTAAATCCACACAATTTCAATCTCACATAAAAAAAATGGAATCATGGTAAAAAAAAAAAAAAAAAAAAAGCATTTATTCGTACCGTAATTGTGAGGACGACTGAGAATGAAAGTACCGACAGCTGACTGTAATATTTCAGGATTTCAGCACAATCACAGATGCGCCGCGTCCTACCTCTCACTCCACTCAGAGGTAGGACACGCTGCCATCTGCAAGCGTAATCCTATCTCTCTGTGCAGAGGCCTGTCAACCCCTGGTTTAAACCCTCAGAAATATACCCCTTCCCCGGGACAGATGCGCATACTGCGGATCTAAATGCGGAACTATGACAATCAACACCTCTCTGTCGTCATCTCTCACACAGCCGCTGTGATCTGTTGCAGGTCCAACTAAAGCGGTGCACCGTTTGCACTCTGTGACACTGCAGCGCCCCCCAGTGGCAGGTAGGTGTATGGGAATGCGTGACTAAAAAGCCTGACAAAGGCACAGTGGAAGTAGCAGAAACCAGTAGCGTAGCCAGAAAAAAAGACGGTGGGTGTGCATCAGAAAAACTGGGTGCGCCACATTTAATGTTCTCTACAACAGAGTATAGGCGCCGCTAGAATGATGTACAATAGTTATGCGGAGGGACAGAGTGAAGACGGCATAAATTCGGTTTATTAGGCCTATAGGTTACACCTGCTTATACAACTGTTTGAATTGGTAAAAAGTGTCACCTAAATACATCACCCAGTAAGAGAGATCACAATAGACATATCTATGGGCCAGCCAGGTGAATGGCGAGCTAGCCATGGAACATAACAGCCAGGGCTCGCGATAATAACATGTTGCATAGCCCGCCCCTCGTTAGTGCGCAGACAGGAATACAAGCACAAATTAAATAACCGTAGGCCTATATCACAAATTCAGAACTCCCTCCCTCACAGAGGGCCACGGCGGGACAGACTAAAAAAAGGAAACAGTATTGGCCTACCTTATCGGCTCTAGGCTACACAAGGCGGAGTCGTCTGGGTTTGGAATTGAAGAGGTTCATAGCCCAATGTCATCGTAATCCAACGCTAGTTCTCTTTCAAAAGACATACGTGTCAAGTTGTTCAAGTGTCCAGTCAACAAGACTCAACATTGATGATTTCAGGCGTGTCTGGATCCGATTTGTTGCGGATAAAATGTATGATTGCCCTTAAACAGGCAGTTAATAGCCTATTGGGGAAATGTCTGCAGGGCAGTTATTGAGTAGGCTACTTCAATTAGTGAAGGGAAGTTCTCTCTATCAATATCCTGATCCAAAAAATGTTCATCCTCCTTCCTCCCGACGTGTTTTTTTTAAAGTAAACGGGTCAATGATAGCTAGCTATTTATTTATATCAGCTGCTACGGTCGTGAAAGTCAAACAAAACTACTGGCGCGAGTAGGTAGGCTACATAACGTAGGCGTACCGACAGTCAACAAACGCGAGAGAGGAAGTTATTTAATTATTATTATTAGGCGGCGGCCTATTATTAATAGGCTACATAATTGTAATGATTCCCAATACAAAACAATTAATTAGTGAAAATTAAACTAAAAAGAAAAAAAGTATTAGGTCTATAAAAATATATTTATTGTCATGAATCTGAATGGGTGGGCCAGCTGTCAATCTGACACACCCATGCAGGCACACCAATAGATCCGCCTTTGCACTGCACGTCCCCCATATGGTCGCCGACGATTTCCAGACTGGAGCTTGGAGCCGGACAGAAAAATCCCGTCTTTGAGTTTAACCATCTCATATTACAGTCAGGACTGTTAAAGCCGACGGACTCGGGATTTTGCGAAAAGATTATAGTTTGATTGCAAAATTAGTTGGATTAGCACTGGGTGCCTACGCCACTAGCAGAAACAGGGGGAAAAACACCTGCTTTCAAATGTCACTGGTCCGAGTAGGGAGTCAGTTACGTGTGCTGGAAGTCTGTCCATGTCTGGTGTAAAGCAGGGGTAGGCAACCCAGGTCCTGGAGTGCCAAAGACATTGCTGTTTCTGGTTCCATACAAGCCTGAGTGCAGTTCGATCGATTATTAAGACTGAGCCCGATTATTGAGTCTGAACTGAATAATGTTCTGAAGTACCTCCAGAACATTGTCCCCACATTCATTAAACCTAACGATTAACGCAACAGGGGTTTTGGAACTAGAAAAAAATCTCTGCCAATCCAGGACCAGGGTTGCCTACCCTTAGATAGCATTTGACATGACTAACTCCCACCATATAAAAATATTCATTTGAAAATGAACAGGCCCAAGTAGTTATCTTAAGCACATGGAAATTGTCAATGGACCTTACAGTCTTTGTGATTTATGAGTTAAAATTTTAAAACGTGCATAACCAGTTAATATAGGGCTAAACAAATGCATTCCAAAAAAACCCAAACAAAAACAAAGCATTCCTGTTCAGGTGTGACCCAGTGAACCAGGAAAGAGATACTGTATTACCTATTTAAACCACTTTCTAATTTAGGTGAGACTTGCACTGATCCATCTTAAGTAGACAGTAGAAAGCGCACTGCTCAGATACTAGGCATCATTGTCATTTGTCTTTGCATCCAATTTGCATCAAGTATTTTTAAACAATTTTGTCAGCAATAAACTCTGTTACCCTAAGTATTTGTTTGCAGCTGTTTACCCACTAAGTGTGTTTTTGTATTGTGTGTGTGTTGTTTGTTGTTTGTATTCATTTTAAACTGCACTGTGGATGAGAGAGAAACGCAATTTAAATCCCTGTATGTCGTATATATATACAGTGATTGACAATAAAGTTGACTTTGACTTTGAGAGGTCGAGGCCCTGCATACTGTATATTACAAGTCATTGAGTGTTACAGTACTGAACAGCTCTACGGCATGACGCGGTCTCCACGGTGATGGGGAGGGCCAGGCGGGATACTGCACATCCGTGCGGTCCGTCTCCCTGAGAACCAGCAGACACGTGACGGAAAGATGTCACGAGTGGCCGCTTTTAACACATCCTTATTCTGTCTAATCCCACCGGCCTCTGCCCGGCACCTTCCCGTGATCCTCTGCTTCCATGCGACTTCACGGGGACGCTGTTGTAGGGGGCTACACGCGCTGGATCGTATGCTGCGTCATTCAGAATTACAGAAATTTTAAAATTTGCCCTCCTGCAATACCGTCTTGTTTTTGTATGTTGTACTTGCTGGGAATTTTAACTAGAAAGAGAAAGATGTAGCGTTCCAGGTGTGCTGCCGGTTACTCCAACCCAGTTGTAACGTGCGAGTTAAGTGTAGATCACATGATTGGGGTTCTTACCGTTATCCTGTTATCCTGCTCATTGACAGTAATAGAGGTATACAAATGCGCACAAAATCAAAATGTTGACTGCCAATCAGATCTACCAGCGTTGATGCGACAGAGCTGGACACAAAATGATTTCTCAAAATAAACCCTCAAAGCGCGTGCTAGGAGCGCATCTCTAACTGGCAACCGACTGTGAAGCTTTAATCTCAAAGCGCGTGCTAGGAGCGCCATCTGCTGGTGAAAAAAGGAAAACGAGGGTCAATCTAACTGGCAACTAAAAAAATATTAATAATATTCAGACAGGCCCAATTATTAAACGTAATCAATTCAATGTCAATGTTGATTTGTTAGAAATATCAAAATGGGGACACACCTAAAAAGATCAATGTCAAGTATTCAGATTCATAATGCACATTAAATAGGAATCCATATTAAGCAAAAAAAGAAACTGATTAAAATAAAAATGCTACTACATTATTTTCCACACCAGTGTTGCAGAACAAATCTTAACACATTCCCCAGGCCTGAACTGATGTGGCATTAGTAGGCCACAGTGGCTCCTCTCCAAAATGGTCAAAGTTCACACACTTTCAGGCTATCCCACCCTTTGTGTCCTTACATGGTTAATTCCCCAAAATTCAGCAGACCACCAATATAAAAATGGCCTGAATATGCCTGAAAATAAAGGAACAACCCATTAAATCCCTATTATTTTGAGTAGAATGCCGATTCTGATCCAGATCAGTTTAGTAGGGCAATAGGGAGATTTAAGATGATGGCTTATGTCTCTAAGCAATACATTCAAGAACTTCAATTCCATTTTTTCCCCCTTCAATTCCTTGTTTTCTCAATTTGAGGACTTAAGGATCGCACCCTGAGTATCGTTACCTACAGTTGTCGTGGCGTTGAAAAACAAGCCCAGGCTTGCAAGAGTAAAAGCATGCGTCAGGCAATTACTTTGGATGGTTCTTACACAATACCTAAGAGACCTGTTCTCCACCCATACGGCTGTAATTACACCCATGTCCACGTCAACGCCATGACCAGACGCTGAGGGGCTGCGTGCAAACAGTTCAATCACGGGACATCAATTAAATCTGCCGAAATCACAATACTATTGGGACATTTCAAATTAACAATGGACATTTCAAATTTAACAATGCTCTTATCCAGATCTTACAAGATGTGCATTAATACAAGGTGAGAACAATGTACCAATGTCATAAAACAAAAACATCATTGCAGGCGTGTTAAGTTAGGTTTTAACCACTTTCTCACATCTCCACTGTACTCAACTTAAATGGACACAATTTAGATAATCTAAAACGCACACACAAAAAAACATTGAATACAAGTTCAGAAGTTCAAATGTTTTATTGGTTTCAATCGTGATTTAAGGAACTTTGGCACAAAGATGAGATCAACCAAAAACCATAGGGTCTGGCATATGGCATTAACATGGCTGCTCACACTCAACCTTCGAGATGGATCTTCAGTCTCCGGTAGGGGAGTGGAGTTCACTCCTGTACTCCTGTTCCCACAGGCCACTTGTGTGTCTTCATATGGCTATTCACCAGAAAGACCACCAACTGAAGGATTGACACTATCCAAATGTTGCAACTCAAAGAATAAATTGTACATCAATGGATTACTTTGGCCTTTCAAATATATTACCCACTGAAAATGTACAGGTGCTCAGAAGTTAAGAAATGTAAATATACAGTGTTTGGCAGCCTGACTACTGTTTGAGATAGAAGTATTATTTTAATTTCTAGGCAGCCCAAAGCTAGGCTGAAATGTTGCCACCATCTTGTCATGAATTTGCTCAGATAAAATCATTTTTGATTTGCTTACAATGTTGAGAGTTTGGGAATTACACCTTGGGAAGCACATTTATTTAAATGGGCGGGCAACAAACATTTACGGTCATGAAGTACATCGAGTAAAAAAATGACAGGCTTTAACTCGCCATCCCCAGTTCAATGAGCTACACACTCCAGTCTTGCAGAATCTCACCAGTAACCACGTACAAAAAGCTTGTACAAATAGCCTAAGAAAATTTGACCTGGAAAATACAGGACAAATGGGCTCTAAACGGTCCTGCTGGGAAAGAAAATGAAGCATGCTGGGAAAACACAGGAAATTAAAGGATTACCCATGTGAGGGGCCACAAGAGCTGCAGTCAAAGACGACCCACTGGGAAAACCTAGTGTTGGGAACAGAAAGGTTGGTTAAAGTTCTGTGGGCCAGGGGCCAAAGAGTACGGGTCTTGCACTTCTGCATCACACGAAGTCAGCTAGGAGCAAGCAAGCGAGGAGTAACTGAAATTTAAAACACTTGTTTTAAGTCAAATAAATCACCTTCAAACATTTCAGATTTAAAACAAAATTAAATGTATTTACACATGGCACCATGTCACAAGTACAAAATCATCATTATACCATTGCGTTTCATTTTTACATGCCACGTTGTACCTCTATCCCGACATGACAGGTTTACCTGGAAGGCCACGACAGCAAAGACAAGAGCTGAATTCTCTGTGTGACACTGCGGTCTGCAAGACGGGGGAAGAGCACCCTCTGCAGGCAGACCGCGTCAGGTGCGCCACTGTGGGACAGGGAAAAACCCAACAATTAATGTCCACGTTCGTTCATTTTTTTGAGTGGGGAAGATGTCCAAAAGGTGTTACGATCTCACACAGTGCTTAAGTTACAAATTCCGGTAACATTCGCTAGCTACACACAAAACAAATTAAGATTCAATTACAATAACATTCCAATCCTCAAACCACACATTTAAAGGTGCCTATCACATTAACACCAAAAAGCAAACATCTTCCCACACCTTCGTGTCAAGTAGTCTTTTAAAAACTCAAATCAAGGCTCCAGCGAAGGCAATCGTGGGTTCGCTAACTCGAAGCACTGTAGAGCTGGAAGACGTTCTCAAAGTCTCTCTCTTGGAATTGCACGGTGCTTTCATAAGCGGAGTCCAGAAAAGTGTACACGTTCTGCGGCGAGGGGGAATCGCCGCAAACTGGCCAGCGTTCGTCGTGTCCCGAAAAGCCAACCGTGGCATCGATGCTGGCGCTGGGAAACTCATTGTCGTCGCTCACAAGGTCTTCATAGACGATGTGCATCAAATATTGGGTCGTGTTCCCGGGGGCCATGGTCCCGGGTGAAATCACACCGCTTTTTAAATTCATAAGCGATGTAAGGTCCTTGGCCTTGTGGCGGCTCACAAAGCGGACCCAGTCCAACGGTTTGTCGCAAGCCTTCCGGTTACGACTATGCGGTCGGTATTTCCTAGCCGTGGCACTGTTGGCCCTCCATTTCTTCAATAGTTTCTCTCCGTCGCCGTAAAAACACTTCCTTGGCCGCCATTTTGTGCATTTTTCTCTCCGACCAGCGCACGAGCTCAGCTCTTCACAACTTCCTTTATTAGTGTCCATTTCGTTAATACACATTCTAATACAAGACTTGTGTCCTTCCAGTCCACTGCACCCAGCACAGCGTTAGCAAACTAGATAGCTACTTTGCTACCTAGTATCTACCGCTAACTAACAACTGGAATTAAATGGGAGGAAACTTAAGATCTGCTCGCTTCCCAAACTCGGTAAATAAATATTCACAATTATAATGCGAGCGACGATTAAACGTAAGAGCCAGAAAAAAACACCGTACCTGGGTAGTTTCCTTGTAAGCCCGGTATCGGAGGAGTGCCAGGTCAGTAATAAGTACACTGGTCGAGTGAGGAGTGTCAGCTCAGTAATAAGTAAAGTAAGTAAAGTGTTCGTGTGGTGGTAAGTCACACACTAGAGGTGGAACCGGAAGGGGAGTGTCCTGTTGCGAAGCTAAAGGGTAACAGCCAATCAAATTTACTTCCCCATCAACGTGTATAAATAAACCCGGATGGATTATTTTCGTGATGATTTTACTAGCGGTTGGTTTGCTCACTAGTTGAATAAACCGTTGTTAACATTATTGTGTATATTAATAAAATACTGTGAATAAAATATGGTGTAGTTTCTACGTTTGCAGTGGCGTTTGCCAATATAGCTAGCTGCATACTTGTTCGTTTCACGTAGTTACAGGAGGGGTATGATGATTTAAAGCTCTTTTTTCTTCGTGTTATTATTATTATTATACTAGAAATACAGCAATGGTAGATACCAATGGTGCCCAATAAGCTTCAAACAAGGAAGGACTTACTTTGAATCAGACAGCAAATCTAATCACATCTAATCTCATTTTCACTTGTCTCTACTGTGGTGACAGCTTTATGCATTTGAAATCATTATTTGCATAACATAGATTGGGTTACTGATCATACAAAGGCAAAGATTATGTGACCTTTAGACTCTTTGTGTGCAGGGGATGAAGCTCCCTCTGGCTTTCCTGGAGTTGAGAGGTGTCGCTGTTTCTTCTTCCCATTGGTTATATAACCCATAACTGTCCATGAAGAGGAGGCTTCGCTGAGTTCATTTTTTTGCAACCAGAATGCAGGCCAACCTGGGAGAGTGGCTAACTGTCCAAATGAATGGGGGAGAGGAGGTGGAAAATAAGGACATTTTGGAGTTATTATCTTGGAGATGAAATGGGCAGCAGTGTAATAGGGTACTGGACCAATCCTGGGGAGAGTGGCTGTTGCTTCATTAAAAATATCCAGCTGTATAAATTGATTGTATGTAAAGAAATGTAAACTGTGTAAATGCCCGCCCAAAACAAAATGAGGGAAGCAAAGGTAAAGGAGAGAGTGGAGATGGAGGGTGAGCTAGCCCACGGTGGAACAGGATTGTACAGCTGTTAAACACGGACACTGTTGGAAAGAGACAGAGCAGCTGTGGAACACGGTAGGGAAATTCTGGAGAGAGACAGGTCAGCTCTGAAACATGATAGGGTACTGTTGGAGAGAGACAGGTCAGCTCTGAAACATGATAGGGTACTGTTGGAGAGAGACAGGTTAGCTCTGAAACATGATAGGGTGCTGTTGGAGAGAGACAGGTCAACTCTGAAACATGATAGGGTACTGCTGGAGAGAGACAGGTCAACTCTGAAGCATGATAGGGTACTGCTGGAGAGAGACAGGTTAGCTCTGAAACATGATAGGGTGCTGTTGGAGAGAGACAGGTCAACTCTGAAACATGATAGGGTACTGTTGGAGAGGGACAGGGCAGCAGTGGACACGTTTTTTTTAAGGTTGTGGAAAGTTGTGAAAATGTGGTGTTTCTTGAGATGTTGTTGGGTTGCACACTCTTAAAACATGTAACCTGGACCTATTTACAACACAAATGGAACGTTTTGATTGGGGGGTTGGTAAAAGGGTCTGGGCCATTACAAAGTGTGCAATTCCAGCAGGCCAGCAAGGTGTTCAGTCGGCCAAAGCAAGTTTTGTGTCTGATCATTTGCTTGCGTTTTCGTCCTCCAAGACCACCTCTTAACTCAAATGCAGGTGTTATGTGCTAGTTTGGTGGCGTTATTTATGCGCACATATGAACAGATAGTGCAGACAAGTGAGAAATCCCCCATCTGCTTTGTGCACGTTTCATATTTTGACCTCACTTTGTGGCAAATTGTTCAATAATCGGGTATTTGAAATGCAATCTATTTAGCTTAGTTATTTAAGCTTTGCACCGGTCGAATTGTGTAAGATAAGACTGATAGATAGTCTCCACAAATCGGCTAACAATGAAGACGTTAAGCCACTCCTCTTTCGGAGAGGTCATTAAATCAACTTTATTCAAATGTGGTATTTCAATACAAAGCACACAAAGGCTATTAGTAACCCAAACCATACCCCACCCAGCGAGTCATACAATATTTTTAATATCTGCCAAAGCATACTAGTATATGCTCATCATAACACCTTGCTTTGTAATATACCATATTTTGCATTTCATGTAAAAAAAAAAATCTCGGACAATATATTTTTATATTACAGACTTTACAACAGTTGCTTGTATATAAATGCTTCCTTTATTGCATCAGGCATTCAGTTTTGTTCAGTGAGAGTCATTACTCTCTAACTCTAACTCATCCTACTGTTGTCTAGGTTTCTCAAAATAGGTTTGTACACAATTTTGAAACAATTGTTTTTACAAAATCATATGTACTTCCAGAATACTATTCACCACTAATGTCAGAGCAAGTTCTGGATAGAAGAAAGAAAACAAACCAAAAAAAAAGATGCTCTGGAATCTTACATGTTTGTATTTTCCCTTGCATATTGCCTAGCGGAGGACTGGTTTTGTTTCTAATAATTTATTTTCTAAATGTGCTTAAGTCAGTCCTCCAATTTGTGTAAAGGTAGGCAGCTACACAAAAAGTGTGTGTGTGTGCGTGTGCAAGTATATGTTTAAATGAGATCTTCAAATGCATGTGATACAGGCAGATGTGCCTGTGTGTGTGCATGTGTGTGTATGTATATATGATGGATGGGTAGGCCTATACGGGGCAGGCAGATGCATGATTGTTGTGTGTGTGTGTGCATGTGTGCATGTGTGTGTGTGTGGGGGTGTGTGTGTGTGTGTGTGTGTACGTGTGTGTGTATGTGTGTGTGTACGTGTGTGTGTGTGTTTAGATGAGGTCCCCGATAGGCATACGGGGCAGGCACATGTAGGCTTGTGGGGTCTTGCTCAGGTTTATCGGATTGCCGTCCAGCCGGATGTCCTCCAGTGCATTTCGAACATAGTTACGATCGTGCAAGTTACAGAAAGTGTCCTCATGCATCATCTGGATGTTGTTGTTCTGCAACAAGAGGGAAAACCATGAACAAAACCTAATACACCCTACACTGTAATGACGAATAACCTGACACTCTAACTACTAAGACCCTAAAACCTTGTTCAAATGTAGTGATATTGGCCCTGGTTCCAGTCTTTTTAGCTAGCTGCGACAGGTTTGCTGTGATATTTGTTGAAATTCAACATGTGCATGCTGAAATGTGCCAAGTGCTTATGAAGGACAGTTATTGCTCCTTTGAGAACCTAAAAAACAATAAGTAAATTTCTAGCAAGTCAAGACTACTAACAGCCAATGAAAAAACCCAGTCAGTAAGTTTGATTGTTTACTTGGTTTGCTGCAAGCTATACCTTAAGGGAACATAGCAAGAAGCAGCAAGAGAGCTCTGAAAGACTAAACACAAAGACTAGACTGAGCACCTAGACAAAAGACACCGGATAGAGGCAGAAGATGAAGAATTGACCTGTGGCAAGAGCACTATTGTTCATTTGATCCATCCATAGACACCTTCCATGACAAACAATGGAAGCACGATAAGTGTAAAGAAATATCTGGGCAGCTGGGGATTTTATGCGTTGTGGAATATATGTTCAGCACTTTATAGCCTTCTTGTAGGGAAACACCAATGACTAGAGTATGGTACCATACGACTTGGTAATAGTTGGTAAGTCCTGATGTGATAATTAGACATTCCACTACTGCATGGTTTCAAACTCGTGTTCCAAAAACCAACTCCTCCAATTCTGCATTAGCCCAAATGTAAAATGTATCAAGCTCACTCACAATACACACACAATAAAAAAAAAAAGATCATGTCTGTTCAAGACATTAGTAACATGCATCTGAATGAATAATGCCAAACATACTGACACAGTCCCTAAACTGTGAGGGGTTTCTAAACCTGTACTCAGGGACCCCCTGCCGGTCCATGTATTCCACCACCAGCACACCTGATTCAACTACTTAACGAGCGTTGATTAATTAAGGTTTGGGAACCCCTGCTCTAATGAACTTCCTGATATTTTTCCAAAGAAGTAATTACCAACACACTGATACACTTCATAAACAGGAACAATGAACAGTTAAAAAGCTTTAACAGCGGACCACACCCACAAATATGAAACCTAGCTCACACCCAGAAAAACCAACTGACATCTAAAGATAAGAAGTATCAAATGCTGTTTCTGTTAACATAAAGAAATAGATTGAATGGAAATGTAACAGCAGTACACAACCCCCAGAGGGCAGTCTCTATACAGAACGCTGTAAAGTACCCTGAAATAAAAATAATAGATGTTATTCTAATGACCCCAAAATAATGCTGTGTATATAAACTTGAACTTTTTTGGCAGCATCTCAGCAGTGTGTGTACCCTATTCTTCCATTATACTTCACAATTTTGGCCCAAAAGGAGTGTGTGTGTGTGTGTGTGTGTGTGTGTGTGTGTGTGTGTGTGTGTGTGTGTGTGTGTGTGTGTGTGTGTGTGTTTATGTTTTACAACTAGCTTGAAATGACTAAAGGAATCAGCAACATTTCTGGCACCAATAGCTAATATAATAATGGAGTAGGTAATCAATAATTAAATGTGTCCTGTTGCACACCTTGTGATACACTTGACAGCAAAATAGGAACAAATAGTGTGGCTTTTCAGAGGAAAATGCCATAAATGATCTTGCATAGTTACTCAGTATCAAATTATGTTGCAGATTAGAATATTCCTCTTTCTTGTACTCTGGGTTGCCAGCAAGATAGGCAACACAAAATATAAGTATTTTTGATGGCTGATTTATAGCTAACTGGCTATCTACATCATGGCATCAATCTAATGTTAAGCAATGGTTCCGATGTATTGTTCTTGGTCTGAGACTACTGTAGTTGTAACTTCTATCCCCAGTTAAGCAGTGTTGAGATGGCAGTGAGAGCATCGTTCGCTGCCACCAGAGGGCAGTGTTGAGACAGCAATAAGAGTACCTGAAGGTGAAGCGAACGCAGGCTGTGGGGCAGTGGCATGGGTATGTGGTCGATGTCATTGTCGGTCAGGTAGAGGTACAGCAGACCGTGCATATCCTACAAAACAATCAACACGACTCAGTCAGTGCACTTTACTGTGAATCACCTGTCTAAATGGAACAAGTGGTAGTATTTTCTTCTTTTGTGGTGGTTCAGCCTCCTCTCACCCTCAGGGCCTCTCTCTGGATGCCCTTGCTGCCCAGCTTGTTGTGGCTGGCGTCGATCAGGGTCATGGAGGCGGGCAGCGCCGGCAGCTGTGTCACGCTGTTCTCCCTCAGCACCAGCTCCTCCAGGGCGGGCAGGTCAGCGAGGGCGTCCTCGTCGATGCGTGAGATCTTGTTACTGGTCACGTCGATCCTCTTCAGGTTGTCTACGGTGCCAGAGAACACAGCACAGCTCACTGAGGGTACGGACACTTTGATGTTTAAATCTGTGCCGTTGCAGGTACTCCATTCAGGGAAGTCACAAAGGCTCACAGTTGTGATTGGTTATTCGACTGGAGGTTTACTGGAGCAAGTTTCCTTTTGGAATATCCCCCTTGTCCCTTATTTTTAACTTTTTCTCCAAATTTGAAATGCTCAATCATATCCTTAGTAATAATAATAATAATAATAATAATAATAATAATAATAATAATAATAATAATAATAATATGTTTTATTTGTGATGCGCCTTCAAAGAAACCCAAGGTCACAGTACAGTGGGAGGAGCTGATAAAAATGACATAAAACATACACTTAAATTTGACATATTAAATATACATCCTTAAGTCCTTCCCATCGCTGCAATGTCCTCTCTCAATTCGGGAAAGCGCAGACTAGCGTGCATCGCCTGTAATGTGTGTAGCCGGCTGCCACTTCTTTTCACACTGCAGTGCAGCAGTTGAGCTGCAGGACTGCACTGCATACAGTATGGACAGGCCCACAGGTAGACTCCAGTTGCCAGATTGACCAGAGGTGTCGCTGTTGTGCAATGAGGTGGGGAAAACCATCCTGCTAAACCCTCCCTTTTTTGGGCGACACTCCACTCTATGCCCGTATGCCCTGCCCTGTGGATCCATCATCCATTTGGCATGGCTTTAATTCTGGTCCATGAAGTGAGCCGTGGCACTGAGAATGACTGCTTTAGCTAGACAAGCTATGTGACAACTCCATCACTGGAGCATTTTCATTAGCCAGATGACTTACTGTGAATTACTTTCCCATTGGGGCCACATATACTGAAAAAATGTGTGCTTTCATTACTGTAAGGCGCTTTGGATAAAAGCGTCTGCTAAATGGAATATATATTGTACAATATATTATATACACTGTGTTAATCCCTGAATTTGTGCTACAGTGGAAGTCCTGCACCTGCACATACTCATGTTAGCAAAGTCTGACTTGTTGATCTTGGTGATTTTGTTGTAGCGGGCGTAGAAGTGAGTCGTGTCTTTGGGCAGGGGTGGGACGGTCTCCAGCTTCACGTCATCGCAGTAGACGGAGCCCCCCAGGCAGGTGCAGAGCAGACAGGTTGGCAGACCTGGGGGAAAGGGTAGGAGTCAAACTTTACGGCTTCGCATGCGAAAGACTGCAAACACCACATGTACAGCTTAATATAATAAATAATATATAATATATAATAATAATATATAATATTGTATAGCTTAAGACATTCAGAAGGTTTACCCTTTAACGGTCTGCTCACCCATTTGGTAGAGCACATTGTGACTTTTGCCATTGCTTTTTTTCTAGGTGAGACTATTAAAGGGTTAAAGGTAAAAACGTGTTCTGAGTTTGCAATGGCAGACATTGACTCGACCGAACTGTTCAGTTTATATAACGTATATAATTAATGCTGAGCTGTCATCTGGATCCCTTATGTAGAGAGTTCCAGGCCTCTATTTTAAGTAACCCTTGCCTGTCCTCTGTACAGCACGTCATCGCATCCTCTTTGACTACTCGCTCATTTCACTGGTAGGACACCAGAGTCATTGCCCATCTTCTGCCACAGACTGAACACCCAACTCTTCAGACTGTATCTAGGTTCCTCCAACACTCTCTCCCCCTACCACTCGCTACCTTTGTGAATGTAGGCGACTTATTATCTGTTCAGGCATTTCTTTGTTGTATTATGATATCGGATATAACTAGGTAGTCACAAATTGAGGCATAGATCAAATTTAGTGCTTTAGAGATGTTGCTTGTACACTCACTGTTCTGGGACTGTTGTTAGCCACATCTGTGTCACTGTTGCTCATAAAACTCATGTGGATGCACTTATGTTCTCATGTTGGAAGTCGCTCTGGATAAGTGCTAAATGACTGTAATTTAATTTATGTAACAAACTTCTTCCGTCGCTTCTTCCGAGACGGAATTTGCCCACCCACGATCTGGAGACTCCATTATGTGCTTCACAGTGAACTCGTGCCAGCTCACCCCCCACCGCCCCCTCACCCTGGGACGGATAGCCAAATGCCGCCTCCGATTGGGGCTAACGGCCAGGGCCGGTCTGGTAGAGACGGGTTTCGAACCACGTCCCTGATAGGCAGCACACGGCGTATCGGACCAGCCAAGATAGGCTACGCTATCCGCCTAGGTGAGTGATGTTTTAAACAGATCAATCAGATTTGGTACAGGAGACTGGTGATAAAGGTGAGCAGATTTTGAGCTGGGGTGAGCAGCTGACACAGGTGAAAGTGTTTGGGCAGGTGAGCAGTGACGTGGGTGAGTATGGTCTTTGACAGGGGAGTTGGAACAGATGTGCAGTGGTGCGAATAGTGTCCAGGACAGATGCTGACTGATGCTGGCGAGAAGGTGGGCGGTATTTTGCCCAGGTTTTCTCACTGACCCCCCTGTGTGTCCGGGCCCATCAGCACCCTGAGCCCCCAGATGGGCCAGGGGCGATGGGAGTGAAGGGCTTCAGGGGAACCTCCTCCTCTTCCTCCTCCTCCTCCTCCTCCTCCTCCTCTCCTCCTCCTCCTCCTCCTCCTCCTCCTCCTCTTCCTCCTCGTCTTCCTCCAGGGAGGCAGCAGGGTAATTGTCCACCATGGGCGCCAATGTGCCGATCTCTATCTGCAACCAGATGCACAGACATCACCTGTGATACAGATGCAGACATGCATAATGTCCACTGGGGGGAGAATGGGGGGGGCTGGTGTGGTACACCTGGGGTGCAGAGTGCTAATATGTATTCAGAGTTGGTGAGTTTTGAGCTTGCAGTCCACATTGCATACCAATATATACAATGAGCCTAATAAGACTAGGGGGTGACTTCACATTCCCACCTCTCACACAGCTCAGCTCTGCTACCATCAGAGTGACACTTCTCACACAGAAACAAGCCTTCACTTGATGAACCTTCACAATGAAACTTCACCTAATTGTGTCCATTTTGGTTGCCTTTTTGCAGCCTCTTTCCATACTACCTCAGAAGTGGTTTTTCCGATTTAGCTTGTGATAACAAGCATTTGGACATGGTCTCATAAAGAGATGCATCACAAACTCCTTAAAAACACCCTTAGCAACTGTAGTACATGACGGAATGTCCAGAACAACGTGACAGTACAAATATTGTATTTAGGTGTATCTGTGTTGTATTTCATAGAGTCTCCTACTCTGTAACATGCCAGTGCAATCTGCATTTTCTACATTCATGATATCAACTATTGCTTTTTTGTAGGCTAAATAATTGCATATTGGAAAACATCACATCATGCACATATTATCAAAAACGTGAAATGGTGACTTTTGTTTGACCCCTTTTTGCAAAAATATATGATATTTTTTTACTGTGTGTGGTTAGTTAAAGACAGCTGGCTTCACTTACTGGGCCTCAGTTTTTTAGAACTGGAGAAGTAAAGTATTGAAGCCCTACTACTGAGGCATACAGTAAATCAAATCCACGTTTGAATTGTCAGTGAAGGACACGCCCTCACAAACTGCCAACACAGCATCTGCCTTCACCGGTCATAGCTCTTAACCTGAACAGCTACAGTCTGCGGTTCCACCCCTGGCCACACGGGGGCACTAGACACCCACACTGAGCCATAAACAGGAAAGAGGACTCGCTCCCTGACAGTCAGAGTCTGAAAGTCTGAAACTCTCTGCCAGTGAGCAGTGGTCCTTGTGGAACCAAGACACTCATGGTAGAAGATTTCCCAGAAAGCACTTGGAGAAGTCTGAATGCTTTATAGGGAATGAATATTGATTATATGTAACAATATAAACATGAAACCAAGTAACCATATCAACTGAATGTCTTTAAGGAAAAAAAGTATGTATTCCATGAATGAATGTAGAAGAGATCTACATTGTGTGTGTGTGTATGTGTGTGTGTGTGTGTGTGTGTGCGGGGTGGCCAAAAAACCCCACATATACTGTAAGTAGAGGGAGCGGGTAGTGAATACTGGACTACAAAAAAATATATATCCGGGAAGCGATGTAAAATGTTGGGGAAACACCACTCATTGTAAACCCAGCCAAACCCAGTCAAGAGTCAGAAACAACAACAACACCAGTGCACACATTATCCTCGGTCTACCCACATTGTCACTGGTACACTTTCCCCCCAGGAGAGACCTGGGCTACTGCCCCCCACACACAGGACATTGTGCAGCACCGTGGAGGTTTGTCATGACTCTGAGGGCAGTGATTATCCCCTGATCGACAGAACACAATGTAGGGTAAGGACTCCGATACGCTGTTATTACTGTCACGCCTGAAAAGTAAGAATCGCTGCTACTACTTCACTGTGTTTTTCATAAAGCCAAGAGGTAACCTGCAATGAAACATCCCATAAACTGTCTGCTGCTGGCCTAATTGCCAGGTGGGCCAGGGACAGAGTTAATGAAATAAAGTTGTGCCAACCAGTGACAAAGCTTTTGGGAGAAGGAAAATGTAGAGATTAAAAAATAAATATATGTGTATGTATTATTCTGTAAAGTATTGCTCGCTATTTAGCTATAGGAAGATTGAAAGCCCGAATCAGCCATTAACACATGTTTGTTCTTATCAAACAGTTTGTCCTCTCCAGCAACATATGCCTGTGATTATCGTTGTTTGTTTTAGCATTAGTCGTGCTAAAACAAACTTTTTTTCTCTCTCTCTGCAGCTTCTCCTTCAGTTTACTGAAGTTACAATCTGGCATTAAGCATTTCTTTCTCTCCTCCTGCAACAATGCAAAAACCAGGCATTGCAGTCTGAGAGGATGAGGGGAAAAGAAGACAATGGATCACTCCATGTTGTGTAAAATGTAACATTTGTGTATGTGTGTGCATGTGAATGAGTGTGTGTGTGTGTGTGTGTGTGTGTGTGCTTCTTTCCAGCAGAACACGTTTAGGCCTGAGGCCTGGAATTGGAAGCACACTAGGTCCTGCAGCAACTGCCAATCAGCAGGTCCAGATTTGCCTATAGGTTCAAAGGTCAGCTAAGCACTTAATTTCAACACTTTTTGCTGTCGTGGAAGCTCTGATGAACAAACAATCTGATATTACGAAGCTAAATGTGAAAATGTGAGAGGATTAAAAAATGGGGATTTCAAGAAAATTGAGATTCTGATTTTGTTTAAGATTTAGTTTGGGATGTTTTGACGTTGCCTTCCAAAAGTAATCAAGTTTGCTATCCTGAAATAATACCTTCACGACCCTGTTCTTTTGAAATATAATATGCTTGGCAAGCCTTTTTTGAGGCAACCCTTTTACTACAGCTATTAATTCAATCTTCACGCACCTGTGATAAATCAATGTGAAAAAAATCTACCTTTTTAAAAGGGTTCTTTCCACTACCCACATTAATTAATGATACATATATTTTACTATAAACAGTAATGGATTATTATACAGTTTCAGCATCATTGGCCATTTCCTCAAGCAATTCTCGGAAGGTTTGTCAGTAACCTGCCATTTTCAAGAAGAAACATAACTTTGAATTAAGCTAACCATTACACCACTGCTTCTCAGGTTGTTCATTGATATGCTGAATGCAAGAGGACACAGAAACCACGGAAGCCTCTACCAAATACATTTATTCTCCTTTTTGAGACTTTATCTTTCCCCTGTATAATGTTCTCCTTTCCTCCACCAACCTAGGTTGAAACCTTTGTGATTGGGTTCCATTAGATATTAGTTTTGTAGTACGGATATCCTTTGTGGTGCCTTTGTGGAATGAATTCACATTGATGATGGAGCTTTGCGATTTAAGCCACTTCTCTTATATAGACATTCCAATCATGCAGCCACATTATTATTATCCTGTGTTAGAAGTATCCTGTGATATTGCATCTGTTGTAATTTGTTGTGCTCTAAATGCACTGAATATAAATTTAGCCTCCTAGCTAATCACATTTGTTAAATTAAAATATGTATGAATAATTCATGCTTTACTGAATTTATTACTTTGTATTGGGTAATGCCAATTGAAATCAGTGTTACAGTAGTATTGAATTATTTAAATACGATTTAAACAAATCTGGCAGTGTAATTATTGACAAAGCAGAGTCAATTTTAACCATTAACCAGTCTAGACAGAATGATGGTGAAACTGCAAAGAGTTCCATCACAGGCAATAGAAAGTGGTGTTATTTATTTTTCAAGGTAATCTTCCCAATGCAATGCGCTTCTGGGATTCCTTACGAGAGTATGTGCATGCGTGCTGTTGAGAGTTACGGTGCTTCCAACTGATGTCTGAAACTAACATTTCTTTCCGAAATATCTATAGTATTTTCTTGGACAATGTCCGCATACTCTGCATATCCTCACAACTAAATGCCAGAAAATATAGGCCATTAAGATGTCAATTTTGTTCTTATTAGATTGTATTACAACAATTCTCATGGAAGTGAGAATAACCCATACATTCATGGGGAGCAGGCAGGACTTCCTGTTCTAAACTACATAGGCAGCGATTGGCGCTACATTACAGTTCTAGTTACTGGAGCAGCTATGAGACTACCGCAAAAAAACAAACATATGATATACAAAAGAAACGATAGAAATCTGTGATCATTCCCCTTTAAGATGCCTTTTTCCTGAGAGTAAAGAGCTTGGACTGGGATGTAAGGCATCGAAAGTCTTGGCAGGCACATATGTAGTTGAGAGTTATTATGCATTTTGAAAGTGTAAGAGAAGTATTTTAAATTCCCTTATGTATTGTCCCAGATTTATGTAATTATGACTGGGTAAAGGGAGCAGTGGATTTAGTTATTGAAAGAGAAAAGCAGCTGAGTTTTGTGCAAGCTCTGTTGTGTGTAAGGATGATTTGGTTAACCCACCAGATAGTATAATCTATCTGATATTAAAGATATAAAAAATAAAAGCATGAACAGGATATTATACAGAGGGATTGTCCAACATTTGCCTGACAATTTTTCTTAAATTAAAATTTGAGACTTTTCACGTTATTAATGTTAAGGCCAAACATAAGTCCATCCATAATGTCTTGTCATTTTGAGCAAAATCCCAAGTGTACAGTCATTGAAGTGGATTGTAAGAAACTGTGGACAGGGTCCACTAAACAGATCCTACGCCTCTGTCTTATCAGCATTCAGCAGGAGAAAGTTGAAAAGCATCCATAGACTAATTTCTTCCAGGCAATTCAACACTGAGGGTACATGATCATTGCTGACGCATGAGAACTGTACAACTGGGAATTGGCAGCATAAAGATCAAGGCTGAAATCATACTGTTGTATCAAATGACCCAACAGGAATGTGTTTATATTAAATATCAGTCCCAAAGGACAGATCCTTTGGGACTCCAGAAGTAAATCGTTTTAGATAGGAAGTATCTTTTGAGGTTACAACAGAGTGGTGATTGGAAAGGAATGAGTTGAAGGGTTTAGAGGGAAAGGACCACATTGTTTCAGTGCTCTAACCTGCCTGGAAATGTTATTTCTGTTTTTCTTGGCATCCAGTCAGAGATGGATATCAAGTTGGAGGACCGCGAGCCCCTGGCTGGAATAATAGTGAGCGCACTCGCCTGGAGTGTGAGTTGCCCACTGTGGCCCAGGTTCGATCCCCTGGCTCTGGGGGAGAGCCCCATTCGGGGAGCACCGTTTGGCTGTCCGCCCCAGAGGGAGGGGCAGGGGTAGCTGGCTGGAGCTCGCCGCATGCTAAGTGTCTCTGTGTGTATCAGAGGTATGGTCGACAGCTTGCACGTTTCGTCTCGGAGGAGGCGGTTCTGCACCTTTGTCACTGCCCACGGACCCAGGGCTGCAGCAGCTGAGCTCGTAGTACGAGGGAAGGGATAGTTTAGAAATAGGGTACAATTGGCTACAAAAATGGGAAAGAAATCAGGAACAAATTTATCAAAAAAAACCATCAACCACTCCAGGTTTTACCATCTGCATATGCAGTCAGTGTGAATTCATGGGGTTCTCGTGTAAGGGTTGGGCAGTGAGGATCATTATGGGCTACCCCATACCCTGGATACAGGTAGTGTCTGTCATTTTGAGATTTCTTTTTGGGCTACTGGATGTCATCAAATTAAACCTAGACAGCATCTGGACAGAGCTTGGCAATGGGGCTCCAAGGATAGGACTGACTCCCTCTTAGACACCTTCCTCAGAAAATCAGAAGCCTTTTCCCTACAGAACATTGGAGTGGCATAAGGCTGATTATACATTTGGATTCAAAAGCTTATTGATGGCATTTCGTTTTTGATTGATGAATAATTCTTATTTGATTTCAGACTTAGTTATAGTTCAGATTGGACTAAGACCGGTCTGTTTTGTGCATTGATGATATCTATGAATACATTTCAGTCATGTTTACATCTAAGTGTCCTTGCACTCTGTGGCAAATCATCGCAAAAGGCACTGCATCAAAAGCAATCCAATTGATCGGCTGATTGATTACTGCTGCACGTTGGTGGTATTGAGTTTGCACACAGATGTTGTGTTGAATGCAGATGTGGCAGTGGATTTGTACAGTACAGTCCATATTATGATAAGCTCTTAAGGCTTGGCTTCGAGACTCACTTTGAAAAACATTCACTGTTACTTATTATACCCATCCAGCATAGTTTTGGCCTTATTTCACAAAAAGGAGAATAAACTGGAACGTGTGCTGCGTTAAAAAAAGACTGTTTTAGTGTTCTCCTTCCAAACCTGCATTGCAGACGCTCCACATCACTTCCAGCTTGGTCTGAGTTTAAGGGACATTTTTGGCAGCGCCTGCCACCCTTCTCTACCCTGATTCTATCCTCTCTATTTTTTTCATTCAGTGTCTCGTGATTCAGAAGAACTGTAATAAGTGGCAGACTGTCTGGACTCGGATTACTCAGTGGGTGGTAAGGGAGAGGAGAACAAGGTTTGCGTACTTTGGCATAATTAAGCACAGTTTGTCACATTTTGGCATTTGGCATTTGGGAAAGTGGCATGTCAGACACTGTACTGTACATTATACTTACGTGTTTTCATGGGACACTGTAAATGAACATTTAATTTGTGGCTAACGTCTACAAATGTTGGGCCTGCATAGTTTTGCATAGAGGGGCAAATGATCATATAAAAGCAAACGATCATATTGATCTTTATATAAATGTCTGGTTTAAAGCAGTTAGCAACTGTAAAAAGACAGTAGCAACTTGAATTGACCAAAGGAAAAATGACCCATTTGGACAAAGTTATTAAACAAATATGTCTGGTGTAGTCCAGGATAATACTGTACATACTTTCAGTTCATTGGTTAATTTTGATCAATTTTACAGGAAATAAGCTATTTTGGTTTTACAGTTTCTGAAGGTGCTTTTAATTTACACTTGCTTTCACAGAGATAATAACAGTCTGTCCCGAAAACAGATTTCCTCAAGCCGTCCTGATCACAGTGTCAGGCACCAACGTGAAAGCCCAGTCCAAAGACCAAAAACATCCTCTTTGATCAGATCAAGTTGAAGTCCACAACAGTATGTTTTGTTTTCACACTGACACCCACTAACTCACAGCATATGTATGAAAGGCTTCGGTTCCTACCTGAGGCTCATCGATGGTCAGGCCGTCGTCGTAGTCGTAGATGTCCTGGTTCTCCGGGTTGAAGTTGTCCAGATCCACGTCGTAGTTTTCCGAGTCGTATGTGTCCAGCTCCACCTGCCGGCCCTGCCTGGAGGGCGCGGCCACGGAAGCCCTCAGGATGAAGAGTCCCAACATGATGCGCACCAGCATCTTCATCTTCATCATCATGCAGCCTGAGAGAGAGAGAGAGAGAGAGAGAGATTTCATGTCAATCCCCCCCTCGTAACGTGAGTTTGCTGCCGTAACCCTGTGACCGGCAGTGACCGGCAGTGACAAAGGCAAAGTATCGTCTCTACTGAGACGACACTCGCCAGGCTGTGGACCGTAACTCCGGTACTCCAAAGCCACTCCTGTGTGCAGCAAACTTCCTGTCGGCTTCCCTCCCCCCTCCCTGGGGCGAACAGCCAATTGCCATCCCCCTGGTAGCACTCCTGGCCAGAGCCGACTCTGGCGCGGCCGGTGGAATCAAACCCCGGTCGCAGTGGCCAGCGTCAAATGTTGTAACCACTAGACCGCCCGGGAGACCATCATCACTTATCTACACTGTGCTTGAAATTAATTTTGAGTTCTCTGGAAATAATGTGTAAATAAATGTGTAAATAAAACGTCTTCCACTGGTCTTCAGCGTGTGTGGCTTTGATTCTACCCTTTCAGAGAGACGCCAATCAAACAAAAATATTACATTGGCCAAAGGGAGTCAGGGGACAGCTACTGTCTAACACCCCACAGGGCAGTGTTTCTCAATCCATTCCTACAGGGTACACTGCGCTGCGTGTTTTCATTCCAACCAGCGCTTAATCATGCTCAAGTGATCATTAGCAGATGACCGATGCAGATGATAGGTTGGGAGCGGAGGTTGGAATTAAAATTTCCAGGGCAGTGTGCTCTGTAGGAATGGATTGAGAGACACTGCCATAGGGCAGAGCTGCCATACTGTGAAGGCAGAGGAAGGGGAGCTGAGAACAGGCTCAGAGCAGAGCAGGGCTGGTGGATAGCGTAGCGGTCTAACGCACACGTATTTGGCTGGTCCTGTATGAGTGCAAGTTGCCTATCAGGCACGCAGTTTGAAACCCATGAAATCCACTACGTCTTTGTAGCCTATATTTTTGAATACATAAAAGGGTATTTGGTTATGATAAAGTCCTGATTAATTACGTTAAGAGAGACTAGTCTTAAGGGATTGGTGGCATTCAACAAATGGCTGCTTTAACTGAATGCTTTATAGCCTATTAGACCAATCTATTAAGGAAGCAACCTAACAGAGAAGAAGCCTGTTATCTACAATCCACCTTGTGCTGTTACACTCAAATGGTACTAATTACATTGACGTGAATCAGGTAACCTGAAATGTGATGTTATTTAATGACATTTCAAGTTTCTTGATGATGAAGCTGAATCAGCATTTGTTTTTTTAGTGGAAGCAGGGTGGCAGTAAGATGTCCTTACTAATAAGATAGGAGCCGTATCTCAATGTCCATTGTTAGCCAGCTTTAATAATGGACATTATTAAATGGATTATGTACATTAGGAGTTTCCAGGGCCCTGGCCGTTAGCCCCAATCAGGGGCGGCGTTTGCCTGTCCACCACAGGGGGAGGGGAGAGGGTGAGCTGGCTCGAGTTTGCCAAGAAGCATGTAAGGGTGTCTCCAGAGCGTGGGTGGGTGAATTCCATCTCAAAGGATGCAAGGGAAGGGAAGAAAAACGGGAAAAAATAAGAAACAAATCTAAAAAATAAAACAAAATATAGGAGTTTCCAGGGACAGGACATGATTGGGTATTTAATAAGGGTGTATTTAATATGGGCAGGGTCTTCTGGGTTACTGCTGTGTTAGTTCCTCCCTTCCACACGCCAGGTGTGCACAGGCTACCCACTGTTGTCAGGGAGAGATATGCACACGCTCTCTCCTGTAGTACCGAGGGTGGCCTGTAGGGTGTGAAATTACGACGAGCTCACGGGTGAGTGCGTGGGAGGAGTGTGGTGCGGTGCTCCTCATGCAGACTCTGGTGGCACAGCAGTGACAGGATGCAGAGGCCAACGTTTGAAATTATAAATTGGGAACATTTTGAGAAAATAATGGTCAAAAAATGGTCAAAACAATCATTGTCACTGCCTGTCTAAACAGCCGGGCTTGGCTTATCACACCATTGCCATAGGTTTAGAACACATTGATATTCTGCCTTTCTCTCTCGGTTTCCAGGTGAGAGTTCATCCACCCGGAATCTCCACGGTCTCACACCCTGTCAGTGACCTTTGACCCCAAAGCCTCTCTTTTGTTCCTGTATCTTTATTTTGCTCATTCCCACCCTAAAGTATACAATGTCAAAGTTCATCTGACATGCCCGGGAAAGGAATTCAAACATAGCCTAGCCTCGGGGCTGAGATTGCGTTATTGGCAGCGTTCACTGTAGATAAAGCCTCACAGCACTGCGAGCACGCGCTGCAGATGGCGGGTTTGTCATCGACAGTTTGATTCGTTTTCTTTTAGATGGCATCCAAACTCACTTAGACCGGAGTGTTAAACTCACACCAACAAGGCACAGATGGTGCTCAATATCCATGAGCCCAAATGATCCAGAACTGCGCACTCCTCCACTCTACAGCCTGCATTCAAAGCTGCATGCTGCCCACGCTGTTGACCTGCAGACTGCAATCTTTATTCTGCTTAATCCTCCCCCTCTGGTGTGATAGGTCAGAGTTCATCTGATATGCGCTGGGAAGGTATGCTTTCATCCTGGACATGAAAAAATCATTAGGATCTCTGGACCCAGTCTCTGAGCGTCACCCGAGGCTTCTGACCAGCAATGCGCTGGACTGGAGCGTCGCCCGGGACGCGGAAAAAGTAACTCGCTGAGCTGCTTTTGGCAGTTATTGTTCAAATGTAAAAAGAAAACACATTCCCGCAGCCTTTACAAGACTCTGTAGGGATTCATAAGGGTGCTAAACTGGACTGGAGTCGTAACCGAATTCCTCGGTTGTTATTTCTCTCTGATAAAAAAGGGACTGGACAGAGTCAGAGCCAATGGGATGACAGGGAAGCGGAGGCTTTGGGGAGTGTGAGGAGTTAGAGGGGCGAGAGGAGAGATATGTGGATGCTGCACCGCCCCCCCAGGCAAGATGAAATGGGAGAGAGAAAGAGAGGTCCTGACAGAGGGCCTTTATGAGAGATCGTCTCTTTGCCCGTCTCGGCATGCAAACTCAAAATTCCACCAGGGCTTGTGGACACACCGGCACTGAGTTATGACTGCGAGGAGAGGTTTCGCTTCAGGGGGATGAAGGGAACTCTCTCATATCCACAAACAGTCAGAGAGACAGATAGATACACACACACACACACATACTCGAAAGTATGGAAAGTATATGACTTTGCAGACTCTCCTCTTTGGAAGGAGAACAAAATGTATGAGAATCACTTGCTAGTTCAGCAGAGATACATCTGCTTTGTGTTAGAAAACGTTTTGTTGTGGTCCGCCAGTGTGATGTCAGTCAGTTATAATTGCGGCGCACATTGTGTGAAGTGTCTGTGTGTGGCTTGTGGTCAACTCCTGTGTTTTTTTTGGCTATAACCTGGACATTCCAGACTTTTTATGACTTTACAATTTCTTCTAAAAAGGGGGGTTGGGGAGGGAATTAGGCTAGCCTTTTTCCTAAAAAAAAGATATGCATGTATATATATATATATATATATATATAAAATATAAACTGTAACATATACATATGCCTTATTGTATAAGGCAAAAAATTCTAGTCTAATCCCCTTCCCCAATGGTGAAATTTTTGAAGAAATTGTGTGTGTGTATGTGTTTTTGTGTGTATTTGTTGTCATTTTTAAAAACATCCTCTAACATTACATGGATTCTTTAAATAAAAAACGGAAAAAAACCTCTACACATAAAAACGGAATACAATTAAGTTCAATTATTTTGGCTTAGTCGTTTACCAGACTAATTGTATAAATGACACAACATGAACAAAGGCATACATTGTATTGTTCTCTGGATCTGTAGATCAGCATGTGCATTTTAATGTCATCTGAGTACAAAGGTAATCACACAAACCAGTGACAAAATAGTGACAACACTCTATCTAAGAGATAAGACCAGCACAACCCATGCTATCTTTAACCAAGGCCATAATCAATTAGCCAAATTCCCTTACGCCTGAAATACTGTGATCAACAGAAATAACTTTCTAATAAACTAGATTAAATAAGGTTTGGACACTATGATTCCTTAGGTCACCTGTCACCTGTAACACCGTATGTAGTTGTAACAGTCCTTTTGAATTACAAAGCCATATTTCGATCATTTCCAATCCATAAATGTAGAAGCACTGCACACACACACACACACACACACACATATATACATATATATATATACATACACGTACATGCAAGTGATCGTACATACAAGCAATCATGGAATTAGAATGATCAAATAAAATCCCCATAACAAACACAATGTTCATGTTAAGAAGCTAATCCACTCACAGCCCAGTGCTGGTGAATGACAATATTTCGGAGGGGTTCAGCCACCCTCAACCAAACTGATCAAACTGTGGAAATTAAATTGAAGCGAACAGCCCAAAGCGCTTACCTCTCTCTCCCACTTTCCAAAATGGTCCTGACTGGTGAGGTGAGGTGGAGGCGCTGAGGGTTTGGGGGGCCTGGCCAATGGCGGGGGGTTGATTGGGATGGAGGTGAGAGCTAGGGTGCTGTGTGCACACTTTTGTGCATATACGCGCTGCCAAGACCCAGGTGCCCGTGTGTGTGTGTGTGTGTGTGTGTGTGTGTGTGTGTGTGTGTGTGTGTGTGTGTGTGAAGGTATTGACACAGCAGTGAGGGCATGCTTGATTTTCGTCACTCTGCACCTTACCGATATGGGGAAAAAATACTGTAACTCAATACACAGACCCCCAATGGAGAAACACCTATTTTAAACCCAACAAGAGCAACCTTATTTTATAGGAGGGCATAACTTAATCAGTTATACGTATGAAATATTTGTCTTCCTTTTCCTGAGGTGAAAATGCAGCGAACATCACTTTCATGTGCACATCTGTTGGGCCTCCTGAACAATGGAGCCTCTGTGCTGGGCCTCTGTGAACATTCGGTGTGAAGGAAGTCTCGGCCTTGGGAAGAGCCTCTCCTCATTGCAGCGCCAGGGCCAAGAGCGCTGAAACCATATCTGCGGTGTGACTTCAGAGGCAGCCCAGGAAGAACCCAGGCCTGAGGTGCCAGAGCACTTTTCATGCGTCAGCTTTTTATTGCTGTTTGCCTTCTCCCTCAGCCGAGATGCTGAGGTTTCCTGATACAGCAATATTGCACGTGCTGGCCTCACAGCTCAAAACTGGCTCAGTAGGACTCAGTATTTCAGTGGTAGTAATGCTAGTGACAGTATTAAAAGTGTGTGTATTATGCAATAGTAAAGAACAAAAACTCTTCCATCCTTCAGACTGTGTTTGAGCAAAATGTTACAGTCAAGGTTGTGAAATATCCTTTAAAATATGCGATTTACTCCAAAGTTGTTGATGTTGTGTCTCCACATATATTATGCCTCAGAAATATGGCTCCACCTCCTGTATTCAACCACAAGGTAGGGATCTAACATACTGTCTCAATCGGTGACACTACCTGAATCTGTTATGGATTGCAGCTGTCACTCAGTTTTGGAACCCTTGAACAAAATCAAAAGAGTGAATTCAAATGGCAACGGCCAAATTCTGAATCAAGATTCTCTTCGGGTAGGCAGTTGAATTAATATAAATAAGAAAATAACCACTTCTGGCATATTTAATGTCCCTATTTTTTGACAATATTTGAAATTAAAATGTTTGTTATTCTTTATCTCAGGTATTACTATTCGCATTTGGAGTCTGTGGAAACCCATAACCCCTTGTTCTATTTATTATTTATTGATCTCCGTCCTATAGATATTCTAAAACTATAACTTTACCTAGGCACCACTCGAAGCAAGGGCTTCTGTGGAACACCTCACACAGCCGGGAATAGAATCAAAAACACCTGATTTCCCTCCACCAATGTGTTATGTTTCAAAGTGCTTTTATAAATCCTTTGTGTTTTCATACCAGCAATCGTAGTGCACATGATTTTGGGCTGAATCTGTGGGCAGCCTGTAAGACTGCTGATGGATTCCCACACTGTTAGGTTTGAAATAGCCAAGTGACCTGACAGAACTCACGTCAAGCTGGGCTATCAAAAAAAAAAAAAGAAATAAAAAGAAACAAAAGACACTAAGAGACAGAATTTCAACAACCACCAGTATCCATCTCAATTTGGGTTTCTCTTCAAATAATGTGAGGTATGATGTGGAGCTCAAGCTTTGTCTCATGCAGCAATAAATTGTATGGGGCGTGCAAAATGTGTGGAAGAGGCTTGTGGGCCGTGTGACTGAAGCGCACTCTAGGAGGTTTCCGCTTTAACTGCGGTGTCATAAATCAGAAAAACATCAAAGTCCGCACATGCCAGATACAGGTGTAAACTGCACAGCAGCCATGGGATGGCTTCCAGGCAGGATGGTCAGTGAATCCATGTGTACTGTAAGAGCAAAGCGAGTAAGTACTGGAACCACTGAAATACCTTTGTCTTGTGCAGATGTGTGTGTGCTAAGTACTCCAGAAAGGAAAATATACCTACGCTTTTTATTTTCTCTGGATTTAAAATCTTTTAAAAATGTATTTGCACAGTGTTTAATTTACACAGTATTTATTTACATGCACATACCTGTCAACCATAATAGCTTACTTGTATACAATGTTGGGGTTTTTCCCCCTGTGTTTTGGAAGTATACAAATATAGACTTATTTGAGTGTAACAGATGAAAGCTAATATGGTGAAGTAAAATTACGGTGAATTGACTGGCCATACAATTTAAAATGATGGTCATAGGAAATGATGTTCATTTACATTAGCTGGGTGGCTATTTGAGTGGCAATCAGAATGAGTGTTCAGATGTCTAGCTAGCTGTTTAGCGTTACCACAGTATCAGGGTTAACGACAGTATTTAGCTATAAGTTTGCGGTCTAGTTATGTCTCATCAGTAAGTCACCTTGCTTGGTAGCTACGTTAGTTATAGGATTCCCATCAATATGCTAACCAGTATAAATTAAAGGTTTGCTTTGAACAAATCAGTTCATTTATAGCTAATATTTAAAGTTGTCTGATGTCCACAAATTATATAATAGATTTTGGTTATCCAAATGCTTTGAAAGCTTTGAGATAAATCCAGCTCTATAAAGGGATTGGCAAGTATAGATGTGATTGGACAGACCAAAAATACAAAGGTTTTGTATCCTCAAAGTTAACATGAGATGTGATGGCATATCACAAAATTTAAGAGACATACCATCTTTCTGTGAGACCTTTTATGTGGCTCCATAGACTTTATGTTTTGATATTATCCCAGAAAAAGTCAAAAGGGTCATACTGAAGGTCTGATGGTTTTTATTGTTGCCGCGAGCCATTAGAAAGCAATTTTAACATTCAATATTCTGAACATTTACTAAGCAAAATACAGCTGAGACAGTTTAAAACATTTAAAAAAATCTTACTCAACATTATCAAAACACATAAACAGCATTAGCTTATCTTCATCAGTTACAGGAACATAATATTCTCGCCATGTGTTTGTGGTATAGCTAAAATGACATATAAAATAACATTGCAGGATAGTTGTTAGTAAATTGGCCATCTTTATTTGCACATAAGCAGTTATAGCCCATGACTAAGCCTTATTTAACCTACTGGACTTTTATGTGCAGGTGAAAATATTCTTTTTTTGTGAAACTGCAAACCCAAAATTACTTTAATAACCTACTGAGCTGACTGCTTTGAAATACAGAGAACACTTTAAATAGAATAAATTATGTCAAAGGAAAAGAATTCCAGCCTGTTAATTTCAGTAAAGACTTCAGTAAAAGTAAGACTTTCCCTACATTTAAAAAACAGAGAGCCTATACAAAGGAACAATGAGACAGGGGAAAGTTAGCGTAGGATGTAGAATTTCTTGAAAATTATTCATTTTTGTGGTAAGCAAACTTATATGGCTTTGTTTGTACACAAATAATATTTCCCATTTCTGGGGGGGTACAAATTAAATTAGCAAAGGCCCAATGTTTTGAGTTCACCCACAACATTCAAATAGCAAAAGCAGGAGTACATTTGAAATGATGGTCAATGACTAGGCACAATGGGTTGTCAATATACAGCACTGTAGTCCACATAATTGCAAACTGAACCCACATTACAAAAAAACATTGATATACAGCATCACAGTCTCATCTCATTCTCTACACACGGTCTGCTATTTCCTCTGCCATTTTGTCATCTTCAGTTCTCTGAGATACAGAAGAAAAATGTGACTGTGGTCCAATCTGTCCCTTGTGCGGCACAATGCGGAACCGATGAGGGCCTTATATGACAACGGCTCTGAGGAGTGGGAAGCAGACCATGAGATCCCTTGAGATGGGCGGTTTGATGTGGTTGCCGTCAAGGCGAAGGTAGCGGAGCCGAGGCCTGACCTCCGTGTCACTGACGTCAAGCGTGCTGATGGGCACGGGACAGATTTCACTTCCGTTCACACCTGAAATTACAAGTTTGACACTGTCAAGAGCAAGACCCTCACCTGCACAAGCAACAAAACAGTAATCTCAGTAATCTAAACAGAGACCACAACTGAATAACATTTTTAAAAGTGACTTTGGTCTGCACTCATGTTACTGATGCTTTGCCAAACTTACTTTTTATTTGGTTGTGGTCCAGATGGAGGTGTTCCAGGCTCGAGGGAAACAGAGGCACCTCTGTCAGCTGGTTGTGGGACAGCTGCAGGTCCAGGATGCTGGAAAGGTTGAAGACATTCTTAGGGAGGCCCGCACTGACTAGCTTGTTGAAGTTGAGTCGAAGGAAGGCCATCTTAGGCAAGTTCTTGAAGTACCCCGGGGGGATTTTTTCAATGGCATTGCTGTCCAGGAAAAGCTGGGTGGTGGTTGCTGGCAGGCTATTGGGCATTTTCTTCAGGTTGTTCTTGGCAAGGTTGACTTGGACTAGACCGCTGAGGCCTTCCAGGCTCTGCTCAGCCACCGCCTCGTCCTCCAGCTTGTTCCCCTGCAGGTCCAGCAGGGCCAGGCTGCCCATCCCAGAGAAAGCCCCTGCGGGAATTTTCGAGATCTGGTTTCTGGAGAGACGGAGCTGTTCCAGGGAAGTGGGCAGTGGGGTGGGGATGGTGGTCAGCAGGTTGTCCTCGATGTGGAGGTGGATCAGGCTAGTCAGTGGCTTCAGCGCGCCCTCCTCCACACCCTGGCTGGTGATCTTGTTGCGGTTCAGGTTGAGCCACTTGAGCTGGGTGGCATTCCGTAGGGCCTCCGCGGACAGCACGTCGATCAGGTTGTTCTGGAGATTGAGGTACCAGGTGTATGGTGGGATGTCGGGGATGCGCTTCAGGCTCCTGCCGTCGCAGTATACAATGTGCGGGAAGCTGGGCGGGCACCGGCACTCTTTTGGGCAGGCGCTAAGCTGTTTGAGGAAGTGCTCGTATGTCATTTCCTGTGAGCTGACGGAGTTGGCCAGAAGCAGGGCAGTGAGGACCAGGAACACCTCCATGTTAGCATTCAGCCTGTTGAGACATAAGCAGGAACGAAGTACAGGCTGGTTAACAGGAACAGGACTCAAAGGCACTGAGCGAGTGGGAGACAAAGGTCAAAGGTCCCCCTACAGTGGAGCTGAAGCTGACAGGCATCCAGCACTGACTAACTGCATGAGTCTATTCTGTTCTCGCATCCTCTTGATCCAGTATCACTTCATATTGGTTCAATGTTATGCTACAGCGTTACGGCATCTGGCAGACTAGCATCACACTGGCATCTGGCAGTCTGGCATCACACCAGACTTCCATTATTCATACATCATCTCACAGGAAATTACCTGCCCAAACACAGACAATATGACCTAGTCTCAGACATACATCTTTCCCTCATAATAGTGTGCACCCCCCTATATTCCTCTGGGGTTTATGCTGTGAGAGTGCACTCATTAACGTTTACATTTCACATTTTAGGCATTTAGCAAATGCTCTTATCCAGAGCAACTTACACAGTTTGCATTTCTTTACATACAATCCATTTATACAGCTGGATATTTTTACTGAAGCAATTCAGGTTAATTACCTTGCTCAAGGGCACAACGGCAGTGCTCCGCCTGGGAATTGAACCAGCAACCTCTCAGTTACAAGTCCAGTTCCCTAACCATTACGCTACACTGCCGCCCACAAAAAATTAAGTGCAAATTATAAAATTTTGCACTCTCGTAGGTAGGATGTTAATGTTAATCTGCTTTACTCCACAGACTGATAACATGACAGACAGACTCCACACACTCATGACGTGTTGCAGCATTTGGAGTTATAGAGGTGCACATAACATGTGTTTACCCACATCGGGACCTAGCACACCTGACTGGACCCTAACACGGTCCGTGGTTCTGCATGGCTCAGTAGATAGAGCATGGCGCCAACAACACTTAGATTGTGGGTTCGATTCCCATTGGGACCACATATACTGAAAAATGTATGCATTCACTACTGCAAATGTTTTGGGGATCAAAAGCTAAATGGCATGTATTTAACATGACCAGGTGCACCTGAGTCAGCTGAATGTGCACCACAACCAGAATACACATCTTGCTGATTAAGACCATTTCCTTCCTCATATAAAAACATGTACTTCAGCCTTTTACAAATGTTTGTCATTTGTAGATCTAAATACATTTCCCCTGCAAAATGTGAGTGGTGTTATTCTAAACATTGCTGGTGGAGGCTCAAACCCCATCATTGGTCATTGGGATTGATCTGGACTGTCATCTGGTCCTGGTTTAGATTCTTGGTGTAAGTTTTCCTCTTGCGCCTGGAGCTGATTTTCTCTCCGAGTTAGGATTTTCCACAGAGAGACAGAGATCAAAAAGAGAACAGCTGAACAGCTGGTGGGCAGGCTGGGCCCCTGGTGCACCCCACTCACCGCAGAGAGATACGACCTCTATCACTGCACAGTGTGATCAGATCCCTTAAGCATCCAGGTTGCTGCAGAGAGATCAAATCCCACAATCACCTCTTCATTAAAGAGAGATAATACTTCAAACACACCTGGGCAATTCCACAAGGGATTAGGTCACATACTCGCAGACAAGTTCATTACGTAGAGATTCAAGGATCTAAGGATCACCTGGTTTACTGATGTTTCTTGTATTTGCTGAATTCTATACAATGGATATAACACAGTCCAAACTAGATATATAGTATATACAGAGATGGAGTGCGCAGGGTATGAAATGACCAATGGCTCTTGGGGGTCCACCAGATTTTCAATAATGTGCATGCACAAGCACGCGCACGTTTGTGTTTCTCCTGCGACTATATGACTACATTGAAACAAATTATCAATTTTTTTCTTGAAATTTAACAGGGTTATTAGTCAGGCAGATAGGTGTACAAATTTGAAACAGGATTTTATTCCATTTAAATAAAAACAAACAAAACACCTGAGCTGAGGATGTCTGGGCTGGACTGGGCTCACCTTAGATGGCCAGGGGCTCTATAGGTTGGGTATAATAACGTTAGCAACTGGTAATGTTAGTGACTTGCATCATGAGTGTTAGCTGGCCTAGCTATCTTGTAAACATTCTGCAAAAACTTGCAAGAAATGGGTTTCATCGCCATTTGCAGAAATTTCTCACATTAACAAGACAAATTTGGTTGAGAATTAAACGAGTTACAGTAGATTTTATCAGGGGGAGTCTGCATCTCGGTTTTAAATTGTCATTCACACATGCATTTGTTTAGGCCCAAACTATTGCTTGGCGAACAAAAATATTTGAAATGGGTTTCTCACATTAACAAGACAAATCTGAAAAGGGTGAATGAGGCATCAACGTTTTTATATCTATGTCTACACCTACATCATGCCTCGCTTGGCTTCAGATCAGCAGTCTGAGTTACAACTCCCGCTGTGCAGCAAAGTCGTCCCAAGCGTCACTGCGTCATCTTTCCTGAGCAAAGATTTTGTAGTAACGACAAGATTGTGGTTCTGTGTGGCTCAGTAGGTAGAGCATGGTGTTGGCAATGCTTAGGTTGTGGGTTCAATTCCCACTGGGACCATATACTGAAAAATGTATGCATTCACTACTGTAAGTCGCTTTGGATAAAAGCGTCTGCTAAATGGCATATATTATTATTATTATTAAGATCCGCCTGCTCGGGACGGGTCCACTTCACCACCACACACACACAGAAGTAATGACGATGACGGTGATCAGGCGAGCAAGCGGTAATCTTGGCTTTGTACAAAATCTTTGCTGTACCGAAGTGAAGATTTTATGTACAGTAGTTCAGTATTACACTGAATCAGTATATTAAAAAAATACAACTCAGACTCAGAACAAAGACAGAGGTCATAACCTCAGTGTCCTCAGCGGTAGATATGGCCATGACCGAGAGTATGCATATTTGCTATAGTTCGCATTCTTCTCTTTAATGGGCATTTATCATTTTTACATATAAATGTAGTTAATTCCCAAAGATCATATCAATGTTAATTATGCATATAATAATAGACCCTGAAAACAATACAGCCTGTTTCTCATTTACATGTACATACTGTGTGCAGTATTAAAAATTTCATTATAGTGTAGGACCACTTAAAAATTGTAGGACATTTCTGCCAAAGGATGAGTAACGTTTTACTGTAATGTTTTTAACAGTTTAACGTTTTACTGAATGCCACCAAAAATGTCACCTGAATTTCACACCTAATTAAATGTGTGATTGAAGTAAATCACAAGAAGTTGATAGCATTAATTAATTTTGAGCCGTTGATAAATTACACACACATCCCTTTTAAAATACCTGCCACATGCACACACCCACTGCCGGCAGACCCACCTTGAGAACTCTTAGTGTCTGTCCTTCTGTCCTGTTTTACAGCAGGGCTCTGGAAATGAGCATCGGGAGGGGGGTTGCATTACCTTCTCCCTGTGCTTGTAGAGGCTGCTGATACGGGGTCGGTTAATTTGGGGACAAAAAGAGATCCTCTCAGCCAATCACAGTGACTTGAGATCAAGGGTCTATGTGGAGCAGATCCGTCTTAAGGCTTGCCAGAGTAGAGTGGACATGGCCCATTTACAACTGAGTTAATACAGACCACCTCGTCCCCATACTAACCTCCCCACCCCATCGTCGTCCTGGTTATGTGCAGCCCCCAGGCACTCTTTATAGACATCCTCTCTCTCTCTCTCTCTTTCTGTCTCTCTCTCTCTCTTTCTCTCTCTCTATATCTCTTTTAAGACTGACATTGATAATACATGTGTTTTTCATTTTTGTTTTGTTTCAATTCCAAGACAATCAGAAAACAGGCAGCCATGGTGTAATTTAACCTTAATCTTAAGATTTATGAGATCTTAAAATGCGCATGGTCTTGGTTTTCCATGAGATGAAGCTGAATTGCATAGTCATCTTTTTTTCTGTTCTGTGCCCTGTGTTTCCTTCTGATTTTAATTCACGTAACCCCAATTTCAGTAACCAATGCTACCAAACATGGAAAAGATACATAGATCCTTTAGAATTTCATATAATTTTTTTTTTGATTTTGACAATTTGGAAGCCAATTATACCCTCTATTTATTTCCATTAACCCTCCCCCCACAAACTTGCCGCCCATCTTTATGGGGCAGGCTACTCTCTGATCCGCCTCCTTCCAGATGGAACTCACCGACCCCCTTTCTGGAGACACCCTTACATGCTTCACAGAGAGTTTGTGCCGACCACCCTCCCCCCTCCCTCAGGAGCGGACAGCCAAATGCCGCTCCCGATCTAGGCTAATGGCCAGGGCTGGTCTGGCAGACGGGTTCCGAACCGGGTCCCTGATATGCAGCTCACACTCATACAGGACCAGCCAAATATGGGTGCGTTAGACCACTGCGCTATCTGCCAGCCCCACACATAGATCCTCTTTGAGTGTTATGTTCTGATCTTGAGGAACATCAGCAGCTTCTCTGTAAGCCTGTTTTGAGGTTGTATGTGTTCTAAACCCAAAGCAACATGAGTTCCACTCTCCAACATCAGGATAAGGCAACCTTACATATTTTTATAGGATTGCTTTTATCCATGCTTAATTCTTTGTTCTTACCTCTTACTGTGTTTTATCTTTTATGTATTTTTTATTTATTTATGTTTGCAATTTTATTGTTTTTGAAAGGAACAGCAACAAGATCTAAATAAAACAAAATGATGTCATCCTATTTTTCTAGAAGTTATTTTCAGCAATGTTGAACTTTCAGCATAATTTAAAAAACTGTGAATTAAAAAACTTCAAAACTAGGATAAGGACAAAAATAGAGATCGAGATTAACAGGCAGGTCAGTTGTAGTCAGGATGGTAACTGGTTCTGTGATAAATGTGCTTTTATTTCCATTGACAGTGACAGAAAACCTAAATGGTCCTTAATCCAGTTTAATTGGTTTATCAAAGCAAAAGGGAATTGTAATCCCAGTTTATCTATTGTTCCTGTAATAGAGGACCTTGTCTTCAGGAAGAGAACATACACTGAAGTGTCACTCATATGTAAATGTTGCCCCTGAACAGATCTGCTTACTGCATCACATGCCTCACATCTATGCTGGATCTGTGTCAAGACAGCAGACGAGAGGAAGAGTGGCTGAATAAACCATTCGCTGATCTTCAGTGCTGTGATTCTCATGTTCAGCTCTAACGTCCTCTTTATATAAATCGTTCATAACTCATTAGGGGAGTGAACCCACATTTGTGCAGCCCGCTTCCCATATTCCTTGTCTTTATACAGAGACATGAACATCTAAGTTACTGAACATCTTTCATCTGCCATATTTCACCACAGGTATATATTTTTTCAACATAAGAATCCTTCTTCATCCCACTGTTGTGAGTGCATGGCCAACTGGCTCCATTTTGGTCTCATCTCACCATAACACCTGGTTCTAATTGGAGCATACTTCCTGCTAACTGTGCTCAGAACTTGGAACAGGCAACACATAAGAAATCCTTCCAAACAATGACTTGTAGTTTCTAAATAATAAGGACCAGATTTAGAGAAATTATTCTGCTTGCATTGCTCAGTAAAAAAAAGGTAATAAGGGCTTGCAAAAACATGGAAATTACAGTACTAACTAGTTTTCTAGACCTGCTTTTGCAGATTGTATCATGGCATGCTGTTGCCCTTAATGCAGATGCAATTATTCAATACATTCGTACATATCACTGGCAACAAAGCACTAAACCTCAGTGGAGATTTGACAAATTAGGTCCATTAAGTAGTTTTTGTGAATTTACTAAATCTAATGTTCAGCTCAAGCCTTATTACATATATTGGTGTGAGATTTAAGGAGGTAGTTTTGAACACATAATATTATTGAACAATAAAGAAAGTCAATATTTTCAGTTTTGAAGTCTGACTTGAATCTGTGTGGAATTCTGTTACTTATTCAGTTCATGATTTATAATTATGTAAATATTTATATAATTATATCCTTATTATGATGCCTTTATTTGAATTGCCAGCACAGTTCTCTGTGGACACTGGTTTGCTAATACTTAGTTAGAATTGGTTATAGTTTCCACAAGCCCTTCCCCTCTCAGCCAAGAACAGTGAAAAGTGTTCTGAAAAAACATTAGCTGAAACAGATATTGGCTGTAAAATGTATAGTTGTTAATCAGTGCTTTTGGCAAATAACACAAAAACCTTAACATCTATATCTCCAGGCTTTTCTTAATTTAAGTAGTTAATTTGATTGATAGGTATGTAGCCCAATTCATTTTAAGGAAATATAATATTATCCAAAAAAGGGTGCCCCCCTAGCAGTATATCTGCCTGTTTCTGACCTTATCAGAACTTCCCTATAGCTGATTAAGTGTCCCATGCCAAGCGCTTTGAGTTCCCTGGAAGAAAAGCGCTATATAAATCAAATTATCATTCATTCATTCATGACACAGTATTCCAAAATACTTTCCTTTTACTTCCCTGTGAGAACAGATAATAAACTAAATGATGTGGATTGGGGGGCCTCAGAGAGTGTAGCGGTCTAACGCACCTGCTTTGACTTGTGCTTTGCGAGTGTGAGCTGCCTATTGTGGCCGGGAGCCCCAATCGGGGGCGCCATTTGGCTGTCCGCCTCAAGGGGAGGGGGGAGGGTGAGCTGGAACGAGGCTCGCTGAGGACTGTGGAGAACTCCCCTGTGGACAAAATAATAGTCAAGTTCTGTCTTGGAGGAGGCGAATCATCGCCTTGGATCATCTGTCTGATTGGAGGTGCTATTCTTATGTGATGCCAATAGCTATGATAATCATCTACAACTTTGTTATGATCTTAGTATAGCACCGTATCAAATTAATTCAAAGAAAAAAAAATTTTTTAAAAGATGAGAATACATTATAAACACTGTGCTGTTGCAGTATTTATGTTCAAAATATGAAAGTATGCATTTCCAGCACCAATGTAACTGAAATGTTTTGACAAAGGACTGAGATTATTCCAACTAATCCTCAAAATTTATAAATTATAAACAAGGCTCCATTCAAAAGGAAGGTTAACACGTGAGGGACTCATCAGCAAGGGGCACTTTATTTTAACGATGCTGGAAACTGGACGCCATAGCAACACACAAAGCCATTGTTTAGAGCCAAAATGGTTGCAACCAGCAGCCCCCTGCAGCGCTGTCATAACAACAACAACAACAACGTTGTCCTCCCAACAACATTAACTGACATGGGGAATTGAGCAGAGTGACTCAATAACATTGTTAGCAGCAACACATCCCCTTTGTTGTGAAAATCAATGGAGCACCAGTAAATAACCAGAGGCGATCTCCTTGACAGGAAACAAAGGCATACAAAGTGTAATTTGTGCTCTAAAAACAATAAAGGCACAGCTATGGGAAGAAGTCTGAACCTCAAATAGAATGTTCTTTTTGAAAAACGAATTCCCGGTGCCAGCATTGTTGTCTAGAACAGGAAACGTGGTAACTAAAATAATGGGAAACTGGGCCGCTCAGCATTTTTATAGATGACCCTAAACATGATGGGATTTTAATTGCGTAACTCAGCAACCACACTTGTGTGGAAGCTCCTGCTTTCAATATACTTTGTATCCCTCATTTACTCAAGTGTTTCATTTTATACAGTTTTATACAGTTTAATTTGACAGAAAAAGCTACAAGACACATAATTGGGCAATTGTAGGTGCATATATATGCAACCAAATAATTTGAGCAATTTGGGGAGTTTTATTTTTTACGACTCTACAGAAGTATATCTCAATGCTCTAGAATACTGGAGATACATACATTAGTGACCTCCAAGTCATGAAAAATGAAATTGATGAAAGCCAATATAATTACTTTTTAAATATAAAATAATAATATAATAATATAATTTTTAAAACAGGCTATAAAATTGACATTACAAAAATATGCCAATGAAGTACATTAGACACAAATACAAAACTAATACAAATACAGCAACTGTTTATTACAGTCCTGCAAAGTACTGCAATATTCTGGGGGGGTCACTTAAGTTATACTGTCAGAATTAGTGGACAGTCAAGAAATAACAGCGTTACTCTTAACTGTTGGAAAAACACCAAAACACAAGAGCACATGGGGTACAGTTTAAACACAAATGCCTATATCCCTGTCTCTTAATAAAGCAAGGATAGTCACGTTTATGAATATGGGCAGACTTACATGCCATGCTCTGGCACTCTGAGATATCATCAACTGAGCTGCAAAAAAAACACAATCTGTGGGTTTTGAAAATATAATATATACCATTTAGCAGACGCTTTTATCCAAAGCGACTTACAGTAGTGAATGCATACATTTTTCAGTATATGTGGTCCCAATGGGAATCGAACCCACAACCTAAGCGTTGTCAGCACCATGCTCTACCTACTGAGCCACACGTAATCTTCCTAATGAAATGTCACAATGATGGTTAACCACTGGACGCATCTGTAAGTCGCCCTCGTCCTAACATGTTGACATTAAAGCATCCTCATCTGTTCCACCGCATTTTCCATTGGCTCAGCTTCAGCGACAACTGCGTCACGATCACACCGCTGCCACTGAACAGCTGAGGCCATGACAGGCCGTTAAGTCAGAGGAAAATGTGAGCAGTGATGTAATGCATTTCTGTCGATATTCAAACCCTTCAAGAGACACATAATGCGATACAGGAGAAGGACCCTGTCTTTTCAACGAAGCAACAAAAGATACCTGTTTTTCCCAAACACGCAGCGGTTGTCTGTGGGGTGGTGAGGCGTGCGGGAAGGGGTCTGGGTGCGACGCTCCCCTCCGTCCTGATTGAGATTCTGAGTTCTTCCTGCAGAGGAGACGCGTCTCACAGTGGCTCCCATGTGTTTGTGGTGAGCCTTATTCGATTTTTTATTGTTCTTGCTATAATTTCCTCAAGGCTGTGTGTTTGACACTGACTAGTGGCGGGGGCAGGGGGTTATCTTTCGTGAGCTTGCATTGGCTGCCGTTTGCCAGCCCATGGATCTACGCTTTGCTTTTCTCTTTTTTCAAACTTTTTTGAAAAAAGAGTCAATCCAGCGTTTATGCTTTGGGTCGTTGTGTTAACCCTTGCACGGATGCTGGACAGCAGCATGGCTCATCGGGGCTGCTGCCTGCCCTTCGTTTGAGACGGCTATGTGAGGGTCACATCTCACATCTCTCTCTCTCTCTCTCTGAGAGTTCGGGGAGAGGACAGAGGGAGATGCAGAATGCAGAGTTTTTCTGTCCTGCAGATGGAGAGAGAAAATTATTTGGGGATAGAGGTGTGTGTGTGTTGGGGGGGTTCTCTGTGGAGCAGAAAGCCCCTTATTCAGGTTTAGTATTCAGCTGTATGAGTGGATTTCTCCATGAGGCAGTTCTAAAACCAGGACCATCTGGCCCTTCAGCTGGTTGGTGTCTCAGGGAGACAGAAAACACATGGAGAAGCAGGGAGCTGCTGAAACACTCATTAAACATTCCCAAAGGCAGGAAAGACTTTGACTTAGGTGGGATATATCACCTTCACACGGATATGAAAGAAAAGGGAAGAGGTTGTGATTCATTGACTAAAATAAGTCACAATCTTCTGTGCACGTGTCTGTGTGTGTGCATTTGTTCACCCATACACATGCACATACACACAAACACACGTGCGCACGTGCACGCACACAAGGAAATCACCGTATTTTGAGTTTTCCTCATTTAACTTTTGTAAGCACACTTGAAGTTGGGATTGTTAATGTTAAGGAGGAACTATACAATCAAGGTTATGATGACACCTGGATTCAAAGTGCTATTCACTTTCCTCCTGGAAAGGAATTTAAAAAAAATAATGAAATCTTTAAAGAACCTTCTCAAATGGTCTCTTCAAAAGACCACCGCATATTAGAGACATATTAGTTAAAGCAGACTTGCCGCCAATCAAACAGTATAATCTTTTACAAGATATTTCAGATGGGAATGATAAGTGCACATGTGCTGTTCCCAATGCAGTCCACCCTTCTGGCAAACAAATAAAGATAAAGGGTGTTATTACTTTTATGCTACTTTTACTGTTATAGCGTGACAAATATAATGTATTGATGTGGTCTTGTGGCTTTGCTTAGATTGGTAAATGTATGTTTGAATACAAGAACAAATGAAAATAGAAGCAGTATCAGGACAAAAGGTTTAAAAATTGGTTCCTGGTATGAAAGGTAAAGGTTATGAGGAAAGATTTAAGACATTTAATCCATTCAATCTTAGCAAAGGGAGACTAAGGGGGATCTGATTTAGGTTTTTAAATTCCTAAAAGGGATTATTAACAAGGTGAACTATCATATATTTTTCAGGTTGAGATCAATTAGCAGAACAAGTGCTAGGGCACAGGTGGAAATTAGTTAAAGGTACATTTAAACTGATATCAGGAAGTACTATTTTATACAGAGTGTTTTCAATGTGTGGAACAGCTTGCCAGGTCATGCAGTAAAGGTAGAGACACTTGGGTTATTCAAGTCCAGGCTTGATGCGGTGCTGGATATTCTCTAGACTGTAGGTAAATGATGAGCCTAGATGGGCTGAAATGGCCTGTTCTCACCATTATGTATTCATATGTATCCAATTGCGGCACATTGCATCCTTGCACTAAGTTTGGATAGAACATGTCAAAACTCCCTGTGGGGGAGGCGATATAAACTCTGTAATTAAGCAGAGAAACTTTTGGGATGTATACACTTGGAACCTTGTCTCCTGGTGGTATTAATGAATATTGTGACATCAAGCCCTTCTTTATTATTTAATTTACTTCATACATTTATTTTCCATATTCACCAGGGGCTGTATGTACAAAGCCTCTAAGATTAGGAGTGCTGATCTTGGATCAGTTTAGCCTTCTAGCTCATAATTGATATGGTTAGGATATGGACAGGGGAAACCTGATCCTAGATCAGCACTCCTACTCTTAGAATCTTGGCACATACGGCCCCAGGTCTTTATGATAACAATGCTAAAAACATTTCCTAGATATGGAAATAATGACTGATAATAACTAATACATTTTAATTTTGCAATTGCAACAAGGGTTCCCTTTATATTATAACAAAAATGACTTTGTATTATTTCCATCGAGCTAACATTTATGACTGTATTTCACACTTGTACATTGATTGCACATTTTTATTTATATTTTGGAATATTTATTGTAGTTGGCATTTCATTATTGGCACTTACTTGTCTTGCAATGATCCTGGATTATTTATGTCACTGTTTGTGCTGTATGACACCATTAAAGGGAAAAGCTCAAGGCCAAATGTAAAATATGGAGAACTCTCAAAGAAAGCAACAAAATATATTCTTTGGATGCTATCTATTCCTCATATTTTGCTGGCAGAATGGACCGTGTTCAAAAAAATGTTTTCCTTTCCTTTTAAAATCAGCTATTGTTGTTCCAAAATGCGACTGAAATGTTTTATTTCATTCCAGTCAGTCCCATCAGGACCCGGAGGACCCAGTTAACCACCCCTCAGCGTTCAGAACCGATCACGTTTAGTCAGGCCCTTAGCATGCACAAAGTGTGCACAGGAGTTAAGGCAGAACGGAGACAGTGGGTCTCCTTCTCTCATTTCTTCTTCTTTTTCCTTCCATTGGAAGGAATGTGCGAGTGATGTCCTCTCCTCTCCAAACAGACTCTGACCCCTCGGCACATGGGAGTGGGCACCAGATGGGTCTGATTCAAGACCCGCCAGAGATTAATGAGGTCCAGAGTATGAACCCAGAGATTTACGAGGTCTTCCACCGAGGCACTGATGGCCTATGGGCCTCCGGGCCGCGTCATGACACACTTAAGCCTTCCGCTGCTTCATCTCCCTTCCTGTTGATTTATTTCACAGTCTGAGCGAGAAGCTGTGCATTCGAGAAGAAGATCAACAGGGTTGTAAAGGAGAATGTGTGTCCCCCCCACACAATGGATACACATTTTATTACTTATTACTGTCAAATTCACTCGAATAGCAGAAGCACAGACCTTGGAAAGAGCACTTGGCCTTGTTGGAGATATTGATCAACAATAAAAAAGAACACCGTAGTCCACATATATAACTTTTCAACTGATTTTTTTAAACACAGTAAACAGTGATAGACACTACTGTGTAAAGCAACAGGAAGGCCAAAGTGGTCAAGGAACAAAATAGATCATTTACAACCTAATGCATTCACAGCAGGACATGTTACCACGACACTGCAGCTATGCCATGCCACAAAATCTGTCCTTTCTGTAACACTGATTGATCTTAGCATCCAAACTGTAGATGTTCATTCATACAGGTGTGGGCTAGACAAACTATCAGGTGTCTCTCCCGATGGACAGAGGAATGCTACACATGTTATATTAATAAATATGATATGAGCAATATGAAAGTTATGTACAAGATCAGATATGAGTGAATGGATTTAACATGGTAAAATAAATCCATGCGCAGGGTATGTATTTAATAGACGTTTAACCAGCAAGTGTTTTGGGAAATATATTTTATTGATTTTGTTATGTACAGTGGATTTCCCAGCCATGAATGGCTTAGGGATAAGAAGAAACAACAAGGTAGATCGTGTACAAACTCATTCTCTACCAGAGTATGGCAAAACAGGGCAACCATGAAAAACCCAAAAAAATTAAAACGCTATGTTTTTTTATCATACAAATTTACCATGAGTTTCATGCAAATAATGGAAAACAAGTTTTTGCAGCATGTATAAGTGATGTGCAAAACACTTCAGCGTTTTTTCTTCATTATGGAACATTATGGAGAGTCAAAAAAACAAAAGAACCCTGCTTTTGGATGAACATTTACAAAAACATACAACATACCAGCTGAAACATACTGGACCCCCCAGTGGGGTACAGACCTATAGACATCTGTGAATATTTTGTTTATGGACCTAGTCTGCAAAACTGCTCTATGTGTTGTCTTTTGGTTCCTTCTTGGCAGGATGGAAAACTGGCTTTGCAGCAGGATCTAGGGTGGGTGATATATTTTTTTATTGTGTCCAGGAGGAGGAGGAGGATGATGATGAAGACTGAGGAAGGCCTCTAGTCTGTGGACTCCACGGTGAGCTCAGCAGCCTGGCGGAGGCAGTTGGACGCGTCAAAGGGCACACTGCTGCGAGATAAGTTATTCCCATCCAGGCGCAGGTGTCTCAATCTGGAGTAGTTGAGCGGCCCGATGACCTTGCAGAAGCTTCCAAGGTCAAACTCTGAGGGAACACAAAGAAACAAAAGAAGGGCTTGTAAGACAAGCAGTTATAGAACTCTGATTGCCCGATCACATTTACAAATTCTTTAGGAAATAAAAGTAGAAATAGATCAAAATGTTGCTTCAAAAACAGTTAGATGGAGGCTAACAGGCTAAGTTAGATGCAGGCTAAATCAGATTTAACCAAAATCAACTCTTCAAACTCTGTTTGTGAAGGAAAAAACAAACAGTTGCATTTATTTGTAAGAGTTAAGGGACAATTCAATCCGGGTCAAAGTGAAGACAAACCCTGGGTGGGAATTATTTCGTTATTAATGTGTCTAAATGAACTGAAGGTGGTACCAGCTCTGGTGTGTGCTATCTAATTACACCCCATTTCAAAAGAGCTGCATTAGGTAAGGGGGCGCGATCCACTCACTGCTGATCTCGTTGACCTGTAGGTAGAGGTTCTCCAGGTTCTCATTGACCTCTGGAATGGACTGGAGCCCGTTGAAGGAGAGGTCCAGCTCGATGAGGGACGATACGTTGAAGAGTCCCGCCGGAATGCCGGCGTCCTCCAGCTTGTTGTGGGAGATGCGGAAGTACTGCAGCACTGGCAGCTGCTGCAGGTAGTCCTCGGGGATGCTGGCGATGTCGTTGTGGTCGGCGTAGAACATCGACACGGAGCTGGGAATGCTCACGGGCAGCTTCCCCAGCTTGTTCTGGCTGATGTCCAGGTAGACCAGGGACTTGAGCCCCTTGAAGGCCTCGGCGATGCCCTCCGTGGTCAGCTCGTTCTCCTGCAGATGGAGGGAGGTCAGGTTGTCCAGGCCCGACAGTGCACCCGGGGGGAGCTTGGACAGCTTGTTCCCGATCATCTTCAGCTCCGTCAGGGACTTAGCCAGCGGCCCCACAGGCTCCGTCAGCTGGTTGTAGCTGAAGAACAGCTTCTCCAGGGAGACCAGCTTGTCGAAGGCACCCTTCTCCACGTTGCCGGTGGCGATGTGGTTGTTGTCCAGCACGAGCCAGCGCAGGTCGGTGACGTTGACGAAGGCACCGGCCTTGATCTCCTTGATCTGGTTATTCTGCAGGTAGAGGTACTTGATGTTGGGGGGGATACTGGGCATAGCTTTGAGGCCCCGGCGGTCACAGTACATGGCAGTGGGGAAGTTCATGGGGCAGTCACAGTTCTCGGCACAGTTAGGCCCCGATGGGCCCAGCAGGTTAGAGGGGTAGCTCTCATAGTCATAGTACTGACACAGGGCACTGCCGATCATCAGGGCCAACAGAGGTACACTGAGCGGACTCATTCTGCCTCCGAGTTAAACCTGTCTGGGGAGGATTAGATGAAGGAATAAACACGTCACATTCATCAAAGTCCAGTCATATGAATCATTATTACTGTTGTCTTTGTACTGTGAATGCCTGTCATAGAGATGATTGCAGCAGAAATCATCATGAACTAGTTTCTGCCAACCGCTGTGATATATAAAAATATTTTCAATTCTAATCCCTGTAGCTATGTAGTTGACGTCATTGATAATTAATAGTAGAGAAAAAAATATTTTAATATTAATATTATCATTGTACTAAAATCTTGCATCCTTTCTATCTAAAAGGACCTTTGGTAATGCTTTACATTAACTCTATCTACATAAAGTTTATAAATGCTTATGAATGTATTGTGTGTGCGCCATTTTTAGGTCTGCGATTCTTGGGTCAGACCTATCCCAGGTTGTGACATAATGCATACACAGGACTGTAATGAATGCATCACGAAGAGCTCAGTATGCATTCATAAATAGGCTCTGTTGATCATTACATAACAGCATCATTACATGTAATGTCATGTACAAGGAAAACATGCCATAAAGCATTCATAATGCTCTATGTAATTGTAATGTACCGTTTTTTAATGCTCATGAATACATTATGAATGCTTTATGCATATAGAGTTAATGTAAAGTGTCATCAGACCTTCATGCTCTGTAAAGCCTGCCATGCTGTCTCTTGCATGCTGAACAATTCTTACATTTAGTTGAAGACTCCATGGGAAAAACAATCATTTGAAAGTATTTTATTTCATGGATATAAAAAATAGGTTTCTGTTGATCACAAACCATTATATATTTAAGTTCACTCTGACCAGCTAAGGAATTTTCAGCCCTATTCATAATATACGGGATTACGCACATTCGGAAACTAGTGCCATCAAAGATAACCATAAGACATGCCAGGGATCTGTATGATAATGTGTTAGTAAAACCCCTTTAAAAAGTAGTAAAACTAGTAAACCCCTAGTAAAAAGATCTTTAAAAATTGTACCAACTAACTGCAATGTAGGACAAGAATAGCAAAGAATTTCAGCAAAAGACAAGGATTATTAATTCCCAGCATCCTGTGTGGTTAGGCTAGAATATTTAGGACAGCTTTACATAAAACTAATATTCCAGCGCAACAGCTGTGTTCAAATTTAGTACCAGTGATAATTCACTCAGACTGAAGTAGAGCATGCAGATATCCTGATTGTCACATCATACACATCAGCCACATCCCAAAAATACACTTTTCGCAATGAATCCTGCACAGAGCCAGGCTGAATCCCAACTACTTCTGTACGACCATGCGAAGCATCACCATCTGTCACACAGTATTTATGAATCTGAATTCCCACAGTCTACACTGTTTTAAAAAAAAAAAAAAAAAAAAAGAAAGACTAATCACAGTGTACACAACATGTTCTGTAGACAAGTAACGGATGTGCGCTCACAGAATCCACAATTCAGCTAGGTCAAATATAGCAAAAATGCCATCGAGTATAGATAACTACCCACCTGAACAACAGCTTGCACAGGTGTGTTAATGTACTTACCTTTCTATCTCTCTCTCTATCTCTCTCTCTCTCTCTCTCTCTCTCAATCTCCCTCTCTCTCTCCGTCTGTGAAAACAGAAGGGCTCTCACCTCGACTTCAGCAGCAGGTAGAGTGGTATGGGGAGAAGCAGATGCGGATCTCAGGAGGAAGAAAGAGGGGGAGTGGGAGTCTCTTGCCAGACCTCTGTGGTCCTGGACTGACAGAAAGACAACAGCCAAAGTGGAGCCATGCTGCACTTTAAAGCAACTATGTCATCAGTATGGGTTTACGGCACGGGCATCCATGAAATATGGCCCCTCTAATGAGGTACAGGTGCACCCATGTGACGCAGAACATCTGTTGCCTGGCCAAGGCTGTAGGATTTCACACAGAAGGCAAGGCACCATACCTGTCTACCTTCCAGCGGTGTTTATTTTCTCTGACCCTCACTCATTCCTGAAGTCTATTTCATCTAATTACCCCTACCCCTTACAGCCTTCTGTTATATTTATTCAAAAGTGCAGATTCGGGGCAAGGTTTCTTGTAAAACAAAAGCGATCAAACTATGGATCCTTGAAAGACACATGAGAATAACTTTCCTTTTACTGGGAGCCAGACGCCTGTGTCTAATAAAGTTGAGATTTCGGCAACGGCGAGGAGTTATAAGATGAGAGAATGGGGCACAAAGAACTGATATAGCCCCCACCACTCCGGCCCCCACCCCGTTGAGCTTTGTTTTGTAGCCCTAGCCTTCCCGGGGGAAAATGTGTACCACCCATGTCCAACTCCAAGCATATGCCGGGTGTAAATCAATCAGACACTCACAGCCTTGTTTAATCTTCACATACATCAAAAGGATCCCTGCTACACATCAGCGAGCGTGCAAAGGCCACGCAGTAATGATCAGGGGGACGAGTCCTTTTTTGGCTTCAGAAGAAGACTCCCCACCCCCCATCCCACACCTCCACACTTCTAACAACTCCCCCATTTTAATGTCAACCAAAGCCTGGAATAGATGAAGACAATCACGCCACCAATGGATGCACGTTTAGATGCTTATTCGCATACGAACATTTTAATAATTAGCTCTAGTACAAGTCTGGATGGGCTGAAGGAGCTTCTCATTCAAAGCAAATGTGTGGTTCTCTGTGGCTCAGTTGGTAGAGCACGGCGTTGGCAACGCTTAGGTTGTGGGTTCAATCCCCACTAGGGCCACATATACTGAAAATGTATGCATTCACTACTGTAAGTCGCTTTGGATAAAAGCATCTGCTAAATGGCGTATATATATAAAAAAAGGGGAATCCTATGCCAGTATTCAACAGCTCTTCAACAGTGGAGACAAACTAATGGTCTTAATCACGAGTGCTCACTCCTGAACCTGGCCTTGGAATTTAAAGCTCTCATTGAGCAGCAACATCACAAAATGAGAAAAGTGTTTAAAGAGGAACTTTAGTGAAAGTTTATCACTTGGCATGTTGTATAATAGGTATGAAAAATCACCTTGATGACTGAGGCTGATGTTTCCAAAGTGCATTTAACCCAGAGCCAAACCCAGCCTTCTGGCCGCTGTTGAAAGAACTGTAAGAGCAGCTCCTGGCTGTAGCTATAAGTCAGGGAGGTAGGAAGCGGATATGTCTCAGACGAAAGAAATGTGTCAGAACAATGAAATATTCACCATGCACAAATCGCACATCTTTGAGCTCTGACAAAATATGCCTGCAACATGCCTGGTGTCTTCAAGCAATCAGGGAACTCACATTTCAAGAAAAATAGTTCCTCAGACAAGTTAAATATCAGAAATTGGTCCCACTTAAAAATGAGGCCTGAATACCTGTGAAACTACACTTTAACTACAGAGGTAGGTACAGAGTAACTCCTGTGTACATACTCATTGTTATTTAGTACTCCAAATCATTCCAAATTCAGCTGCACATATCACCACCTGCACCAAGTCCAGTGATCACATCACACCCATTCTCATCCAACTACACTGGCTCCCTGTGCAATACTGGATTGACTACAAAACCCTCCCGCTCACCTTTAAAGCCCTTCACAGCCTAGCCCCCACTTATCTCTCTGATCTCTTCCAGGAGTATAACCCCTCCTGCTCCCTGCGGTCCTCCTCGGCTGCTCTTCTGACCATCCCCCCCCTCCAGACACTCATCACACCCTACACCCCAGCCAGACCCCTCCGCTCAGCCTCCTCTGGCAAACTGACTGTCCCATCCCTCCGGGCGCCCAGCAGCCGCTCCTCGCGGAGTCGGGTTCTGGTGACCCACTGGGTACAAACAGCAACAGCAACAACTTTCAACATATACCATGATTAAAAAAAATGATGGTTTTCACCATATACCATAATAAATAACTGACCAAAATCATGACCATTTCCCTCTTTAACGGTAACTGGTATATCATGGTATTTTTCATGTAAAAAATGCATTTCATAAAAATTCAACCACTCATCACTGTGTTAGACACACATTGCAAGGTAACGATGGAGGATGAGTACCTACCTACTGCCAGAGGAGTCAATGCAGCATCTAATATTACTGTTAGCAAGCTAGCAAGTTTATTTTCAGGGGCATCATCCTCCTTGCAATTAAATGCAAGTGATGCTGTTTTTCTTCACAAACAATATTTTGGTGATTAAAAAAAGTGTGTTTCATATCCATTTTCCATTTATGAATGACACATTTAGCCTATCTAATTCTGGATAAATAAATTGCAGGACATAGATGAAAATACTACTTTAGGATGTGCTGAAGCCAAAAGGGACAACACAAGATGATTTCTAGGGCAAGCTCCATGGGCTTGTCCAATCTGCTGGAGTCCAAACTCCAGAAACACATCCAGAGAGTTTATTTTGTTTGCCGTTGTATATTTTTCCGTCTCGCTGTAATTGCTGTGCACATTGACATTTCAAAGTTAGAAGTTACATAACCTTTTTTATTTCCCTCCATGCATCCATCAGAAACAATTCTGAATTTACACTAAGTGGCGTGTTTATTTTTAAGTTCCAGTTTGATGTTTAGATTACATTCCATGCCAGGTGCCGTCTCCAAGGATTGTCTCCAAGTAAGATTTTCAAAATATCAAACTGTTTCTTGCCCTGCAGTGTCCATATTCTTCAGTTTTATCAAATGTTCTATAAAATATTAATTAAACTTATAAGTAAAAGATTGACTCAGCTATTGTTTTAAAGTGAAAAACAGGTTATATGCACTGCAAAGAAATCTGATGTTATGATCCCTTTGGTTTACATGCATTTGCCATGGAGTTGTGAGTGAAAATGAAAATAATAAAATAAATAAAATTCAGAAGGACCACATAACTTGATTGTATTTGACTTTTGGGAAGTTTGTATATGAAAGGCAAATGCAATAATTTTATCAGCATGGGGATTATTAAATTCAAGTCAGTAATTGACCTAACCCTAACCCTAACTTGTCAGTAACCTATTCAAAATCGAACAAGGACTTACCAGGATACTCCTAATTAAATAAACTTTTTCCCAAACTTCCCACTTCCACTTGCCTCCACTCTAACTAACCTTAATTTGTGTGCGCACGATTCTTATTTCCATTAGGCAAGGCACACAAATTGACATACATTCACGCTAATGGAAATGTAGCTACACATAATGGTGCTGTGAGACTATCGCAGCCAACAAGGTGCATATTTTATGGAGAATAATCAAACCTGTATTGAAAGGTGTGAAGGAATAATGTTTTGGAGTAAAGTTATTTGTCTGAAATGTGTTTAGCTTTTAAACAGTCCTTCTTATAGCGTTTTATCATTGCTGACACGATATGATGTCATGCAGATTTTTTATTTGTTTTATTCTGCCAACCGGACTTAAATACAAAGTCAAAGCTCACAGAAAGAGCATGTGCGTACTGCACAGCCTGCTGTAAGCTGAGCACTGCGATAGAGAGAGTAGAGACTGTGAAACAGGTCAAGACGGATCAGGACATGACTTCATTATGGAATTGCCTTTGTGTCAAGTTTGGGGTTTCAGGATTAATGAATGACGGATGTTTGGCCTGCCTTCAATTGTATGGACGGCAAATGCCTCGGTTAATAAGCCATGTGAAGCACGTCAGACATGTGATACTCTCCCCTAACCCCTAAGAAAACAGCATCGATGTGCCCCAAGGTCTCCACTCAAAACACTGTTGAGGTCTCCCTCTATGGTGAAGATGTGATGATTTTGAAGTATGCAACTACTCATTTACATGTTTTGCTTTTCCATCTTGGTAATTTGCCTCAAACTTTGTCCCCTTGCCCTATTATACAGTATATGTGTGGGTTTTCGTGTGAAGTCACCATAAGGTTCATAAGTATTGTTTTTCTTTCTTTGGTTTACAGCAGTCATGCTGTATGGCCCTGTGTGTGAATGTGTTATGCTGAGACTCGTTGAGGTGGTCAGTGGAGTTTCTTTACACTCACTGCTCTCAATTCTTGGTAGTAAGCCTATAAGGTGCTGCCCGTCTTTATATTTCCTTCTGTGTCATGGATTGCACTACATTACATCGCATTGTCTTATCTAGAATAAAGCAACTTAATCCCAATAGGTTTACAAGAGTAGCAGTAACTACAGAGAAGGACAGTTAACACTAAGTGCTACAATCACTTACTGCAACAGCTACTGCTAAATATTTTGACATCTACATCACTCAATAGAAAAAATAGGTCTTGGTTTATATTCTGAGGTTGAAGACATGAGTAAATGTATCTATTTTTGTTATATTGTTTTTACGCTGATGATTTGGCTATATTCTTTCTTGAAGGTGGTCAAAGGTCAATAGTGTCACTGGCTAGCAACAGACCACTGACAACAATGTACTGTATGTGTGAGTGGACACTGAGAGCAATTTTGCCTGCTTCCACCGAAGCTGTTACTGTGAATGCATATCTTACCCAAGTTCCACACCATATAAACATATGAATGGATTCAAGTTTAATTTCACAGTGCAAGGCTGGAAACCAGACTGTGCTGTCTCTGATTCTTCGGTGAGTTATAGCAGGACTATAAGAATAGAGGAATACACTGGGCTGGTCCTGGAGGACTGCACTTTTCGCAGGGATTATAAGACTGTGGAGGGAAGAGCTGTGACGTCATTGATTGGCATATGAGCCTTGTTCATTATGGCAGTTATGAATGGCTTTGAATCACTGAACTAATTGTGGAACACTGAAGCAACGTGCATAAAGAGTTTAAATTAGTCTCAGTAACAATTAAGCCACTACAGAAATAAAAATAAATTAAAAAAATAAAATTAAAAAGAATGCCTATGCAGTCGCATGTAGTGAAAAGCTCTGGTTTGGTGGAGAAGAGTGAATGCAAAGAAACGCCCCTCAGAATGGTACAATTTCTGTATTCACATCTTGCAGAGGAAATTAATCCAAGAGCTCAGATTCTCTCTGCGTCTGGTACACATATGGAGGAAGAGTAGTGAATTAGAAACACTAGATTTATCAAGATTGGCAAAAAAAAGTTGTTACAATGCTGCTCTTTTGCGGTCGCAGATACCAACACATTAACATGACAAATTTACTAAGGCATGTTCTAATTACACCATCAAAGAAATGAAACACCCTCATTCACAATTTTGCGGTAGGAGACACCTGTAGAATCTGTTGTGTTGTTTCCTAGTTACTAAAGTAATGTGTTGCTGTGGGAGTCTGGGTACGACACACTACCGTCAACACATGTATGAAAGAGCATCTGGTACTAGTGGATTCATCCTTTGACTGGTTTGAGTTTGATTACCTCCCCAACCAGTGCCACAGCAATCACAAAGCCCAGTGCATGGGTCTCGCCAGGAAATGTTTGACAGACAACGCCAGGCAGTTCACAAGTAGGACATTTCAGGAGTTTGCCTGCATATGGGACTTTGAGCGTGTCACCAGCAGTCCCCTCTACCCCCGGTCCAACGGACGGGCAGAGAGAGCAATGCGCTCAGCCAAGCTCCTCCTGGAGAAATTCTCTCATGATGGCACGGGCATCTATGCAGCCCTGCTCAACCTCCGCAACCTGCCCAGAGATGGATTGCCATCACCGGCACAGCATCTACTGTCAAGGCCCACAAGAACGCTGATTCCCATGCCCAAGTCCGTGTACCTGCGGAAGGTGGAGACTGAAGTCCAGGAGGCCTTAACTAAGTCGAGACAAGGAAGGAAAGTTCACTATAACAAGTCAGCAAGGATGCTGACACCCCTTCACCAAGGCCAGTGGGAATGCAAACAGCCAGTGGTTACGACAGAATAGCGACTGTACTTAGAAGGGCCCCACAACCCAACAGCTATCACATCCAGGCTCAAGGCTCAACCTACGTGAGGAACAGGTGCCACCTTCTGCAGACACCAGAGAGCTATACGTTCACCGCACCACCAGTAGCTGCTACCTCAGGTCATGGCAGTCAGACAGTGACCCATGACCCACGGTTTACTCTCATACCCTGTGAGAGTGCCAAACCTACCCCCAGAAAGTCTACCTGCTCCAAAGGCCTCCACAACACGTAAAGACACAGGCAACCATGCCACTCCCACGTGGCCGAGACCGACATCCTCCACAACCACTTTACTTGCAAATGTACATGTTTAGGTTTAATAAGGGGTTAATGCACTGCAACCTGACCATAGTATCCCTCTCTGTAAGTGATGTTCTGTGGACTGTTCTTGATGGAACTGCTCATACCCTAGATTAATATTTGCAGTCAACTGATTATTTTTTGCCTTGCATCTCAGATCAATGCACAGATATCGATCACAGTTGCCCCTAGTTGATGATGTCTTTCCCTTAGACTTCCATGCTAACATCACCTTAGTCATTGTTCCTCATAAAACATCAGCAAGCTGAGTCGTCTTCAACACTGAAGCCCCTGCTAAACGTGCCCCAACAATCACCCCTCTTTCATGCATCACATGAAGTTATGGACATTCACATTCACAGCACTGTCACAAATAGGCCACAGTGCCAGAGGCCATGGTCATTTTAAGTTTGTCTTTGTCAAGTACCAGCCTTTTCCAGAGCAAGAAAATAATGTGATTATTTGTATTGCTGTTTATGAGAAAAGTAACTTTTTTCCCCATCTCAGAACATACGTGTGCTTTTATTCCTTAATCCTTTGATTCTTTTCATTCTAACCTGACTCAAAATCTGGATTCATTCATTGTGATTTGTGCTTCTCTCCTTTTGAAACTGTCAGTTGCAACCAAAAATTCAAATAAGGAAAATAGAATGCTTCCTGTGTCATGCTGACCCTAATCGTTTTCAGTTTAGATTCACTTTTACAATGAATTGATAATATTACAATAATTTGCTGCTTGCTTGTGAATTTATATATGCTGTTTACATTATTTACTGTACAGTATATTTAGGTGTCTGCACACTGAAATTGTTCTCAGCCTGTATAACAGGGGCACATTTCACATTTCTGTCTGTAAAGTACAATATTTAAGTGCTTTCTCTATGGTCTATTTTCTCTCTGCCTCTGGTCGTTCAGTCCTCTGTACGCCCAGCTGTGTGTTCAGCTCACCCAGTGAGTGGTGGAACATTGCCATAGTTGCTTTTCTTACTGCCCCTTAAGAACTCTTAAGATGATGCTCTAAAAATAAGATGGTAGATTTAGAATTCAGCCAGAGGTTAATGTTCAACTCATCATCTTCCAGAAATGTAAAACAGCATTCGCCTACATTTTGAAGAGCACTATTTGGTCCATTTTAACCTTTGGTTTCTTACTTGTGGGAGAGTGCATTCTGATTTGTTGATGGTGACACAGTCATGAATGCAGCCAATTTGTTTTTAAACACGAAATTATGTTGATGTCCGTCATATCCTTCTGTATTACATCTGGGCCAGTTGCACCAAGAAGAATGCAACTGAAATGCAAATCTGGAATGAATTCCACAAAAAGGATTTTCCTTCTTGAACACTTGTGTTTGACTTTCTCGAAATGCGTGATCTTGGCTCACACAGTCAATGCTGAACGTATCAACATTGGGGAGAGGTGGTGCTGAATGTGAGAAGCAATGGAGAGAGGAACACAGGTAACAGAGCAGCTTCCACAAGGGGGAGCCAGAGAGAGAGAGAGAGAGAGAGAGAGAGAGAGAGAGAGAGAGAGAGAGAGAGAGAGAGAGAGAGAGAGAGAGAGAGAGAGAGAGAGAGAGAGAGAGAGAGAGAGAGAGAGAGAGAGAGAGAGAGAGAGAGAGAGAGAGAGATATAGACTTTCTCCTACATTGTGAATAATATAAAAAAATAAGGAAGAGAAAAAAAACTTTCAGTGTCTCTTCTCTAATTGGAAATGAATGCATTTTCCTGCAGAAATATGAAAATCCACATGTCCTTTAAGGGGAAGGACCAACAGTTTAAATCGCAGTACAATATTTTCGACTGTCACAACCCGAGGGACACAAGTTATTTCAAGAACAATTGTTATTTATTAATTATATAACATATATATATATATATATATATATATATATATATAATTTTACCCTCCTTCTATTATAGTATTATTGCTACATTTACCGTTATAGTTATATACTGTTTAACCGTTTATTCACCTGTTGCCATGCACACAATCATTGGACACATGAGGGGAAGCTTACACATAAAGAAGACTTTAAAAACGGATATTATATTCACAAGCTCATTGGCATGGGCAATGCCTGGGTATTGTTGCTTTGTGCTTTGTGCCAGTGCATTGAGGATGAGGCTAACATTTAATTTCCTCCCAGAAGGTCCACGTGCAAACAGACAGACTGACTGTAGAGCTGTAGACTGTAGGCCAGGCAGACTGTAGCACCTTCTGCTGTGTGGTGACTGATAGGACAGGTGCAAGCTGAAGGTCCGTATGGCTCCGCACAGATATTAGGAAGTTTTTTCTTTACACAGAGAGTTGTCAATGCCTGGAACAGCTTGTCAGGCTGGGTAGTAGAGGCAGAAACACTTGGGCTATTCCAGTCCAGGCTAGATGCAGTACTAGATACTCTTTAGATTAGGACATGACGAGCCTAGGGCACTGACTCACCCAGGGATCCTGTGGTTCCTGAGACACAGAATCCACTGCTTCGTTAAAAAAGTAACCAGGAAGTAAAGTGCACCATATGATTATAATCCACTATGTATTCCCCAATTGCAACCATTTTGGTTGTGAATGTATCTATTGCTGCATCAGCGTCAAGAGAGGGAAACCGTGGTCTCAGTGAGGAAGGATTTAGAGGTGAATTGTGTACACCTGAGACAACAAGGACACAAAGGACCTGAGCTTGCATTGTCACATAATTTGTATCTCGACCTTGCATTTACAATATGCTCTTATATATACAGAATTAGCAAGACTGTGAGCGTTGAATCAGTTTTTCTGTGTGTGAAACATGAAATGTCTATTATTGTCCATCAAGTACTGGTTTCCTCCTGTAGCTTTGAAGTAACATTCTCTTAACTCCTCTTACTACCCTTTGCCAAATTGAATGCGCTTTTTAGATAAATGTTGTTTTTCTATAGATCCTTAAAAAAAATGTATTGCTTTTTTCCAGAATGGTTAACATCAGAGGAATTGTCCAACAACACACTCCATTCCTTTGGCATTTCTGTGGCCATCCAAACAATGGTCGATTTTCAAAAGTCTGCCGTGTGTAGCCCTCCACTAGTTAATCGTGTGTTTAAGTCTTGGGGTTATTTAACATTTACCATAGTTTAATAGCTAGCTAGCAACTACAGCACAGGGAAAAAATGCTAATACAGTATTTTCACAAATTTGTACAAAAGTACCTACCTGAATCCATTGTTATCCTTCCATTACAGATATATTTATATCGATATATATGTAAAGTATATATATATACACAATTATATTAATGCAGATATTGCCTTTCATGTAGATGGTCAGTGAACCCCCAGTTATAAATGATGCCCTTTTAAATGTCAGTGAGAAACTGTTTTTCTTTTCTTTCTGGACCGTGGATGACATAAGATAGTGTTACCTTTTCACCAAAACTGGTAAAATATAAATAAATAAAATAAGTAAATACAAATCTAATTATATGTTTACAAGTAGATTTGTATGTAAATATACTGTAAGTCTCATGAGAGGAGTGTCAAAGTTTAGGAAAGCCAGGCACAGTTGTGTAATACCTTAATGTATAACATTGCCAGATACCGCAGACATGTGCCAAAGTGATCTGTCTTTCGCCATGTCTGAGGGACAGGATAAGAAACATGAAAAGGGCACATTCACCCTGACGACATCAAAACACCAAACAGCTTTGAGCCTTTATGATGTCAAATCAATCACCTAACGCGTGCCTGCTCGTATCATCGCTATATATTTTAATACCAGAGAGGATAAATGACCACACCCGGCACAGAACACAATCCCATTTGACATTATCATGTTTATACAACATTGTGCATCGTATAGGTATATGTAGTTCTAATACAATTTTTGTATGCATACAAAGCTCAAAGAAGGAACCATGGCTAAAGATTTATGTGCCTACTGAATATAATCACATGTTCTTTTCCCCCCTGTTCTGGCATATTGGAACCAGACCCAGGGTAATATCCTGACCCACGTCCGGACATCTGCAAGAATTTTTCTCCCCTCAAACATTTACAGGAGACACGCAGTCTTTTTCCTTTAAAGGCCACTGTTCTAACTCAAGCCTATGTGCACTCATGCTTTGGCAAAATATGCACTGTATATACTGTATATATATTTAAAATTAAACACATTTGGCCAATTTTAGTTTAAGCCCAAAAAACAGACAGCCATGAAGACAACTGAGGCCAAATTCAAGGTGCTGAAGGATAATGGCGTGAGGTTCCTGTGTTCAGGGTTCATTTATGCTATCTAACAGGGAAGACTTCCCCTCTATGTGTAAACCACACAGTTGGTTCATGCAAACCCTCCAACACCCGATTCAAGTCGGGCCAGAGATGACAAGACACAGGTATTCAGCAAGGATGTGGACAATGATATATACCACCATGTCTGGGCCCTTTTCCCACTGTGTTATAGAGCAGGTGCCATTGCCCTGTCCATAAAGACCTGTCACGAGCGGTCAAAAGTGTCTGCTTGGCTACTCCCCTGTGGGGAGAATCTGTAGCGCCCTCTAGTGGTGGGGCAAGTAGCTTTAGCCACATTTAACATTGGTGTGTTGTCATTTTTGACTTCTTGTAGAGAATCAACCCTCCTGTGGAACCCAAAAGTGATTTTTTAATTTGTTTTTATTATTTTACTTTTATCAGGTTCGAGACACTTCGGGTGGAATCTCTAGTTGAGAGATTTGCCTAAGTCACTGATAGACTCTGCTTGAACTACTGCTTGAACTACTAAGTGCTTGAAAGCGATAAAAGGTTTTATACAGCCTGTATATACAGCATCTACACACAGAACATTCAAACTAACATGAGCATGGTGAGCATGACCATCCATCCATCTGCTTCCACCCGTCTTCAAACTTAAAGAAATCAAACAAATAACAAACAACAACACACAAACACTGCAATTCATCACCCACGATCTGCTGAATGGAAAACAATAAAACAAATCATTCGCATAGGTCTCTGTGAAAGGCTTCCATGAACACATGTACAGTTTATTCTATCTGTTTGCCCTGGTTTTATTTTCTATTGTTTGTTACAATGCGCTGGAGGTGTTCAGTGTCTTGAAAAAATCATCTGAAAAATGTTTAAAATCAGGTGTAAAAAACTCTTTTTTAAAGAAACACATAAAGCAAGCAGAAGATACATACATTTTACAGAATAAAACATTTTTTTCTACTTCAGCTAACTACAATATGAAAAGAAAATGGTACACTTCGGGGTGTACTCCTATTCCAATAGTACACTTTGAGCACTACCTCTACACAATATTCTAGCACTGTACATTACTGTACGCTAGTTCTTGGTGTTGGTATGTTGTTAACCCTTTGCTGCCTGCTCTGCAGGTCAGATGGTCTAATTATCAGAGAGATAACTAACGGGATGGTTTTTGGGTCCTGGGAAATCAGTATGGCTAAAATGTTTTTGTCATTTTCAACATGTTTTTATTTTGCTGACATGAGAATTAAAGGATTACATTTTGCTGCTCGTTACCTTTAAGTGGTCATTTAAAAAAAAAGAAAAAAAAAAGTTTTACTTGAAATCTCCTGCAATGTTCTTTTCCATAATCTTCTTCCACATAACCCTAGATTCCACTAAAGTGTGATATGGATACGTACAATCATAAACCTTGATATCGTTGTGAATTATTATTCTCTCGCTACTGTAAGGACTGTAAGAGCTGGATTGTCCAATAGATGTCAATTCTGTATTTGGTGTATTTCTGAGATTTTAAGGTATGTATGTGTAGGATATAGACTTGATTCTGTCTTTCTATGAGTTATTGCTGTAAGGAATGCGTAGTACGAAAACTCTGGGGGGTGGGGTGGGGGGATGGTGGCAGCACAGTGATAGGAAGCATTTGTTCAGTCTGGGATGATCTACTTCTTCCGGTAGTTTCCGAGCTGGATGGCGGAGCGGTCGAAGACGCAGCGGAAGGTGATTGGCTGGACCTCCCAGTAGGGGACGGGGTTGCTGAACAGGCTGATCCCTGAGTACATGGCCTTCTTGGTGTTGAACCCGGGGGGACAGAAGTCCTCAGTTCCCACTGCCGCAATCTTGTTGTTATGGAGATAGATCACCTGCAAACAACCATGACAACGGTTGATCAGCGAATGCTCTAATGGACGTTCTGGCCATGACAACCAGCTGCTAAACTTTTTATTTACTACATTTTCATCAGAAGATTGTCTCATGAACTGTGTGCTGTTAAATTGACAGTTTATGCTGGCCATATTTTTGGTATTTCTCATAACTCCCTATATTTACATTTTACATTTACATTTACATTTTAGGCATTTAGCAGACGCTCTTATCCAGAGCGACTTACACAGTTTACATTTCTTTTACATACAATCCATTTATACAGCTGGATATTTTTTAAGCAATTCAGGTTAAGTACCTTGCTCAAGGGTACAACAGCAGTGCCCCACCTGGGAATTGAACCTGCAACCTATGAGTTACAAGTCCAGCTCCCTAACCATTACACTACACTGCCAGCCCAGCCCTATAATCAGGAATGCATTGGCATATATTCATGTTGCTTTTCTATTTATTTGTATCGTAAATAGTGAGAAGATACTTGTGCACATAGGTGCTACTATGGTAAAGGAGACAACATTAAAAGTTATGATATATAAGAATACTGCTTGCATGAGAACTGGCTACAATCACAGATAATGTTCTCTTCTTGGGAAACACACTGACTAGGGCCTGGTGTTCCACAGTAATTAATGGTCTGAATTACTATCAGGCTTGCGTAGCCCAAATTATTGTGCTTCAAGGGCATTCATTGCTTAATCATTTTGAGAATACACATTTGCGGGTCATCTGCTCTTCAAAACCTAGGCCGGTGTCCTGGATAGGTGACCTCACCTGGATGTATTTGTGGTCAGGCAGACCCGGGGGCACGCTGGTCAGAATGTTGTGGTCCAGGTGCAGCTCACGTAGGTGAGGCATCATGCCCAGGGTTTCATTATCCACAACGCCGATCTCATTGCGGCTCAGACCCAACCTGGTTGGAGGGAACAGCACGTCAGGGGCCAATGGGGAGAGTGAGGCAATATGATTATGCAACACCAAGTAACCAATGAAAGAACAGGGTATAGTGTCAGGAGCCAATGGGGTGATTAGGTAATACGCACAAGGAACCAGTGAAACTGTACCATAATGTACATATTCTGTAGAAACATAATCTTTCTAAGCAATATCATAAACCTTAAATAATCCATTTTCCAAATCACCTGTGTGATGTGTGACTCCATTCTCATGTATTTAATAACCGACATGACATAATAACCTTTCCATGTTTTGTTAATCATAGAGAGCACATTAGGACACTGGCATATTGTTGACAAAGTTGGTTTAGATGTGCTGTGTTCCGTGTCTAGTTTACAATGACGTGTCCCCGACTCTCTCCAGTTCTGCTCAAGAGATCACATGTAAATCAGAAAAAGGTAGTTTTTCCAAAAATCCCACGTGAGGAGTGGAAACATCATTTATTTACTCTACGGCAGAGCCAATCGTTGGCGCAGACAGCCTGTTGGTCGGACAGATGGGTGAAAGAAGAAGGCGTGCGTCATTACTTGGCCAGGTTCTTCAGACCCATGAGGCTGTCAGCCTGGACTTTGGTGATCTTGTTTCCGTCCAGATGGAGCTCAGACAGGGAGCTGGGGAGACCTGATCGACACGACGACATGAACAGCAGGTAACATCAACAACTTCATTTAATGCCTTCACCTTTGATCAAATTCCTGTTATTTGTCCCTCGTAGTTATACAATATTGGTGTGTCCACCCCATCCCCCCAATGGCATCTGTGCCCCAATTAGAGGGAGAGTGGTTCTTTAAACCAACAGAGACTAAGTCGACCATGATTCCACCTAGTCTCCCTCTCATCTCAGTTTTTAAAATGTTCCTCCAAAGATCGATTCGACCAACTTATACATACTGTTTAACAGTTTAGACGACAGAACTTTTCAAGCAGTGAAAAAAGAGAAGAGAAGGTTGTGTACCCTTGGGGATTTCCGTGAGGCTGGTGTCGGCGATCCGGATGTAAGACACTCGTTTCAGGTCGTTGAAAGCTCCGATGTCAATCCCAGAATTCTCCAGGGGATTTAAACCCAGTTCTGAGTCAGGGGGACAAGGAGAGATGGAGAGAAACAATGAGCCCAGCACAGGTTCATACAGTCCACTCTTTGTGTTGTTTGTCTGTGTATATATTTGATTCAGTTTTATGGTGGCGGATGATTGCATGACTCCCCTCTCTTTCAATTTGTTTCCCCATGTCCTGATTTAGAGCATGTGGAAATGAGACCGCAGATCAATGGGTTCAATGTTCACTGCTGTGGTCTGCTCCAGTTAGGGTGTAATGGGAAATTGCTGTTCTAATGCTGTTGGAATTCATGTGGAAAAAGTGTTTAATGCTCCTGGGGACCAAGGAAGCAGAGAGGTGGACAACCTCCAGCTCTCACAGAGACACACTGTAATACAGAGCCAACGCATGGAGATAATGAGCAGGGTTGAGCCTGGATATACTTTCACAGCTGCCCATGGGGTCAGGTCTCCTGCCTTCTCATCATCGCTGTCCCCATCCAGATCTCAGCGAGGCAGTAGGTTGGGTTTTTAATGTACATATTTGTTTTACTTTTAGACTAGAAACTCATAAGAAACTTCTACTAATACAGATTTGATCAGATAATGGGACCCATTAATATAGATGAGATACTGGGACCGTAGGCCATGCCCTTGAATGTACACTTACTGTTTTAAAAAAATTAATTGTTTCAGATTTTTTCCCGTTTTCTCCCAATTTAGTAGCCAATTACACCCTCAATTTATTTCGATTTACCATCCCCACATGGGTCCACTGCTCGTCTCTACGAGGCAAGTTAATTCTCTGTGGGCAGCAAACTCCGCTTCTTTCGAGATGGAATTCGCCCACCCATGTTCTGGAGACAACCTTACGTGCTTCATGGCAAACTCGAGCCAGCTCACCCTCCCCCCTCCCTCTGGGGCAGACAGCCAATCGCTGCCCCCGATCAGGGCTAAAGGCCAGGGCCAGTCTGGCAGAAACGGGTTTTGAACCGTGTCCCTGATAGGCAGCTAACACTCGTATCGGACCAGCCAAGATACGGTGCATTAGACCGCTACGCTATCTATCACCCCCCACTTCCTGATCTTTGTGATCCAGATACTATAATGTGTGCGTACCCATGACGATGACGTTGCCCATGCCCTCGAAGGCAGACTTCCTGATCTTGGTGATCTCGTTCTCGTGGATGCGCAGCTCCTGCAGGCTCTTGGGCATGTTGGCTGGCATTTCGTTCAGCAGGTTCTTGGAGAGGTAGAGTCTCTGTAGCTTATGTAGAGGCATGAAGGCCTTGGGGTGGATGGTGGTGATTACGTTGTTCACCAGGATCAGGGCCTTTAGGGGGGGAAGAAAACAGTTGCGACATCCAGAGCATTCACACACACACACACACACCACAGACGCATAGCACAGATGAGGATTTAGTCAATTAAACTGGAGGGGTGATACACCGTGAGCAATCACATGAATATACTGGTTGAGCCAGACTGGAAGTGCAACTGTAAATATTTTTTTATGGTGCATTAAGTTTGATGTCTGAATCCATTCAATCTTGTAAATATTCTCCTCTTGATTGTTATGTAATTGCTCATAACATTTTTACTGAACGTTTCACAACCTAGGGCTCTGTGAAACGGAACACCCAAAACATCGTTGTGTTTGGCTCTATGACTAAAAAAACCCACCAAAAATTTAAATTTGTTGAGGACTATCTCGGAGTACGTCCAACTTTCTTCATAGTCATGTTTGACAATATATAAATATGTAATTGGTAGTTAGTGCCAGGGCGTGTAATCAAAGTGTTGTGTAGTGTAAAAGGTACATTACCTAAATTACCTAAATACAAATCCAGCCCCCAGGGTGCCAAACAAGTCAAAACTAATTATAGTTTTGCAACTTGAGAACCTCTAAGCATACTAACAGGTCCCATATGATTGGAAAGCTTACAGTCTAAGTCTGGAATGACATACATCACATCTGGTTATCTTGGACAACCTATAAATAAACAAATTAAGCTTCAGCAAAGGCCAGAGACAAGTATGGACCAGCAAACGAGGCACCTGGCTAAAACGGTGAAAATAAATTTGAACATAATAGTTAAATGAACATAATATTTATTGAATAAAATGAGGTTTAGTGAGGCTTTTGAGTGTTTTATACCAAATGATGTATACCAAGCATTGAAATACACTCAAAATGTATCCCTACAACAAATTCACAAAATATATATATATATATTTGTTTTAGCTGATCAATAATATTCATCAATAATAAACTACATTTGATACCAGAAGCATGCATGTATAATTCATAATTTAGAATATTTACAACTTCTTATTCGGATGAGGTAAAAATGTGCATTTATTCAAACTATTCAACAATGAATTGCCTTATAAATGTAACAAATGAAGGCACTGTTCTGTTGAACTGCAAATACCATGCAATTTGGTCTTGATCCCAACAGTTAAAATTCTCGAAAAAATCTCACGCTTTGCACAACACATTCATAACCCTCCAGTAAATTCAAGGAATGTATTGCCCCAGAGATAAGAAATACTGCAAAATGGAAATTGCATTGGTTGTATTTATTATGGTTCAGTAGTGAGAGATATAATGCCCAATCCAAGAAAACGCCATTTTTTTATGTGTTTGTGATCATATACCTGCATACTGATTATTGCACATGGACCACTGGAGTATAAGAATACATTCAGAGACGTGCTCCAACTCAAAATTCAGTTTTATAGCATTTACATGTTTGGACTGTGATCAAGAGGCTACTGTCTGAAACAAGACATACAACATTCCAGATTTTCCGAAGCCATTCAGGAATAAATCTTTATTTGTGCTGCAGTGTTCCAGCCAAGCATTTGTGAGCTCATCTCAATCTGAATACTTGGGGAGTGTACAATATGCCTGCAGGGATATTGTCCAAGGTTAAAATTCAGATGTGTATTAAACCCACACTGTCGAAAATAATAACCTTTAACAATATATTCCAAAGTTCATACTGCATACAAATTGACCTACTTATTAACTATTTGTGTATACTGAAACTAAGTCATGCTTTGCATTCAACAAACTGTATTGTAGAGGACTGAAGTTTAGAAATAGAGAATATGATGCTGAAGTATTCCTCAACTTGCTATTTTGGACAAAATGCCTATTACTATGGTATTATTTTTATTTGTTTTGTTCCCTTGCAGTTTGTTTGTTTTAATTTCTGCAGATTATGAGGCCATTAATCCTTTGCTTATTTCTATTTACCATTTTTGTGTCTGGATTTGAATAGTTTGGTTCAGTTAATGACATATTTTCTAACAGTGCAAAAATTACTATTCGCTGATTATTCTCTTCAGATTAAAGGTGTAATTTTTCCAGAGAGGAAGAGAGGAAATGTATTCATTCATGGTGTCTTGAAAAGGGGCATTGGAGAGGAGTTTTTGTCTCAATGTTTACAGTGTGACAAATTAATTACTACTTGGACACATGAGATAGAGCAAAGAGAAGGTAAGGGAGGTGACTCTTACATGCAGGCCCTTGAGGGTCTTGAAATCACTCTCTCGGATTTCACTGATCTTGTTGTTCTGCAGGTCAAGCAGGGTGGTGTCTGAGGGTATTTTATCAGGAACATTTTTCAAACCTGGAGATGAAATATAAAAGTGTTACCAATCAGCTACACATTACAAATCCCAAACAAATTACATATCGCCATTTGTATCCCGATCTGAAATTCCCACTTGTGTTTTTAAATCCTTTCCTCCTACGCATATCTTACCAGTAATCACTTATTTTCACTCTACTGTACGGAAACTGAGCTGTGAATTACACAGCCCAATTATGATGAAGCATAGGCTACTCCTTTTTCAATTTTGAATTCTGATTTAGCCTGTTCTTCTCCCAGTTTGGTGGACAATTATACCCTATTCTATGTCAACTATCCATTTTGCTTGTGCTACGAGTTCACCTCCTGCAACTCTGGGACTGGCAGTCACAAAGGCAAACTTCTCAGAGACAGAACTCCCAACCTGTCGACTGTTACTCTGACACACAAAGTCGCTCGCACGTGGCAAACTCACGCCCCTGAGTTGAACAGCCCGGGCTCGAATCCAGGCTGCAGTGGGCAACCTGCATTTAGAACTGTGCCTTTAACAGTTAGCTACACTTTTGAGTAGAGGATAATCTCCCGGGTGTGATCCCTAGCTGAGGGATGCCACTGAGTATGAGTATGAGTTTCATATTGCGTATGAAAGGTTGAAAGGCACGGAAGTGGTGAAACATTACCAGAAATGGAACATTGGGAGACCAGACATTTGCTTTCAGTCATCAACCCATGAGAGTCAACAGTCACTGGGCTATGCCTCATGCATTAACAAATGAAAACTAGGGCAAGGAGCAACAAAATGTACAACATTTGTAAGGATCTCGTTCATTTCAGTTAGGGGTTAATTATGTTTGACTCAGACTTGGCCAGCAGGCATGCATCACAAAAGAACAACACAGGGACAAAATGTAAAAATCTGCCCGTGGGATAATTTAAACGAGTCATTAAGAGGGGCTCGAGTATAATTCAGAGCAAATGTTGTGTCACAGAAACTGTAGCTTCACAGACACCATTAAAAACATTCACATTTTTCTGAAGAACTTTGTGCACAAACAGACTGTACTGTGTGCATTGTGTCATTCCTCTCCTCTTTTCCAGAACGCCACAGCTCCCCACACAGCTGCTTGTGGTCAGCAGTGTTTCACAGTGTCATGGGAAAAAACCACATCGTCTGCGCCCGCAAGCTGACGTGGAGTTTCAACCGTTTAGCGAGAGAATAAGCGAAAGGAATCACGCCACAGCCTTCTCTATGCACAAAGGTAGGAGAAAGCAGAGGCAAATTCAGACACCAGACACGATCGCTTTACAGAGCCTCATGCATCTTCATAGTGTTTCTCCCTGTTCAAGAATATTTCAGGGGCCATCAGTTCTGATTATTGTTGCAGACATAAGCCAATGTTGTGCATGACATTTTATGCGATAGAGTATTAAGGATTAGTCTGCAAACAGCATAAACACACTGCGAGATTGGAAAGATTACATAACAAAATTGAGCTTAAATGTACAGTCCAAAAACATGTGTCAAACATATGTATCAGATGCTTTTCGATCAGGATTTTGATTGCACATTTAAGTAATTAATGGCACAAGGAAAGAGCGATTCAGATTGCATGGTACAGAGAGGAAGAGATCTTAATGCATGTAACACGTGTATGAATCACTCTGATGCAGTATAATCACCCTGCAGTTGCCTGTGTCTGGTGTAGACCCCAGAATGGCAGGTACCATGTGGAGCAGGCTTCCAGTGGGAGATATTTCTGCTTCAATCACAAATATTTGTCAAGAACTATATCTTTCAGGGTAGCAATCCCTGTCTTTGAGTACTTTAAAGTCAGCAGGTCTGAAGGTGTCCCTAGGGGCTGCTCTGCATAGGCATGTTTCTGTTTCTATTTACCTGAAAATGTTCTATTTCAGTTTAGTTTACAACTTTAAATGTAATTACTTAATTTGATATTTTTTTAAAAGGGGAAGGTGACGTTTTTACACAAGAGGTTAAATTACTTCTCCCTATATGGCGAACAGGACAAGAAAGGTGCAAAAACAGGGTTCGTGTTACAATCACTTTCAATCCGTCCAGACAAAAAATGTGCAGTGCACTAGGGCACTGTTTTTGGAACGTTTTTCAAAGTCTGCAATGGTGTTTACTTATATGTGGTGTAATCATTAACTATTTGAGAGACCTAAATATAGATCCACCGTGGGATTACGTGTCATTGTTTCTAAGCATGTGTGATTTTCCATCACATGTGTTTCCATCACCTCAGGGGGAAAGATTCGATTTAGCGGAGTGTTGACATTCTGTGGAGAGCAGCAATGTCTGTATGTGCAAGCCTCATACCCATGGGTCCAATGCCCCTTCCCTGATTGTGTGACTGCCGGACTCTCTCTGTCTGAAAAATATACTCTAATGTTGCCAAAGCATATTCTGAAAAAGCAAACCAGTTAAAAATGAACAAATAATATTACAATTATAACATAAATAATAAAAAAAGATATACAATTCTACACATATACTGACATCTACATGAGAATAGTCATAGACCAGTCATTTCTGGTCTTTGTTTTAGTTTTTTATATGACTTTTATTTTGATATTTTTGTACTTCTGTACTTATCTCTCTCTGTCTTATCATTGCTGGTCATCCTCCACACGGCGGACAAAGACAAAGACCAGAGAAAGGCCTGGCTACTCCAGAGCAGAGGAGGTTATGTGTCTCCTGGAAATGGCTGCTTGGGGGGGGGGAGTACTGCAGGCACTTTAAAAAGTTTTAACAATAAGCTCATTGTGCTTCACCCATTCTGCTTGTCATCCTATTAGAATCCACACCATACGAATAGAACATTTAGGACACAAAATCTGTAACTTTGAGAGTCTAATGCACACGGTATAACACGTTGATAATGCCTCTATGTTCTTAAATCAAAGATAAAGCAACAACTTGCCGCAGTTTTTTTCATGTGGCATAACTTTTATGGGGGTTGGCGTGAACAATTGGCATAATAAAATGTGTAAATTATTGGGCCAGTTTTAAATCCACAGAAAGTCACTTTGTGTTTCAGCCTCACCCAAAAAGCATAATTATCTGAGAACAGTTAAATGGATTAAGCATTTTTCTATTGTTTGGAAATAGGATCATGGGAAATCCATCACAAATTTGAGAAAAGGCAATTAATTCCCCTTGGGCAGAAAGGAAAGTTTTGCAAAAGGCGGCAAAACTTTTCCTTTTGAAAAAGTTTTTTTGATAATGCAGCTTTTGAAAAGCAGCAAGAAAAGAGCCAATTCCAACTTCTCAAGCCCGGCTAATGCCATTATTTATTTATTCCGGTTCCAAGCAGCGAAATTCCCTAACGAAATTCTGAAGGAAAAGTTTGTACTTTGGCTGGTGAACAGCCAATCACATTGCAGTATTAGAAAATTAGCATACTATGCAAGTAACAGCACCAATTCTTATTTAATCAGCAGCATGGAATTGCACATATTATTAACAGGGAGTACAACAATGAAAAGCCATGGCCCCTTGCTACGTGGACATGTTAAAAATGTGGCTTAATTGACAAGGCAAGCAAGTATTTGTGCGTAGGTGCATGAATGATGCCTGCTCTGTGAAATTGTACTACTTTCACCTTGAAACATCAAAGGACTAACAGAAGTTGAGCATCTTTACAGAGTTTTGTGCCGATATCTCCAAAAACATGGCTACCCCAGGCAAATTAAGTTTGACCATAAAACTTCACACAAAGCTAATGCTTATAATTTTCTTCTCTTGATCCGTAAATCCGATTGACTTGAAATATCAAGTCAATCTCTGCCTATGATGTATATGCTGCATCCCAATCTGCCCCTTACTGACTCCTTCGGCAACTCTCACTCATGAGCATACCTTTCCGCCATGTTGAGAATGCTGTGGGAGGCAAATCTGCATTTCCTGTTCGGAGATCATGATCTATAGAAGCACCAAATCTCCCATTTTATTGTCAGAATATCGCCTGAAAGAAACTACTAAAACTTGTTGAATCTCAAAGATAAGAAATCACCTTCGTTGGTTTCTTTACTTCGTGAGGAGGTTCATGGAAGATCCCTTTCCTCTTTTGTTTTTATTGAAATGTCTTGGTAAGTTAGCATGGCAATTTTGCTAACATGAATCTCCATATTATTATGCTATGCTAATTCTGGTTGATGGTTCTAAGGGAAACATTGAGTAGAAGGTGTAATGCAATTATCAAAGGGTATAAATACATCATGGTTACTTAAATAAGGTACGTATCTTCCATTATGCAGATGTTATGTTTATCAAAATATATTGTGTATGTATGTACAGTATGTGTAAATGTTGAGCAAACAGCTGTTGTTGTTTCTTGCTTGAGCTGTAAGTGAGGCACAGTGGTGCTCGGCACCCAGTAATTGCTGCTTGCGGCTATATTTTTATTTCATTTTCTACTTGCAAAATACCTTTAGGAAAATGAAAACAGAGACTTGCTTAAAACATCCCATCGTCGTGAAAGTAAAGTGGCCAGTATGTTTGAGCATTTCGGAGCAAAACAAGACATTTTTATGAAACTCACCCATTGACGATGGGTGGATCAAACACAAGCGCTTCTTTGTGTAAGCCCAAAACTAAAGATGGGAAAGCTCTTTGTTAACAGCACAGATTGACCTCATAAACACCACAGTCTAACACGCTCAGCCCAGAGCTTGTCAGACCTCCACCTCAACCCCATAACTCATTCTGATGAGAACACAAATCAGGATATTCTGGACACTGTGCAAATAAACGAGTGGACCATGCAGCATTTCCAGCTATGGTGTCAGGTTCACTAATGATCTCATCTCTCTTTGATTATCACTAAAAAAAGGTACCACTGACATAGCAAGTACATAGAGTATATTTGATTTGTCCCTCAAGCCGCAAGATTCTCTTTTTTGAATCTGGTTGCCATCTGGTTCTGTTGGATTACCATGACCACAGTCTCTTTTGTGATCCAATTGGCACCAATAGCCAGATTGGGCACTGCTGGATTGTTTCTGTGGGCACACAGACCTGAGAGGCGAAGACTCTCACCTAAGTCCGAACACTGCACCACTCGCAGGTGGCACTGGCATCTGAAGGGGCACATGGGTCCCTCTGGGACGTGGGGTGGGCCCGGGACGGCCTCCACGGTTTCCTCGGGCAGCCCGGAGCCCGCCTCGTCCTCCATCATGAAGTCCAGAAAGCCCGACTGGTGGAAGGGCAGGGCCCAGCAGGCTGTGCCCAGGAGCAGGAAGAGACAGGCCGATTTCATGCTGCTGGCGGGGAGCTTGAGGTACCTGGAAGAGTGAATGGGACAAAGGTCAGCCGTGCAAAAGGATGCTATGGACACTAAACTATTAACAGGATACTAAACATTTCATTTCCTGACTCTTTCTGTAGAGCAGCATTTAAGTAGCGGCACGGTGGTGCAGTGGATAGCACTGTCGCCTCACAGCAAGAAGTTCTCGGGTTCGAATCCCGGCCGGGGGCCTTTCTGTGTGGAGTTTGCATGTTCTCCCTGGGTTTCCTCCGGGTACTCCGGTTTCCTCCCACAGTCCAAAGACATGCACGTTAGCCTAATTGCAGAGTCTAAATTGCCCGTACGTATGAGTGTGTGAGTGAATGGTGTGTGTGTGTCCTGCGATGGATTGGTGACCTGTCCAGGGTTTATTCCTGCTTCTCGCCCCTATGCATGCTGGGATAGGCTCCAGCCCCCCTGCGACCCTGACCAGGAATAAGCGGCTTAGACAATGAGCATTTAAGTCATTGGTGTTGTGATAAAAATGTAATGCGATGCTAAACATTTAATGTACATTAAAAACAATGGCCTTGTCAGGTTGATTTATCAATCGGTCGGAAGGGTGTTGACTTGGCGTTCAGTTTATGTCGTGCAACCAACAAAATCAATTCTGGGCTTTGATGTTTAAAACGGTTGGCACATGGACGTAATCATCAGGGGAGTTTGCAACGTTAAAATGTTTGTTTAAAAGGCTAATGTTAGGGATATTATAACAGCAATGTGTTTAGTAAATATAATGAAAGCACAGAGGGATGTGATGTATGACACAAATTTGAATGTTGGCAGCATCCAAGCACAGGCGGAGGCTATTTGGAATAATAAATTAAGGCAATGTTTACAAGAACAAAAAAACAACAAAATGAAAGATCTCAGGGGAGAGTTTAACACATTTTAAGTCCAAAGTTTAATACCAAAGAGACTTCCATTGAAATCCAGTTTCAGGCTCCATTAAAAAAATGTGGCTAATGGTAAAATCAGTAAGTAATTTAAGTCCCAAAAGGCCATGGTTCCTGGCCCAAATGAGGTGCTTAGTAAAGTTCATTCAGAACTGACTGAACCCTTAGGACTCAAGTGACCTCCAAAGTACAAAGTGACAGGGTCCTCACGGGACCAGAGCGGACCATCCTGTACGTGATTGCCACCTTCCTGCTGACTCAAATCAGCATGTTACTGGAAGGCCAGAGCAATCATGACATCCTACCGCTCCTTCACGGTGTGTGATTAAATTACTTCCTTTCCTGTTGCTTTCCAAACTGGGGGTTGATGTCATAATGGGTCAATAAATCAACAGTTGACAGAAATAACTTCCTTAAGACAGACAGATGTCTGCATGCATGGCTCAACTCAGGGTCTAGTCAGTCTGAGTTCCATGCCTCGTGTTCCCTGCTGGAAAACTGATCATCGGGTTACCCTGCGCGTGGGTCAGCACCCGCACCCGCCCAACCCACTGTGATACAGTCAAAATAACAGCTCACAGGGCCTCCCGGGTGGTCCAGTGGTTACAGCGTTCAACCTGGCCACTGTGACTGGGGTTCAATTCCACCGATACTTCGCCCGTGTCACTGCCGGTCTCAGGGCTACGGCAGCAAACTCACGATACGAGGGGGGGATTGACATGAAAATAGAGGGTGTAATTGGCTACTAAATTGGGGGAAAATGGGATCAAATCAGAAACAAATGATTAAAAAATAATAATAATAACAGCCCGCATCTGACCCGAACCCACATTATGAAAATGCACTGCACCATGTTCCATCATTTCTCCAAAAGAAATTCGACGAGTTTTCCAATACTTTCTTCATCATTGTTGACAAGCTTGCCAAATTTCTGATAAATAACAACTCAGCTGTAGCTAATTCGGTTGCGTTATTACGTTGCAGATTATCGTTTGTTCTGCTAATTCGCGCAGAAATAGGCTACTGCTTGAACTACTGGTACCAATTTAAGACCAACTCCAGCCGTTAATTAAATTAAGATGTATTTAGGATATTAATTTCACAAGAGGGATTTAATTAAAATATTTATAGCCTACATTTTTGAACCAGGTTTCCTTATGCTCAGAACTGAAACCCGCACTCTCCCCAACCCAACATTCAATTAAATATATTCGGCAAGAGCCCGCCCACGCAACACGCGGGTTGGAGTCTCGACTGTGCCGCTCTGACCTCTCGTGACACAGACTACAGGACGCAACTCTTCCGAAAAGCCAGGAGGGGTTTCCTTTTTCATAGCGAGCATCCTACAGGGCCCATTGAGACTGCTCTCCTCCTCCAGTCACAGACAGACGCGCAATCTGCCCCACAGATTAAGAGCATGGGTGGGGCACGTGGCTGCCGGCTGCTGGCTCCTCTCTGACATGCAGATTGCTGGGTAGGTGACACTGGCATACTTTTCTTTCCAGGGTCACCTCAGGTTGAAGGGGATCATGACGGAGCGGCTCCTTTTCTACCAGCCGCCAAATTACAGCCCAGCGGTAAAACCCGAACACAAAAAACATGATATTATAGCTCAGCCGGGAGACTGAGGCCCAGAGAACCGAATTCTGCCGTGTTTCCTGTGTCTAATGATGTCTGTACTAATTCAACGTCCCATGAACAAATCACCCGGTGTACACATGACATTATGTTGTCGCAAACTGATAATGCAGCTTCAGTGTCACTGACAGGCAGTGGAAGTCATCAGCGGACAAGACAAGCCAGGAAATTCCATTCGCATATCACGGCAACAGATCTGATCGAGCTCATGTTAATTTACTCCACTGGAGGATGGGGCGTATCCCATGATGCACTGCTGATTATGTCAACCTTCTACCTCTGGCCTGATTCTCATCACCTTTGCTCTGCACCCCCCCTCAGTATCTATCTGTCAACTGCAGGCACAAAGAAACTCACATTTAAAAGGGCTTTACAAACAATGTGGCTTCACCCTGCAAGCCTTGCACTCTCCACATTTCTCAGCTCTTATTTTTGTGCTAGCCAGGCCCTTGAACCCTTTAGAACCCAGTAGTTTAATAACTAATCATTAGCAAAATCCTACCAAAATGTCCTACCAGAGATAATATTATTACTACTATAATTTAAAAATGTCTGGTTCTAACATCTATCCTCTAGACAAATTACTGCAAGAAACTAGCTATGTTTTGGAGTCAAACTCGATTGATATCTACCTGAAGACAACAGGAAGGTCTGCAATTTGCTGTTGAGGGCTAGGTATATACAAGGGGTAGACAAAATAATGGAAACACCAAATTAAAAATGACAAATTTTAATTAATCACAATTAAAAAGGAGTCTACACATTTGTTTCATATTAATGTCAATGCTAATTACCAATATGTTTCTGCTATAAAAATGGTTTAAAATGTCCCCACAACACTTTAATATGTCTTGTTATGTAAAAATGTTAACGTGGTGCCCGATTTGCAGGTGCGTCAGTCACAGAATGTCATGGGAAACTGTCAAAAATCATGATGGCATACAACGGCCTCAGAAATTGCAGCAGAACTGAATATACACCTCCGTGACCCAGTCTTTGGGTCTGATTATTACTTTGCATTTTAGAATTACGGCCAAGGAACACAAAGCCATTTTAGGCGACCAGGTGCAGCCTATGGTGCAAATTTGATTTTCCTTAAGATATTCCCCTATTCTGAGACGGTAACGTCCCCATACACACTGCTAAATGAATTCAAGAGTGGTTTCATGAACACCAGGATGAAGTCAAACACTTCGCATGACCTACCGAATCATCAGATCAAAACATCACCCTTGAACATTTATGAGAAGTTCTGAAACATACAGTGCAGAGTAGATTTCCACCACCTTCATCTCCCAAAGAACTGGAAGCCTGCCTTCTTGAAGAATGGTCCAACATCCCACTAGAAACAGTTCAAAACTTGTATAACACCATTCCATGAGGATGGAAGCTGTTCTAAAGGCAAAGGGGTGACTTAACTCCTTATTAGTTAATAAATATTGATATAGCCTATTGCTTGTGTCATTTTTAAATGTTATTGTTTCGCAATCAATAGGGATTGTTATATTTTATTTTGGCTGTTGTTACAAAGCACTTAATCATTCTAATGAAAATAAATGAATACATCATTACATCATTTTGACTTGATTAATGATTGTTTTTTAGTATTGGATTTAGTCGAATCTGGCTTCAGTATACGGCCAAATTGCAAAAATGTATATTCCTAGCAGTAATGTTACTAACGTTTGTTACAAAGCTCATTGTTACAGGGAGCATGTCATATTCATATTTGCCTGGCTTTGTTTATAGTTTTGCTAAAACTTTTTTAAAAGGGCCTTCGTTAGTCAGCTTGTTAGCTAGCAAGCTTCCTCATATTAGCTAGCTAACGTAATCAAAATGAGATTACGTAGTAGTTAGCTAGCTAGTTCCTCATTAATCTCTGCTTCAGTTCCTGGAATCTTGATAAAAATTGCAGCACATTTCCAGTCTCTTCTATGGTAAAAAAAAAACTTTGCCTAGTATTTCTGATGTTTCAAATGGCAAGGTGTTATTTACACTAGCTTGTTGTGTAGCGGAATATCATGTTAACGTTAGCACATGTATTTTTATTAACTTTCTCTGATTTTGTCGAGAGGTGTCATGGTGGCCATGGCCATGACTGGATTTTGCAGAGTGGCTGTAAATACAACATAGTTGCATCAGTAAATACTGTTTTACTATTAATATTTACTTTTCCATACATTTATATTATACAGTATATAGCGTAAAAAAGTAAAACATCTATTGTGGTTTTAACAAGTATGTAAATATTGTGTAACTGCAAGCAGGTGAAATTTTTTCTCAGACAAGATCGTCCAATAAGATTAGAACCAAGTTTCTGAATATATTGAGGGTCAAGATATCACGGTAGGTAAAGTTGCAGTTATGTTTAGTTTTAACATCGATAAAATGTATTATTAGGTAACATTTGTAGTGGCAATTTCATGATCGACTTCAGTAAATGTATATAAATGTGTATGTTACTACAGAATATGGGCCAGTTGCTGTAGAATGGGTCACGTTGTGCTTCTGATAAATAATGTATTTCTAAGGGAGCAGAACAGTCGTGTTGTGCAACAGATGAATCGTGCATCAAAGCTGAGAATGAGAGGAGTCGGCTACTAGACAGTCGAGATGCAAAGTGTACTGCTTCAGGAGGAGAACGGGAACTAAATGTGGTTAATACGAAGCGGGGTGAACATCTGGAGAGATTCTGAACACCTCAACATGCCACAGCGTGACAGGACATCGCACCAAACGTAGCAGTCAGCAATTTTTAAAAATATACTTCAGATATTTCACACAGCTGCATGGTGAAAGAAACAGGACAGAAAATGTATTCTTGTACCTGTTTGTTTGCCTAACTTTGGAGGAATGTTGGCAGGGGTTTAATGCTTGCCCTGTTTTTGAAACCGATGCAATAAGCACTGTAATGGGTCTTTTTGTCACACTACCACAGGGTGCACACTATGTAGAAGTTTTCCATTTCTCAATCTTTCAACAATAAATAATAACAATGACAGGCATATGGTCTTGCAGGTACACAGTGTGTTGATGAGTCTTGCATAGCAGTTTGTTTAAAATCTTTATCAGAGGAGGTAGATGTAGATGTTTTCTTTATGGACAATGTGTTTTTTAAATTCTATTTTACAGGGTTGTGCAGTATATTTTTATTCTGCACAAAATGATTGGGCATTTGAATGATGTCCAATCATAGACTTCTTCCCTAGAAAAAAAAAAAAAAAAATGTCTTATTTGTCCAGATGTTGTACGGGCAATTGTGAGATTGAATATTTAAGTTATTTTGGATGTCACTTGATGCACAGGGTCAGCGGGCCATCATGGGTTTGATAATGCCCACTCTGTCCTGTACTGAGCTCATGTTTGACAATGTGTGCTCTAGCCTATGTAGGGCTGGTGTTTGACCATTTATACTGTTTCCATGTGTGGCTCCTCTTTGATCAGGTACACTGTTCCATGTGGGACACAATAGTTAGTTGGTTAGTTTTATTTGGCAATTTAAAAAGAAATAGATATACACAATGCGACACACATTCCCTTGATTCATGACATCACATTAACGCACACCGAAAATTGCTGAGGATAACACCAAAAAGTTGGCGAAAAAATCTATTGCGGTCCTTTAACAATCAAGTACTGATCCTATTCACTGAAGCTGTGGAACTACAACAGACAGAATCTCTATGTGCAGTGCCGGGAAGTGCATTGCCGTTTTAAAGCATTCTACCGTTTGTGATTTATCTCAACCACAACGACCAAGGAAACAAAATCCTCCTGCCAGATATTTGACTGTTGTCACCAGTTTGTTTATAAGCAATAGACTGACAGCAACATGACATCCATCACCACTCACTTTAAACCTTAATTGCTGCGCAAAACTAACTGCCAGAGAATCGTCTTTCTCACGAGAGAATCGTCCTCATCACTTGCCACATCGTTATGGTTGCTCCGTTATCCTGTACAGTAGGCAAACGATTCATCCTGTGTCAGCAAACGCCACACATTCCCAGACAATTAAGGCCATGTGGTTTAAACTCTTAAATCACCTTTTCCAGTCTCAAAATGTATTTGCTCTCTACAGAGGCCAGAGGGGAGTGATTGTAGATCCGCCCCCCAGGTCTGAAATAATTGTCATGGAAAGGAACTTCAGGAAGTACCCCCTCCCCCCTGTCTTTCCATATTGAACGCAAGGCCTACATTTTATGTGAGGAGTCTGCAGTTGGGTGTAGTTGTAGAGATTAACAGTTCTGTTTCTTGCAGGCTCCCTGCTTGGGCGTATACAGTATAGGCAGCTGACGTTACTCTGGAGGAAATACAGGTGAAATAAAACTATAATAAAATCTTTGCCCATAGAGAAAAGTGACTTTATCATCTCTTCCTTCAATCCCTACAGCCTCCACACACCTCCTCTTCTTTTCACATTTTAAACAACATTAATCAAACAGTTACGCTGGAGGACTGCACAACTGACGCAGTGAGAGGCGCCCGATTGGCCAGAGGAAGTGCTAATGAACAATGTGGTGGAGGGTGCCATGCCGACCTGAACCAATGTTCCGCAGGACTCCAGGACACATTCGACTCAAACAACAGGGGACATCACTGCCCTGCACACGAGTACCATTCAGAACCCTTAAAATTTCTTAAAACAGACTCTCTCTCTCTCTCTCTCTCTCTCTCTCTCTCTCTCTCTCTCTCTCTCTCTCTCTCTCTCTCTCTCTCTCTCTCTCTCTCTCTCTCTCTCACTCTGTCTCTGTTTTTCCTCCCGGGTGCCTCTCCTGACAGTTCTCACATCATGAGGCTATGCTGTCTTTGGTTCCCTTCTGATTCATTGCTTCCCCTCCTCATGAAAACTCCAGCGGGCCACAGCATTCCTCCCTGTGTCTCTTCTGATTTATGCCATTATTTCTCCAGACATCATCATTACAGCAATCAGCATGTTTCTTTTTCCATGATACACTTACAGTACGCATTCTCACTGCATGGGGTGAGACAGTGGGACATTACTCCATTCTATTGCCCGTGTGGATTAGTAGAACGAGGAAAACACACTCAACTGAGATGTGCAATTAAAACCTAATGTCACATTAGCATTATAATAATAATATACGCCATTTAGCAAACGCTTTTATCCAAAGCGACTTACTGTAGTGAATGCATACATTTTCAGTATATGTGGCCCCAGTGGGGATTGAACCCACAACCTAAGCATTGCCAACGCTGTACTCTACCAACTGAGTCACAGAGAACCACATTAAAAGCATTAAAAGCTTCTCGCAGTATCATAGGTCATTGCCCTTGGTAAAGTGGAGTATAGGTCAGCAGGATGCCCCATCACTGAAACATTGAGGCAACATTAATGAAACATTGAGGCAACATTAATGAAACATTGAGGCAACATTAATGAAACATTGAGGCAACATTAATGAAACATTGAGGCAACATTAATGAAACATTGGGGCAACATTAATGAAACATTGAGGCAACATTAATGAAACATTGAGGCAACATTAATGAAACATTGGGGCAACATTAATGAAACATTGAGGCAACATTAATGAAACATTGAGGCAACATTAATGAAACATTGAGGCAACATTAATGAAACATTGGGGCAACATTAATGAAACATTGGGCAACATTAATGAAACATTGGGGCAACATTAATGAAACATTGAGGCAACATTAATGAAACATTGGGGCAACATTAATGAAACATCGAGGCAACATTAATGAAACGTTGTGCTGGGTCAGTGCCCACGTGACAGTGCGACCATGTGCATGTGTGCTACGCGTGCTATCACAGCCCGAGGGCGCCCCACCCACCCCCCCCCCCCTCACCACAGGGGCTGTCAGTAATGAGTAAGTGCAGGTATTTACAAGGCCGCAGGATATTGTAAATACGTGGCATCTGAGGAGTATGCCCACAATTGACACATTCAAATCACATTTTACACCATGTGAGAGGTGTTTTAGCCCATCGAATGTAAGAATAACTTTTTTTTTTTTTGTTCATATATGATCATTTTATTTATCTGTTCAATCCTTTCCCATCTATTTGGACTATAGGGTAGAAACCACTTGTGCCGGGAGCACATTTTGGACAGAACATTGTATAACTATAATGTAATACTTCCCATGTGGTTTTCAAGAGATAGGATTATGAACAGACCAGAGACACCTGCATGGTTAAAAACCTCCTCCAGAACCATTTCATAAAACAGAACTTTCTAATCCTTTTATAAATCTCCTAAATGTTCAGGAGATTTTGCATCTTATAATAACCTCTGAGCGGATAAAGTACTTCAGCACCCGAAATTGTGTTTCTTTAGTCAAAGCCGCACTATTGGCAGCTTAGCTGAGACAAACCTCAACTCTTTCACTGCTTTCTCCTCTCTCTCTCTTTTTTAATCCCATACCCTCTCTCCCTCCTTCCTTCTCTCTCCCCCTCCTTCTTTCCCACTCTCTGTGTGAGGAGAGGTTCAGGTATGACTCTGCGATAGCATTAGGGCCTGGAATTTATTTTTATTAGAAGAACGACAGAGTCATCACGAGTCATCGTTCTGAGCTGTGTGACTCTACCCCAGAAAATGAAGGTCCAGACTTAAGTCTCTGTCTTAAGTAGGGGGACTTAAGCTCATGTCCACTTCTACAGAAATAAGACCCATATATAAGCTGTATTCAGTGTTGCAGTGGCGTTGTGTGTACGTTATGAGATCCCTACATGTTTCATGAAGCGGTAGGTAGCTGTGCTTGGCTCTGACCCCATCAGCCAAGCACACCGATGAACAGGAAGCGGTATTATTAAATTATTGTTGATATTTTTTCATGCACTTCAAAAGGCGCTCCTCCCTTTGTTTTGGGTTGCTGGGAGCAGTGATTCCACAGCGCTGCCATCAAACAGAGCAGCAGGAGTAGTCCCAAACAGGGCTGTAACAGGACGGAACCCACCCTTTCCGGCCAAATACCCTCTCTGCTGTCTGCTTTCAGCCTTTAATATCTAATCCACTCATTTCATTTCCAGATGCACTGCTGATGCCAAATAGTAAAAATGAAAAAATTATAAAACTATCTTGGAGAAGCGTGAACAACAGTAATTACCGAAGACAATAAAGAACAATGAAGTCTTCTTCCATGTCTAAGCGCCAAACCATACGCAGAATAAAAATGTAAAAAAACCACTTGAACAAAACACACTTAAACTTTATGGCTTTTCTACTTTTCAGCAACAGCGAAAGAAGAGAAAAACCTGCAATATTTTACAACTTAACCCCCACCCCTTCCCCTGCTGTCCTCTCCTCCTCATCGACTCGCAGGGACGATGGAACAGTGTCCTGTGCATATGTAAATATAAAAACAAACTAATGCGCTGAGACACAACCATACTGCAATCACGCAGATGTGCATTTTTCTGGGATAAAAAAGTAACACGACCAAAGAAAGAGCAGCAGCAACAGCACTGCCCTCACTCACATACTGTACATTAACCGACGCACATTCCATGTCAGGTCTGGAAGTGTTTTAGCTCAGCTCTCTCAACACAGAGAATGACCCTGCTGGGAGACAGAGACCTGCAGGACAGATGCATGTACACACACACACACACACACACGCACACACACACACACACACACACACACACACACACACACACACACACACAACCCCAGATAAACATACACCATACACACACACACACGCACAATCCCACATAAACATACAGCATACACACACATAATAAAAGTATGCACCTACCCATACACACACACACACACAAACCCACATAAACATACACACACACACACACACACACACACATAAATGTACATCACAGACACACACACACACACACCTACATAAACGTACAACACACACACACACACAAACCTACATAAACGCACACCATACACACACACAACATACACATACACACCTACTGCATATACAACACACAAGCACTCAACACACACAAACACAAAACCACACACACATACGTACATGGGCACCGCATGTACGTTCATAAACATGCATGCATGCACAAGACAAAGACATTGACATTGACACAGACACACACACATGCCCCCCCCACTCACACACACACACACATATGCACAACATATACGTTCATACACATGCATGCACACAATAAAGACATCCATACAGACACACAAACATGCACAAGCGAACATTTCCCCCGCCCTCCGCCCCACTCACTCTCTCACACACACACACACACACACACACACACACACACACACACACACGCACGCAGCACAGACATACAGTACATGTGCACACAGAACCACTGTGTGGGTGTAAATGTGATGTTACAAGGTTGGTACTGGAAGGAGAGGATACTCCACTGCAGTGACCCATTTGAGTCAAACTTTACATGCAGAAAACTTTACATCCATGGCAAGCACTCACACCACTGTATTTTCAGTGTGAACATTCAGTACGCCAGCAGAGAGTAGGATCAAATCCTGACAAGCGCAAACATATTCTTATAAAATAAATGCGTAGAGTTTCTGTGTGTCTTTCATCATAAACTTTAAACCCAACCAAACGACCCTGACTCCAGTCACCCATTTGGGAAAACCCCCCAAAAAACAGTCATAGCAGAACAGTTCTGCTCAAATTTCTAAAAGAAACGGAGCGGAGATATCAGCTGCCGCTGCCTGCTTTTATCTCTTCTCCCTCTCCCTATACGAGACGTTACACACTTTCCCAAGCTTCTAAAACAGGTCCTGCAAAGGGAGGGGAAAGCTTACCTGTGTTCTTTAGAGCAAGTTGTTTCTCTGCGTGTCCGACTCCCAAAATCCAGAAGGGGGAAATGTTCACAGTGTTGCTCTGGAGGCCGAGGTGTAATTGCACAAAAAAAAAAAAAAAAAGTGTGCGCAGCCAAGACAGGGCAGGTGTGAGCAGTCACCGGAGGAGGAGGAGGAGGAGGAGGAGGAGGAGGAGGAGGCAGGGGACAAAAAAGGGAGGGAGGGAGGAAAGAAGGGAGGGAGAGAGAAAGAGAGAGAAGTAGGACGAGAGAGAGGGGGAGAGAGAGAGAGAGGGGGAGGAAACGAGAGAGAGAGAGAGAGGGACCCGTTACTCAGTCGCGCTTGAATGGATGAGACAATCGGCGGAGAACTCCCCCCTGTGTGCTGCTGGAACTGGGAAAGGAAAAAGGAGAGTGAGAGAGAGAGAGAGAGAGAGGGAGGGAGAGAGAGGGAGCGAGACAGAGAGATGTGATCTCAGTCGGCCCAGACGCAGAGAGCGCAGGCAGGCCGACGCACAATGTGTCCTCTTGTAATGACCCTCGGTGCCTCGGCCAAGGGGCACTTCATCAACCTGTGCCTGCCCTGTCCTGTTGCCCCCGGAGGGTATTAAAGTCTTTGTCTCGGGCTGGTTCGGCTTTTCTTTGCCCCTTTGTGTTTTTGTGTTTAATCCCGGAGCAACGCACAGAGCCAGAGCTCACTGACCACCCCCCTGATTTGGTTTTGTTTATTTACACAAAGCTATTGGATGGGGAGAATTATGGTGTAGTGCATTGGGGGGGGGGGGGGGGCATGGTATGTGGGTGGGAGATCAGTCCTGGCTCTCTCTCATGATCACTCATCTTGTAAGCAAGATCATCTTAGAAAACTTGTCACAGTCTGGGGTCTTACACCAGCTTGTCCTCGGGCTGTGTTGTTTTAACCAGATTCAGGAGGTTAAAAAGGATCTAAGACTCTTCAAATAGGGCAGATTACACCCAGCCCAGAATGGAAGTTTAATTTGAAACACAATCTGTACACAATGTGTAACTGTTCACTGGAAGTCTTTTTAAACTTAAACGTAAGCATAGACAGAATTGGAATAATACACAGCACACAGATTATTAATAGTAGCATTAATAGTGACAATAACTGTTTAGGCTTTTACATGATAAAACAAGTTGCCACAATACTTTACTTTCACAGAAATTGTAATGCATATTTTAATTAAATATGTCACTCCCAGGGTAGGGACAGTAAAGGCATACATTTTGTTGCCACTGCCCCTGTCCCAGCAGAATGAAGACATTTTCAGATGTTCAATATTGGGGTTGTAGGAATTCACCTGTGGCAGAGGTCACCCAGCCACAACTTCCACAGGATAAGGATAAGGATAAGGATAAGGATCTTTATTTGCCATTTTACACACAGTTGGCAATTGGAATGTATCTTTTCGCAAACCTCTCCTGGATGCACACACACCATCAGAGAGGTCCGAGCACAGGGTCATCCATAGTACAGCGCCCCTGGAGCAGATTAGGGGTTCAGTTCCTTGCACAAGGGCACTTTGGCAGTGCCCCAGCAAGTGAACTAGCATCCCTCCGGTTTTCAGTTCATTGTTTTTGCATTGGCCTTCCTGGGATTCAAACCAGCAGCCCTCTGCTTGCCAGCCCGTGTCACTAACCACTGAGCCACTGCCGCCTCAGCAGGAGGCTTGTGAATGGGGAAAGTAACAGGAGGTCCCCACAGACCACAGTCATCTGACTTCACCTGAAAGAGACCCACAGACACCTCAGCCATCTGCGTCTAACGAATGAGGATGGAGGCCTTTCACTGACATCTAGGGCTGTCGAGAAATAATCCAGGGCGAAAATGTTTCACTGAACGTACAACACGTTCATCAACCAGCCTGAGCTTTGATCCTGGCATCAGTTGGCGCTTTCCACACAAATGATTGAGGTTAGGATCAAGGCTTTGGGATAGCTGATTCTAGATCAGTGAATTGGGGGTATGCTATCTGCTCTGAGCATAGTCTCAGCATATTCAACGTGTGTTTCACAGGTCCTGGACTGTTATATTTCTGGAGATCTTTGAGAATCAGCCAGAGAGCACAGCTCTCCTACATTCAGACCTGGCCTCAGAGGCCGTTCTTCAAATGGACTTCAGTGAGTCCCAATGGCCTCTCATTCAGAGGAAAACAACATCCTGACCCAAAGGAACACAATCGGACGCTGCGCGACCCAACCTGTCCAGATATGAGCTCAGCATTCACCGGATTGGCCCTGAGGCCAGGCCAAGTCCAGGAACACAGGTAAGTAAACCCATCATCTCCTCACACTTCTACTTTCACTGTCCCTCATAACACTTTGACAAGGAAAGAAACCGCTATGATTTTACTGCAAGAGCTGTTTGTTTAAGATTAGAGTGCTTGCACAGCAGTGATAAAACAGCTTACTAGTACTGCACTAAACACCACACTGAAAATGAACTTGTTGCTTTTCTCAATGAATTCCCTTGTGTTTTATATGGATTTATGGATGGCTTCAAGAACAGGCAGTACATTATGGAGCAGGTCTACGTAGGTGGGGGTCATACAGTTCCCAACACTCAGCGTCACCTGCGAGTGGAGAACACAACCTGGGTGGGCGAAGCAGGTCTCTTTTAGTGGGAGAGGAAAGACATTTAGAGGAATCTCAGAAGGGATAAACAGTTTCCACTGTGTCTGAGAAACAGAGAGTGGACATAGGCCACTGCACACACTATAAAGACTGAATGGAGAAATCACACTACTGGCTGCAGCTAATTTGTTTACTTTATCAGCAATGTTATTCTCTTTGGGTGAATGATATAACGTTGCTGTTTAATGACTTAGTAAACATGTCTCTCTCCTTATTTGAAATGGCATCAGTGCCATATAAAAAGACAATACACACTAAAAGATACATTTTGTAATATATTCATTCACTGAGTGTCCACACCATCTCTGTGTTTGACACACGTGATCAGCATTTAAAAAAGAGACCATAGCTGGAATTAAAGGAGATAATTATCTACCATGAGAAACAATACTGGTGTTTTTTGGGGGGTAAAAGCGCAAAATGCCATTTTTAACAACAGTATCTGCTTTAACGCTGAGGTTAAACCTCATACCAGTGGTACAAAAACAGGACTGAAAAATATTAGCAATCATGATAAACCTGTGTGATTGAAATGTGTGAGAGAGTCTGAATGTGTGAGTGTGAGAGAGACAGTGAGAGAAGCAGTTAGGAGGGCTGAGTGGTGGAAATCCATGCCCCCTCAGGAGATATTCCTGCTTCCATCACACCTTGATGAAAAAGGATGAAGGCAGTTTCAGCAACGAGATCTCTCAACACGGCCCAAGTGTTTCTTAATTGTGAGGATTCGGAGAAGAAATGATTCTGTGTGCATCTGTGCCTCTGTAACTGTGTGTGTGTGTGTGTGTGTGTGCATGTGTGTGTGTGTAAGAGAGAGGCAAAGAGACAGTGAGGGAGAGAGAGAGATAGAAAGAGAGAGCAGGCAGGTAGAGTCTTGCCTCTCTCCAGGATGACTGTAACAAGAAGCCGAAGGTTTTGCTCCAAAGCACACAGGTCTTAAATACTTTTAAAAAAGGGCTGGAGGGTAAAATGAGAGTGGTCGCGCTCTCTTTCCATTACTTAGCAGAGTTCCGGGACTTTCTCTAATAAAACTCTCTGGCTGAGGGCTGGTGGATAGCGTAGCGGTCTAACGCACCCATATTTGGCTGGTCCCGTACGAGTGTGAGCTGCCTATCAGGGACACGGTTCAAAACCCGTCTCTGCCAGACCGGCCCTGGCCATTGGCCCCGATCGGGAGCGGTAGTTGGTTGTCCGCTCCTGAGGGAGGTGGGAGGGTGGTCGGCACAAACTCGTTGTGAAGCACATAAGGGTGTCTCCAGAAAGGGGGTTGTGAGTTTCGTCTCGAAGGAGGCGGATCATCACCGGCCTTGGAGAGTAGCTTACCCCGTAGAGACGGGTGGTCAGTTTGTGGGGGGAGGGTTCATTGAAATAATGGGCTATAATTGGCTCCCAAATTGGGGAGAAAAATGGGGAAAAATCTGAAACAAACAAAAAAAACCTCTCTGGGTGAGCCAGCCACAGAGCCTCCTGTCCCACATGAGCCAGCCGAACCACCCCATTCCTCCTATCCCAAATTAGCCAGCCCGCCTCCCCACCCCTCCTGCCCCACATGAGGCTGACGGATGCCTCATTGCTAATGCTTGTCCCACTCCAGTGCATTAGAAAATAGAACCAGTGGACACAGACTCATGTCTGACAAAATCCTTTATTTTCCCCATTACTCATTGCAAGCTTTTTTTTAAATAGTATCTTGTCCTACCAACATAAAACCCTTTTTTTCCCTGTGGCCTACATTTGGGTTGACTTTATATTAAACGAACAATACTCAAACTGCTGTGCAACTTAAACAGGAAATGTCTCAACAATAAACACTTCACAGCTGTACACGATGGTTCCAATGATGAAAGACAGCACTAGTTTGGTTACTAACATTGGTCCATCTAGTGAAAGAGAGCAAAGATGTGGTTTCTAAGTAAAAAAACTTAAAAAAACTTGATTATCAACCTCACTGCTTTACACAAAATCACCACATACCATAAAATCACCTTTGCAATTGGCAGGCCTTTAGTAGCATATGAAGCCTGCAGCACACATGTACAGTGCGTTGGGCACTGCTTCTGCAGCTGTCAATGTTTTCTGTGCTTGTCCCTTACAAATAAACGAATACATAAATAAATATCTGTGTCTCAAATATTTGTTTAGAGATGATATCCAACATCAGCCTCCGGGTGATATGTGAGCGCTTGACCAAAGAGGATCATGGGTCTGATCAGGGCTGCCTGAGACCCCCTAACAAAGATAATCAGGGATTGAAACTTTATCCTCCTGAAAATTATATCATTAATTGTTGCTTGGGAACATCTAAGTAGTCAGTGGACTGTACTTATTCTTCTGACATCCCTTATGCTGTCTTACTTTGAGCCCATGAGCCCCAGCAATGCAAGGTGCCTGCGCAGAAAACACTGATAATCAAATCCACATCCCACAATTATGGTAGAATGTCTCCATAAATGAATGTATTGCCCACATATTAAACTGAATATTAAGCACTCAGAAATAAATATCTGTTCCATTTCTGCAGGTGTTGTTTCATTGGTGTGGTGTAGCAATGCTAAATGCCCTCTTCCGAACATTTCACCGTAGCGCATGGGCTGAATGTGAAAGTACAGGAAAAGCAGAGTCTTATGCAACCAGGTTGGATAGAGTTATAGAGTTGGATAAAGTCCTCTTTGCCTGTGACAATGTGACCTTCATGTACTTTGGGTAGCAGTTCAGTTTTACATTTCAGATACTTGCATACTAACGTTTTGAAAAAGTTAATAATCTCAGATGTGGTTGATCGCTGTTTGGCAAAAGCTTTATGGTTCCTGAGCAGCAGCATCTGGTTCACTGCTGGGAAATGACTCCTGCATTGGGTCCAGATGGGTGGGCAGCACTGCCCGATCACATTCACCCCAGATCTCAATGGGATGAACTTATTTCAGTGCGCTGAAACTGCATGCTATGACAAACTCCTTTCAATCCCCGAAACTGGGAACTTTGACAAACTCGTTCTCGTGTTCTGTGACTTGGTGATCTGACTATAATTCATTGCATTTCTGTGAAACTAGGGGCTATGACTAAGCCTGCTCTCTTTTCCTCTGTAACTGCAACTTATTTTAATTCTCTGTGAACGAACCTCCTCCTACTGCTCTCTCTCTCTCTCTCTCTCTCTCTGGGTGTTGTAACACAATGCTTTCTGCAGAAGGCCTGTGATTTACTCCCAGGCTTAAAAAAATCCTCGCCGAGTCTCATGAGGTCTAAAGCGCTTAAACAGAAGATTTGTGCAGACTCTAAAGTCATTTTTGGCTCGAGAAACAGGCCGTGCATGATGGACCAAACAGATTTCTGAGCATTGGGAGCAAAAAAAGACTAACTTTGAAATGTGAAGTAGGCTAGCGGCCCGATGCCACAGCAAGTCTCTGCGAAAAGAAAACCCAAAATGGCCGGAGCCCAAAAAAACTGTGGGAAATGATTCCGCTTGACCAATACGCAGGCCGCTCTGCATTCGTATGGTAATCTGTCCGTTTATGCAACGTTGAAGAACCCCTCTTAATTAGGTTTCATGGTTACAAAAACATTGTGTGTGAGGTGAGTAAATAAATAAATAAATAAATAAGTAAATAAATGAAATGTAGAAACCTGGGAGGAATGTGTCGTTCTGCACCGGGGTGGAATTTGCCATCACTCCAAATGGTAGTAAAAAACCAGCACCAGCTGGGTCATTAGCGGCCTTGTGAAAGTGACCCAGTGGAAAATGCTGGCTGGAGGTGTTGGTGCCGTTCCCAGTACAGTCATGACATTTCCTGTGCATTCAGAATCCAAGTTCTGCAGTCTTGCAATTTAAATCTTGAAGGGAGATAGTTCCCAGCCATTCACTCAGAGAGCCATACATTAGCTGCTTACAGGCACTCTGAAACTGTGAAAACTGGCTCTTGGTTGGTGTGTCCAAGCACAGCTCTCCATGCAGTGATACGCCCCACGGCTCAGAGTCAAATCCTCACCATGCCAGTTCTGACGAAGGATGGGAGCCCCAAGGGGGGTGGGGTGGGGACTCATAATTGGCCTTAGCATCACCTAGGGAGGGAGGGTTTTTAGTCAGCAGGGTATTCGCTGCCTCAACTTCAATTTGAGTCTGTCGAGGAGCAGGAAAAAGGCGTCCGTGGTAGAATTCCGTCTCGGAAGAGGCTGTAAATTCGGCTGTAAATTCGGCCCGGAAATAATGTCTCGCCCCGGAGGACGGGCGGCGGACTCGTGGGGGAAGGGGAATTGAAATAAATAGAGGGTCTAATTGGCAACCAAATTGGGAGAAAAACGGGGCAAAATTATATTATTATATATTTTTAAAGCCTCTATTGATGTAGATCATGTAAATGGTATTAATTATTCTCTAAACGCAATACAGCCATTATTCACTTACTACTACACAAAAAAATGTCCCCAAGAGGTTCAGGCTGACGTGCTGCTTACAATTTTTATTTTTAAATTAATTGTAGCAAATCTGATGTAATTTTCTGTCTTTTAAAAGTCTGCCATTTACTGTCATTAAAATTAATAACATGACGTGAAAAAAAAATAATGAAAGCTCCCAATGCAGGAAAAATATTTGTTTCTATGGTGATGTAGACTTTGCCATTATGAGCTCCATTATGATCTCATTTGCTGTTGTTAGATGATTTCCTTTTTGTTCATTGATATAACGTCTGGGTATTTATACTATGGAATTGTGGACATCTCCCAATGATTCTGTACTGTAGCTTTCCTGTGACACAAAGGCAGCTGTTTCATAATGTTTTTTGTACAGAGTGTTTGGCCTCATGGTGAAGGCCTTCATACAGCTTTGGTTTCATTTCCATGTCGGGCTTTGTAGTCGTACAAAAAGTCACCATGGTCACTTGAATTGAAAGACAAGCTTTTAGTTATGTAACTGAGTTCAGATAAAACCTTTCATAATACAAGATTATATAAGCAATACATTATTTAACCTTTTCAAAATGGGCAACTGGAGTGAACCCTATTGTGTTGTGATATACAGTATATTCAATTTGGTACTACTGAAGGTGGAAGTTCACAGAACACATTTTCAATAGTATTCTTGTACAATTCATCATCTATAAATGTATGTTGACTATTTCTAGTTTAATTGCCACATTACACCAAATACAAGTTTTTTACTTTTACAGGAAACATTAGAATGATTCTCTATGTCCTTCTAGTGTTATTTTAGATTTACTGTGCCTACCGTAAGCTTTGCCATGATGGACCTTCTTTGATCACCCTAGATATCTTTAGTTAACATTAGTGATTTATATATGGCATAAACAACTGTAACAACTGAATTATGTGAGCTCAGAATCCTAATATTACTTTAAAGAGATTTCTACAAAGATTTCCAAGCAAGAAAGGTTAAGCCTTAAATATACTCCACAGGAAATCTGTCCACAACATGTTTATAATAATAGATCAAATAAAATACTAAAATTATAGGGTAGGAACTTGCTGTTACTCTGGATTTAATTCCTCTTTATAACTTAGCGGAAAGTGCATCTTACGTCTACTAATCTAAACCACTGGTAAATTACCATGAAAATATAGAGAATTTATTACATGTGTCAGGGAGGTCTATGCATTTTATGATTCTGTGGCCAAACAGCATGTGGCCTGGACCAACCTAAATCTCCATCTCCATCTTGACACACAGACTGACCTAATGCAATCATGGGCTTCCCTGGTGTCATCACTGACAGGTTTCATTACTCCTTGAATGAAACCAGGGCACTAAGGTATGTGGCTTTGGCACCAGCATGGTCCATATTGGATCAGCACACCGTGTGCCTATAATGTCACACACCACAATTTTGGGGATTCTACCTATGAGCTGGACATTATGGGTCAGATGCACCAGCAAAAGTTCCGTGTGTCACAATTGGCCGTGTCACAAGGTAGCGACACTCTTGCCAGAGCATATTACGTTTCTCAAAATAATGGCTCAATCAAAATATCTGTATAAACCAAACTGCCTGCCCCTAAATCCAACGTAATCGATGTTCTGTGTTTCCAAGATGCTCACCATGAGTGGATAATTTCAGTGATTACCATGACAATGTGTCTTGTGCTAGTAAGTGAGCCAAATAAAAAAGATAAAAATGGTAAATTGATCATGCATGGGCTGGAGGGAGCCCCCCTCCTTCAACACTTACAGTGTGACCTATTGATGGCTGGGTTCAGTCTGGTCATTCCATGTTTTTATTCATTTTAGGGTTTGATTATGTACATTCCTGCATTCTTGGGAGATCTGGTCCTGGCTCACACTTGAGCCTATTTGCTTTGTTTCCTGCCTGCAGGTGTCTGCGTTTTGGGAGATACTTGGTTTGGTACCATTTTCATGTGCAAGGTACAATGTCATTCCTAGGATTTAATGTTTGATATTGAATATTGTGTCCTTCTCACAGTGTTCTAACTTAATTAGCCAGCTCTTAATTTGAATTGAACCATGAGTTGCATATTTTTGACAAAGGTTGATCCTCCAGCGAATTTGATGATTTAATTGATAATTGCCATCCCGTGCAATAATTATTCAACTAAATCAAATAAATGTATTTTACATGTAGGATACGTGTTTTAACACATAATACCAATAGTGTTCAGTATTCAGAGTGCTGAACCTCAAAAGAGGGCATTTGACTCTCAAGGCTACTGGATTCAGGGAACATTTTACAATTGAGACATTTTTCATTAAATTCTCATCTCTCAGAGAGGGAGTGTTTACGGTCAGCATGTTATTGCCTGACCAATCACAACAGCGACTCATTACATTACATTTTACATTTTAAGCATTTAGCAGACGCTCTTATCCAGAGCGACTTACAAGATGTGCATAAATACATGGTAGGAACAATCATAGTTCGCGCAAGAGATCGGTGCAGTAATACAGCGATAGACATCGTAGCAGGCAGCTGCGTACCATACCTGTAACACTGGGAAGGAAAAGGTTAGTAATTTGAGTGACTGGAGGTATGGGGGAGCAGTACCTCTAGCCACTTGAAAAGCCAGCACCAGTGATCTGAATCTGATGCGTGCTGCGATGGGGGAGCCAGTGCAGAGACTCCGTTGGTGATTGGCAGCCTGCGATATGCCTGTGCCTGTCTCCAGTCCTCCTGTGTCGTATCAGTTTAGCAGTTTAGCTTGTGGACTGAAGAGTAAAAAGAAAGGTCAGCTGACTACGGGGCACTGAATGCGACATAACACTACTTATTTTAACATGCATTTTCCCCCACATTTAACTGAAATATCACTTTTTATCCCACATATAGCAAAAAAAAGTCTAAATATTAATATGCTAACCCAAACTTATATACTTAATATACTTAATGACTTTTGTACAAAGATACATTTAAGACAAATGTTATACTATTTAATGGTGTTCAACATTTAGTAAATGTTTTAGACATTTATATGTTTCAAACATTTAACGAATATTTCATACATTTAGTAAATGAGGAATTTATTTATTTATTCAGCACCCCATAACTGACTGCATGTGTTCTGGAGGACATGAATAGGAGGAGGCTCTCAATAATGTTGGATTATTTTTTTTATTTTGGAGGGGGGTGGGGGTGTAGCCTGTTCTTTAACTGCTGTAACTCCAGAACCATGAATTACACAGAGAAGCTTAAACCCGGGCTGGAGTTGGAATATTAATGTCATTAACCACAATATATGTGACTGTGCAGAGACAGATGAAATATGAATTCAAGCAAAAGAGAAACAAAAAGAAACATTTCATGCCACCTTCATTTAAAGTGGCAAGAGGTTAAAATAAGTTCACAGCAGTCTCCTCATTAAAAAATGGACTGTTTGTGGTCATTCTGCTATGCTTTGTGGCTCTCCAGGGAAGTCTGCTTTTAATTTAGTGCTCTATTAGCAATGTTAAAACTGCATTTTTATTGCCAAATTGGCTCAACACTCACAGAACCTTTTGGACTAGTAATAAAGTAATAAAATTGCTGTGTTCCATTGGCAGACCCAAGTCCTTTTTTTTTTTTAAGAATAAAACTGTCTGTACCTTATATCATTATTCCTGCAGTTTAGAGAAAGAAACGATACATGTTTTAGTTTAAAGCAAGGCTGATTTACATGGAGATGCACTGCAAGAGCACTATAACACATGTGCCTGGCATGTCACATCTACGTTCTGTTGAATTGCTTGACTGTCAGAATTTCAAAAAGACCACCATGAGCTGAACGATTCTGGCAATTACTTTTCTGTTATTTGTCCTGTCATCACAAATTGCTGGCAGAGGCGGTGGGGTGCACTTTTCCAGTTTGATTAAAGGCACACAGTCGGACAGGACAACCACGCAAAACACTTATGGTGACTATGGTGAGTGAGTGGGGGGGGTTAAGTGCCGGTGGTTAGTCAGCAAAGAGGTCACCGTGGCAAGGGGCGGGTGGGTCAACTCAGGGGGCGAATAAGAACAAGCACACTTTTGAATGGGTGGGAGAGTTCTGGCAGCTTTAGGCATGTGTGTGAAGACTTGTTTGTGTTTACCATTCCAAACACCAGCTGGCCTCTGTGTCTCTCAAGAGTGTATGCATACTAGCAAAGCTGGTTTTGAACAGAACACATTTCAGTCCCTTCATCTCCCCCACATCTCCACTGTCCACATATCATGTCTGTAAGATTTTGATATGTTGTCAGAAAATAAACAACCAACAACTGTCACAGGGAGGGTAAAAAAAATGATTTATGTAAATTATGAGTTAGCAGTAATCTCAACTGAGCTTCTAGTGTCAAATGTACTGTCAAATTTACTGTCGGTTCATAGATCCATTCAACTTTTTCACAATACATTTTATCCTCAACTATTTTCACTTGATGGAATTTGGTGGTTTTAATGAGTTTACTATTGGCACCAAACGGGAGAAACCTCTGAACTCAGTTATGCCATTCAAACGAGGCTAAAACCTAACCTAATGGAGCTACTATCAATACCTGACTCTTTAGGTTTAGTAGCACAGAGAGCTTAAACTCCCACTACTTCCTAAGCAGTGGTGGGCCCAGACCACTTTAACAGGGGTGGCCCAAGAGTGGCACAGAACCACATTCAAAATGTAATACATTTGAAAAGATGTGATTGACAACCTAATAACCTATCAAGAGCCAGATGAAGTAGGGTGGCACCCAGGGAGGCCAACCAAATTTCTGTGGGGGCAGGTGCCACTCCAAGCCCCTCCCAGGACAAGCCCCTGTTCCTAAGGAAAAAGCGTGTCATCTGAGACATTAGGGCTCAGATGTATTTTGATGTTTAGACACAGACGCTCAATCAAAGTTTTATTTTGAGACATTTGATCCATCAGGAGCTTTGCTCAAAAGCGTCGTACCACTGTGGGCAGTTGAGCTCTCCTCACAGGTGTGTCCTCACAATGGCAGTCTTATGTCTGCGATTCGCTGGCGGTATTGGTGGGTGTGCATTTCAAGTTGGTTATTTGCCAAGGGCCTGGAAAACTCTCATTGTATCCCCCTTTTTCTCATTCCTCTCCGTTTCTCCGTCTTTCTCTCACTCTCTGCAGGCCCGGGCAGGGGCTGGACAGAATCACAATCTCGCCGGATGTGAGTTTCACTAAATCACTCCCAGGAGCGTGGAGGATCTGTGCAGAGTCTAAAAGCGGTAGCCATGGTGACATCTGAGCAGGACGCATCTGCAACAGAACCAGGGAACCATCAGGGATCCACAGAGAGATCAATGAGTAAATAGCGCACGCATAAAACACCGCTTTTCACAAACTAAATGTAAAATCTCTTTTAAGTAATTGAAATAGTCTTGGTCGCTGGTTGAATAAAGTACAGAAAATTCCAGTCAAAAGAAAATGAAGAGATTTTAGTGGTTTTTAATACCCACCTACTCTGCTTGTGAAGAGTTCACATTTCCATTGTATGAATTGCATTGCCCCTGTTGTAAGTAACACACAAGTGTTCGGCAGTGTGTTTTTAGCAGGTGCAAATGAGCCCACGGCTGCAATTAAATGAACCTCAGCTGCTTCAACTCAATTTAATTAATTTTGTATGTAACATGGATCATGTTCATTTAACTTCCATTTCAGGATGGAGGGTTCCCTTAGGGACACAATATAAGTCTTAGGGGATCTTACAGAATGTCAACTGAAAAATAACACACATTATCTCGCTTTCAGCAACGGCATCACAATACACACAGATATTATCCACACTCCCAGAGAGGAGTTTCTTATCTATGCCCAATGGGCTCCTTTTTCAGCACCAACAAGACTGCACATTGTTTCCCCTGGAAACCACTGAGAGTATCAAACAATTACTGAATATAAAAGGAATGTTTATAATGCTAAATATATCACAGGTACTGTAAGTTGTGTATTGTAAAATGTTAAGGTTTAACACTTTCACAAATACATGTATCTGCCAGTGCGATAAATTACAATATAATTGTTTTTAAATGGTTCATGTAATCAAAGCCTATGTGGTTCCGTCAGAGCTGTTATTCTTTTTCTCTACCAGTGTTTCATGAGTGCATCAAAGGGAATGTTTTCGCCTACAGGAGTAACATAGACACTTGCCTGAAGGATGTCTCCCTTCCTCAGCTATATCGCATAAGATATATGCTGGCATTAATGGATGCTTTATCACACCCTCAAGTCTATTTCCTATGGTCTTCGTCTTTTAGTCACACCCAGGGCCTTCGGGTCAATTTGACCCGGCTCATGTTCAACCATTCTAAAGTCGTTATATCACATGTTTAGTACAGTAAATGAGCCAAGCAGAAGAAGTTTCATAGAAAAAAATATTTTAACATACTTTTCCTTGATGTTGAAATTTTAAAACGGGTCAGATTGACCCGAAGACCATAGGAAGGAAATTGGTTACACTGTTTTTAAAAAGACAATATTTTTAATAACTGTCATATTATTTCCAAACAACATCTCCAAATCAAAGTAGTTTACTAGTCTCTTTTGTAAACAAAACAAAAAGATTTGTTTATGTTCAAGCTAGCTAGCCAACTAGCATGCATGTTTGTATTGCCCAACAAATAGCTAGTGCATGCTTTCCTGATGCTTTCATAAAAAGAACAAAATCCTGGTTTTATTGATCTAGTGTAGCAACTTGTGATGATACAATTTCCTCAACAGAGATTAGAAATGTGTGGGTATAACCTTCAGTTATCCTATAGCTAGCTACCTGACTGCTCTGGACATGGTGCATGATGGCTCCAATCCTTGTCTGTTTTGTTTCCTTTCTTCTCTTTTAATTTTTTTACTTTACATTACCTCATTATTTTTATTTGACACCTCAGGACTTCAGTGGCAAGGTAGCTAGCTAGCTAATGGTATTCCTTTTTCCCTATTTTTTTGTCAAATATTAATATCCACCCACCCATGCAATCTAGGCTCGATCTGGTGCGATTTATTTGCTTGTGAACCACAATAATGGTTGCTAAGTGATTTTTATGCTTAGCTAAGTGGAGTTAAAGAACATGGGGAGTATGTACAAAAGGGGGATAATTGAATTCTAGAACATTCCAGAACAGAACCCGTATTATAATAGCATTATAAAGTGTTATAACTTATATTATAACTAACAGAGTATTCTGCTTAAGCATATAATGCTGCCAAACACTAAAGAGAAAGGGCTAAAATAAGGCCTTGAGCCAGACTTATTCTTATAGTATGTTAAATATACATGGCACCATATTCGGCATCTTTGCAATGATGCATTCTTTATGGTCTTTACATTCCGGATTTTTTCTTCTCTCATCCAGAAAGCCTCACCTGGCTGTGAGGCACAATGTTTTTCTCATCAAGACCTGGGCCTCGGGTGAGGTATGACATGTCTGAGATGTGATGTGTGTGAAACCCATTAATTTGCACATTCTGCAATAACATCAGCATCATTTCCAGGGAGATGGCCACCCTGGGTATAGATGCTTGCTTGCTACTGCCTGCGAAAATCCTTCATAAACTGTTGACCCATAAATGTGGATCTATGACTCACATGGATAAAAAGTCCGACAAAGATGTTTTAAAAAAGACGTTTGTAGTTTAACATCGATGCACATTCATAGGTATAAATGTTCTGTGAAGCATAATATTGGAACAGGATTTTCCCGATGTGTCTTCAGCTTTACTGGAAAGGAAATGTACCGTAGCGGACAGAAATCTAAACAGATGAGCCCTTTACTACGTATCCCATTTTTTAACAGTGCTGACTCACGCATTAACTCTTACCACACACACATGCACAAATACGTGCACAAACCTGCATGCTCGCACTCAAGCACACATGGGCATGCACATATACACACACACACACACACACACACACACACATACATTTTTACCTGGTTTTTCTACATGAATGCACTTGTACTGCTTTCCCCAACTTTGATATCCTCAAATGGCATATACCTATATATATATATATATATATATATATGTACATATTTGCATGTTTATAGATTAGAAATTATGGTATATTAGCCTAACTATTGTTTTATGAGCATATTGAGCTTTTTCCCCTAATATTCTTAGAAGAGTGCATATACATAGAAGGGGGAAGAGTTCCAATTTTCTTTTTACAACCAACGCTGGTGTTGTCAAAGATTGGTGAACAGAAGGTCAGCCATTTCTCTTAGTCTTGGTGCTGAATGGTGCTGTTTGTTCCAGCAGGGCCGGCACTGATTGAGCAGAATGCCTGGTAACACAGAAGGCCACACCAAACATTTCCTTGTGTTTCTCAGGGCCAAGCGCCAAGCAGACACTGATATTTTAAGCCTCACAAGATGTTGAACTGGGATCCTGTCCTCTCCTCGTTAATCACTTTAATCTGTCAGTGGTTATGATCCTAGTTCTCCTTTAGATACAATTTCATTTATTTCCATTATTATCATTATTATTATCTGTTGTACTAGTAGTATAAGTAGTATTTATTGGTCAGATTATTTGTTTTCTTGTGCCCTGCGATGGATTGACGACCTGTCCAGGGTGTATTCCTGCCTCTCACCCAATGCATGCTGGGATAGGCTCCAGCCCCCCTGGGCCGCTGACCAAGAATAAGCAGGTTAGATAATGGATGGATAGATGGATTACTTCTTTCTTTCTTTACCTGTGCAATCAAAAGGAAATTAAGAAATGGGTTTGAATGTTGTCTGCATAACTCATAGAAGCTGTGAGTTGACCCTAATTAGATTAGATTAGATTAGATTCACTTTATTGTCATTGCCAGTGCAAACACAAAACAACGAAATTAAGGATGATTAATGATCTAGTGGAGATAGAGACAGTTAGTGCCAAGGTCTGAGCCCTGTAGTACCCCTTTTGGGAAGACCCAGGGGTGAGTGGTGCATTGGCAAAGAGAGCTGAGACCACCACGAGGGCTATGTGTAGATGTATAGATGTATGTTTCTTGCTTTGGGCCTAAATTGACTGGTCAGTGTATTTATTATTCATTGATTATTCACAAAGGAAATATGCTTCCCTAAAATAAAACACCCACCAATAGTGTGATATGAATGTGATAAAAAAGGTTTACTTATATTTCTATAAACTCTCACTACTGTACTGTGGCCCATGTAGTAAATGATTGGAGGTACGGTTCAGGCTGCTGTACTTTATGGTCAGCCGGGTGAACAGGCTAGTGAAATTAAATGGGGGACTGGGTAAGTGCATGTTTCTGTTCTATTGCGGTTTCAAACACAGGAAGTGAACAGCGTTCTGACACATGCGATAAAAGTGTGTGTGTGTGTGGGTGGGTGTGGGGGAGTGCAGGACTTAATTAAAGTCAGACCGCTGACCTTTGTTGAGAAAAAGACGCAGTGAAACTGACAGACACAGGCGTGACTAAAACACTGTTACAACTACAACGCTTCGATGATGTTCCAACCACGGCAACAGTGCTTCAACATTTTAGAACGTTTTTTTTTTTGCGTGAGTTGGCAATTAAAGTCAGATTGAGAACAGAGCAGAAGTCATTAACAGACTCGATCTGTACAAAGGGTGGGGGGAAGGGGGGTCACGTAATTAAAGTCAGAGGAGCTTGGAGCCTTGAGTCATGGCTGCGCCGCTCCTCCTCCCTCTGTGTTCCCTCTGTTTCCTGCTCACATGCATGTGTGACCTCTATGATTCTGAGGAAGAGATGATGTTTTTTTTGGCTCCACAAACTCCTGATGTACCATGTATAATGTTCTGCAAGCTCATTAAAAATAGATAATAATTGAAAGGCTTTTCTTTGTATTTATCATTATAATGCATTTTATTTTCCTTGGCAAGTTTCCATTACAAGCCCTTGATGTTGGTCCCATACGTTACTCTGTTGGACATTGGACTTCATTACAATTAAATTCCCATTGCTCATTGTCTCAACATGTCTCAACATGGGTTTTCTCTCCACTGAATCTAGTTGCAAATTGAACACATTATTGTAGCATATGTAGAGTAATTATACACATGCTCTGTGCTGTCTCAGTGTGAAGATTATCTCAGTTATTTTCTTTTCTCTTTTTTTCTTCTCATTTGTTGTCATCTGAATGCGGTTTTCTGATGCACCATCCTTTCAACACATGTGTTTTCGCGCATCTGTGGCTGCAGATGTGACATGTGTGCAGATGGGCGTGAATAGCTGATCGCACTGCACAAGTGAGAATGAAGGCCAGAGAGATCACCGTGGCACTGTTGGGCGAGGAGCTCAGCATGAAACAGCGTCTCCAGATGATCTCGGTCGATGGATTTATAATGCATTTAGATTTAAGATGGGTCCATGTAGACCAGAGCATAACACTATGACCCAGAGGATCAGAACTGTGAAATAAGAGAAATAAAACACTGCTAAGGAATAGTATCTGTTCAGACTTGCCATCGTCCCCCTGCAAAGTGGGGGCATGGCCCTTACTGTATGGCCAAAACCTTTTTCTTTGCAGTGTTTCCTTGAAGTGTTTATAGTGAGGTGTGTAAAAATACATTCACATTTAAATTTCTGCATTTAGTATTACGCGTTGATCTGATGTCTTTAATTGTTCAAAACTTCTCTGACCAACTTTTAACATTTAAAAATCAGTAATTTGACCTGCTAAGCTGTCATCTTTACATTGTCGAATGCGTTTCTAACTACCTTTAAGTATTGTAATTAAATGAATCGTAAAATGAAGAGGACTCAGGAGAAAGGAAGTGCACACCAGGATTTATGGATCCCACTGTTCTGGCAGATTCTCAGGTGTTCACCGATGTGACCGCAATGGCAGATGTGTAAATTGTGGGCTAACCTTTCCTCAACGTGTCCACGACAGCGCAGGAACGTTAGGACATGGCCACGGTGTGCGATGTTCTCAAGTCATCTGCTTTTCTTTATATATACGACGGGTGAAAAAAAGGGCCGGGATAACGGCTTAGGTAACGTCTGCTCCTACCGAAACGCAGTGTTCTAGGGCAGCTTTTCTTTTCCGCTAGGAGAGCCCTCGGCCGGTGGAAGAGTCAACCAGGATTTAATTATTCCGGCTGTTTCATGTTAAAAAGGTTTCCGTCTTGGCCAATGACTGCCAGCCGCTTAAAGACTGCTCGTCTAGACCTTGATGAGGGGCGTTGCCATGGCGATGGGAAAGCATAATTGAAGTGCTTCCAGGGGTGACTCGGTTTTAAAAGTGGCTTTACGAGATCCTGTCGGGAGATGCCACAATCAGGCAGGTCAGTCATTTTGGATTCCTCTCCAAATACAACAGATGTTCTCTGCTCTTTAGACCCGAGAAACCAAAGTGCTCTATACAGCTGTACATGAAAAATCAGGACAACGTAGACACCCAGCACCCTGCATGTAATGCCCTCACCTATATCTAATACCCTGTACACTGTCTCTGTATACTCTCATGGTCTCATTTCACTTGGTCAGTACTGCCAACTTTGTGTTAGTGGTGAAAATTATGTGTCGATTTGAATCGTTTTGTTCAGTTCAGTACAAAGATTCCAACCACTGACTGTGCCATTAGCTTAGTCCCACTTCCGTTAAGGTTCTATCGTTTCGCTGATCCAGTCAGTTCAGCAAGCGCATCTTCGTCCTCGTCTCAGTACGTTCACTTCACTGGACTCCCATCATCCCATCACTCAACAGTGTTTGTGCACAAAACACGGTCACAAGCAATACAATTTAAAGCATCGTACATTTTGCAGTCCTTTGACATTATTTGTCGTTATTCATATTTTTTTCCGGATTGTTGTTAGGTTACTCCTGCTTGAGTTTGACATTGCAGTTCAGGCTACATGGAAACAACCAACCATGTCAACTGCGATATCTAGAAGTTATGATAATTCTGTAACATTGCATAAAAGTTATCTCATATGAGTATTTAAAACATTGTTTAAAACGGAAGTGCATCAAAAAAGCTAATTTGTGACTGTAGCTAATTTGTCATGTGACTGTAACTTCTGCTCGCGGCTTGTTTTCTGCCACCTGTGGGGGGCGCTCTCGTTGTGCTAAAAGTTACTGATTCGGTTAACGAGTGATGAAGGGTGGAGCTATAAGATCATCGGCTTCACACGCACGCAAGGGTACTCTAACAGCAATAAATCTTTCAGAGTGGTAGTTCAGTACACTCAGTTCTTTTTCAAGATTCGTTCAAAAATGTTAGTTCGTGGGGGCCTCCCGATGGTGTAGTGGCAGAATGTCTGACGCTGCCCTCTGCGACCGGGGCTAGATTCCACCAGGTCACGCCAGTTTCGGCTCTGGTCGGGAGCACCACTAGCAATTGGCAATTGGCAATTGGCTGTCCGCCCCTGGGAGGGGGGAGGGAAGCCGATATGAGCTCGCTGCGTATAGGAGTGGCGCTGTGTGCATACCGGAGTTACCGTGACGGCTTGGCAAGGTTCCGGCTCGGAAGAGGCGGAATATCACTGCCAGTTTCAGGACTATAGCAGCGAGCTCTCAATATGAGGGAGGGGAATAATTGGCGTGAAAACAGAACGTATAATTGGCCATAAAATTGGGAGAAAAATGTGGGGAAAAACCAGCAGAAAGAGAAAATAGAAGAAAAAATAAAATATTTGTTCGTTCACGTGCTGCACACCACTGCTTTATGTGTGAAAAGAAATAAAAGTGTCCAGAGCACAGGGAGAAGCAGTGAGACAGAACTAGTAAAACTGTGAAGCCATATTTCCCCGTTAGGATGAGGCCTGTAAAGCGCTAAAATGCTGAAACAAAAAATGCTTGTAAAATCCACCTGAATTTCTTTCTTTTTTTTACGACACCACAGGGTTGATGGTGTGAGCGAGGGGTGGGGGGGGGGGAGGGTCATGGATGGCTTGAGATCAGGGCCTCCTTGGAGGACTTACCCTCTGACCTCGCCGAGGTAGGCTCCATTGTAGCCTTTCACCCCAGCTTCCTCACTTCGGTCTAAATCAATTCTCTCTCTCCTGGGTTTAAAGCCCTGCGTTTCATGCAGCCATTAACACCCACCTGTCGGGCTGACTGACACACGTCACTGAACCTGCGGTGGTTATTAAACTTGCGCAATGTTGTGAGATTCCACCCCTGTAAAGACCTTTCCGCACACCTGGATGCCCGGGCGTTTGGCCTGACAGGTATGCTTGCAAAACAAAGCCGTCCCACAATGCAAGGGTTTCCAGCCCGTTGTATGGGCTCAGCCACCCAGATAGAAAAACATCACGAACAAAACATAACATCTGTGCCTGGAATATAGCTGAAGCTTGTGCATGTAAACTAGCAGTTAGTTAACTATACTCTACAATTTGTACCTTGTCAACACCATGAACAAGTTTACAAGTTAAAATACCATCATAATTAGAGGTTGGTGAAATCACAAGTATATCATATATTCATGTTGCATTCTTCTTCTCTTTCGTTCTTCTGCATACCCCCTTTTTTTTTGCATTTTATGAAAAACCTAAAATCTGCCGCTTTGTGGACAGATATGCTCTTGCGCACATGCACACACACGCACACACACACACACACACACACACACACACCTGCACACACGCAGGCATGCACAGCTGTGAGTTCTCAGCCACACACATTCCCCTGTCTTGTCTTAGGAGGAGTTGTGCAGCTGTGGAGCTGACCATTGTAACCGGGGGAGGGAACACATTGATGGCACGCCCCTGCTCCCCACTCCTCCACCCATCTATTTGGAGGGCTTCGGCACAAACGCTTGGTGCGTGGTGTTACCCCCACCCCCACCGTTTAGAGTGGTGTCAATGTGTGTGTGTGGTGTGGTATTTCAGAATGGCCTGTAAATGAGTACAGGAGGGTGTGTGTGTGTGTGTGTGTGTGTGTGTGTGGAGGTCCGCCTGGCTCCCATGGCTCCCTCCGCGTCTCAATCTCTCCCTTTCTCTCTCTCTCTCTCTCACTCCCCTTTCTTTCTCTCTTGCTCTCTCTCTGTCTCTCTCTCTCTCTTGCTCTCTCTTTCTATCTATTTCTCTCTCTCTGTCTCTCTCTCCTTTCTTTCTCTCTTGCTCTCTCTCTCTCTCTCACTGCCCTTTCTTTCTCTCTTGCTCTCTCTCTCTCTTTCTCTCTCTCCTTTCTTTCTCTCTTGCTCTCTCTTTCTCCCAGCTCTGCTAACTACCGTTCCCTCTCTCACTCAAACAGTGCAGCAGGTTGCTATGTGTCTTTTCACGTCTGTGTGTGTCAAGCGCATCTGTGACTTTACCACAATTACAGCGGGGGTGAGAATCAACATACAAACACACTGAAACCACCAGCACCGCATCTAATTACTGTTTGGTCAAAAGGAAGAGAGGTTCACTCATAGTTCCCGTGTGTTTAGTGGTATAAAAACATGTTAATCATATCATAACATTCATTGTTTACGCTACATTATCGTAGTCTTTGCAATTGGTTCAAGGGTTTAATTGTTTTATTTTTTTTTTTTACCTGTTGAATGGATTATGTGCTTCAGCCATTTCTTTTTTTTTATGTAGGGGGTGCGCTTGAGCCCTCTTCTCTGCCTGTCAAACCTGAAATTGAGTGGGCGTGAGCAGATCTGCAAGCCCGAAGGACAGGATAGCAAAGGCCTGGGGTGAAACAGCGGACACACACGAGCCACAACCACAGCCTCAGCCATCTAACAGTTCTCTTCGAGCTGGACGTGGAAAAACATTTTTTTAAAATCATACCAGATACTGGCCTGAATTCAACCACCATTTGTCTTTAACTTGGACTTACAATTAAATGCCATTGTTTAGCGAGTTCAGTAATCTCCCAAATTTACACTCCAAACAGTTTTTGTGAATAAGACTGCACCTTATCTGTGCAGCTAATCTGGTCACAGTAGTCAACGGCTTCTGTCTCAAGTCAGCAAGTAACACAGTTAACTAACTGCGTTATCTTAGTTGCTTTTAATTGTTAGAAGCTGCTGTTGGGCGTTACTGTTTACGAGTTTCTATCTGTTCCTTAGGAGTTGTTATTCGTTTTCCCTTTGTGTGCCATATTAGTTGTGTGTTTTCCAGAGTGAAATGCAATTATTGTAAGTCGCTCTGGATAAGGATCAGCTGCTAAATTAATCAAATGTAAACGTAAACAAGAAACCAAACACCCAACGCAGTTTATTTGTAAGGCAAAGTTAGGGACAAATGATGATTGAATCCAGGCCTCTCACTCACTCGCATTCCCCTCCAACCCTCAGGCTTATTAACATTTCAATCACCACGGGGAACAATACCCATTCAATAAATAAATACATAGACAGTAACATTTCAGAAAAAAAGTCTTCCTTCCTCCTGGGTAAAGGGCCATCGCTTGCCGTTGTGTCTCCCAGCTGCTCCTCTCAGGAAAGGCAGCCTCCCCATTCTAAAGCCCCAAAGTATACAGGAGCATTCCTCCCATGGTTTCCGTCTGCACCATGTCTTCTCCGCGCCACTCTCCTGCTGGGTTGACTTTCATTTCCTGTTTTGTTCCCCTTTCCCCTGTGAGCTGCACCCCTGATCCGAATTCCCACCATGCCCGTTCGTGGTATCGCACGCGAGTAGCCGTGATTCAACTTTAAAGGTTTTTTTGCCGCTCGATCGTGCGATCGCCTCTCTTATCGGCGATGTGCAGCTGTGTCCAGCCGTGAGCCTCAGGCCTGTTGGGTGGAAATGTGGATCCACTTTTGTGTCCGAAACCCAACCGGAAACGAGCTCCTTCCAGTTTGGTGCACACCGTCCTATAATCCTATAATCACCGCCAGCTCAGCTCATTTGTTATGGGTAGATTTGTTGTAAAAGGTCACTTCCGTTGGTATGGTTTGAGTTGTCGGGATTCCAGATGTTGGGGACGCTGGTTGTGTCATCAAAACTAGCCATGCTGAAAGAGCTCATACGTACGTACGGAGGCGGGAGAAATGGACCGCAGAAAAAGGAGAGCCTTCTCTGTTTGATTAGTGCAGTAGGTTTGGTTCAACTCCGTGCTTCGGCGACGTGAAGGGCATGGCTCTGACAGAGCAGCACTGCTCACGTTACTTTGGCTTCTCTCTAAACAGCCTCACCGACCACTCTCACGCTAACTAGTCTGACTGTAACCAGCCTCACCGAGCAGCAGCCTGACTCTAACCAGCCTCACTAACCAGCCTGACTCTAACCAGCCTCACTAACCAGCCTGGCTCTAACCAGCCTCACTAACCAGCAGCCTGACTCTAACCAGCCTCACTAACCAGCAGCCTGACTCTAACCAGCCTCACTAACCAGCCTGACTCTAGCCAGCCTCACTAACCAGCCTGACTCTAACCAGCCTCACTAACCAGCAACCTGACTCTAACCAGCTTTATTGACCATCCTCGCCCTGCCCAGCCTCGGTACGCTCTACCTACTATATTACTTGTTAGTAAGTCCGAGACACTAATCCCAGGATGCACACTGAGTTTGGACATTGACTTCTTCATGATATCTAGGGGGGAATGGTCATCGATGGATAGATAAATAGTGATCATGTGAAGTTTGATTTCAGATCATTTACAAATTATGCCATATGGCTACTGGCTCTTTGATATGTTATTGGAAGTTACAGCAAGATAAGTTTTGTGCTGATGCTAATGTATTTACTTTTACTTTATGTAAAACTTTGGCCATCACTGCATGTGGAACTGGCATTTGTGTGATTTAATAGCTTGAATACGCTTGTCCCAAAAAAACATGTTGAATTGCATAGAATTTGTATCCTAACTGTTTTGTAAAAATTAGCTGGAAGAAAAGGTATTTATTTCTAGTACTCATTACTTCAGGAAATCTGAAAGCTATCTCAGAGAACCGTCCATCAAATTATCAGGCCCGCAATACTAATACGTACATAGTCAGTTCATTAAAGTGGACTTTGTATTTGCCATGTTTTATCCTTCAACATTTTTCAGCATATGCGAAGTGAGAATATAACAAAAATAATATTTGTGTTATTAATCAAGTTTTTACTTGCTGCTTCAACCGCAGTAAATGTCCCAACAGGGTGAATTTCTGCACGGAGGAATATCAAAAGAAGAAAATAATCTTCTGGAGCCCCTCTGATATCTCCCGGTTTTGATGTGTTTTTGATCTGCGTTACCTTCAGAGCAGACTGTTTGAAAACATTTACTCTGTCATCAGACTCTAATTTAATCCTCTTGTCTGACTTCCTTTAATATTGTGCAGCAGTGCGCACAATATGGGCACACGTTTTCTCCTCACGGTGGGAGGATAAGGCACACAAGCAGCTCCCAGAGGACTGAAAAAGTGTTTCAGTTGTCATGACAGCTAACCAAGGTGGACCACGCCACACACACACACGTGTGACACAAGTTGCACTCGGCAGCATATTCTGTTAAATTCAAATATTTAAATTTCTATCCTTTTTAATGCAATAAAAGCCATTTCTTTATGAATGTAAGAATCCACTTGATGCGTTTCGTTTCGAAGTGTCACGTGTCCGCTAGAAAAGGAGTCGAAGGGGCACTCAGGGGGGATGCCTCCCTTCCCAGAAGATCGAAGAGGATTCAGATCAGATTTGGGACGAGAGCATGCCCCCTAGGGGCCAGGGGTGGGATTGCAACAGCTCTGCGGCACTTTGACCGCGGGACCCGTTCCATTCGCCACACCCATCATCCCTCAGGATTCCCCTCTGTGTCTGATGTGGCACACCTCAGTCTGACCCAAACCCCTCATCAGGGCTAGAAACAACAGATTATATCAGAGAATCTCCCAGATTAGGGAGAGAGACAGATAAAAAGAGAGGGGGGTAGAGGGGGAGAGGAACAGAGGATGAAAGAGGGACAGGAGCGGAGAGAAACAAAGGAACAAAGAGAAAGAGGGGTTGATCGAGAAAGAGCGGGGGCAGAAGAGATGGAGAGAGATATATACTCACAATACTTGTAGAAGAGTGAGTGTAAGGAGAACATTAGATGTAGGCACACTCAGAAAGCAGTTTGGAGGAAGGAAGCACGGTCCCATGGGACCTTCAGGGAGCGTTGGTAAACTCTTGTTCACCAGAATCAAACCTAGTGTGGGTGAGGCTTGTGTTCATGGAATGAAGACCCTGCCACCAGACCCTGCCACCCTTCCCCATCCCCTCCTCCACCCTGGACCAGGTGGGCCTTAGTGCCACATCACTGTGCTATTAGAGAATAACTCTCAGAGTTACTCACCAGCTGGACATGTGTACCTACTGTGCGTCTTTCTGACTAGTTTTATCTATTCACATGTTTCTCCATGTCTGTCTGCCTCCCCTCCCTTACACACACACACTCCCCCTCTCTCTCTTTCGCACAGACACACATATACACACACACACACTCTTTCTCTCTCACACACACTCTCTCTCATACACACAGATGCAGTCTCTCTCTCTCTCTCTATATATATATATATATAGAGAGAGAGAGGGGGAGGAGAGAGCCAAAAGAGTGTGTAGGAAAATGTATGCAGATGTTTACAATATAAATGTGAAAGTGTGTAAAAGCTTTCATCTTAAAGCAGATGGAATCTATAATACAGTGCATACAGCTGGAGTCATGGCAGTAGTTAAATGTCTGGTGCAAGTTTTAGGTGCAAGTCTGGTGCAAGTTGCAAGTTGTGCTTATACATCACTGCCACCTAGAGGTAAAATCTTTTATACTTCTAAGAATAATAAGGCTGAAAAACATAATGCTGTCGATACATTGTTTCTTCCTCAATGGACCAAAATCAAAACCCATATATGTATATTTTTGTCCAGTTATTTATCATGACAAATGGGAAATGAAACATGCTTTTAATTTAATTTCCAATTCTTAATTAAATATTTCTAAGCATCGTCAAAAATGCTAATTGAATTGTGTAAAGGAAGAGGTCCAAATTGTTCAGGGTAGAACTATTTGGATAGCATCTGTTTTAGGCAGAAATAACTGTTGTACTCCCACTGAAAAATCGGATTTTACAAACTAAAGTATTTTTGCTGCCTGCTGGCCTCATCATATTTGTATCTACTTGCACTTATTCCCTAAAAATTACTTTCAACCAAACAAGGCTTAACACTGCATAGTCAAAATCTCACCGTACATTTTAAAATTTACAGTGATTACATTTTAATTAATTTAAAATTAATTGACCTTAATTTTCATGCATATTTTGAGTTGAAACAGGCCTACAGTAATATATATTCTTTTGGTGTTTTAAGAAAGATTTTGGAAATGTTGTTGAGTTTAGTTGTTTTAGAATGGGATTGAGAGAATTATTTGCACATTTTCTCATGAAACTCAGCGTTCACCTGGCTTCATTCACACAGTGATTCACGTGGCATTCACATGGCTCCAGAAATAACATAAACAAGGGGAAAAAAAACATTGTATTTTATTACATAAAGACAAATATTATCAGAAATAAAAAATGTACAGTTTCTCAATTTTGATTTTTTCCCCAATTATATTTTAGCGACCCTGAGTCAAAAATAGAGGCCTGAATAATATAATTATTGTCTGTTGAAATAGACACACTACAACACTTGAATGTACAGGTAAACATGTATGGGGTGCCTGAGCAGAAATGGGACAGTCAGGTGTCATGAGGTGGAGCTGTAATGAGCAACAATGAGTGGAGCTACAAGAGCTGTAAATGCTGCTTATCACAGCAAAACACAATGACTGGTTAAAAACAGTGAGTCACTGATAGCTTATGGCCCATTTTAGGCTTTGAGAAGCCGTGGGCATGGAGTTACTCTGAGTAGAAATATGGCATAGCTGAGGAGTCGGTCTCAGTAGAAATAGAGAGTGTGTGTGGAGTCGGTCTCAGTAGAAATACAGAGTGTTTGGGAGTCAGTCTCAGTAGAAATAGAGAGTGTGTGTGGAGTCGGTCTCAGTAGAAATACAGAGTGTTTGGGAGTCAGTCTCAGTAGAAATAGAGAGTGTGTGTGGAGTCAGTCTCCAGTAGAAATAGAGGAAATACAGAGTGGGTGTAGAGTCAGTCTCAGTAGACATAGAGAGTAAATGTGGAGTCAGTCCCAGTAGAAATAAAAGTGGGCGTGGGAGTCAGTCTCAGTAGAAATAAAGAGTGGGCTTGGGAGTCAGTCTCAGTAGAAATAGAGAGTGGGTGTGGTCTCAGCAGAAATAGAGAGTGTGTGCTGAGTCAGTCTCAGTAGAAATGAACTACCTGGTAGCCCCTCAGGCAGCTGAAGGCCTGTGAGTCCAGCTCGCCCAGCTGGATGAGGTTGTTCTCCAGGTGGACGGTCACCAGGCCGCTGAGAGGCGGGTCCTTGCCCCTGGAGCAGAAGGCGTCCCGCGGGATGGACCGGATCTTGTTGTGCACGAGGGAGACGGAGCGCAGGGAGGGGGGCAGGCGCCGGGGCACCTGGCGGAGGACATTGTGTCCCAGTTCCAGCTGGTGCAGGACGGGCAACCCCCAGAAGGCCCCCGGGGCCACCCTGGTGATCTGGTTGCGGGCCAGGCCCAGGTGCTCCAGGTGGGGCAGGCTCAGAAAGTCCGCCTCGCTGACGGCGCCGATGGCGTTCCCCTCCAGATTGAGGGTCCTGAGGGAGGGGGGCAGCTGCTGCGGGACCTGCCTGAGGAAGTTGCCCTCCAGGTTGAAGTTCTCCAGGTGGACGAGGGGCCGCAGGGAGTCGCCGGCGAGGCCCTCGTCGGTGAGCCGGTTGGCGCTCAGGTCCAGGACGAGCAGGTCGGAGCCCTCGGCGAACGTGCCGCCCAGGACGCGCTCGATGCGGTTTCCGCGGAGGTACAGCTCCTTGACGTTGGCGGGGAGTCGGAGCGGGACGACCGTCAGGTGGTTGTGGGTGAGGCTGAGGGTGCGCAGGTGACCCAGCGGGCCGAACACCCCGCCCGGCACCGACTCGCCCCCAGGCTGTTGTTGTTGAGGCTGAGGATGAGCAGGCCGGGGCAGCTGGCCCACGCCACCTCCGACATGACGCTGACCTCGTTGCTGTCCAGACGCAGCTCCTCCAGGGAGGAAGGGAGGTCCGCGGGGATGCTGCTCAGGTGGTTCCGGTCCAGGTAGAGGCGCTTCAGCTGCACCACGCCCTCGAACGCCCCCTCGATGCCCCCGTCCGTGAGCCGGTTGTTGCTAAGCACCAGGAACTCCAGCGACTGGTACTCCTGGAGCAGGTCCAGCTGGACCCAGGAGATCCGGTTGTTCATGAGCAGGATGTAGCGGCTGTTGTACGGGATCCCGTACGGAATCTTATCGATGCCTTTGTCTGAGCACTGGACCACTCTGGAAGGCAAAGAAACGAGTGCATAGATCATAGATATTCGATATATTCGATATTCTCTTTTTTAGTCTACATCAGCTGCAAAATTCATTTCTACAGGAAGGTTTGTTAAAAACAATATTATGGTTCACAAAAACATTATGTTCACCAGAAATATAACAAAGTTATATACATCCATATACTAATTGCACAGATTTCATATTGTGCATATTGTACACTTTTCATTAGGCAAGAGAGGGTTCTCTTTATATACATAAAATATGAAGAAAAAAAGAAGAAAAAAAAAGAAAAAAACTCTCCAGCTTTCTTACCTTCCATAGCAAGCACAGTCCAGAGGGCAGTAATCGTCTTTAAAATATGGGAAAAGTGTTCCTTTCTCAGTCTTCTGCTTCTTCTTCTTATTTTTATTCTTCTCTGCTTTGCCCTTATTTCTCTGCTTGCTTCTCTTTGTGTTTGCGTTGTTGGCAGGGTGGGTCTTTTTTTTCTTTTTGGGTTTCAGCGCCGGCCAGACAAACTTTGACCTCTTTTCTCGGTCCGCTGCTCTCGTGCGCTCAAGTTCGTGTGCGCGGAACCCCCGAAGGGGCCCACCTTCACCTCGATCGCCTTGGGAACTAACCCCTCCTCCTCTCTGAGGTGTGACCGGGAGCCGTCCGTCAGGGTCCGAGGCCTGACAAGCTTGTTGTTTGTCTTGTCTGGGGTGAAGGTGGCCTCTCGGCTCTGCCCTGCTGTCACTGTGACGTGACTGACAGTTGGAGTGACGGGCCTGTTGTCTGCGGCGGTGAGAGCGTTTGGGAGGGGGTCTGGGCCCTGGTGTGATGCTGAAGAGTTCTTCTCTGCAGAGAAACTGGGGCTGGGGCTCAAACGGAAGGTGTCTGTCTCTGCTGCGCCATTTTTCTGCCTCTCTTCCCTCTCCTCTTCCACTCTGTGCTCCTCCGGACTCCCTTTCTCCTCTCCCAACATTTCATCTTCTGCCCGCACCTCGTCCTCTCCATTCTCCTCCTCCCGCCTCTCGTCCTTTTCATTGTCAGCTCCGAGCTCTCTCTCCTTCTTCCCTTCTTTATCATCGTCTCCGTGCTGCGCTCTCCAGTTCTTCTCCTCCTTCTCGACCACTCTGAGCTCTCCCTCCTTCTCCCCTCGTTCGTCGTCACTGCCATGCGCTCCCTCGTTCTTCTTTTTCTTTCCCCCGTCAGCACCTCTGTGCTCCTCCGTATCGCCTCCCCTGTGCCCTCCCTCACGCCCTTTCCCCACTCCATCGTCCGCTTGGTTCTCTCCATTCCGTCCGGCTGCGTTGTAACCCTCCTCCCTCTCCGCCTCCCCGGCCCCAGGTCTCATCCCCCTCTCTGCTCCGTCGTCCCCGTGTGAGTCCCGTTCCCCGGCCGTTGGCAGGGGCTGCCCCACGCTCTCCTGATCGCCCCCGTACTCTCGGGACGTCCCCTCGTTCCCAGACTCCTCCATCGCCGTCATGTTTACACCTGAACAATAACAACACGTTTACAGTCAGGTGTTCACAAGCACAAAAGGTCTTGCTGTTTAAAACTGAAGCCGATCGGATTAAAATGGGTTAACGCTTTGCACATTTTCCTTTTAGTTTAACTTTAACATAATTATGCCATATTATTAGGGTTGGTCTGAGGCTCCTTTAACATAAGAACATAAGAACATAAGAATACATAATGATGAGAACGGGCCGTTCGGCCCATCTAGGCTCATCATGTCCTAATCTAAAGAGTATCTAGTACTACATCTAGCCTGGACTTGAATAGCCCAAGCGTTTCTGCCTCTACTATCCGACCTGGCAAGCTGTTCCAGGCATTGACATCTCTCTGTGTAAAGAAAAACTTCCTAATATCTGTGCAGAATTTGCCTTTAACTAATTTCCACCTGTGGCCTCTTGTTCTGCTGACCCCACTTATCTTTAAAAATCTTTGGTATTTTACTTTGTTAATCCGTTTTAGGAATTTAAAAACCTCAATCTATACTAAGTAACCTTTTATACTTACTGGGCTGAAGTGCATATGCATGTAGAGGAACCACAAAGACCCACAGCATCAGGGTGAATGGCTCCATTGCACAGGGCTCTAGAGGGTGCAAAAGTCAAAGAATTGGTGCCGTGCTTTACCGTGCGCTTAAAAGTGTACTTGTCTGTAACCGTGACATTACTCCTGTTTCGGTGGTGGTTTACAAAATTGCATTAGAGGCACTCAGTGGAGTGTTTCCATGTTCTTTGCTCAACCTCAGATTGGCGACAACGCCAGCAAATTCAATCCAATTCCCTCAACCCCATCCTTCATAATCAAATCCGTCTGCATGAAGCAAAGACAAGCTGAGCCCTGCTGGAGGACGAGAGGTGACCTGCACATGTGCCCTGGCTTTGCTTAGGTAATACCTGCCCATTCACAAATTAAGATAATTGCCTGCTGTTCGCTTCCAGGTTCTCTTAATTAAACAACATTAGCACATCCCCTACTGCTGCAGAGCGACAGGAGATGGACCCAAGCTTTTAGAGGAGAAATGTACAGTATTTTACACAGATTTACATCAACTTACAGTACCTTGTGTTTCTGGGGGTCCTTATATAGTCCAGGTCTGTGTGTGTGTCTGTACCCCTCCAGGAGTGGAAGTCATGCCCGTACGCTCCCGGGCTGGGGATGGTGAGACTGACGGGTAGCTGCACTCGATGCCCACTCTGGACTCACATCCAGGACCCGCGTGTGACCTGGGCAGCGACCTCATAATAGCCCTTTAAAGACCCGGCTCCCCCCGGATTCTCGCATGTACACGCCAGCACAGAGGAATCCACAGGATCAATACTGGGACCGGGAGGGGGAACGCCCAGGGAGGGCCAGGGAGAGCGTCGTTCGGGGCCCCTGGCTATTTGCCTTCACGGTCAGACATCAGGGCCCCGGGACGGTGGCACTCAGGTGACAAGTGATTCTGGCGAGACGGAGGAGACGGCCGGGGGTAGGACCCTGAACCTCTGACATCACCTCATTGAACACGCTCCTGAAATGCTTCTTTCATCACTCACACAGAGCAGTTCTCTTACAGCGTAGGACTCCTACATATATTATAGCCTGGCTCCATCTGAACTGCGCGCGGTCCCACCGTCACATCAATATATCTTCTGTGCTTCACACGGGGACTGAGGTGTGAAATGTTCACAGTGCACAGTACTTGAGCATTTTCCCCCTCTAAATTCCACTAGCATGATGCTCCCTGTTTTGTTACTGTACCTCCATAGGAGATGGGGAGAGGGGGGCAAGTGCGGTTTCCCATATCTGAATAAAATTGTTTAGGTGGTGAACTCACCGATGATTCAACTAGTCACTCAAGTGATGCTAGTCTGAGGGAATCACCAGAGTGGGTTTGAGTGGATTGGACTGAAGTGGACCGGAGTTGACCAGGAGTGAATGAACTTGGACCCGAATGGCCCGTAATGAAAATAATTTGACCAGAATGGATCCAAGTGAACCAAATTTGACAGGAGAGGAAGCAGAGCAGAGCTGAGCTAAGTTTCACATTTCTGTCATTGGAAACTGTGAAACCCTTATTGAACAGGTCACTACCAGCCTTGGATGTGTGCCATTACCGTTACTGGTTCTGTCTGAACATCTGCATAACGATTACAACTCAAACAGGGCTTTAACCCTGGTGCAAAGCGCCCCAAAAAACCCCATATGTTCATGGAAGAAGGTTCTGTGGGTTATGGGTCCAGGGTTTGGGTACTGCAACACTTTATCACAGCTCTGATTAAGACCTTTGTTCTCTCACTGTCTGTCGCCTCAGCGTTTTTAGGAATTAAAGACAACTCGTACGATCCCTGTCGCATATAAACAGTTGATTTTATAAATGTACCAGTTTTTGACAAAGCAAAATTAAACTGCATGGGTTGGTCTGAAATTCCTGAATGTTATGAGGAGTTTAAACTGATGGTAATGGGTGGGATTTGGTTAAACTACGATGAATGTTTCTTGGGCTGCTGTTCCATTCCCATATTCCCACGCTCTGAAAAAAAGAGCGATCACTTCATTAATCTTCAATGGTATTCAGCGCTTTAATCACTCAAAGAGAATTGTTTCAGATTTTTTTATCAATTTAGTAGCCAAAATATGGTGCGTTAGACTAGTACGCAATCTGTTGCCCCAAGAACTGTCTCTTTAAAATAATTTATTTCAACTTTTCTTGTAGATTTTGTTTAAATATTTAAATTTAATATTTACATATTAAAAATAACTGTGCAGTTACTGTAGTCGTACATTATGTGTCACACATTCATTTATTTTACAATAGAAATTTCTCAGGAAAACCATTTAGTACATTTCTTTTGCAGTTCTCCAAAATATGCATGCATTATAAACAGAATTTGCATTCCATTGAGTTTTGTGGGTTTGATTGACACACTTTGCAGTGCCCATGCATTATAAACAGAATTTGCATGCCATTTAGTTTTGTGGGTTTGATTGACACACTTTGCAGTGCCCTGGATTAGTTCCGGTCGCAGTGAACTGTCTCTCGTCTCTGCATTGCTGGAATATTCTCACTCGGACGTCAATTGCAATGCAGCACCGCCAAGTTGATGAATGACAAACAAAGAAAGTTCAACAAACTCTTCATCCATCGTGTAGGCCTTTTCTGATAAACTCCTTAAAACTGTCCAATCTCCAGCACTCTAACATCACCAGAAACACTGATCTAATCTATAGAACTCTGACATAATCCTAAACACTATCTAATCTGTAGGACTCTGCACTATCTAAGCTATAGGCTTCTCTGACATCATAAACAAACACTGCAATGTGAAGGGCTGAACGGTTCTAGAGCAGAAGACCAAGCAGATTCCAATATAATCCCTACAAAGCGATAAAGCTCTCTCCGTTAACCCTTGCGGTGTTCTTCTATTAGTAGGATCTGAATACTTCACTGAATGGTAACAGATCTGTAATTTAACCACACAAATCCAGTATAATTCCTGCATGCTTTTCCCATACATATTTTAATGTTCTAAATGCAGATGTACTTTGCACTCACTGACCATTATGTGTACACCTGCATTGTAGAGCGTGGAAGAGGTCACATTACTTTTTTGACCAATGAGATGATTGATTTGGATGATGTAGGGATGCCTGCAATGTATTCCTGCTCTTGGGCTGTTCCCGTACGCATTCAGAATGTCTTTTCCATGCATTTCAGTTTGTTTGTAAATATTTTTTACTCCAGTTTTTTTACATAATGAACATATGGGCCAAGATCGCCCCCTGGTGAACAGAACAGGACAGTGTAATAAAGAAAATCAACTACATTATTATATTATTGGCACTTTGCAGATGCTCTTATCCAGTGCAACTTGCAAAGTGGAAAATGTCAGTGTTGCTAACAGGAATACATAAGTCCATAACCAGTGGAGAGTAGTCACATGAGTGTAGGGAGGTTGAAGGAGCAAGAGTTCTGGATGAGCTGCAGAGGCCTTATGGTATACTGAACCTTTAAACCTCTGGCAGTTTACAGCTTACCTTTGTACCATTTCAGGTTATTCACTGGACTTGAACTGGTTAAATTTCAGTAAAAACTGGAAAATGGGGGTGTTCTAAAACTTTTGACCAGTAGTGTATATGTGGGAACCATTAATTTGTGGAAGAATGTATGCCTCTCAGTATAGTTCCTTGGAACTCCACTTTTGGGTAGGGCTGAAATGTCTGTCTTTTATGCAAAAGCTTTATCTCAGCATATCGTTCTCATGAGCAAACCCGTCCAACCGTTCTGATAACCAGGAGCTGCAAAAACCTGCTGGACTAGAATGGAGCTGTTAGTTGCTTGATCAGCATTTAACGATGTGAATGTTCTGTTGCCACTGTGTTGTTGGGGTGTCCTAAGGTATCTAAAGTGTAGTGTCCTCTTTTAACCCCCTTTAAAAACACACTTTTACAGACTTGCTTTTGCAACCTTTTAACCTTTGTTTTGTATTTTCATGAGTTTTTATTATTTTTATATTCTTGTTTGTTTTATGCTCTGTCTATTTTTAATGTTCTTTGCCTGTATTGCTGGAAAGGTGCTATGTAAATACATAAATCAATAAAATAAAGACCACAGACTGCATATCCATCTGTGCAAGATCACAGACTGGTGGATCTATATGCACAGCATCTGTGACCTGAGCTCTATCATGTTCAGGCAGTTTTACATTTACAGGCAAATTGCAAGTGGGTAACGGGAGAAAGACAAATACCCACTACATCCAAAGGGGGGCAGCAAATATCTACTGCAGAAGCAGTAACTTCATTTACATCATGGGGAGGACATTACACAATATTACGTAAGTAAGCAGGTCATTAATATTCTCTTCCCTCCTCTGGTCATGAGAAATGCACATGACTCAAGCTGAGCTCTTTGGGGGAATTACATAGTGGCATTAATGATACTATAAAATTGTGGAAAATGAAAATCGCTGCTTTGAGTAAATAGAATAATTGTCTTATGAGATCGCTGCCATGTGACACCTCATTGCACTGTAACCACAATGCAATGATATTAGCATGTGAATAGCCAGGGTGATATAAACGTGACAGGCTGCATTGGAGGATAGAATGTGACATGCACACTATCTCTGGGGAATACATGAAAAGTTAGTGCTAATTGACATGCTTCTATTGCTCTGATTAAGAGAGTGGTCACGTGTTTGTGCATGCATGCATGCATGATGCATGCTCATGTGCATGTGCATGTGCATTTTTGTGTATGTGTGTGCATGTGTTTGTGTGTAGATGCACATGTGCATCTGGGCATGTGCACACTGGAAAGGTTTATTTGTCCATTCCTTTTCAAAAGGAGGAATTTTAATGTTTTAGTGCTCTCAACTTGAATACTGTATCTAGTATATATGTATATATATATACATTGTATACTATAATGCACTTGTGGTGAAATGAGTTGTGGGGTCATTGTAGCATAGCTTGAAGGAAGCATTCATGCAATATCAGAAAAAAATTCAGTTTTCAATTCAATTCACCTCATTCAGTATTAGCTGACTCTCCCATGTTTCCTGTCTGTCATTATTCTGTGTTCTCCCACATCGTTATGGGAAAAGCACAGAGCCACAGTAGAGTTCCCTTCCTGCAGACGATGTGCATCGGATGGCCATTAGTGCGCTCGTCTACGGGGAATTCCCGGTCAGAAGTATGTGTCACCTGAGCGCCACTGCAGAAGGTCAGGGCAGGAGCCCTGCGGTGCAGCTTCACAGAGAGGTGCTGGGGTCGCACCTGTCACAGTCCTGATCCATCACTCCAGACCCATCGCCCATCAGTGCAATGGGTGGGCGCTCTGCTGCAAAATGGCTGCTGTGAGTCACCCAAGTCGGCGCTAGCGTAACCGAGTTGGTTCTGCCCGCAGCGAGTTTCGAACCGAGAATCTCGGCGCGACAAGAGAGGCGATTAGCCCGCTGAGCTAAAGACTCAAGTCCCCAACTCTGGGAACTAATCACACTCGACATTACCCTTTGCTGTGGACGCTCACGCGCTCAACTTTTAACTCACGCCCTCTGAGCTCCGCTACACTAGTTTAGTGGTGTAAAGCACTAAAGATTCTGCGGTAAATATTAGATATAAATGCAATCCTTCATTACCATTTTCGATGACGATGATGATGATTATAATCATTATCATTCTTATTAGTAGTAGTATTAGCAGTGGTTTTAGGAGTAGTGTCATATGACATTGTCTGTGTAGACTCCTAGTCCATCATTCCGTGTGACGCTATTGGAGTAGATCCCCGATGAGTCATATCAACACCCACCGCACCTGATGGCTAGGGAGTGCTCTGGCTCAAAATGGCTGCCATACTATTCTGACGTTTGACATTAGTGTTGACTATTACTTCACTCAAAGTAAAGCATTTCACACTTGTGTCTGAAGGCCATCCATCAAATATGTCAAATTAACTTCAGTTGTTAAATAGCAGGTGCTCTTATGTGTACGTGCGTTTGTCCCATTTATTTAATTGAATTTATTTGTGTGTGTGTGTGCGCCATATTGCCAGTAGCATGATCACTGTTTCTTCCTTTCACATTCAGATAAAGGAAGGGAGAGCCATCACACCTCCAGAGTCGGCTGCTCCACGTGTCTCCTACAGGAATAGAGTGTGCATCTATAGTGTAAAACAGTGCCCCTGGGGACCATATAGAGCTTGGGATGCTACCACATGATCGGGTCAGAAGAGATTGCTTACGATGGAATCAGGAGGCATATCGGGAGGGTTGACTGTAAGACTCACACTACCGCTGAAGAATACTTGTGTGTGGAAGATTTAGTACTAATTTACTTGCTTCTGTTGCTCTGATTGAAAGAGTGGTCACAAAATGTATTTGTGCAACTCCCTGCTGTGTCATATTACCTTCACAGCACAACAACATGACCTAGAAGACTTTCACCAACTTTCCGGTCATAAATGAGTTTGGTCACACTCAGCACTTAATGACCTGTATCATACAACATCTGTCAGTTAATAACCCTGCTTTGACTTCAAAGGGAATATGCCGATCATCAACATGTTCAGGAGCTGAAAATTTGATATTCAGGGTGCGAAATGGCCAATGGCTCTTAGGGGGCTCCCCAGATTTTCAATAATGCGCGTGCACATTACATGCACGCGCACACACGTTTGTTTGTTTGTTTCTCTCGCGACTGGACGGCTATATTGAAGCAAATTATCAATGTTTTTCTTGGAATTTAACATGGTTATTAGTCAGGCAGATAGGTCTAAACAGTTGACACAGGATTTTATGCCATTTGAATTAAAAAACAAAAAAACATTGTAACCAAAAATGCATGCAACTACAGAAGTCTAGCAAGAATTCCTGTGGGAATACTAATGGTAAAACATGTTTATCGGAATGCTCAGCAGCCCGGTAACGTTAGTGACTTGCATCATGAGTGTTAGCTGACCTAGCTATCTTGTAAACATTCTGCAAAAACTTAGCAAAACAAAATTCCCCAAACTTGTTCAGGCCAGGGTTGACATCGTAGCTAGCTCACACGGCTATCGGTAGCATAGCAGCCTGTTAGGTCACTCGGATTTTAAAATCGTCATTCACACTTTTAAAATAGCGAATTAAATAATTTTTAAGAACCAAACTATTACTTGGTGTAGTATTAAACCCCTCGACGTTTCATTAAACATTGACAAATTGTGTTATATTTGACTCAGGTGTAGCGCCTTTACACTGAGTTAGCATTGCATTGCATTTGCACTGAGTTAGCATTGCTACTCCCTACTTAATTTCATTAAAAAAAATACGTCTGATTTATGCACTGACATCAAATATTTTTTATAACATAAACCTTTCCTTCATCGTCCATGCTGACAGGCTGGCTTGTTATGTTTTGTTAACCTTATGAATGTATCTCTTACACTACAAATACGTATCAAATTTCAATAACTGGTGCTGGCATATCAGGCCGCAAGGAACACGCTCCATCCTACCTCCAGACACTCATCACACCCTACACCCCAGCCAGACCCCTCCGCTCTGCCTCCTCTGGCAAACGGACTGTTCCGTCCCTTCGGGCGACCAATGGTGGAATGATCTTCCACACTCGGGTCAGGACCGCGGAATCACTGGCCACCTTCCGCAAGAGACTAAAAACCTCTTCAGCCTCCGCTACCATTTATTCTTTACACGAATTAACTCTCATCACCACTGTTTACATGTTTGAAAATGTTTTTAAAAAACGAACTTTTATTTCCCTGTGTTATAGGTACAGTGTTTCAGTTGCCAACAATGTTGTCTATTGCAGCGTTACTGCACCGATCTCTTGCACTAACCACGATTAATCTTACCATTTTAATCAATTTACAAGTCGCTCTGGATAAGAGCGTCTGTTAAATGCCGTAAATGTCAATGTAAATGTAGCTGCCATTCGAATGCTACTGTGATGCAACCTGGGTGATGCAACCCGGTCAGATTGTGGCAGCCGGTCAGATTTCACAGATCTTAAAGAGTTCTTAAAGACCGTTTCTATTGGTTGGTTCTATATAGTTATAATGTCCTGTTTGTTAAAAGATGTTAAAATAAAGATGGGACCCCCAAGCTTAAACATTATTTATTTTGGGCTGGTCCCTTGTGGTTTGTGTGTGGTCCCGGTTCCCCCCAGACCCCCCCTTATTTGGAACACCGGGGACAACCTTCACATCACAAAGTGTTCTATCAATCTTACACAAACAAAATCATTATTTCCCCAAAATTGCCTTTGTGTGGGTATGTTCTTTCAGGACACTTCCCTTGACAATTGTATCTCTAGATCAAAAAGCTCTCACAGGGGAACAAACAGAGGTGTTAGTACTACTTATCACCATGGAAACAGCGCTAGTCATGATTGAAAATTACTGATGCAGTCACTGGTTTAGGCTGATTGGGTCGATCCTTGAGACCTGAATCGCAATTGCAGCTCTACGCGTGCTCTGCCCGATATAGGCAAACAGAGAGCAACATGTATGTAGCTGAAAGAATGACACAGTCACATGGATCAGTGAAGTGGACACAAAGCCCCTGGTCTGTTAAGTGTATGGACTAGAACACAAACACATGTCTCAGATCAGTGAAGTGTTTGGACTAGAACCCAGATACATACCTCAGATCAGTGAAGTGTTTGGACTGGGATACAGACACAGGCCTCAGATCAGTGAAGTGTATAGACCAGAAACCAGACACAGGCCCCAGATACAGTGAAGTGTATATATTAGGACATAAGTAGACCCTGAGTGCAGAGTCCTGGGCCTTTGACGGTAACACGCCCAGACAGAAGGCCAAGCAACGCTACGCTCAGCCTGTGAAAGGCTGGGTCTCTTCCCTCGGGTAGACCCATCTGCTCTGACCTCGTCTGGGTCAGGGGTCAGAGGCCAAGGGGCGCAGACTGCTATCGATTTATGGGGGGACATCGAAGCCAAACAGTGGGGCTTTGTGACCCTGGGCTGTCAACGGTAAAGAGAGGTAGAAAAACATGAATTTTGTTTTTAAATTTTCTGCTTTGTCTACCCTTCTGTCTGTTTCCTTAAAGGGCTACCCCAGGCCTAGTGTAAGCACAGACACAGTTTGAAAACCAGTTATTGGAAATCTATATCAATATGAAATGGTGAGTGAATATTTAAACCTTTGCATAATATCAGGTGCTACTTAGTATCCATATATTTCCCACATTCACTCCTTGGGGGATCAAACACCCTAGGCTTTGACTGAAAGCTGCTCTGTTCCTGCAGCCTCAGAAGTAGAGGAAAATGTCAGCACTGCCCCCTCACAGAACAGAGCCTTGTTTTCTTAACCCTGACATGAAAATATTTGAACAGATTAAACCACATTTTTGGTTTATGATTTTATTCATGTGGTGGTTGGAACAGAAGGGCTTGAGTCTCATTAAAGGCATCCCACGCACACAAACATGCACACTCTGTCTCTCTTTCTATCTCTCTCTCTCTCACACACACACACACACACACACACACACATACACACACAGTATCTCTCTCTATCTCTCTCTCAAACATAGACAGTATCTCTCTCTATCTCTCTCACACACACACGTATACAGTCTCTCCCTCTATCTCTCTCTCACACACACACACACACACACACACACAGTCTCTCTCTTTATCTCTCTCTTTCTCTCTCACACACACACACACACAGGCTCTCTCTATCTCTCTCTCAAACACACAAAGTATGTCTCTCTATCTCACACACACCCACACACACACACACACACACACACACACACACAAACCGTTTACAGTAGAATTATAAGTTTCCCTATTTGAAAACAGTGTTTACTTATATGTCCACAGCATGTGTTTCTCAAAATCCAGTTCCTGCTGAACACTCCAGTGCCCACGTTGTTTGTCATTGTATCCCTCAACCATGAAAATCTGAGTGGAATCTGTGTTTCCAAGACTAGGTTTCATGGTGGGAGATATATTGGAACATTACCTCTGTGAAATATGACCTGACGAAGGTCACCAGTTGGTACTGAAACATTATCGCCGATATTTTCCAGGCAAAATGTGTGTTTTGCATTTTAATGAAAGATTTGTGATGTCAAGAGGTGACCATTCATACATTTATTTTTGTGTTATTATTGCCTTTGTTACTTTGATGTTATTTTATGACAGCTTGTGCAGAGCACGTTTACAAGCTACTTTAATAACAAAGATTTTATAAGTAACTACGGATTTATTGTACATTAGCACGTGGGCTGGCTTTTTATTTCACCAGGGGGCAGTCAAAACCCTGCTGCCAGAGAGCAGGACGCTCTTTCAGACCAGTTTGCATGTTTGAAGGCGAGGGCTCATTCATGTCTGCACCTACATTTTACATTTTAAGCATTTAGCAGATGCTCTTATCCAGAGCGACTTACAAGATATGCATTAATACAAGGTAAGAACAATCAAAGTTAGCGCACAAGATCAGTGCAGTAATACAGCAGTAATACACCTCTGCCAGGATCTCCATTGCTTCCAAGATAACACTTAGCATCAACTTATAAACTTATATATTACCTTAGCTTAACATTGGAGAAATGTCATCATAGCAGCAGGGCCAGGTTAGACTGCACTGGCTTCCCAGCCAAAGTCTAACACTCATATCTGTAAAAATCGAAGCTATATTATCACAAAATCAGAAAGGCCATATCACAGATCGAAGTAGTGTATCGCAAGATGAAAAATACAATGGGCCAATGTTTTTTAGTTTTTTTATATATTCATAAGACTTCTCTTCTCAACAACTGGCAGGTCACAGAGGTCAAGCAAAAGATTTCTAGCTAACATATGATGTGTGCCGCAATCTTTCAGCAAAAATGGAAGCTGTAATTATCACAGCAACAAGTCTGAGACAACCCAGGTCTCAGAGGCTGAACTTTAGCTGGCCCCCGGTCATGGGGAACGACAGTGCACCTGGGAGAGGTTTGTGGCGGTAATGGGCCCGTCTCAGAGGATTAGAGCAGAGGCGCCATATTGATTTACACACAATGTGGGCTCACATTCTGTGTGTCTTCTGAGTTTTCAGAGCGGGGGAGAGAAAGAGAGAGAAGAAGGCATATAATTAAAAATGAGCCCATACGTCTGTAGACGTGCATTTGTGCACATGTAGATTGGAGCAATGTTCTTTGCACATGGCCAATAGACGGATATCCTGGGACTGTAGAGCTGTGACTTCCTTCAGTGGAAGTAAAGGAAATTCCGCTTGCAAAGTGTAAGGTTGGTTTTGTTTGTGCGTAAACTTTTTTTGTTTGTTCTTTTTTTATTTAACTTAAAACATTTTAACCAAAACATTTTACACCCAGGGAGGTCACATTTCTGCTGGTCTGCAGATGAAGGGTTGTGTGTGTGTGTGTGTGTGTGTGTGTGTGTATGTGTGTGTGCTGGGTTTGTGGGGGTGGTTATTGATTAGCTGGAGTGTGTGTGTGTGTGTGTGTGTGTGTGAGAGAGAGAGAGAGAGAGAGAGTGTGAGATAGTGGCATATGTTTTATTCACTGTCAAGGACTACATTTTCCAGCTAATCAGCTGCATGCACACGCCACCCTGGGCCTTTAGTTCGACTCAGGTTTGGGGAGTTGCTTTGCCGAAGAAGAACATGCCGATGTAATCAAGTACAAGTAAACACTGGAGACCCCTTCTCAGCCCTGTCCAACTTAGCTGAGCTCCAGGGTCCATCAAGACAACACACCACACACACAATATTTATTTATGATAAACATACCATGGGCTGATTTGTACATCCTGATATATCAGAATGAAACATGTTGTATGACATTCCAGTACTGGATTTGAGCAGATGGAGGCTGTTTACTGTAGAAACCCTACACCCACAAACACACAGGAACCATACCATAGATGTTTTATTTTAATTTCCCCTTGATTTAACCAAGTAGGGAATGCAAGGAATTGTGTTGCAAATTATGTGCACAACCTGTGTATCATTCATTAAACATTAGTTAGGGCATTAGAGTTTGACAAAGAATGAAGAATGGGTATATCTAAAGGCCAAACAGAGATTGTGTGCAATTTTCTACTGGGGGGCATAGAGTGTGCACACCATATGTTTCTTTTTGGGGGGGAGTTGAGGGCGTGCTGATTGTGTGTTTATTTCTGTTAGGGAGGGGAAGACTGCAGTTTGTGTATATTTCCAGTGAGGAGGTTTTGCTCCGAGAGCCATATAATTAAGCACTAAAGCAGAGGCTTTTCAAAGGCGCAGCTGTGTGTGAGGTACCGGCAGACAGACACTCCAAACAGGGGCCAGGCTGCCTGACAACTGGCTTCTGATTGGTCAAAGGAGTCACGGTGCAGGCCAATCAGAGTCACCCCCTTCCAAGGGAAACCACAGGCCATTGTACCAAGAGCACATCAAATCTGAAAGAAGATCTGGAGTTTCTTGACGAGATCTCAGCCGGCGATTTAACGAGACCCTCGCACACAGCAGAGGGATTTTATTTGAACATCATGGGGAGGATCGTCTTACACGGGGAGATGTTTACCTTCACGCTCCCCGTCCTGAGCAGCAGGGGGAGTCTTCACATTTGGCCTGCCTGCTCATTAAGGCCTTTCACTTTTCGTAGATCCACTGTTATGTTTTTAGAAAAAGGAAGGAGAGAGGTCCAATGCATCGAGCTAGCAACGTAAGAGCGATGTCTTCTGCGTGGACCTCATTTAGAAGGAATAACAGCGTGTAGACCCTGTGAATATGATTGAAAGGGCTTTTATTTTTCCTCCTTGTCTGCTGCTCAAATCCTCACCACTCCCATCTTTTCCTAATTTGCTCCAGTATTTTTTTCTCCGGTCGTAAAAAATCAAGCCTTCATAGAGAAGGTAGAGTGCCCCTTGCAGCGGTGAGTGAGGGAACTTTCAGACGAGAGGTGAGGTGAGTCCATCCCCAGGAGCCCCCGGCCTCGTTCCCCAGATCTGGTCTCGCGTGCCTCTCTCCTCACGGGCCCCCGTGTCTAACACGCCAGGGCGTGCAGCGGCATGCCCCCCCCAGGAGCTCGTGGGACGTGAGGAGTTTACCTGGGGACTCAAACGGCCCTCCGCTTCAACAAGTGGCCCTTTGCGAGCACGCACAGGAAATCATTTACATTCTGAAATAACTGCGAGCCGCGCGGTATGCACTCCTATGGGGCTGCACACAGCACAGTCTGTTTGGAAGCGGTTCGGTTTTGTTTTCGAGTACAGGCGAGTGAATCTAGCCGCCGGGTTTCCATGGAGCACATCGTTCCGTGGCGTGTGTTTGCGGGTGCGGTAGCATTCAGCAGATGTCGATTAATTAACATACCAAAACAACAGGTAAAACCTTCTGTCACGCTGCAGCGTTTTCGCGGCGCTTCCTGTCGAAGCGCACTTCCTGTGTCGCCGCGCAACCGCCAGTTCAAAGGCTTCAGTCCAGCCAGCTTGAACAACATTCTCACAATGCTGTTGCGACACTACATAAATGCAATGATCTGCAAAAGTCATTAAAGTGGCTGTCCCCACGTTTGCCGACTGCAATAAAACCGGTATTTTTAAATGAAAAACCTCTTGGTTTATGACTAACTGTGCCACTTGAACAGCAGTTTCAATTGTCCAAACCGCTACGGCAAGGGCAGACGTCATCTAACATGACGCGTTTGATTCTAGCCGCAGGTTAATATTGACGTTATTATACTAAAACGTACACCTGCCACAGTAAAGCCTGTGCCACGGCTGATTGTCTGTCTGTGGCGCTGAGCTTCGGCCGCACTGAGGTGTGCTTTTATCGCCGAGGCCCTGCCCAGCAGCGTGCGACGAGGAGCGACGTGTGCGTTTCCATAGGCTGCCCCGCCGTTTACCTCCACTCTCCCGGCCCGCTGGTCATGAAGCAGTGATTAAGAGCTAATGTTTGACTCGCTGAAACCGAGTCACCTGAGCGCTCGTCAGCGCGCAGGTCTGCCTATGTTCAGATCGTAGATAGGGCCGCTCCAGTGCATCAAGCCTACGAGCGTAAACCCAACAGATTATCGTTATGGCATCACTCCGGACAGACATATTACTACATCTATCCGTACATTCCCGATGGGAAAACATTTACACTCTGGAAGTGATTTTTTTTTTTTTGACAATTTGTTCATTTTATGTTCGAATAGTAGTAGATAGATAAATGTAACCACCACTAAATCCAAGACATTATGCTGGACATTATTATTGGAAATTGGAAATAATTTTTTATTATGCTGTATATCATTGGGGTTTCTCATGACCGTTTGAATCAGCTTCGTCAGCTCTCCCTTATCATCCGTCCAAATGTTTGTCTTTTTTTCACCAAGCAAATGCTGGGTCAGACTGTGGTAAAGGACTGTGGTAATGCTGCACAACTACAGGCTTGAACATGTTCTGCTGCTGCTTGCTTCCCAGCACAAAAATACGACTGGTATCACATCTCCAAAAATACATTTCCCTGGTACCCCATATGTCCCTCACACATTGCTCATGCCCGACAAGTGTTCAGGACTCTACATCCAGAATCTGGGCAAGATCATAAGGGTCCAATTATCGCCTGTTCACTTCAAATTGCTTAATTACTTTGACCAGTCAGGTCCCAATGATCTCTGCACATGGATGTTTGATATGCTTTACTGTACTGAAAAATGCTAGGTACAATGTTGTCTGCTACATATCATTGTGTATATAAAGTGTACTGCAACATTGTTTTATGTGGGAAAGGACCAATTCATTCATGTGTGTGTACTCTTCTGAGCTTTTAGGGCAAAAACTAGTTTTTCTTTTTTTTTTAAATGAAGGGGGAAATGATTTAATAACCCTCACCAAGAGCTGAGAAAGACGATTTAGAAACAGAAGCCAGCGCGTTGAATGAAACAGCTTTTTCATGTCTGAGACTGAAATCCACAAATCACTGTTTTGGGGAAATAAAATGATAACAATCGGAAGTGATCCATGCTGCAGGATTGCATTTGAGTGAAAAACAATCTTCATATTGTTGTGTGTTCCTGCATCAGACAGAGTAATCCAGACCTTTAGTGGATTAAACGGATTGTCTGGGCGATGCCTTTAGACCGAGGTCTCCCCTCTCCAAAAGACTCCTGGCAGACAGACATGTGGTACCCATATTGATTGATGTCTGTCTGACCTCATGCTGTGCTGTTGGTACACACGGAAGCCTTTGTTTCTGCCTCTCTATACAGATAGGGACCTGGTTTAGTCCATTCAAGAAACGTTTAACCACAACAAAGAAACACGCAATGAATCTCTAATAAGAAATGTATTTCAAATTATTATTTGTTTGTTTAAATCTGTGGTGGTGAGATAGCACTATGACAAAGAGACAACATGATGTATTACAATTAAAAATGTTCAGGAAATGTCATGTCGGAACGGAGAACTTGAATGCGCTTGGTTTCTGAGAAATGCAAAAACAGAAAATCATTGCTGAGAATTAACCATGTAGTAAATTCTTTTCTTTTCATCCGCTCCCACAGAAATTTCCCTCAGAGATTTGAAAATCAATTCCCGGCAGAATTCTATTATTTCCCTGAATGATATTTCCGTCACAGACATTATAATAACGGAGCAATATCTATATCGTTGTGCACCAGGCTTCTCTGTGCCAAACCACAGAGTGGCTGTGCTCCCCACAAGTAATTACACTCCCATTATTGTTCCCCCAGATATAGAATTACTAGATCAGATATCACATTGAAAGCTTCAACCGAATGCTGGGCACCTAGTCTATGACAGAAGTGATTCTGGTTTAATCAGCAGATCAAACTCTGTAAGCGTAGAGCCCAGAGTAGAGATCAAACTCTACAAGCGTACCTTCCTAATACCACATTAGGAAGGTACAGCAGGCACAGCAGACAGATTACTGCGCCCGATCTACTCATTTCATATCTATGGTATAACAAGAATGGGCATGAGGGACCTACGGCGTTTTGTCCTGCGTCAGCGATCCATTGAAACCATTTGAAAAGGTTGTAAAGTGGCCCGATGTTCCCGTCAGTTAAGTAAGGTGCTTATCGAAAGGTAACACTAAACCTGCAGGACTCCAACCCTCTAGGACTGCACCTGTCTGCCCCCCCCCCACCACCACCCTCCCTGGCTTCCAAACAATAGTTTTCAAGAATTGGAGATTCTCTTTCTCCTTTTTCTCCCGCGCTATCTGATTTCACTCTCTCTCTGTGCGGCTGTACGGCACCCTTCTTCTGATCTCTCCTTTCAGACGTCTCCGTGGCGATGGGACAGCCTGCTTTCCGGGCACAAGGCCACTCCCACTCATGGCCTGAGTGCAATTTTTTTATATATGTTTTTTTTATATTGTTTCCAATTTTTTGCCCAATTTAGTAGTCAATTACACCCTCTATTTATTTAGATTTGACCCTCCCCACACGAGTCCGCCGCTCGTCTCTACGAGGCGAACTAATTCTCCGTGGGCAGCGAACAGCACCTCCTCCGAGAGGGAATTTGCGCACCCACGTTCCTTACGTGCTTCATGGCTCACCCTCCTCCCTCCCCCTGGGGTGGACAGCCAAATGCCGCCCCCGATCGCGGCTGACAACCAGGGCCAGTCAGGTACAGATGGGTTTCGAACTATGTGTCCCTGACAGGCATCGCACACTGTATCGGACCAGCTAAAATACGGTGCGTCACACCGCTACGCTATCCGCCGCCCCACGAGGGCTATTTTGACATGTTTGTTTCAAATGTAATTTTCCAGCATGACAGCCATAAGGAACTGAACAGAGCCGTAGTGGGCAGATTGAGGACAGGGGACAGATTGAGAGTCATAGAGGACAGGATGAATGTCATAGAAGGCAGATTGAAGGGGGAAACATACATGGGGAAGGGTGTCTCAGTCAGCATCAGTGCGACTCAGTGGAGATTTTCCTCCATGAATGCACCCCTCTCATTCCTTCCATCATTTCCCATGCTGCTTTCAGTAAACATTTTCAGCATCAAAACCATAGGGAATATATCAGACACGCTCAAGATTAGGTACTCTTCTGAAGCATGCATTTGTTAGTGTGTGCACGTGTGTGCGTGTGTGTGTGTGTGTGTGTGTGTGTGTGTGTGTGTGTGTGTGTGTGTGCACGTGTGCGTGTGTATGTGTGTGTGTGCGTGTGTGTGTGTGTGTGTGTGTGTGTGTGTGTGTGTGTGTGTGTGTGTGTGTGTGTGTGTGTGTGTGTGCATGTGTGTGTGTGTGTGCGTGTGTGTGTGTGTGTGTGTGTGTGTGTGTGTGTGTGTGTGTGTGTGTGTGTGTGTGTGTGTGTGTGTGCACGTGTGCATGTGTATGTGTGTGTGTGTGTGTGTGTGTGTGTGTGTGTGCGTGCGTGCGTGTGTGTGTGTGTGTGTGTGCGTGTGTGTGGTGGGGGCAGCAGGCAGGGAGCACGCCTCACCTGGGACGTGCACTGGAAGGAGGAGTCGTGATGACAGGAACAAAGGGCTGTGCTCATTTGCATGAGGTCCGCTGGCAGTTCGCACGGTAGACCAGAGCGTCTCACACTCATTACAGGCCTTCATCCAGAGGGTGCATAATCAGCACACTCCAGAAAACATCACCTCCCACAAACAAACCCAGGGCGAATCGTCATCGTCATCTATTCGCCAAAGCGTGGCAACCCATCCCAGCGTCTTTCATCTATTTTAAGGGCATTTGTAATTCCATTTACAATTTAAAACGAGATTCATTCATTGATGCCCCCGAGAAACAACACATTTTTTATCTGAGTACTTTTTTCTTCTTCTTCTCTGTTTCAGAAGTGTTCTCCTCCTGCCGTTGTAGTGAAAACGGTGCAAAGGCTTGTGGAAACGGAGATGGCCCACCCACACAGGGCTGTGTAAATTACCAGAGTTTAAACAGCCTTCAAAACTGTCACATGTTCCGGCTCACGCTCTCGCTTGTCTTACAGGAAAACCGCCACTGCAGCCCCCTGGAGAGGAATATATCTCCTTGATCAAAATCTCCTTGATCAGCAGTGAATGATATCAGTCACATCAAAAACAACGTGTGTGTGTGTGTCTGTGTATGTGAGTTTGTGCACGTACCAAAATCTAAAATTATTCTAAAAACTCCTTAGAGTGGAATAGCATTCTTTTGTGGAATAGCATTCTTACTCATGGTGTTAAAGCACTTTGACCAAAATAGTAATTTCATGATGTATTACAATGTCTTGTCGATCCTTCCACGTGGTGTGGTTGATACTTTTGCATATATGTCCATTTCCCTGGGAACTGGGAGCTTCCCAATGACAAATACTGTATAATGGGAGTCAATTGTTAAATAATCCACAAGTACACACCAAAATAACCCAGGCTAACTTCTGTCCTTTCTGTCCTAATTGGCTTTATGAGAATTAAATAAAGATTACTATTAACTTTATAAGGCATTTCTTAGGGACAGTTTTTTACACAAAGTTAGTGAAACAGAAAGTGTTGTTGGCAGCAATCATGGAGACAAAAACTAACTTTTTGATAGTGAGAGAAAATGAGCTAAATGGCATATTTTTCACCTACAGTTCAGAACCAAACCTACTAACTACTATCATATCTAGCTAGCTATCTAATTAGTTATGTTTATGTAATAAACATGAACTGTGAATCGAATAAAAAATAGCAATCATAGAACGAGTTAGCTAGTGCTGTTTGACATTAGATACCAAGTTAGTAGCATATCCAAACAATGTGCTTTGATATGATTAGATAAAGCGGATAATTTAATTTAGATTTTAATCTGAATGAAAAATGAGTTTTATCACTTATGCATGCTGGTACATGTTCAGCAGATTGCCTCAGTTCCAAATAGAATGAGTTATGTGTTATAACTACTTTGTAATTTAAGCTTTATTTTTTTGTAGTTTAAAGTGACTTCAAAATGCGTGCCTAGTATGCAGAATGCATACAGATTGGTTTAGCAGATGAACAGTTCTGACAGTTATGCAATTCTGTCATATTAGTTAGCTGTATGTTCTGGCATGGTAGTTTACCAGCTGTATGTTTTGAATTAATTACTGAAAGGAAATGCATGTTCCAAATAAAATTTGTAACTTGTACTTGAGTCGTTTTTGGACCAAATACGTTTTTATTCTTTCTGAAGTTTTGTAGGACAGCTACTTTCACTTCTACTCGAGTTAATTTGTCATTAAGTAGCTTTTATTTGAGTACAGATTTTGAGTTCTCGACCCACCTCTGCTGTAAACATTCCTACTCCCACCCTTTAACGGAGTTTCATTCTTAGTTTCAGCATGTGGCACGAACAGACGAACAGACATGATAACCTGTCAATCAGTGTGTTATGTCAATTATGACATCATTGGAGGCAAGTGGGGATTTTAGGGCCACATCTGACTAATGTGCTTTTCTTGATGGGCAAAATTCCCAAGACAAAGTTCCCGTGGAAATTGATCTGTTGACTTTCCACCCCTTTGCAACCCTATTCATCCATATACACTAAGAAGGTCTTATGGACCGATGAATCAAAAATTCTTGAAATCTTTCAAATCTTGAAATCTTGACATTTTGAAAGGTTTTTGTAGGCCGTCGAGTAGGCGAAAGGATGGTTCCTCAGTGTGTGACACCAACTGTCAAACATGGAGGAGGAAGCGTGATTTTCTGGATCCAGAGTCAGCGACTTGCACAGAGTGACTGTTAACCCACGTTAACCCATTACTTGTTCCCTGAAGAGGGCCTTTTTTATAACTCTGAAATGTACTTTATTTTTCAGTTTTTGGTAACCTAAACTTTTTTTTAACCTCTGGCAGTTTGCCGCTTACCTTTGTACCATTTCAGGTTATTTCACTTGAACTGCTTACATTTCAGTAAAAACTGGAAAATGGGGATGTTCTAAAACTTTTATATATGCCATTTAGCAGACACTTTTATCCAAAGCCACTTACAGTAGTGAATGCATACATTTTTCAGTATATGTAGTCCCAATGGGAATCAAACCCACAACCTAAGCGTTGCCAACGCCGTGCTCTACCTTCTGAGCCACACAGAACTTTTGACTGATAGTGTACACAAATATATTCATTTTAATATGCTTTTGAATATATTGTATATATATACAGTATACAGTATATACATACTGTATATATATCATTTTAAAAAGTGGTCACAAAGAAACTACAGTAAGTGTGCTTATTACAAACAAAGACAATGGAGTTCTCAACAACAGCCTTGCATTGTCCAAGTGCTGCTCTACGGAATCTCCTACACTGTGCAGTAGTAGGCACCTTGGCACGAGGGGTTTCTTCCCCTTTGCGCACGACTCTGATCAAATTATCACAGAGAACATTTACGTTTGAAAAGAAAGAATGGCGAGATAGCTCAGCGTGTCACTGCAATTATTGTCCATCCTTCAAAGACTATTGTTGCCTATAGAACTGACGACCATTCAGTCATGAGAAATTGCCAGCTGAGATTTAGCTCGTCTTTGTCCGTAAAAGGTCAAAACTGTTTTTTGTTATACTTTTGAACAGACGTGCAATCATAATCTGTCACTGGAGCATTTTGAGAGACGCTTGTGTATGATTCAGACTGAGAGAGACGTGAATATTAGTAGAAATAGTTGATGATGGGGTTGCTGGGCTGCTCATACTCTTAAGGCACTGTTCTAGTGTGTGAAGGAGCCAACGCCAACTGTGACCAGGGCTGTTGATGTAGATAAAAGTTCCCATGACTATAAAAAGAGGAACAAAATACACGCGTACGATTGGTTATTCTGTAGGGATCCATGTGTCAGGACTACACTTAACTGAAACACACACAGCTTGCACGGAGAGCGGTTGGGCCAAAGAAAGCATGGCTTTCAGAGGCATCTTCCTGAAGCTATTACTGGCAAACAGATGTGTGGCAGTGGAACCACAATGTGCACTCTGACCAGATCTGAGGGGTTGCTTTACAGGGCAGAGCCGAGCTGGGGGCCGCGTTGGAGTCATTCTTGCAGACAGATGCAGCCTGTCCACTAACTGGGAAAAGGTCACTTTTCTCACCATTGACTGAAGTCCATACCGTGCTCATAGTCATTATGAAAATCACACACACACACACACACACACACACACACACACACACACACACACACACACACACACACATATATATATATACAGGGGGTAGACAAAATAGTGGAAACACCCAATGGAAAAGGATTCTTTTTTTTAAGTGACTTTAAAATTGAATTGCAATTAAAGAGTCCATACATGTTAATGCCAATAGTAATTATCGATACGTTTCTGCTATAAAAGACATTTTAAAATATGTCCTTTATATCAGAATTATCACAGTACTGAATCTACACCTCTGTGACCCAGTCTCAACAAAAACTGCATATCATGAGCTTCACAAAGCTGATATTTATGATAGGGCCATTCGGAAACCGCTTGTAGCCAAGGCTAATGCGCCACATTGCACAACCTGGTGTAATGACTACACTGGATTTCAGATCAGCGGAAGAAAGTATTATGGTCTGATGAGTCACCTTTAGCTTTTTTCCCCTACATCTGGATGGGTTCATGTTTGGAGAAAGCCAAAGGGAAGTTTTCAACCCAAAACTTTGTTCCCAAATGTTAAACATGGAGGTGGGTCTGTTTTGGTATAGGCAGGCATCTTGTGGGAGTCATTGTGTTTGAGTATTACTCTATATGGTAGAGTTATGGCCAAGGAATTTGAAGCAATTTTAGGCGACACATTGCACCCTATGGTTCAAACATTGTTTCCTCAAGATGCCCCTACACACAATGCTAAACAGATTCAAGAGCGGTTTCATGAACACCAGGATGATGTGTACAGGACATATACTGTAAGTATGTATATATACTATTTACAAGTCTAAAGTTTAAAGTACTAAGTCTAACTTCTGGAATCAGAGTCAGTATGTAAGTGAGAGCCAGAGTGTGAGTCAGAGCCAGGATGTTAGTATGAGTCAGGGAGAGAGTAGGAGTAGGAAAGGAATTCATATTCATGCCATAGTTCATAAATATTTTGTCATGATGGACTCATATGGGACTGGAGAGCAAAATGTCACAAGACTACAGGGCTTCATTTGTAAATATTACTTTAATATATATATATGTTTGTATATATATATATATATGGAGAGAGAGAGAGAGGGAGAATTTTAAGTGCATTAGCTGTCTGTATAAAAATAAGGCATGGTGTGGTTAAAACTGTTATACTCCAGTTGCACAGTGGTATCGTCTGACAAATAAAGCCGTTCTTACGCAATTGAGAAAACCGAGAGACACTTGGACTCTGTTTTGGAAAGAAAGCAGAGGAGACTTGTTATTCTGAAACTGAATATTTATTTGTTATGGGAAGCAGAGGTTCTGCACACGTTCCTAAATGAAAGGTAACAGACCAAAGATCACTGTGGTTCTCGCTGTCTTACCTGCACTGGATTTTATTTTTGATTTTTGGGGAAGAAAATCCTGGCCAAGAGAGACAATGCGAGAAAACAACTGAAACAAAAGACCACAGCAGCTCCAAGCTCCACAAGACCTTTCGTCCTAGGAGTTAATAAACACCTCCACCCAGTGAGAGCTATTGACACAGTTTTTATTTTTTTAAGGCATTTAGCAGACACTCTTATCCAGAGCGACTTACAGTTTACATTTCTTTACATACAAACCATTTATATGAATATTTTACTGAAGCAATTCAGGTTAAGGACCTTGCTCAAGGGTACAACAGCAGTGCTCCACCTGGGAATTGAACCAGAAACCTTTGAGTTATAAGCCCAGTCCCTTAACTGTTACACTACACTGCTGTCACTACACTATAGTGGTACTCGATGGCACCACACACAGCCTCTCACCAGCTGGACTGGTGAGTCCAGCACTCAGCTCTCTGATTGCATAACCGGCCCCCAGTAAGCAGCTCAGACTCAGGGCTACTCTGAACGCTTCGGTAACTCTCTGTCCGCCTCCCACCAGGCGGGCTGAGAGCTCGTTCTGCACTTTCATATCTCTCTTTCGACTCTGTTTATCCAAGTTACAAAAATACACAGCCTGAGTTGCCCTTCCTCAGCATGTGGTCTATATCTGAGAGAGACGAGTCAAGGTATCATGTCAGAGACGGTAACGCTAGTCTCTGCAGGCTCTTTAACCCTGGGCCACTTGAGAGACACTGGCCACATGCCATGTGACAGCAACAAGTTGCAATGGGGTGTTCAAATGTCATTATTACAGAAAAATATATTGAACACCAACTTTTCTTTCTATTTTAGTTCTATTTATTTGTATAGCACTTTTTTTTTTTTTACAGAGCACTGTTAAAAAAGACGCTTTACAGAAAATATGAAAAAAAATAACAGGCCTGAACACCCAAAAAGGCAGAAAGTGAGCCAAAAAAACGCCCAGTGGGAGGAAATCTCAGGAGGAACGCGTCTTGCCAGCCTGGGTATCAATAGTATTAGATAGGCTAAATGTCCTTAAAAGGTGAGAGGAAGGTCTAATGTGGAAGAAACAAAAAAAGCATCAAGAAATAAAGAACCCCGGGTGGTCTAGCTGTTACAACATTTGACGCTGGCCACTGCGACTGGGGTTCGATTCCACTGGTCGCGCCAGAGCTGGCTCTGGCCGGGAGTGCCACCGGGGGTGGCGATTGGCTGTCTGCCCCAGGGAGAGTGGGTAGGGAAGCTGACAGGAAGTTTGCTGCACACAGGAGTGGCTCTGTAGTACCAGAGTTATGGTCGACAGCCTGGAAAGTGTCGTCTCAAAGGAGATGATACTTCTCCTTTGTCACTGCCGGTCACAGGTCTATGGCAGCGAACTCACAATACAAGGAGGGGATTGACATGAAAAATAGAGGATGTAATTGGCTACTAAATTCTGAGAAAATGGGAGAAAATCTGAAACAAATTCTTTAAAAAAGGAATAAAGACCCACCTTTTCAGACATAATACAATACATTAATATTAATATTAATACAGTGTCTGAAAAAAACTGCAATAAATGGCCCAGTTGTTCACCATGGGTCAGTGGAGCAGGATTCGTCACACAACACAGGTTACACAACATGTCCTGAAGCACACTGCCTACCTCCCCCTGCCAGTGCTCCAGTGTGTGTGAGAGAGAGTGTGACTGTGTGCGTACTGTGCTGTGGGTGTGTTGGAGTCTATATCTGTGTGTACAGTGTGTGTGTGTAAGTATCTAGGTCATAATGGGCACAGATACAGCATGTGTAGTCCACGACCTTTGATGGTGTGACCTGCGACGTGTTTGCGCAAACATGACCTACAGAGTGGCCCGGTGCAGACCTCCGCAGGAAAGGAGCGAGCCTCAGAGCCACACACCCTTCTCTACGAGAAGAAGAACACGCTGATAGTTGTTTTCCACCAGTAAATCCTCCAAAGAGCTGACCCCCTGGGCAGAAAGACACATCGCCTCACTACTTAGCAGAGAGAGAGAGGGAGATGTGTCTGAACTATTGTTTCTGCTGAAGCTCTCTGCACAGCCACTGCTGACACCAACACCACTCTCACTGATGCCTCGGTCTTTACGACTCTCTCTCTCTCTCTCTCCCTCTCTCTCTCTCTCTCTCTCTCTCTCTCTCTCCTCTCTCTCTCTCTCTCTCTCTCTCTCTCTCTCTCTCTCCCTCCCTCTCTCTCAGTCCCTCTCTCTCTCTCCTCTCCCTCTCTCTCAGTCCTCTCTCTCTCTCTCTCTCTCCCCTCCCTCTCCCTCCTTTCTCTCTCTCTCTCTCCTCTCTCCCTCTCTTTCTCCCTCCCCCTCCCTCTCTCAGTCCCTCTCTCTCTCCTCTCTCTCCTCTCCATCTCTCTCCATCTCCCTCTCCATCTCCCCTCTCTCTTTCTCTCTCTCCCTCTCCTCAGTCCCTCTCTCTCTCTCCCTCCCTCTCTCTCAGTCCCTCTCTCTCTCTCTCTCTCTCTCTCTCTCTCTCTCTCCCCTCTCCCTCTCCCTCTCCCTCTCTTTCTCCCTCTCTCTCTCTCTCCTCCCTCTCTCTCTCTCCCTCTCTCTCCCCTCCCCTCTCCCTCTCTCTCTCTCTCTCTCTCTCTCTCTCTCTCTCTCCTAGTTACATGCCTAATAATTATAGCAGTGAATGTTCATTGTACATTTAATTAAAGAAATAGTGATATATGTTCAAAAAACATTGCCGGCAAATCCGTCCCTCATGTCATCACATCAGCAGCGTAAATCATAATGATCACAAATGATGAAGAAAAATGACTTTTAAAAGCCAAGAACATAAGACGTTACCTGAATATGAACTTTGAACATTGTTTTTAAAGTAAGCGAACATAAAGCTAACTCTGACGTTAACTCTAACACCATGTGAGATGTATCCAGTCATCAAGTTAAAATTCCTATATCGAGCCAACCACATGTGGGGAGAACTGCACGTTTGTGTAAATTCTGGACCCTCTATATAAATCATAGTAAATCATGCTATGAAAAAGTGTTTGAGGGAGAAGGCTCAGATCCCTGCCTCAGATGCGTCATGGGGAACTGTTTTTGTCTCTGAGCATCCAAGCTGTTTGGAAACAGCATATCTGGCAGGGATGTCAGGAGATATAAATATCGTCAAATTCTGACAGACAAAATCTGGACTGCGCATAAAGAGGGAATGCTTTATGCATGAGACGTATAAATTATGAATGCATCTAACATTTAGGAACACGCAAACAATTTTTTTTCTTTCAGCACACTATGGATGTAATTTATTGCTATATTCAGCTATGTATGCAACTTCTAGATTGCAGTACAATTACAGTTACTTACAACGATATTATACTTTTCGTAAATTATACAACCCACCCAGCCCCTTTGCCAGTCACCATTGGTTGCCTGTCTGTCATTTCTCAACCAATAGAGACGAAGCGCTGGATACACACCTGTCCCCATTCCTCTTCATATGGACAACTAAAGACATCACTCTTGGTGCCTGCCTTTGTAGTCATGTGGGGATGGTAATAAGGTGATTAGCCAGAGCTTGACTGTCGAGCGTTCTTGCAAACATTAAAATATGACAGCGATCTTTCTAGTGTTCGGTCGTGCCAGCTTCAATCCGAGGTTGGGGCATTACCACTAGCCTCTGCTCCCTTGGCATCCGCTTATCCGCCCCCATCCCTCACTTCACTTTCATTGACACATAGGTCTGAGATTAAACACGGTGGCTAGATAGTGCAAAATCAAAGGGAATCTAAATGGGCTCCTCAGGTGTGTATGTCAGCATCTCACGGGCACACCTGTCTCAGCACACCGACAGAATGGGCACAGCTGTCTCATTACAGACATGGGGCACTCCTGCCCAGACTTCACGGTCTAAATCTGAATCTTGTCAGATTCCACTCACTTCGTAGCAGGAGTATATTGAGAGATTTCCGCCACAAACAATAAACACTGTCAGCGGTCTAATTCCGGCGGTCGCGCTTTTCATCCAAGGTGGAGGGGAAGGGAGAGGGTCACCATGGTTACGTAAGTCCACTACAGACTGTCGCCCCGTGACAGTCTGGGATTTAGCGGACGGCCTTTCTGATAGTTCACTCCGGAGCGGCGAACGCATCGTTAAATAAGTGATGAGGAGGCCGCGTGTTCAGCAGACGCACAACACGTGCTCTCTACCACCGCATGTCTTATTTTAGAGGGAGATGCATTCTTACCCGCTATGCTTTTATTGATGGGCTGTGAAGTGCGCAAAAAACTGGATATTGTGGAGGGCGATCCTATGAGACACGTTCGGTGAAACATGTCTGAAAACAAGCAGGATGGTATTTATACAGAACGCAATGGGAGCGAGTCCAAAAAAATCTGCCATAAATATAATAGCAAAAAAAAGAAAGAAAGAAAGAAAGAAAAGTCTTCCATAGTTCTGTCCTCCCAGAGGAAAAACACTTCCCCACTTCAGCTTGTTTAAACATCAGAAAACATCAAAAGTTCATCAGAAGCCCGTCCCTGGTCTTATCCATCACTAAGTGGAACCATCAATCAACTGGGACAGCCAAGCTTCAGTCCCTCCTTTCAGATAACATGCCAGTGTTGGGTCCCCGCGTTGGTTCTCCGGGTCAGTGGGACAATGGGATACGTGGTTACGCAAACCCTTTGTGTAGGAGGCAACTGGGGCAACAGTGCAACAGTGACCTCTGACCCAGCACTTGAAATATAGGGGTCAGATGTGAGGGTCAAGACGGTTTTCACTCAGGTAACTCATTCCTGTCACAACAGCAAAACAGTGACCTTTGCCCCCTGTGCAAGAGATGTGGGTCAGAGGTTAGTTGCTGGGCTGGACCCTATGCAGTACTGGTGTAAAGGTTGTGACTACAAATCAATATTAATCGGTTACTTGATGAACATCATACTGAATCAGTGTCTAAAGGACAAGTCAGCACAGACAGGACCAGGCATGATCTAACCCCCCCCCTTTATCTGGTGCTGTGCTGTACTCTATATCATGTTCATTGGGAACAAGGGCCGTCTCAAGGGGTGGGTGGGCCTCGGGGAGAGTCAACCTATCAACCTATGCAGGGCCTAGCTGTTAACGCGATGACATCATAGACAACTGCTTAGCAACCATTGTTTATAATAGCCAAACCCATCGTTTAAGAAATGATTATTATTACGTGAAGGGCGGGCCAGGGGTGGTGGCGCCGGTTGCCCCCCCAACAAAGACAGCCCTGCTGGGAACCCCCCAACAAAGAACAGCCACATCTCTGGGAATAACCAGATGGATCAGAGCAGCAGTATGGTGAAATGGGTAAATAACCGGGCCTGCAACACAGAGGGTTTCAGGTTCAGAGCAACCAACATATGACCATTCCATCAAGGTCATTGTACAAATGGTAGCGACACAAATGAATGATACATAAATAATGTATTCTGATGGAGTCACTCGAATATGGACACGTGCCAGGGGAATGAATAATAATGGTGACTGAGGAAAGAAATCCATATAACAACTGGGGAGGGGTGGGGTGGGCAGGGATGAAAAAGCAGGACTTCTACCTGACTATAACCCAGCTTATATTGCCATTGTGAACATTATGCTCGTCAAGGTTTTACTGCCGAGGTTGATCTCCATGTTATAAGTTCCAGAGTTCAGTGTGAGCTTGAGACCCATCTCTGCCAAACCAGCCCTGGCCGTTAGCCCCGATTGGGGGCGGCATTTGGCTGTCCACTCCTGAGGGAGGGGGGAGGGTGGTCGGCATGAACTCGCTGTGAAGCACGTAAGGATGTCTCCAGAAAGGGGGTCGGTGAGTTCCGTCTCGAAGGAGGTGGATCATCGCCGGCCTTGGAGAGTAGCTTGCCCCGTAGAGACAGGCGGTGAGTTCGTGGGGGAGGGTTAATCTAAATAAATAGAGGGTATAATTGGCTTCCAAATTGAGGATAAATACGGGGAAGAATCAGAAACAACATTTGTAAAAAGTTCCAGTGCTCTGCTGTGTATTCCCACACATTACTCCCCCAGCTTTTGAGAGCAGATGGCTTTAACACAGTTCCAGCCACATGACCAGCACGCAAGTGATTGAGGTCAGCAACAGTAAAGGCCATTTTATTCTGACATAATTTAACTGCCTTTTTTAAAATCCTAATACAATTCCATTCTTCCCAATCACTCATCAATGAAAAATCCCTTTTTTACTTCAGTTTTTTTTATACCACTCTTCTGTTTGTAACTACTATTGCATTTACATTTGACATTTTAAGCATTTAGCAGATGCTCTTATCCAGAGCGACTTACAAGATGTGCATTTATAACAAGATTAAACATTGTTCGCCCAAGAGATCAGTGCAGTGATACAGCGATAGATATCAACGTTGGCAGCTGCGTACCGTACCTGTAACACAGGGAAAGAAAAGGGTTAGTAGAACTTTAGTATTAACATTATTGTTAATAATACACAAACAAACAATAACACACACGGGGCTAAATCAGAAACAATGACAGACACACATGCATCAACAGAACAGCACAGTTTGTCCTGTAGAAATCATCTCAAACTCCCTAATCCATGTGTGTACAGTGCAAAACTGCTGTGTGTACACAGCAGAATAAAAGCAGCTCAACAGAGCCGAGTTTGGATTTGTTGTCGTTATAAGCACTAGTATCATTGGCTATCTTATCAATATTTAAAACATATAGTTTTGCAGTTGACATTGCAGTAAAACTGTCGGCTGCACACAGTCTGAAGAACTAGTTGAACAGCGATGCCTGTTTTTAGTAAAATATTCAAGAAGCAATAAAGTTTCCTTAGTTTGTTTCTGTTGTCTCTTTGTTTACCACGGTCCCTCTTGAAGGCACAACTGCCCTTAAGGCAACCAAGCTTTCGTGCGATGGGTGAGACCCAACAGAAAAACTGTTCCCTTTTCAAACGACCCCAGGACTGGACCTACTCGATTCAGTCTATGTCAGTTTAAACAGTATATGAAACAGACATTGTACCACAATCTTTGCACTAGCTTCTTTTTCATTTTAGGCCGCTGTGTCCAGGTGGGCTCCTTGTGAAATATGACCTCATACTATAGTCTCCAAAAGATTTATAGATGACCTACATTGTACTACAGAGCAGAGCACATGTTTGGCTTATAATGAACATTCCACTGTGTGAATGAAGGATACCGATTTACAGCCTTCTTCACTAAAGGGGGGGGGGGAGAGGAAACAGGATAGGGGATGATGACAGTATAGGAAATAAAGGCAGATGCTATAATTATAATCTGATTGCTGGATGGCAAATTCTTACCCACAATGCATATGAGGCTCATGGGCAGATTCTGGAGCTCGTGAAGGATGCCAAGAATGCATGGAACTAATCCTTAGGATTAAATGCCACAATCCCACAGGGGAGACGCTCTCTCTCTCTCTCTCTCTCTCTCTCTCTCTCTCTCTCTCTCTCTCTCTCTCTCTCTCTCTCTCTCCTCTTTCTCCCTCTCTCTCTCTCTGTTCTATCTCTCTCTCTCTCTCTCTCTCTCTCTCTCTCTCTCTCTCTCTCTCTCCTCTAGCTCCCTGTCTCTCTCTGCGCCGCCCAGATGGAAATAAGGTTCAGGAATAGTCGCACAGCACTGCACACTGCCCGTCACATGCGTTAAATTACAGCCCTGCTGCAGAAGTCACGTTCGTATTAAACCAATCCTCAACTCAAATGCACCGGCATCTTCAATTTAATGTTATCTTAGAATTGATCGTTTTGATTTATCACGGTGGTGCAGTGGAACTCACAGCAAGAAATCCAGGCCGGGGCCTTTCTGTGCGGAGTTTGCATCTTCACAGTCCAAAGACATTAATGGAGAGTTATCTTAGAATTGGATTGGCGACCTGTCAGGGTGTATTCCTGCCTTATGCTGGGATTCCAGCACCCCCGCGACCCTGACCAGGATCAATGGATGGATGGATGGTGATCTGTGCTTTGGTTTAGAAATGTTTCTTTTGGGGGAGTTTTCTGTCTTTTTCCCCTCTACGTTAAATCCTTTCCTTTGTGCCAGTGTCTGTTACTGTGTCTTGACTGTGCTTTCCTTTCTGCCCCTGTCTACATGGGGAAAGATTTGTTAACCCCTTCTGTGTCATTGCTACTTTGGTTTTGGATCAAGGGTTGTAAAAGAATGGATTTAAAATTTCATTTAAAGATGTAAATTAGCATTTTTTTTAAACAATAAAAGACAAAACAAAGGCAGGGGTAAATCTCTGATCCAACAGTGCCATGCGGCCTTGTGTTCTTAACGTAAGACATGTCTGAGTGATCTCAGTGTGAACATGATGGTAATCAGGAGTAAACTAATAGTATTGGAGAATTTTACATTTATAGTGATTCTTCTTTTTTATCTTCTTTTTGTTATTATTATTAAACATTTGCTTGACAGATGTCAGTGAGCCTTACACAGCTTACATTTTAGATATATAATTACAGAAACAGTGTCATTTTATAGACACATAATTCGAGAAACAGTTTGTGTTGACATGTATGTTACTGGCGGGTATTCAATTAAATTCAGTTGTATTTGTATATTGTCTTTTACAGAGCATTGTCATGAAGACACTGGGAAGAAAACAGAACGATGGGCCTGACAGGAGTTTCCCTCGTGGGACAACCTGCAACTCCCTGACTGACAGCCAAGGTCACCATTTCTCCACATCGCTGCCACTACAGATGGTTCATCAATATTAAAAGTCCTTGGTACACTTTAATCATATACAGGACACGATTAAACCCTTTGTGTTTTATTCTGTATTAGCTTTAACTTTTAATGGGGATATTTTTAACTTGCATAATAACAGACTTTGTTTTAAGTTTAGCTCCATCATTTTGAAATATACAGTACGTCAGGGTAAAATGCCAATGTTTTCTCTAGAAATGATTAACTCTCAGTTTCATAATCTTGTGCGTCAAAAACGACACTGTCATGATGGTGATGACCAAGGCTTTCCTGTGGCCCTTCTGTATTTAGCAAGGGGTTTCCAAATTCCGCCTCTCTCTGTTTGGAAATGACACTTGTCCTCTTTATCTTCTTCCTGTGTGTATCATGGCTCTTTCTGCTACTGTATATTAGTCCACATCATCTGCAGCCATACGGGTTGTCTTAGTCTGTGCCCAGATGTCATGACATGCCATAATTAATTTCCCCCACCTTTTCCTAGTACCAACATCCTCATATATAAGTCATGTAGGCACTGAGGCCATAGGCACCTGTGGACAATGGTACAGCTATTCAAACTCTGGGTACCAAATTGAATCACAAAGCCAAAAGCTGTAATGTAATTTAGACCTGGACCCCACCCAACCTGGCACCATTAGTGTGGTTTTGAAGATATTTGTTTTCAGAGGGAAGAGTTCCAACATAAAACGGCCCGTTTTTGGCACGCGGTGGTGGGGTTTCAGCAGACGTGTGGATGATTTAGAAAGTACAATGTGCGAGCTTGTCCGCGCTCCTCCCAAAGAAGTGTTTAAGAGGCCCGAGCCTCTCTACCAGCTGCCGTGTCCTGACAGCCGCAGAGTAATGAGCTGGTACTGGCTCTAAAGCTCTGGTCGGAGAGGCCACGACACCGGGCCTCGCGGAGAGGAAGCTCTCTTCATCGTGGACTCCGAGGCGTTCGCACAGTGAGGCGCCCGCGGAGCGAAGGGGTTTACCGGATCGACGGGCCGAGATAATCCGCATCCTGCAGGCCACCGCAGCCAGTTTCGTTGTTAAAGGTTAGAAAACAGAGTGCTGACGTGGAACGCATCGTTCCTCCAATGAGAGAATCGCGCACAGTGTTTGGTGAGCTACCATTCATTTAAAGAATGCCTCCCCAGATTCCTGAAATGGTTACCTGTTATAAATCAGTTTTTTTCCTCTCCTGTGCGTAAGTCTGATAAAAAAGCAAAACACTTCACCAGCCAAACCTCTGGCCCCCTGGAGGGAGAGTGGGGGAAAATGACAGGGAAAGAAAAGGAAAAATGCCAACTGTCATCATAAATCTTTAGCCGAAACGATGACGTGGAGAAGAATGTGAGCCTGCTGCGAGGAAAATACCCTCGCATGACCCAGCGCTGCTACAAATCCTGAGACAGCTCTAACGCGGTCAGAATGTTATCTGCTGGCAGGCTGTTTCCCTGGCAAGTGTGACCTGGTGGCTGTCCGAGCTACTTGTCTGCTGCTACCAGTTCCCAACTGACAAGGCACAGTAGCGTGCTGCTCCAGCAACAGTTTCGAAACTTTAACATAGCAAATCCCCAACACGGCAGCAACGTTGTGAGAATGTTTCACTGTGTATCGCTGTTTTGAGACGTACAAAGCACTATTTCATTCTCCTAGTTTCGTCAATACAACCAGGAAAGACATAATTCTGGCCTTATTAGTGATTACACAGGAATGGTGTAAAAATACCCTCGTCAATCAAAATGTCCTTTCACTAGAAAGCCCGGATGAGGAAGCATGGCCACTGGCCAGAGAGCACATTAGCGTATTTTACCCGGCAACAATATTACAATAAATTGATGCACATTCTGTCCCTTGCTGCTGCTTGTCCCCCTTCTACAGAGGTGACTAAGAAGCGATTATTATGAATTTGGCTGCAATTCAAGTCCACAATATGCACTTCAAAGGGGAATTCAAAAACAAATTAAGTTCCTTTCATGTTATTTTTTATTTCTGTGTGTGTGTGCGTGTGTGTGCGTGTGTGTACAGCTCTTTTCTCTCTAGATTTAAGGACAAATGAAAGTTAAAGGATGATCATTGCCTCAGAGGTCAAATCTGCCCCAGTTTCACAACAAGTTTATAAATGAAACGTTCTTTTCCTCTGTAAATGCATTCATTACTGTACCGCACACGTATGGATTGTCCCGCATAATGAACAATTAATTCAATTAATTCCTCCTTTAAAACCCCTTCATATTCACCATAAACACAATGGTAAGGTAATACATAACTCCAAAAGCGAAAAGGACAGTGAGGTAAATTCCATTAGCAAAACTACATGTAAATATTGGATTTTAAAAATGCTATGGCTTAAAACAAACACACACATACAGTGGGAGGAATCTCAAAAGAGTGCGTTTCATTAAAGCAGACAATCAATCCACCTTCAGGAGTGAGAATCAGTACATCTACATGTACAGCGGGCCCAAGCAGAAACGGTCTTATCTGTCTCCACTCTATTCAAAAATATACAGTACTTTCAATGTGTGAAGAATAGGCCGAGCCCATCGAATAGGGTTTGCAGCTTTGCTTTCAGTCTTCTCCTTCACACAATCAGGGTCAGTGGTGGGGATTTCCATTACAATGACCACAGACCTACGTTTCCTTTTCCATTACAATGACCACAGAACCATGTGTGTGTGTGCGTGTGTGTGTGTGTGTACATGCAAGAATGTGTGCCTACTTATGTATGTGTGTGTGGGGGGCGTGTGTATGTGTGTGTGTGTGTGTGTGTGTGTGTGTGTACATGCAAGAATATGTGCCTACTTATGTATGTGTGTGTGTGGGGGAAGCATGTGTGCCTACTTATGTATGTGTGTGTGTGTGTGTGTGTGTGTGTGTACGTAATGCCCCTGGGTATTCATGTTTTCAGTATCCGCTTTTTCTGGTATGCGATGTGATGGGCTTGGATCTTCTCAGTCCCTGCAGATGACACTGTGGAAAATGCACTGAAGGAAAAGATCACAATATGTTGTGCCACACCTTTCTTTATTGACATTGTTGACATCAGCATACAGGGAAAACCTACCTGGTTCTGTGCGGCTCAGTAGGTAGAGCATGGTGCTGACAACGCTTAGGTTGAGGGTTTGATTCACACAGGGGCCACATATACTGAAACATGTTTGCATTCACTACTGTAAGTCGCTTTGGATAAAAGCATCTGCTAAATGGCATATGTTACCTACCCTCGTCTGAACCGGGAAAACTTACCCTCGTACTGAATTTATGGGGAAGAGAGAGGGGCTCACAATCTCCCTCTCTTGCTGTGCATTATGGGTACTGGAGGCAGAGAAGAGCAAAGCCTAAGGGATCGCTGTCAAATTCAACTGAATTCTCCATCCTCTTAAAAACACTTGGCTTAATGAAAGCCACATGAACCTAATGAATCAGAAAATATGAACATGTTGCAAGGAGAATCAAGTGTTCATTCATTTCTAATTTACTCGGGAGAGGCAGTGTGGCGTTGTGGCTTCAGGGCGAATAGAAACTTAATGGAAGAGGTGAACTAGGATCCGCACTGAATGGTCAGGTAAAGAACAAATTAAAAATACATTTTGGGGGGGAAATGCTTTTGTTTTCTAGTGAATAGTGGTTAAGGAACAGGGCCTCAGCATGTGTTGCTGTTGAACCATTCAGCAAGGTAATTGCCAAGCTGTAGAAAGGGATAATTTGTACAAAAAGGGAGCTACTATATATACATTTAATGGACGTAATGTACTATAACATGAAATGAGGAAATTAAAGCTGAGACTGACGTGTTTTTCCCCCCTGAAGAGAACTGCAGAAGGTATAAAAAAAAGGCATAAAGGGTTTTTTGTGGAATATAATTGACATAAGAGAAAGTCGTGGCTGGAACAGTTTGCTCTGATGGACGCTGACAGACCACAGCCGCTGACGTATGAAGCCCCTCGGTGGCGCGTTTGATCAGCCAGGTGCTCCGCACTCCTTTCAAACCGGATGTTTCTCATCTGTTGGAAGTTCTGAACTTTGTACAGAGGCCTTTTCATGTATATTTTAGCAGCTTTTCTCATTATGGATTTTGGACGTTTGACGGATGGTCATTCCGGGCCGTATCGCTCTCCGTGCTGTGATGCTTGCTTTGTGCTGAGACACTCTTTGCTGTAACGCTTTCTCTGTGCTGTTATTCCCTTTTGTCATTGCTCCGTTGTGCAATGACAATCTCACCACATATCCATGTTGGAGTCAGGCAGCCATCTTACAGGCATTTACATTCACACGAGCAATAGAGACAGACAGGCTGTGTGTGTTGCATGTTGTATACAGCAATAGCCTGTACAGACAACACTGAAACAGACCTGGTTGTTTATCATGCAATTTTATAGTACATATTATTGTAATGTGATAAAATGTATGACAGACAAACACCCACACGCACGCACGTGTACACCATGACAACAGTGCACGCGGACCTATAATGCATCATCTTGACGCTCATACAGTACTATACGTTTTGAAGGGGTAGGACACAGTCCCCCAAGACTGGCTCTGCGTTCTGCATCATCGTTTGGGTGACCGTGCGCACAGGTTCCAGGTGTAACAGGGGCTGCTGCTCCACTGTGCTTTTGAAGCCTTCTGGAAGGTTAATCCTTTTGTGAAGATCTCCTTTCATCCGCCCCTGCGTTGGCAGATGGACAAAGTGAGCGGAATGCCAGGATGTGTCAGAACTCCGCCAGAGCGCGGATGTGCGCATGAATAGAGGCCGATACAGGATTATTCCTTAAAAGGTCCTACACAGTACAGATAGGAGACTCAGTTGTGTTAACCGGTTCAGCCCTAAACCCATAGGGAGTGTAAAACAGAGAATGGAGCTGAACCACCTCCACAGGATCCCCAAGTGCTTGCTCTCATACGGCATACCCTGCCTGGGACTCGTGAGATTAAGCACATTCTCCATGGCTGAAACTCTTTGTGAAGCATTGGGCCAAATGCAGACAGCAGACTCCTGAACTGTGGCCGAGAACACAGTCAGAGGAATACTTCATCCTCACTGCTCATCGTACTGTGCTATCAGTGTTCACTTTTCGGACGCAACATACGATATACAGCAACAAGTCAACGGCAACAATGACTTTCTTTAAAACCTAATTTTATCCACAGAATAATATTTCCCTGGATAAATCCATTGCTAAAAAAAAATATTGATTATGAAATATGAGGCACGACCTCCCTAAACATGAAGCACCAGAGGGGTGTGAGATGGATCGCTGAAACACGTGGCAGCAGAGAGGCGTGCAATGAGCAAACAGGCCGAGCCAGAGAATGTAGGGCATATGAAGGACACTCTCAGGATGATGACGGTGATATAGGGTGATAATAAAGGAATATTACAGTCCTGTAAGAAAAGCAGAGCAGAGCGTGAAGCACACGGAGAAGGACCTCTCACACTAACATCTGTCCTGGTGAAGGTCATGACTACTGGGTCAGGGCTTTTGTTGTTATGTTACATTTACATTTACATTTTAAGCATTTAGCAGACGCTTTTATCCAGAGCGACTTACAAGATGTGCATAAGTACATGGTAGGAACAATCATAGTTTGCGCAAGAGATCAGTGCAGTAATACAGCGATAGACATCATTGCAGGCAGCTGTGTACCATACCTGTAACACTGGGAAGGAAAAGGTTAGTAAAATTTATTTTTATTTAATTTATGTTTTATTTTTTATTAAATGGAGTAAGCAGGGGTATATGTTGAGCAAGTAGGCAGTGGTGATGACAATTAGCTATATGTACAGAATTCAGTGGTAGCGGAGTCTGAAAAGGTGGGGTTTGAATCTCTTGCGGAAGATCGCAAGTGATTCCGCGGTCCTGACCGATTGCTGTGAGCGGTCTCCTGTTGCTCACCTCAGTCGAGGGGATGAGCATCACCCTGCACCCTTTTCTGTTTCTAATCATCTTTCTATTCCTAATGTTGATATTCATTCAAGCCATAACTATAATTATCTTTTTATAATACTACAGAGAGACAAGTTTGTCAGTTGTCTATTGTCAAAAAGGAAAAATTCAAAAAAATTAAGATGACAGTAAAATAAGTCTCTAGAGAAATTCATTGATTAATTAAAAGTTTGCAGTTAAAATGTATTTTTTAAAAGACATTTTAACAGCCCTCACCTGTTACTATCGGATATCAGTAGAGACGTTTCTACTCTCAATTGGAAATGAAAGGAAACTGTTGGACGTGTTGTACTGAAGTGAATCGTTCAGCTGTGTCTGGCTCAAAATCGAGGCTCTTTGTGTTGATCATCAATCTGGGTAAGTGGGAGGGGGCCGTGGCAATGGGGAGGTGGCTGCGAGGACACTGTGTCCTTTTCCGCCTTTGCATTTAATATTGAGCAAGAGGAGAGAGAGACAGCCTCCTCTACAGTATACATTCATTAGCAGGTCCATACGTGGCCATCTGATGAGACACACACAAACACATACTGTACAACACTTTATCAGATAATATCAAATAATTTCTGATAAACACAACCTATTTTATATGGAAACATAATACATATGAGAATAAAGATATGATTATATTAAATATATTTTTAATAAACATAATTGAATATAGATATATTGCTATATTGCTATACTGCAAATTGCATAAGATACACAACATAGTTATTACTCAACACCAAATATATACAGGGGTATATATTTAGAAAGCATGGACATTGCACAGCACTACATAATTACAGCTTCAACGTGCAATTACGTGTATAGAGCGTTGATGAACAGGATGGCTTGATTAAGGATCAATTCATGAATAATCATTAGGATTGATATTTGGGTATTGGTCTTATCAGCCCCGCTTGCACATAGAGATTGGATGTTTTCCCATTTTTTCTTGTTCTGTAAGCAGATCCCACACAAGTGCAATTGGTTGAATGACTGATTCAATTATCTTTATCCATATTAATATTGGAATGTCATTTTGTGACATATTCCAATTAATGGCATAAAAAGCCTTCCAGGCTGTCTATTTCTGTCAAGTTGAAACTTCTAGACAAACTAATTACGAGGCGTAAATAATCATAATTTGTGCAATGCTCTATATTTAATCTGCATGAATTTATTAGAAATTTCTGAAAAATCATTATTTGATGTTTACTGCCAGGGCCCAGGTCTGACTGTTTGGCTCAAGCAGAGCTTTTTTCTGCTGTAACCACAGTTCTGCAGGTGACAGCAGGGTAATTAGGAATTGCATTTCTTTGCCATGTAAAGTGACACTAGGGGTGACACTGTACATTGCTCCAGTACCGTGGTCAGTTCATTGACATTGACAGCTTAAGTTGCATACATCCCTTATATCAAAGTCATTTGTAAGATCATTTGTGTCAAGCTAAATCAAATTATTATTTTAAAACTTAAAAGTAAGACAATACCTTAAATTTGCTTGTACGTGCATAATTATGCTCTCTTTCAATCTCACATTCTCAGAATAAATGCTGAATGCCCTGCAGGTCCCTGGAGAAGGTAGACAAATGCAATCTCCAGCAGGATCTGAAAGGGATAGACAGGAGGCTTTGGTATACATGAGACTGGAGGAACCTATAGAGCGACGCTCACAACAGAAGAATATAAATAGAGTTCAGTCACAGAGCCTCAGGTTAGCATCGTGTTTTTCACATTCAGCAGCCATTATAGAAAACGCAGCGACAGTCTGCTCTTGCAGTCTAATTACAGTTCTAAAAAAAACGAGAGAGTTAGATGCGAATCAATCATGCTCACAGGCGCACGCACACACATATACGAAAACACAGAAAATGTACGATTGCAAAGAATGCTGAGAGGTCAGCTGTCATTTTTAATTTCATCCCCATGTGTCAGTCATACACATACAAATCCACACATCATCTGCAGCACATCAGATTTTTTTGCGAGACGTAAAATAATTCTGTTCCTTTAATGCATTGTGACATATCACTTATATGTTAGTATTGTCCATTTCCAGAGGGTATTTTCCACATTGTGAGAGGAATATTTTACTGGCATCTTGCACTAGGCTTCACAGCTGTGAGGCCTCAGAGAAGAGGAAGCTCTGTATGTAGATATAGAGTTACTGGGCCAGACATCCTATTAAAGAGTTGAATACATACACAATGTGCCTCCTCCATATTAGACAGGCGTATGCTTCTAAACCGAAGATTTGAAGAGGATTTGGTTTAATTAAGGGTGCTGTGTCAGGTTCTCCATATATGCCTGCTAGCCATTGAACACAATGTCCCTTGTGGCCTTGAGGCACTTTGGATGCAATTGATGTACAAGAGGGAAGAGACAGTACTCTTTGATTCTGAAGACAGAGACAGCTCTGTCCAATGAAGCAGTGTTGGACGGCACAGTTTCATGGCTTCAGCCTCAAGGTGTACTGCCTCACCTCTCTCTTACACCACTATTATTATTATTATTATTATTATTATTAGTTTATTTGTATAGGACAAGCACAGAGAACATTGACGCATGCCCGATGCACTGTGCATGTGTATATAGCTGAAGCTAATTTCCAACACCAGTTCCTTGATGAGCATTGATAGTTCAATCAATCAATACAATAATAAAATGACATTGTTACAGTTTAAAAATCATCCCCCCATTTTAAGGTATTACAAGTATTTGTTGAATTGGCTTCACAGATGTGTTTCGTCAGGCAGGTGTATTCATTTGTGTCATTAGTGAATGCAGAAGAGAGCTGTTGATGTCTAGTCTTGATTGTAGACTTTGCAATTGCCTTTGGAGATTGTTGTTGGGGTGTGACAACATGAGGAAGACAGCAGTGTCGGATGCACTACACTGGATGCAGGTGTAGATGTGTCAAGGTCTACCATACATAGAAGACTACACCAGTCAGGGTTGCAAGATGCAAACCAGATAAGATATTGCACTTCATCATGCAACAAGACAATGACCAAACATATTAAAAATTATTACTTTGATTCAATCACTGGATCTGAATATTGAACATGCAATGCTGAAGAGGAGACTGAAGGCAAAAAAGTCCCCGGAGGGTGACACGAAACAAACAGGAACTAATGCAGTACAGGCCTGGCAGAGCATCACCATTCTTGTCTCTTTGGGAAGATAAGCGTCTGGTGATGTCTATCCCAGCATGGGCATCAGCCAGACTTCATTAAGCAGGGGGACATTATGTTAAACTGTCCAATTAAGTGCCTAAAAATCTATACAAAAGGTTCTATAATTTCTAAACGGTTCATCCGATATGTATGAAAATACCCTCAAATTAAAAATCATTTTCATTGTGTCCTTTCAACCTCAAAGTGCTAGAGTACAGAACCAAAATAGCAAAAAATGTGTCACTGTCCAATGAATTATGGTGCTCACTGTATATATTCTACATTGCATTCAGTAGGCCTGGATTAACTAAGACGTGCAGTTGTTCTCTGGCTTACTGGTGATGCTAGGGCCTGTGAAATAACATATGAGGGCTTGGCTGCTTGGTTAGGTCTTTTTTTATGCGTTTCAATGGATTGTCTTTATGAATGGAATATCTCCAATGGTGGCCCTCTGTATAATGTGACTGGCTGGAGTGGTAGAATGAAGTTGATCTCCTCAGAGAAAGAGGTGGAATGTGTGCAGTGACATGAGTAAGCGTGCTGGTGGTATGATAAAAAGACGACAGCAGCTTTCCCGTGGCCTCACACCGAAATTCTCTAGCAACATAAACAACACTGGTGTGCCATGGATATTTATATTTTTGTGCTTGAACCGTATATTTATGCCTGTATGTATGTATGTGTGTACATGTGTGTGTGTGTGTTTACATCTAAAAAAGCAATGGTAAAATGTAGATCTCTGGTATAGTATAAATAAAAGGAAGTGTAAATCCCTGGTTGGTTCTTAATTCATTTCCTTTCCTAGGAATTGTGAAACCAAAATAATAAACCCTCTGACACCAGCCCTCATCTTATGAACTTCTCTTCCCTGAGAATGACTGTGTACGCCATATGTCTCTAAACCATGGAAATCTTATGATCTGCAGGGCGACGTGAGGCTGTACAAACAGGAGGCGCTGGGTTTAAGTTGGGAGAATTTTTCCTCTGTTTACAGATAACAGATCAGCCTGACAACAAACTAACATCCTGCCTCGACATGAACACGAAGAGCAATTTTCAGGCACAGGTAAACAAGACTGCCGCACACACACACTCTCTCCCTCTCTCTCTCACACACACACACACACACACACAAACACACACTCTCTCTCTCTCTCACACACACACAAACACAGCTATTCTGAATCATGCTGAAATATGACACTTGTCACTATGTGTGAATTTAATCATAGGTTAAGATTGCCTTTATTCTGCAAATGTTACTGTGCCATGCATATTTCTTAAGTATTCATTAGCAAATGTCTATATAAAATTATTTTTACACTGAGCCCCTGGCACTGCACTGCGACTGTAGACTTGTCTTCAGAGTAATAGTAGGTAGTTCTCACAGGCTGAAGAAGTAAACATCTTTTGAGGATATTTATCTACAATTGCGAGGAAATAGAGTTGGCCTTCAAACATATTCTTATTTTTCCATTTACAGTTCCTCTGCATGCATCGGCTGGTGGTGTAGTGTAATGGTTAGGGAGCTGGGCTTGTAACTCAGAGGTTGCAGGTTCAATTCCCAGGTGGGACACTGCTGTTGTACCCTTGAGCAAGGCACTTAACCTGAATTGCTTCAGTAAAATATCCAGCTGTATAAATGGATTGTATGTAAAAAAAAGTACACCCAACTGTGTAAGTCGCTCTGGATAAGAGTGTCTGCTAAATGCCTAAAATGTAAATGTAAATGTATTAAGTCACACAGGTTAAATCACTAAATAGTATAACTACTGTAAATCACTAAATATTTTAAACATTTGCATTAATGTATGGATGATATAAGTATTAAATAATATATTTGTTAAGTGTATGAATCATACAGTGTGTGTAAATGTATTAAACATGTTTGGGTTGGGTGCGGTGGATAGTGTAGTGGTCTAACGCACCCATATCTTGGCTGGTCCGATACGAGTGTGCGTTGCCTATCAGGGACGCGGTTCAAAACCTGTCCCTGCCAGAATGACCCTGGCTGTTACCCCTGATCGGGGGCGACATTTTGCTGTCCGCCCCATGGGGACAGGAGAGGGTGAGTCGGCTCGAGTTCGCCGTGAAGCACGTAATGGTGTCTCCAGAATGTGGGTGGGCGAATTCTGTCTCGAAGGAAGCAGAGTTTTCTGCCCTCAGAGAATTAGCTTGCCTCATAGAGACGAGCAGCGGACTCATAATGGGAGGGCAAATCTAAATAAATAGAGAGTATAATTGGCCACTCAAAAAAAACAACTGGAAAGAAATCTGAAACAACTAAAAAAATAAAAAACATGTTTGGGTACATCCCATCTCTATTTACAGAGTCCCTTCCAAAAACGTCTGATAGCATACTAACTTCAGCTGAGTTAACTGTACCATTAGCTTGCAACATGATTACGTTTTTTACATTTTTATTATTAGGTTACTAGCTAGCTACACCATTGAATGTAGCATTAGCAAGCCAGACCCTGTACTGGACAGATCGAGCAGTGACATCACTTCCACTACATGAGTGAGTAGAAAGTATGCGCATATTTCCAGAATACTGCATACTCGCATACGGAATCATACATACTACTGTAAATAATATGCAGTGCTGTACTTTTGCTGTGCATAATCTCTAAAAGATGACACACACAAAAAATGTGTCGTAAAAAGTAATTATCCTTTCTTACGATACCTTGTATGATTTTTTAAGTTATTCGCTGCAAAAGTTTGGGCGTGTGCAATTTGGCAGAATGCTTAAGAATTCTATAGCATTCCATGGTTTTGAGGAGATTAAAATAGTCAGTTATAAGTTTAGAAACTATAAATTTGAAAACTAATTTCCTAATTTACTCCCATTGTCCTGAGCCCAAGAAGAAGAAGAAAAAGGTTCAAAAAAAGCAGAAGCCAAGGTAGTTTTCCTTTATTCTATTGATCTTGACAAGTTTATGGAGGGCTAGAGTCATTCCACCCATCTAATGAAGCCAGTCATTTTCTCCCCAGTCAATTACTGATGTCACAGATGTTTCCTCTGTGACTGATGTCACAGAGGAAAATGACTGATGTCACAGAGGAAAACGACTGATGTCACAGAGGAAAATGACTGATGTCACAGAGGAAAATTGCTGATGTCACAGAGGGACTGGTTCTTTTTTATCCATGGAAATGTACTAACGTGCAATCTCAAATGTTTAAGGAAGAGAAGAAACACGCTCTGTAATGGATGAATGTTTTTTCACGTACTCATTCAACATTACTTTTACAGTCTGAAACGTTTGGATTGACTCCAAGTCTTGGGGCTTTGTGTGCCATAAACGATACGTTTCTGCTATTCACTGTCAATGTTACGGTTCCAGTTTACAAGCAGTAAGTAACTGAATAATAGAATTGTGAGTTGAGTTCCAGGAACATTACGTTTGTATTGATGTGAAATATAATTTTTTGAATACAAAAATACAAAAATTACTAACCTTTTCCTTCCCAGTGTTATAGGTATGGTATGCAGCTGCCTACAAAGATGTCTATCGCTGTATTACTGCGCTGACCTTGTGCACAAACTATGATTGTTCCTACCATGTATTATTAATGCACATCTTGTAAGTCGCTCTGGATAAGAGCGTCTGCTAAATGAAATGTAACTGGCATTTGTTCATTCCAAACGTTCTACTTTCCTTTGAAAAGGGTGTTGCAGACTTCTAAGGCAAGACAAAACACGTCAAGAAGGCAATAGAGACAGTGAATACTTTATGCCTGCACAACTCAAGGACAAAACTCAGATAATAGTAACCTTGGCTTTTTATTGGTCATTTCTGTTAAATTTTGTTGTGCTTTGTCTTGGGGATTCAGCATTTTTAATCACCGGAAAACATCAAGGGTGGTCAGTTGCCAGTAAGTGCTGGCAAATGTCAACAGTTACAACACAGTGTCCCAACACTTCTAGACGTTGCAATACACCGGCAGGCATATTGCTGGTCTGTGAGGGCCTCAAGGCTCCAGGGTAGGGGGCATGGAGGTGTGATCATCCACACATGGAAACAACATGGTGGTTTCATCTTCACCAACGCTGAGTCAGCAGGCATCTCAGGTGATCTCGCAGGCCCATGTGTTTACCTGGCAGAACTGTTTTATTTTATTACATTGGCAGAGTTATGATCATTACTATTCATACATATTTGTCCTACTCGGGCACTCACACCTACAGTAGACTGGTTTCCCCCCCAGTAGGACCTTCCTGGAATTCAAGCGCACGTACAGGTAATAAAACACCCTGGGCTCCCCTGCCAGGTGTTGGGTGCCACCTGCAGGGGTATGTTACCTGGGCCTTGCAGATGGCACAGGGATTGGCACGGCCGGCTTGGCTGCCACTCCTGTCCTTTCAACCTTTCCAGGATGACATATGTCCAACCAGCATGGAAACGGGTAAAAACGCAGACTAGGCGCACACACACGCTCATGCACACAAATTTACCCCCAAGCACTCAAAAAAATACACGTATGAATGCACACACACACACACACAAGAGCAAACACACATGCATGCACGCACACACACACACACACACTAGCGTTTGACTGCAGGACATGGCTCTCTCTGAAAGCCCCTCTAAGCAGCCTGTCACTGAGGGATGAGCATCACTCACCAGAGCAGGACCGTGTGTGCTGCTCAGCGATGAATAGTGCCCACAGGGTAGAGACCTAGAGACCGTGTGTGCTGCTCAGCGATGAATAGTGCCCACAGGGTAGAGACCTAGAGACCGTGTGTGCTGCTCAGCGATGAATAGTGCCCACAGGGTAGAGACCTAGAGACCCATCTGTCCGGAGGAAGTACGAACTGCTTTAATGAAAACAAAAATGCCTGTCCCCCAAAGTAAACTTGAATAGGCTTCATATTTTCAGATATTCACTGCAGTAACTGGGACATGCCTGCTTAGGGCTAGAATATAATATTCGTGAAAAGGTCCAACTCTGCTTTATAAGTGGAGTGGAATGATTGGAGCACAGGCAGAAGGGTCACAGATGTTATTCAACATCATGTCAGACTCAGTGATATGAAGAATCATGTGGGCGGGGTGGGGCGGGGGGGTGAGGATGGGGGTTTACAGGACAGCCAAAGGCCCCTGGATCCAGCGGAGCTTGGGTCTCTGCTCCAAAATGTTTTACACCTCAGTTCAGCAAATCCTCCAAGTTCAAACAGTGTTTGTGGGAGGTTGTGTGATATTGGGAAGGGTAAGGTGCAGAGGGGGGATGGGAAGGTGTAAGGCTTGGTGGAAACAGGAAGGGGGGGGGCTTTAATGGTGTCACATCAGAGCGCTGGACGCTTGCTCCGGCTTCCCATCAGACAGAGTTCAATTAACCCCACGACCCCAGCTAGCGTGATCACCCGCGGCAGCTCAGAGCACGCCAGAATCTCCGTCATGGGAGGCATTAGCTGATTACATTAGCTGCGTTTAAAGCTCTCGGACCAAACGTATGGGGGTCTGCGTGGAGCTGACTTGAATAGGAGGATTTGTGAGCATCTACTGTCCAATTTCTAATAACACAGCGTGAATCAAAAATATAAATAGTCAGTTTGCTGGAAATATTTGTCCCTATGCCGGGATGTGAGTCGACATACCATGAAATATATAAAAAAACGCACTCATAAAAATGTCACATAAAATGCACTCTAGAAAGTTGAATTAGCATTGAACAAGCAGAAAACTGGCACACAGGCATTGTTATCTGCGGCAGTTTGACAGCAGACAGGAAAAGCTGACACCATTCGACTGAGAACCTAACCAGACTGTCATGAGTCACAGTGGACAGCGTCCACAGATTGAACTCCCCACCGTTTGGGTCACTGGCCAGAGGACAATGAGAGAAACACAATGAAAAAGGCATAAATAACAATCCCCACTTTTAGTGAGGACAATAAGCCTTTGCGCTCTTTGCTGTGTGACTGCGCTTGAAAGGCCTCAGGGTTGTCCTGGGAACAGGGTAAAAGAACACAAACCCTGCCCTTGCAGGAGAGGGTGGGGGTGGGGGGGCAGTTTCCATGAACTCAGCAGGTCCGACGGGTCTGAAGTCTGAACGCTCCCCTATCCCCTCTGGCCAATACATGGGCAGTAAATGGTGCCCCCCTCACTGAGAAGGGTGTGTGGGTCACACAGCCATTGTTCATTTAAAACACTGTGCTTCCTCTCTTGAAAAGTATTTTCTCTACCGATGTCCTGTCAGGTATTGATGCAGATCACCCCTGGCAGCTGACTAACTGATTGATTGCTGAAAATTGCTGCCAGAGAGACATCACCTATATAGACTGCACAGACACACATTCCTTAGGACATTACTTTTAGGTCATTATTCTCAAAACTAATAGCTCTTACCTTACCCCTGGATTCCTTCTCCTTCCCTGAATTCCATGTATTACTCTGTTCTATCTAAAATAAATCCGTTGGTCAAACTTAAATAAGCAATACCTTTACAAATAAAACAAATATACTAATTCAACATGTGGCATCCCGCTTAATTATTTCTCATAAGTATCGGAAACCATCATGTATTTTGCCTCTGAAATCAGTAAAGTATATGGCATCTCTTCCTGTATTATTTTGTCTACCCATCTACCCAGAAGCAGGGGGTGACAGGTCCTTGGTCCCCCTACTTTTGGAATGCCACAAACCCTTATATTTTCTCAGTGTAAATGTTTGTGTTGTTTTGTGAGATAGCTACATAGCTAGCTAGCATAACTGCACTAGCTACCCTTAGCCTGTAGCCTAGCCTACTAGTAGCTATTTTGTCCTGTTGCAAATATGAAAGACAAAAATAAACCCGCTGAAAAGAGAGCAGAACTCACACAGTCAAACTCAATTTCTTCAGCTTGAAAATGTCTGCCCCTGTTAAGTCCCTGGAAAAAGATATGGAACAACAGCTAGAGGAGACTAGCTTGAATAAGGCGGCTAGCATTGAGAACTGTAATGAGGAATGCTGAGAGATCGGGATGGGTGAGGTAGTACAGCTAATTGTGGAGACACCGCACAGGTATATGGACTTGGTGACAATGCTAGGGAGAGATACTTCAATTCAGACTGGGCTATACTGTGTAAATCGCAAATGTGAACCTTCTGTCCTGTGCGCACTGATTCACTGTAGAAAAGCGGCTCGTCACAAGTGTGGGGAGGAGGGGTTAATTAAAGTCAGAATAAATAACTGGAAGAAATGCACAATTATTCAAACACAAACAATCACACTTTCACAAATAGTGCATCCAAAAACCTTTTTGCAAAGTTCAGGGGGTATTTTAAGGAACTCTCCGATTTCTTTCGGCTAATTTGCAGCCATGTGATTATCATTATAACCGCAGCATGAGAAGTCATATAAATCTGTGTACTTGTGTACCTGTTTGGCCAAACTGTCTTCGAAAGACTCCATGTTGTTATTTCTTGAAATTGATGTTTTCCGGGTTCTTTCCTAGACAACCAATCATTGCAATGCGGCCTTCATGATAGTGGACACATTGTTTCAAAGTTTTGGAGGTGCACGACTCCGCGATCAGACCTATTCAGATCAGATTCTAGTATCAATCAGGCTTAAATGGAACGGACCCAAACATACTCTCAATTACAACAAGCACAATCAGTCAAATGAAATAGTTGGTGTAGATCAGGGTTACTCAAATCTGGCCCACAAATCCAAATCTGGTTCTGGTTCTCTTTTCTCTCAGGTAGGTAATTGAACAATTAGTGCAATTGATTGGCCAGAGTGTCTTCACACCTGACTCCCAGGTAAAGGGGGTGGTGGAGAAACAGCAGTGCTCGGCCCACGAGGACCGTGATTTGAGGTGTAGATAAACTTTTGAAAGATTTGTAAATTGAACTCTTAAAAGTGAAAAATATGATCCTGCACATTTAAAAAAACATACAATGACTAAATTAGCATCCATTCCAATGAAAATGGTTTGACAAATTTAAACATTTCACACATAGCATTCCGAGCCAACAATGTGCATTTTAAAAGATAGCGAAAGGCTCATCCCTCACAGGCAGTGCTTCGCTCACAGTCCCACTGTGTGTGTTGTTTAAATATAAGGAATAAACACTGCCGTGAAGCATGGTGCACTATGAGCAAACTGAATTGCCAAGCTCACTGCAGTTGAGGTATAATGGTTGGCATAGAATACTAAAATGATATTGAAAAAATATGGAGAATCCATTAAAGATGCTTACAAGTCCACTGTCCATTTGTAGCTCGTTTAAAACCCTAGCTTGCCAGCATACGGAGAGTGCACGGCAATATTTCAATAGTTCACCTTAGAAATGTTTTCACATATTATTATATAACACTATCAGCTGCCTTGAAAACCTTCAATCAGCAGCGCAAGTAGTGTCTGCCACATAACCATATTCTCCTTCACTCTCCACCTACTTACAGGGTTCCCATTCAAATCAAATTTCCATTTTCCATTGCATCTCAATGACAAATTTAAGGTTTTCAATTACATTTTGTTTTGCGACTGATGCAAAAAATAGACTTTATTTTCATAACTTAACATGTTTTGTTGGCAATGCAAATACACATCTCATGTGTGTGTGTGTGTGTGTGTGTGTGTGTGTGTGTGTGTGTGTGTGTGTGTGTGTGTGTGTGTGTGTGTGAAAGAGAACAGCCATGGCAGGTGGCAACAACGGTAGCAGGGGAACAGACATTTTGAGGTAACGTTATCGGAAAAGAAGAAAAAATATATAACGTTACATGGAATCAGACATTTCCATGACCTTTCCATGACATAATCATTTTCAATGATTTTCAAGGGTTTTCCATGACGCGTGGGAACCCTGTACTTAAGACCAAACATGACCAGGTGTTAAATTGTACAACCGTGGCGGTGTCATATCATGTATAATTTGAAAATGAGTTGCATGTTATTCATGCAAAGGGTTTAAATTACACATTACATTTAAATTACACATAATTCAATAGAATGTAATTATGTCCTACATGAGAAATGAGCTTTGCATGCAGGTATGAAAGGACACGTAGTGCACTTGTGCGGGAATAGGATCAGTGTTGCTACCTTGACTGCAAATTCCAAGGCAGCCAGAAAACGTCTCTGTATACATTTTTCCCCAAAATAATTCAAATGTATTAATTTTTTCCCAGTTTATAAAATGAACATAGCAGAGAGTAGACAGCAGGCTGTGTATGGGAGAGGGGTTTGAGAGTCACACGGTAGTGGGGAATTGTGGGAAGATGATTTATACCAAGCATTCTTTGTGCAAATTCTGGGGCGAGTTAGCAGAAAAGAGAATTAAAAGTAAGCAAACAACTGGGAGGGAAGGGGGAGAGGAGGATGGTTTTGCCATTTAAGCCAGAAGAAAAACCTTGTGGAAGACAGACTGTCCCACAATGCCTCACAGCTCACTGACCTCTGACATTCAATGGAGAATGTCGCAAGCACACAATTTGGGTAAGCTACATTATCCAGTCACTGTAAAGCACTCCAAACCCTGATTATGTCATACGTCATGTGTATTTTCCGTGTCTTCTCTTCCTGCGACTCCACACACAGAATCATCGCATCGGCTGGAGGGCAAAGCAAACATTCAGTGACAAATAAACGAAGCCATCCACAAGAGTCTCTCCACAAAAGGTTGTGTCCTCAACAAAAACGAACTAATAAAGGATATCGTCTCTCTACTTCTACAGCATTGCAGTCCTGATAGCTAATAGGTCTAACCACAAAACATCTACGAGGCAGCAAAGCAAACAGAAGGTTTACTGTAGCCACACCCCCCCACTTCTCCTTAGCCAGCTGATAACGAGCACGGCCAGGCAGACTGATTACAGCGTCGTGAGGTGTGAGCTATTATGAGGTATGTCCGATTGAGAGGGGAGGAGCCACCAACCACACTTGGTGCAGTGAAGCAGGGTGGTGTGTGCCCATCGCTGCCCGGAGGGGGAATTCGGAGCCAGGGGAATTCAGTGAGAGGAACACAGCCCATTGCGTCACTGACAGGACCCAGAGCTATGAAATTCCCCTCATTTACCCATACCACCACAGAGAAAGCAGAGAGCAAGAAAGAGTGAGAGAGAGAGTGGTAAAGTCACTGTGGTAAACCAGCCTCTGGAAAAGTCGTACTTAGCACTGGATTGAGGTCGTCTAAACCTTTTCCAGGAAAGGCAAATTGCTGAAACACCCTGCCCAAACTCCATCAAAGTCTCACTTTCTCTCTCTCTCTTTTCTTTTTGCATGTTTATTTAATCTAGTGAATTCTGGTTGTAGCCTTTACCCCCTGGCTGAACATCCATATGGTTACATTACAAAAGAGCATAACATGAGAATGAGAATAACATGAAATGTTTCAAAACCTTTTCCATCTGCTGTGTGTTGTGTCAAATTCCACTGTTCCGAACCCCATGTGTATACTGTACTTTTTCATATGGACAAATGGTCTGGTGAATTTTATGGGCCATAGATATTATTTTGTATGTTGAGGTCATAGGCATAGAGATACTGGAATGGCTGGAAATTCAATAGGAGTTCTGCAATAGACTCAGGGTGCCTGTAACTCAAAATAATGACCTTTAAATCAAGTAACTCGACCTTAACATTTGAACAAATATTCTAACTCGATCCACTTCTTTATGGCAACAAAGGCCCTGCGTATGCAAAGTTATTAAAATATTGTTAAAACAGACTGTGACATACTATACTTACTGTACTAACTGGATGTAAAGTAATCATTTGGTTACGGGGAGCTACATTAGCTTGGCACCAATAAGTGGATATACAGTATATCACATAAAATGATGTGCATGTAAGACTAGGACAAAGATAATATGACAGATTGACAGTACGGATGTACAGTTGCAGATCTACTCCAGCCTAGGTTTCAGCAGCTTTGGTAGCTCCATCGCGACCCTTCCCAGTCACAAAGACATGGGCCTCTTTTCTTTGTCTTCAATGAGCAGGCCAGAATGCGGGATTGGAGAACCAGAGATGATAACACAAGCACGGTCATGAATTCATTCAGCCGTTTGTCCTCATCAATGAGTTTCCAGTTAATTCTACAGCCCCCCAATACTCATAAAATTCACCAGCACAAAGACCGACATTATTCACAATACAGGGAGAGATTCAGATCCGAGGTAAACGGCTGTAACTTACACATTATACCACGCGCATAAAACAGCTCTTGTTATTTCAGCTCTTACACAAGCTGCCCATACATTGCATCATTTCCCCCCCTCACCTGTACCCCTCCCTGGGGTAACCTACACGCATTGTACACTACATTGGGTTTATGTTACAGCCGTTAATCGTTAATTCAGTTGGTTCATCAGCTTGGCTGGAAACAGCTGGCGACTGGATGTGAGGTCGCTTTGTGAAAAAGGGGAAGTGGATGGGGGCCTGTCACACCCATGTCATACTCATGTGACCACTGCTTTTAAGTTTCTCTATTTATGTTCACTGAGGCCATGCCTGAACCTCTGGCAGACGCATACCTTTTCTCAGGGTGGAAAATTCTGGATGTGGGGCAATGTGTAGGAGAAAGGCATTGCCGTTGGCCACACTTGGCGTTACGTAACAGAGGGGTCCAGAATGTGAAACATTCTGCCTGGAGACATGGCTCTTATTGTGGACCACCATCTGCCCCTCTACGCGCTGGACGCTGAAAACCAATAAATCACTCGAGTAATGATTGATAAATCACCTTTGCACATTGCATAGCCAGGGGTTTTGACATTTTTGGCGTTGATTTGGAGGAATAAGCCCATTAAAAATTCCACGTACAGTAGCTGGCAGAAGGAAACCAGACCAGAGGGTTGTTCTCGCCTTTCTTCTGATGGTGCTAACTCCGTAATAAGGTTTGATGCATAGGCCGCAGAATCGGTATGGCCAGTAGGGCCGTGGCCATACCTACTTTAGCGTGCATCAAGCATCAAACATTGTGTAAAAATTCAAATCTATCAGCAAATAGCAAATTACATTACATACATTCTTAATGTATCGCACTTTTGCGCGCTTCCCTGGCTAATTTCCACTAGCTGTAAGCCTACGTACAGTACGTAGCCTATCACAAGGAACAAACTCTGTTTCCTAATGATTGATTGGTTATTTGTGTCATGTGAGCTTAGCATCACACTAACTAGCAGACTGCTAAAGCGTCGAAAAATAAATGATTTCTTCGGGTCAAAGTTAACCAAGAGAGCTGAGAGCTGAGACAACCACCGTCACTCCACTCCATCATAATCAGAATACGTGTATGGATTATGAGCTGTCTGGCGTTCGATACTTGGGAGGTGGGGGCAACGTCACGTCATTCTTGGCCCTACCCATTCGATATGCGTTCCGTGGCCCATGGTTTGACGGAAGAAGGTTCTGCAGTTATGCAATTCTGCAGTTATGCAATTCTGCAGTTCTGCTTGAACAGGCTAGAATAAAGCCTGAGCTCTTGTATATTGTTGAGCATGGCACAGTGTGTTTTGCTTTGACCCACCTAGAAAAGGAAATTCCACTCCCGTCTTGAGGATATGCCGGTCAGAATGTTGATCACTGCCCAGAATATCGAAGCAGGAGTTAGAAAAATGTCATTTCCAATGTAAGTACACTTTTATCAATGGAATCTCTAATCAAATTATACCTGATTGGTTTATTTGAAATGGAGGCCAGGGTACTGTGTGTACTTTCCAGCCAGCTACAGGAAAAGTGTAACAGATCGTGGCATTGTTGTTTTGGTTTGAGTGCTTGTGTGGGTGTGTCTGTTTTAGTAAGTTTGTTAGTTTGAGTGATTAGTGGTTTCCTGTCTATGCGTGTCTCTCAGAAATGTCTCACAGATGTCCCAAAAAAAAAGAAGGCCTCACTTCAACTAGACAAACTAGTTCTATAAGAGGAGTATCAGTTTCAAGTTTCAAATTTTTTTATTGATCACGTACACATGCGTACATGGCAGTGAGATTTGTTGTTCCCATGGATCTCTCTTCACAACACACTTGAAACTTAAACACGAAAATTACTAAAAACTAATCTAAAGAGCGAGAGAGAGTCGGGAGGCGTGCAGCTGCGTTGAGCGCTTCCGGTGGAAGTTTAGCACATCTCAGCGTGGAGTTACAGTCCGGGCTGCCCACCGGGTTAAAGATCATTACAGCTTCAATGGCATAAGCCCATCACAGAACAGGCACACAGATCCACTTATTCATATAGCATTGTATAGTATGAGTGGCACTATATACTGCATATATACTATATATGGGTATGAATCAGCAATTGGGAATGACATAGGACATCAGTTCAGTCTTTAACCAGAGAAACAGAGAGATGAGGAAGTGGCTTCAGCACCGTCACTTGTGCCATGACTACCCTCAAAAATGTACGACAGGTTATTTTTCTCCTCTCGGTATCATTGTCTCCCAGCCACTCCCCAGCTGCCACGCATTTCATTAGCAGATCAAAGAGAGACCGCCGCGCCACCACGCAGAGGAAAAGACAGGGCATGAAGGAGAGGAGAGAAGAGTGGAGGTGATTGAAAGACAGGGAGTGAAAGGGACAGAAGAAGAGAGGAGAAGGAGAGATGCGGATGAACTCTGGGAAAGAGAGAGGGGGCATTGTTTATGTGCGGCGAATCGTCGGTGCCATCTGGCAGGCCCCGGCCGCTGCTGCTCGTGGCCCTTCCTGCTCAGTGTGAGTGCTGATCACACCCTCTTTTGTTATTTACCCTACCGCTGCTGTCGCAGCTGGCAAGCCACCAAGGAGCTTATAGTCAGGGCAACTGGTGGCCTTGTTTGTCGGGACAGACAGAGACTGTCCAGGATACGTGCGCGCGTACGCATAAAACCCACTCAAGGACATACACACAAACGGTCACGTACAAGCACACACACACAGACACACACATATGCAGACAAATGTAGACGACTTGCTCTCTCGATTTTGCGACACTTGATCACTCGATTTAAATATAGCTCTTTCTCCTTCACCTTTGCCCCTGCCCCAATGTTCCCTCCCTCTTTCCCCCTCTCCGTGTTATCTGACCCCTTCACCAGAGAGGCCACGGCGGCCCTGATTCCAAGGAGAAGGTCAGGTAAAACACATTCAACGGTGAAACACCCCTCATTATACAAACCCATGGGAAATACTCCTATTCTCTGTCCACAAACACAACAAAACCAACAGATAGCATGTCCTCTTACAGTAACGTACTGGGTATACGTAAGTGTAAAAAGGAGATGTCATGATTTGTATAACACTAGACTGATTTGTCCACTGTCAGCTTTGTGCCGTGAGCCGAACTGAAGTGGTACACCTAGGCATCAGGGCCTCGTCTAGGTTAGCGTCAAAACAGCCAGAAAAAAACCTGTGAGCTACAAAAAGCACATAGCCTCTGTCTCGCTGTGACCCTAGCAGTGGCCTAATCATGACCAAATGGCCACCTGTTGGTGCAGAGCACTGTTGGCTCAGTAAGTCACTCTGTCATTCATTACTAGAGCTTCCCCAATCTCTCGCCCGTCTATTTTTACGTACTAGCTTTAGCCATTAAAGACATGAAGCATGCTGTGCGTGTGTGTGTGTGTGGGGGGAGTCTGTGTGTGGGTGTGTGAGAGTGTATATGCCTGTGTGCATGTGTGTGTGTGTGTGTGTGTGGGGGTGTCTGTGTGTGTGTGTGTGTGTGTGTGTGTGTGTGTGTGAGTGTATATGCCTGTGTGTGGGTGTGTGTGTGTGTGTGTGTGTGCGTGTATGCCTGTGGGTGTGTGTGAGTGTATATGCCTGTGTGTGTGTGAGTGTATGTATGTATGTATGCCTGTGTGTAGGTGTGTGTTTGTTTATTTCGTCAACTTCTTCAGCCCTCTAGTTTTTAAATTTAACCGACCCTCTTGTTTCATATGGTGGCAATATACAGTGGCTGGCAAAGGTTACTCAGTACTTTCACCCATTCTTCTTGGCAGAATTGCTCCAGCTCTCTCAAGTTGCTTGGACATTGCTTATGGACAGCAATTTTCAAGTTGTGCCACAGAGCCTACAGCTCTATTTTAGTCTCATCTGACCACAAAACCTTTTCTCACATCTTAGCTGGATCACTCACATACTCTCTAGCAGACTCCAGTTGGGCTTTGAGATGTTTTGCTTTAAGTAATGGCTTTTTCTTGCCACCCTACCATACAGGCCAGTATTATGCAGTGCTCTTGATGTTGTTGACTGATGCACTATTACTCCATTCTCAGCCCCTGAACTCTGTAGCTCGTTTAGAGTAATTGTTGGGCTCACAGTGGCTCCCCTCACAAGCCCTCCTTGTTTGGTCACTGAGTTTGGAAGGACAGCCTTTTCTAGGCAAGGTCTGGGTGGTATGATGCAGCTTCCACTTCATCATTATTGAGCTAACAGTGATCACTGGGATATCCAAACCCTTAGATATTTTCTTGAATCCTTCTCCTAATCTGTGCCTTTTGATAACCATATCCCCAGGTTCCTGAGAAAGCTCCTTGGTCTTAATTTTTGTGTCTTTCTTTCAAATTCACTACCCGACCAATAATCCTCATAAAAACAGGTGTTTTTAATCCTGAAATCATGACAGTAACTGTCCAGACAGAGACCAATCAACTCATTGTGTGGCTCAATAAGGTCATATTTTGCACCTGCATTAACTTGCAGCTGCCAGATCACAGGGTTTGAATACTTTTTCAATCAACATTTTTCCATTTTTATTTCATTTTAAGTATCTATATACTTGGCTGCGCCTGGAGCACTTCTCTAAAGCGCTTCTCAAAAGAGGAGAGCGATTTGCTTGTGCGGAAAAGTTGGCACGCGAATCAGAGGGGGAAAACAAGACCCACATTAATTTGGTATTTTCATGATTTGAGTTTATATTTTGAGACCTACATTGTTAAAAGAAATTGTTTTATTTTACCATCTCTTTTTTTCCTTATTTGTAGGCTTTCCAATTTAAAAAACAATGTTTATTTTATTCTAATTTAATGTAATTGTTAAATGGAAAGCAATAAATAAAAAAACTGCAACTAGGCCTGTTTCATTTATGTTCATCATGCAGTAGGCCTACATACGTCACCCTGGAGTGTGCATCAGAAACAACCTGGATATTAATGGAGTGGACCCCCTTCCGATTCACATAAATGAAACCGTGATCAGATGGTGCACGTTTGCAGTTAATGGCACCCAAGACCCCAGGGAATCCACATTGCATATAAAAATCCTGTTTAGTTCTCTGCTGGCTGTCAGGTGTAGGAAAAGTCATAAACTAATTTGCATGTTGGACAAGACTAGAAGAAACTGCATGTACAGCTGAACTGATAGCTGTCTGGCCAACACCGGCTACCAAACCCAGGGTATCGCTCACGGTATCGCCTTCGGCGTCCAATTATGTACTCAATTTTCTGTAGTGTAAATGGAAAGAATAAAACCCTTTCACATAAGAAAAACAATGTGCATACAAACATATTTATTTAACAGGTGTATCTTACTGAACGGTAGCTATGGATGGCCTGCTGGCTTCAGTCTTTTATGTCAGTGCATTGAATAACCACAAGCTGTGGTGAAATAGTTTTTAGCTTAATTGATTGCGCTTGCAAATTATCCATGGATTGGATTATTTGCCTCAACGTGGGGGGAAATTCAGAATATTCACAAAACATTCTCATCTGATTTCAGATAACCTTATGTTCATATGTGCGCATCAATAAAGTCACCAAATTGCACAGAGCACCAGTGTTTGCGTTAAGAGGTGGTCTAGTTGGACGTTAAACTCAAACTCATTATTTGACACCAAACTTGCATAGCGCCGACTGTTTTCATTGTCGCACCCCCTATTGCGCTGCCCAACCCATAGTCGCCCAAACTCGGCCGAGACAGGAAATATTCAGTTTGCGACAGACGAAACTGGCAATTCGCCAGTGCTAGGGCATAACGCCGCTTATCGCCGGCACGGAAATAGGGCCCATGGTGTGAGTACTTTTGCAAGGCACTGTATGTGTGGCTGTATGGTGCTCTGAGATACTTTTAAGGAATCGAGATTATTTTGAAACAGACGTGTGCGTCGGGTTCTGAATTTGCTCTGCCGAAACGCAGCCTCAGCTTTGCTGGCACATGAGTTTGCAGCCAGGATCAGTGATTCAAGTAACAGCTCCCTCGTAAAGGAGCAAGAGAGAGCAGGAGGAAGATTCCTTCCCTCTTGGTAAAATGTATGCTCTTTCCCCATTTCTCCCAATGTTTCCTCCAGGCTGGATCACCATAATTTACAAGTATATATAATAATAAACTTTACTGAGCACCTTTCATACAACAATTTGCAGCCCAAAGTGCATACATACATATACATATATAGTATATATATGTGTGTGTGTGTGTGTGTGAAGTGTCTATGTGTGTGAGTGTGTGTGAGTGTGTGTAGGTGTATGAGTGTGTGTGTGTGTGTGTGTGTAGGTGTATGAGTATGTGTGTGTGTAAGAGTGTGTGTGTGTGTGTGTAGGTGTGTGTAGGTGTGTGAGTATGTATGTGTGTGTGTGTGTGTGTGTGTGTGTGTGTGTGTGTGTGTGTGTGTGTGTGTGTAGGTGTATGAGTAGGTGTGTGTGTGTGTAAGAGTGTGTGTGTGTGTGTGTGTGTGTGTGTGTAAGAGTGTGTGTGTGTGAATATGTGTAGGTGTGTCAGTGTGTGTGTGAATATGTGTGTGTGTGTGTGTGTGTGTGTGTCAGGGATATGAGTATGTGTGTGTGTAAGAGTGTGTGTGAGTGTGTGTGTGTGTGTGTGTGTGTGTGTGTGTGTCAGGGGTAGCGAGGTGCTTTGTTTGGTTCCAGAGACACTGTTGATTATGAGCATTTAGAAGCACAGGAGCCCCTGGTGTAAAGAGGCCAATGGGAAACAGATGCCCATGGAATGCTTAGGGGAGGCACCAGGAGAGGAACAGCTGCTCGAGCTGAAACCCGACACCATCAAAGCCAGGCCCAAAGCCTGCCTTAAATTTATCCACTCTGAAACCTGATGCCAGCAGGGCCAGGCCCGAAGCCTGCTCTCTCTCTACTTACTGGCTGCCCTTTTAAACAGCATTAGGGGGTCCAAACTTCCTGCAGCCGTGATGGGTTTCGCTTCAGTTATGTCACTGTAATAACTGCCTTCCCAAAATATCTCTCCTCTAAATGTAATACTCCAGGTTTTTTTAGAAACCATGTCTACATGCACACTCATGGTTAAATGAAGCCAATGATTTGATTTTATGCTGTGACTGAGCAGGATAAATGTTTGGTTGTATAAAATTACACACAAGATCTCGAAAGGATGTGGAGCGGTTATCACTGGGACTAAAAGTCTGTTGACTGATTTGTTTTCAACCAATGTCTACAAACGTTTTTGTTATTATTATTATTATTATTATTATTATTATTATTATTATTATTATTATTCTTGAATGTACACACGATACCATACAGATTTTTGTTTGTTTGTTTTTACTAAACAGAATGTAAAAGTTCTCAAAGATTCTCAGCATTATTGCCTTGAATTTCTGTTACAAAGTGCTGTTTAATTTCTCACTGTACAACAGGCTCACAAATGAAAACACTCATGATAAATCAGTAACCAATTAGCTCTATAAGCCAAACTGATTGTGCTTACTTACTAACCCAATTGTCCTTTAGTCAAGGTTATTTAGCACACTACGACATACGCAGATGCCATCAAAATAATCAAGGAAGCATACTCTGCTTTTAGTATTCCAAATAAATAATGTAACGGCAACAGAATTTCTTGGGACAATTACTGAGATTGAACTTTTTTTATCGTGTTTTACCGCTTCTCCAATGCCAGCTCAAGGTGGGATTGTGTGTTTGTGACTATAAGGGTCCAAACAGGACCCGTGCTCCACTGTGAGGGTTAGAACAGGGCCCTGTGAGTGAGCTCTGCTGTCAGGGTTAGAAAGGCGCTCTGTGTTCCACGGGGGTTATTGATAGTTGTTTTCACAGCTGCGGATAAGCACGTGGTGGCAGCGACTGTGGCTGTGGCCTTCACCTCGTCGGCTTTCCGAAGCGAAGAGGAGTTTCGATATCTCTCGATCCACTTGCTTTGTATCTCTCATGCAGTGTGCTCTTTGTGGTGTCTTCTGAGGCAGAAAACAGGAAACAGCTGAAGTGCTGCGTACATATATTGACGTACAGTGTATGTTGCTCTCGGTTCTTGGAAATAAAAACCGAAACATCATAGCCAAAAAGAATAATAAGAAATTAAACTCCTATAGTACAATTGTAGCGGCAGACGCAATGTCATTACAGCGATGATGTGAGTATATTGTTGGGTCATATTTATTAAATCGACACCCTTCCTGTTTTCTCACTTCTACAGTTCTTGTCCATTCCTCTCCATTGGGACATGTCTGAGGGTCTGGCAAGTCGTTCTAAATCTCTGGTGTATCAATACACTCAGTAGGGTTGACACGAACCGTCCAAAGGAACAGAGGTATTCTTTGAACTGAATTAATTGCCCCATCGCAAATAAGAGAGCTTCAAAGAACTGCACATAGGGAAGGGCAGAAGGGCTCCCTTCCAGTGTCTGTAGAGAGCTCTCTGCCCCAGGGGCTGATGGTGTTGCAGGTGCCCTGATTTACACATAACACCCGTCCGTCAGGGTAAAACGCCTATCTGTTTAAATTTTTCCACTCCACGGCACATAGAAGCATGTTCCGTTTGAAACAAGACCCCGGCGGGCTGGCCTTCCCATGCCCTTTGTCTAAATGGACGGGCAGGGGGGAAGATTCGGTCCGCAGTGGCAGATTCTAAAGTTGCTTTTGAAAGGAACTGCTGTGCATTTCCCAATTTAGAAGTCTGCAAAAAGAGAAATCGTCACAGAGCCCGCTGGCCTTTGACACTTCGCTCCCACCCCTTCTCCCTGCCTCGGTCCTAAATGGAGCTTTTGGGTCCTGTTTCGTCACGGGCAGACTGACGGACGGACCAGCAGGGTGACGGGGCAGAGAGTGAGAGACAAGGCAATGCAAGCAGACGGCTATTTTTAGGAGTCCCAGTCTGGAGGATTGATGTAGGAGTAGCAGGGCATCCATGGCGTGGGGAGAGTGGTGGCAGTGGGAGAGTAGGACTGCAGTCTGGTGCTGTCACCCCCCATCCTGTCTGACTTTAAGAGGGTGATATCAGATCACAACAACACACCCGCCCCCACCACCAGACTGGGACATTAATCCCTACGTGGGGCGAGGGGGGGCTGTGGGTCAAAGCTGATAGGGGACACAGCAGGAGAGCACAGGATATAGTGTGTCCACATATGGCAGACGTACAATGCACCCCAGCAGGACTTGTGTGTTTGCATACAGTGTGTGCGATTGAATGAGAAAGCCACTTATTATACTATTATGAAGAACTATAAAGTAATATTGGAGATAATGAGGAGCAGGTACACCAAGCAGAACCCAGCTCTGGCTCAACGTGGCTGGTTGTGTTTACATGCACTCCAGGGATATGTCTGTTCGGGCAGACATTGGTCTGTTGCATCTCACTCTCTTGTGATAATACTGAATAAGGAAAGAGGGCTGAAGCAGACTTAAGCACTTTACTGACAGGATGTGACAAGTTGAATCAGAAACATGAGCAAGATTGTGTAGACAAGCAGCAGCACAATCCTCTCACCTCCTGCAGGTACCATGAGCCGGTACTATTCAAGCTAAGGCACCTTCCACACAGACAACCAGGGCTGTATCCAGGAGTCGAGAATGACTGAGGTCATGAGACCTAGCCCCTCTAGGGTGGTCGTCACGAGAAACGTCACTAAGAAATATTTTATGTAATCAATCTCCCCTGGTAGCTAATTCACTACAAGAATAGTAGACTGTCATGATTTTATGAATGGCCACTGAAAATGTACACTAAAATGTATTTTACATATTGTGCCTATCACCATTGTCAATGTGTGCAACGTTAGCTAACGTTAGCCTAAATTAGCCTATCATCACTGTAGTCTGACTAAAAAGAGGTTTGTGTAACAGTCGGCTAGACAGAGACAACTGTAAACTGTGTGCTCCAAAAACTAATCAGCAAGCAGTACTCTGTCTTGCTTTATTAACAACTACCGTGTAACGGCAGAGTTAAGGGATTTTGACCTGTGAGTGAGATACACCGAGAGCAAATCCACAGAAACACAATCCACCAACCTGATCTGCCATCGAGCTGACACAGTAAGTGTGGGTTGGAGCTAGGATAAAAAAGCCAATGGCAGGAGTGCAACAGCAAGTCTTTACATAGAAGTTACGTAAGATAGCATTCTTAAATGTGGGATCTGTGGCAATAATCTCTTACTTATTTAAGTGACTATTTTCAGATAACTTAACTGGAATTGGGTTATTGGTCTCATACAAACAGTAGAAGAGCCAGCATAGAGAGTTGCATAATGCGTATATCTAAAAATGGCTGTCAAAATAACATTCCTCCGATGTCATAAAAATAACAAAACTCAGAAGCTAGCTCCGGATCACCTCCCCCACCTTCATAAAAACCTTATTAATACTTGGTCTGTTTTTAAACACACCACACACGGTTCCCAGCTGCACAGATTTCTGCAGTTAATCTGTTTGGTTTGCTTGGCCGGCCTGCTTACTGACAAACGAATCCATAAGAATGGAGGTAGAAAAATCGCAATATAAAGGCTTTGATAGTGGTTCTGAATGTAATCCCTCTCTTATGTGAAGTTTTGAAATGGCCGTGCGTTTCTCTTTGCACTTCTGCAGGTTGTAACCCGCATTGCAAGATTATTGTGGGGTTGTATGCGGTTGAGCAAAAGAGGCGCTGGAGATTGAGCAATGTTATTATATGAGGAGTTGACGAAAACCGATCAAACAGGATGACTCTTTAGTTTCACAACTCTTGATTAATGATAAAAACACATCAAATGCCCACAGGGTCGACAGTGAAGATGACGTGGAGGGAAAACAAACGCACAGAGGCTTGGTGATGCAAAAACACCGCACAGACAGGGACTCCAGCAGGGACAACAAGTGAGCGAGAATTAGGGCAAGACAAGAACTAACCTGTAAACTTATAATTGCCACGAACCCGTTTTATTTTTCAACACTATTCGGTTTGCTAAATCTTGTATTATCCATCAGCAGCTGATCCCTTCATTAAAGTGATCTAACCTTCTCATCCCAAGCATTATTAAAAACCAGGCAATCAAAGTCATTCTCTTGTATTTGACCTCTTTTGGGGTAAAACAAAATGTCCCAAAGTGGGCATTTAAATAATCTAGCTGACAGCCTCATTCTATTTTTTTCCCAAACATATGATTGAAAAACAAATATGAAAAGGTCATTAAAGGTCATGAAAACAGGATGTTATGTATATACTTCTTATGAGAGGACTAAATGTGGCCACATTTTGTTTGTGTATATCACATTCCAATTAAACCAAAGTGCCAATATACATATATATATTTCTCCTGTAATATCCTTGTTAGAATGAAAATGATGGAATGTGAAGTGCACAAAGGTATCAACTAAGTAAAGAACAATCAGCTACTGATTCTCGAGTGATAACTACAGATGTACAGCTTGTCAAATACTAAAAACAATCAGAAATAATTTCAAGATAGTTATAAGTTTAAACAAGCGTAAAGCTTAAAACAACCTCAAGTGCTCTTTGGTTTCCAGGTAACACAACTCGAAAACAAAAGCCAGCAGTGGCTCTGAGTGAGGTGTCCCATAGTTAGCATTTATGTCTGTTTATGCCTCCTCGTTGTGCGTTTTACTGTGCCCTACGGTTAGGGGAGCAGTATGAACTTGCCGCAGACGGATTAAATCGCTTGACACTTGACCAGACGTCAGAGGGATGTGAACACCCTTTCCTGTAAGCCTCAGCCGGTTCGGGGCGGGGTGAGGGGGGACAAGGCCAGACTGTGTTCACGGGGCATTGGCTTTGTCTGCTGCAGACGTAGACACAAAGAGCCCATCCCTGAACAGGAACACCTGAAAAACAATGTAATTACAGCAGCTGCTGTGGGGGCTTTGTCATCGTTCTCAACAGCCACCGTGAGACGCACTGGATTTCCTGTCATCAGGGCTGGGCCTTTTGTAGAAAAACTTCAACTCCCCCCCCCCCTTCCCATATCTCTCTCCCTCTCTATACAGCCTTCAACATCACCTGTTAACCATAACCCTTCTGGAACTACCCCTAAGTGGCTCTGGGTGCTTTCCCGTAATATAGAAAGCCCCTCTCAAGTATGCACGAAAACCAACCACAATAATATCAGATTCCTGACTCCAGAACCAGTTTTCCGGTCCAACAGAGGCAACCACTGGTGCTCCACTTCGCAAATCTGACGCACAACCTGACCACATGCTTGAGGTGACAGCCGCTTTTGGTGTCAAAAACAATGATTTATACGCAGCGTTATTTTTTACACACAGTAATGTGTATTAAATGTATTTACATTCGGTGTTGTTTTTTTTGTGAGCGTTACTTCTTTTTCTTCCAGTGAGGCTGTGGTCAGGGCCAGCAGTCTATAGCAGTAATAGACACACCCCACACACCATCCCCCACCACACTTTACCATCTAATACCTATGCCCTTTACTGGAGTGGAGGCAGCCACACAAAGCAGACGCTGTAGTAATGAGCCTTTCTATCTGACACATTGAATTCATGGCCATTAATATGTATGGGCTTGGCAGACCCCTATATATATTCAGAGCGGGATATTTACAGGAACAATTCCTGTCAAGTACCTTGCTCAAGGGCAACGTGGCAGTAAACCCCCCATGAATCAAACCTGCAGCCTCTTGTTGCAAGCCTGGTCCTTTAACCATTGTGCCATATGGCCCACTTGCATTTACTGTAATACTGCACTGATCTCTTGCGCGAACAATGATTGTTCTTACCATGTATTAATGCGCATCTTGTGAGTCGCTCTGGATAAGAGCGTCTGCTAAAAGCTTAAAATGTAAATGTATTTATCACAGCACCTCGAACGCTGTGGCAAGATGGTGGGTGACCACACTGCGAGCCCCATACTGTCATCCGATATAGTGTTTTCCCTCTGAGGATTTGCTGAGAGGAGTTTTGTCAGCTGCTGATAAGGTGAGAGGCAGACAGGTAATTCTTGATGGCATCAACAGGTGCAGAAGCCCCGAATCAGCATAAAAGGCTCCACAATGCATTGCATTTGCATGCGGTTTAAATATAGTCGTTTGACACGCAGACAGGTGGAGGGATATTTTTCTCAAGGGTTAGGACTCCAGGCACAGTGGTGTGACTACAGACTGCCATTGCTGTTGGCTGACGTTGACAACTGGCCAATTCTGACACAGTCAGTCACCTTTAGAACAAAGGACGTCGTCACCTTGGACGACGTTGTGACACACCGAAGGCGAAATCTCCCACGCAAATGAGGCATGTAGCCTGTCTTTACTTTTTAAACCTTTCACTGAGGTTTCTACCTGTGTAACCAACTTTCCCCACCCCTCCCCCCAAATCAACAACCAGAGTTTGGTGAACAAAAGCCTGACTTGGACCATATCCAGACTGATGACAGGGCCAACTCTTTTTCCCCCAGACAAAACCAACCAGTTCTTCTCTTTTGTTTTCTTTGTCTCTCCTATTGCTAAAACGTTCTTTCCGAAGGTGCCTGAAGGCAACCAGAGAAACCAGGAACCTATAAATACCAGTAGGGAAATCCAAGGGCTTAGCGTGGAGATAGTGGTTTACACAGGCAGTGTGTGTGTGTGTCTGTGTTTGTGCGTGCATGTGTATCCATGCCCTGGTGGGTGTATGTGACATATGTATGTGACGTGTACATACCCGTGTGTGTATGTGACATGTGTACATACCCATGTGTGTGTGTGTGTGTTAAGTGTATATACCCATTTGTGTGTACGACGTGTGTACATACCCGTGTGTGTGTGTGTGTGTGTGTGTTAAGTGTATATACCCATTTGTGTGTATGACGTGTGTGTGTGGGACATGTGTACATACCTGTGTGTGTGTGTATGTTACGTGTACATACCCGTGTGTGTGTGTATGTGACATGTGTGTGTACCCATGTGTGTTTGTATGTTACGTGTACATACCCGTGTGTGTGTGTATGACATATGTGTGTGTGTGTGTGTGTGTGTTTGTGTGTGTGTTTGACGTGTACATACCCGTGTGTGTGTATGTTGACATGTGTACATGTGTGTGTGTGTGTATGACATATGTGTGTGTGTGTGTGTGTGTTTGACATGTGCACATACCCGTGTGTGTGTGTATGTTACGTGCACATACCCGTGTGTGTGTAGGTCTGCTACTTTGAGATTTATAGCCACAGTCCTCCTTGCCATTAAGCTTTAAAACGGGCTGGCAAATAATGGCTTCATGAAGTAATATTTTAGTTGCTCTGCTATGACGTCGCTAAAGCCGAAATTCCAAGCCAGGGGCCTTTTAACTTGAGTGCAGTAACATCCAATAATCGGTCTTCTGCCTCTCAGTTCCAAGAAAACGCAGATTACTGTCAGCATTCAATCTAATCCTGAACAGGAAGCCATTTGCTCTGCTATTAAAACAGGGTCTATTTTGTAGGACATTATTTGCACATTTAGGGGAGAGATATCCCTTCTTCCACCGAGGCCCTTAAACCCGAAGGCACATCTGCTCTGACCTTTGCTTTTCAGATTCTTGCAATAGTTTGCTAGTGTTTAATATACAGGTTTAACACGCTACATAACAAGGCACCAAGCTACGCTGTATCAGTTTTCAGGCCTAACAGCCACGTTACTCATTCCTCCCCATCTCAAAGAGAGGCTCGCTTTATCGTGTGTGCGGTGGCTTTCGTTTGATAAGGTACGCAGGCCTCATTAATAGGCGAAGTGTATATTTTAAGACCTTTAAAAGAGGCAGGGTTTCCTCATGATTTTAAGAGACTGGATTCAGTGACACACGGCGCAGAAGGTGTCCTGGAAATGGAGCGCCGCTGAACTCTGGGGGTCACTGAAACATGCAGAGGCTTGCGTGACATTTATACTGAGAATCAGACCCGAGTGTGCTGGTCCTGGGGGGGGACCTCCCGTCTGGCCCACGGAGGAACCACAGCACTCCTGCTCCAACAAGTGGGGCTTTGAGACCCAATTTCTAACCCTCACAACCTCCCCCACCCCCATCCCCGGGGCGAGGACAGGGCTGAAACATACAGTGCACCCGGCAGCTGAGAGGATTCTTCACATTTTTCTGACCCCAGTGCACTTTGCATCCGAACACAAAGGCCAAGACATCTGCATGGAGGAGAGCACCAAGCCCCCATGGCCTAGTGCAGGGCATCGGACGGCTGAGATGAGCGGTGGAATGCAGGGTGACCACTTCCTCAGGGAGCGGAGGTTGCGCTCTGTATTTCTGAAGAGCTTTCGAAACAGTTTGCACTGCGAGGCACGTACGAGTGCTGACCCTGCGATGTGTCTTCACATGCCGGGAGGAGGGGAACCCCACAGTTTGTAAACCGTAAAGAAAGAGCCCGGTCCACATGACGCTTTGCCAAGATAGGAAATCTTTTATTACAGAGGAAAAAAAATAAACAAACAAAAACAAAAACAAAAAAAACTTCTCTTCCAAAATATAGAAATCTGTACAACTTCCTCACAATCAATTTACATGAACTGTACAAATTTACAGCAGTTCATCATAGCACACCCACAGGAGAAGAGAGCGAACACAAAGAGGTGTACTGTACTGACGTGAGTGAGATCAGAGGTGTATTAAGGTGAGATCACAGAATAGACAGCTTTTCTTCCTGGGCAGCTCAATTTTTTTCTTCTTTTTTTTTTTTTTTTCTTTTATCTGTTTTCTAAGCAAAAAAAACAAAAGAAAACAAAACAAACTAAAGAAAAACTAAAACAAAGGGTAATAGTCCATCAGCACAGAGAATGGAAACTGATATTTTTAGCAGAATAACTTGCTTTGGTCCTTGCCAACACACCCATCGCACATGGCTTCCCTTACGAAAAAGTAACATCAAAATATGAAAAGGAGAAATTTATGTTGTACACGTCTCCATTTCACATGCCATGTTATGCATACGTTGTATAATTCCATTTGTACATTTTACAATAATATGCACACATCACACATTTGAAAGTGGTATTAACAGATATAACTTTTTTCTTTTATCATTAATGGCATATTAAAAATATATATCCCTTCCATTTTCATATATCAACATAGAATACTTTTTCTTAAGGGCTTACTGAAGGTCCAAAATTCCAAGGCCTGAGTTTGACAGTACATTCCTGGACAGACTCCTGTCTTAATTTCATACAACTCCTCATACACCTTTACATATTAGTGCATTTTATGTGCCACTACTTCCCTGTCATCGCACTTCTATCATACACATCTGACAGCTCTGTGAGTGCACACTAGAGTATGAGCCCTCAGCTCTGAGTGCATACTAGAGTATGAGCCCTCAGCTCTGTGAGTGCACACTAGAGTATGAGCCCTCACCCTGTGAGTGCACACTAGAGTATGAGCCCTCATTTCTACAAGTGTACACTAGGGTAATAAAAAGGTTTTATAAAACTAAACGGGGGGGGGGGGATAAAGTAAATTTTGAGTTTTTCATAAGTACGTTTAAAATATCATTGAGATTAATTTGGATGAATCAGTGGACATTTACATAATGTTAAAACCCAGAGGGCAAAAAGACTGCAGGTTGAACTTTTCAGACTTTAAAAAGTAAAAAAAACAATAGTGGGGGAAGGAGAAAGAGCTCCATCCAAGAGGCTCGCTACAATATTAATGACACAATAAAGCAGGGAAACGAATGCGTTAAAATTATTTTCATTTTAGAATTTCATCCACCAATCCAGCTTCAAGCCCCTTCTGCCTCCATGCGTTCGTTTCATGTGGAATCACAGGTTTTCACAGATGGACGAAACGAAAGGACACCAGTGAGGGAGGGCGGGTGGGGGGGGGGGGATGTTAGGTTCAACGGTCAAATCGCCACAAAAATCGCCTGCTGGTATGACTGGCATGGTGAGTTTCCACGCAGAATAACAAGGTCTGAAAGCCCCGGATGCTGAAAATCTACAGCTTCCGTTCAGCAGAATCTTGGCTCAATATTTGTAAACAAAATGGCAGACCTTTGCACCAGTGGCGCCCCAAAGACACTCACTTCCAGTGGGAAGCTCTCCGGTGCGGTTCACCTGCTCTCTACCTCGACTTCCGCGTTCGTCTGCGCCTCGCCTCGAGCGAGAGACGAGCGGCGCGGCGTGGCGTGGCGTGGCGGAGGCTCGGGCCCGTGTGGAGCGCGCTCAGTGCGTGTGCTGGCTTCGCTCGCCGCTGCCAGGCGCCGCATGCGCGTGCGTGCGTGAAAGGGGCCGGAGCGGATTTAGCTGCCCTTGGACTGGTCTCCGGCCCCCCTGCGCCTGGCCAGGGGAGGGTGATATGTGGCACTGCGCGCTCCGCGAGGCCCCGCCTTTTGGACTGTCACGGCTCTTAAAAGAGTTCCCGGCGCCCCCGATATTGCCATTTTTTAGCTGCGCCTAAAGCAACACCCAGAGACTACGGCATCCCTCGCTCCCTGACCGACCGAGGGAGCGGCTCCCCCAATGTAACAACAGTACCTTTGTTTCAACACTAGATGGCAAAAAAAAGGCACTAATAGGGGGATCCGCCAAAGTAGTCGCAGCCCATGAACAGTGCCTTGCTCTTGTTTTTAATTAAAAATGACAAACAGTTTTCAGCGATTTCATTACGGGCCGAGAGAGGATCGGAAGAGACACAAAGTTCCCGACCTCCTCAGAAAACGAGACTCTACAGAGCGCCCCTGACACCCCTTTTCTGTCGGAGATGGTTCAGACCATCCTTCTCCCCTGAACCGATCGGAGCGCCTCCTTTAAAACATCCAAACCTCACACTGCTTCTCCTCCCATGGACTTTAGTGCAAACACCCTCGAAAGCTGAAACTGCACAGTTCAAAAGCCTTTTCCGTTAACGATCGACATTTAAAATCATAATTGAGTGGGGAAGCGGGTTAAAGTCGCACTGCGCTGCCGTGTCACTGAAAGCCAAGTGAGGTCTTCTATGCTTCGACCGCGAGAAGAGAACGTATGCGTGAACACCGAAAGGCTAACCTGAAACTAAAAGCCGACTTAAAATATCAAAGAGACCTGACTGAGTTTCAAAACACAATATCGACACAAAACGCTTGCTCCTCCCCACTCGCACCGCGCAGCGAAAACTAGACACGTCCACGAGAAAATGACCCGTCAAGCTGGTACCACGGTCAACAGAAGCACAGTAAATGTTCATCATAAAATACGACATTCTAGTGAATGGAATGCAGCCATTTTTATCCAAAATATACATCCCACGTGATTCTAAACGTCAAAAGTGCATTCAATGTCAATCATAACAGGAAACACAAATTTCTCTGAGTCTTTGAGACAAGGAACGTTTAGCTACACGGTGGATTCAAAGTGATGCGGGAGGAACGAAGTCCACTCTGGATTTTTTTTTGTTTTTTTTGTTTTTTTAAACATTCATTTACCAGGTGAATGGAAAGAGGTCAGAGATGACAGTCCCACCCAACCCACCAACCACCCACCCACCCACCCACCCACCACCCACCAACCCACCAACCCACCTTCATCCCCCATGGGTAGAGCTGCCATTGGAGCTTCTACCAGGTGAGATGCAGCAAAATGGTAACCATGGCAACCACTGTCACACACTTATCCAATGACAGCGGCTAACTAGAACTCACCGTTGGGGCACTGAAATGGAGAAGGGGGGGTGTGCCCAAAGTGTACCAGCCACTGAGCAAATGTCCTGTGGTCCAAAACCGTGTTTGTATAAAAGAGGTTCTTTTCAGACATTTGGGAATGGCTGGGACAGCTGCTGGCAGTGTCTGGACTTGAGAAAACCCAAAACGGAAATACTTCCAGGATTTTAAACCCCTTTAAACCAAAACCCTTCCAGAAAAAAAAAAAAACGAAAAAAAAAAACATATCTTATATGCAGAAACATTTAGGTAAATATCCTGAAAGTAATTCCATAAACTTGAGGGGGTGGGAGGGGTGGGGGGGTTGGGGAGGCAGGTGGTGGTGGAGGGGGGTTGGGTTAAACACAATGATATTTGAAAGTGCAAGGTCCACATTGACAGCTTAAAGGATTCACCGCTCTCCCTCCGGGGGCCACTTCTCTGATCTTCACCGGTGCCCTGCTGTCCTCTACCCAAAAAAAACAGGGCCGTCAGTAAATCCGAATCACAACACATAACAAAACAATGGTACGACAGCACAATGAACCCCAAGAGGCTCCCATCCCCTGCACGACGACAGGCCACAACCCTCCGTCTTTTTTTTTTTTGTTTGTTTTTTGTTTGTTTTTATCTGTTTTTTTTTCTTCTTCTTTTTTTTTTCTCTCCTTCTTCTTCTCTTTCCCGCTTGTTTGCGTTGGCGGTTCCAACGCCCGCGCGCGCGCCCCTTTAGCCGGACACCGTCATCATGCTGTAGGCTTTGGAAGGACTGGTCCTGCCCAGAAGCAGCTCCTCCTTGCAGCTGATGCGACTGTCCACCAGGGGGGGCAGCACCCCGGCCGAGGCGACGGCGGCTGATGCGGCGGACACCCCCGAGCTGCCCTGCGCGACCGGCTGCGACTCGTACAGCACGCAGATGGAGCCGTCCTCGCCGATGCGGTAGGACACCTCGTACGGGTCCACCCACAGCGTCAGCTCGCTGGGCAGCAGGCAGTACAGCTGCTGGATGGTCAGGCCGATGCGCTGGCCGGCCTGGCCCACCAGCGGGTCCATCTTGTGGTTGATGCGGATGCAGCGGTAGCCCGATCCCTTGCAGGGCCGGTCTGGGAACCAGTGGTGCTTGTACTGCTCTGTGGGGGAGAGAGAGAGGGGGGGGAGAAAAGGGGAAGGAACGTTTATTGAGAGGGATTACGTGAGGGCTTAAATTGTGTTTAACGGACGCTAAAAACCAACTGCCTGGTGGCAGTGTAATAATGCATCGGGTCTTTTGACCTAAAAACTCTCATGGGGAGGGGGAGGGCTTTTTTACAAGCGAGACATATAATAAGAGTACTTTAGTGTAAACAGTTAATTTTGAGGGGGGGGGGGCGTGCCTGTGTTACGCGATGGAAAACAAAATAACCATCTGCCACCCTCTTGATAAACCATGAACACCTCTTGACGAGGCCTACGTGACAGAGAGGGGCAGCTGAATTGCACAATCCGTTTGCCTGATTTCACACAGTCCCTGACTGACTAAACTGAACAACAAGACACACAGTCTGAAGTTCAGGGCGAAGCACACGATTTTTAAAGACAGATATACGTACATTATGGTTGATAAGTGATCCGTTAATACATTGACCAATCGGATACAAGTTTTGAAAAAAGTTTCTTGGCCTTACATATGTTTCTATGAATTTTGACCATTTGTAAACATTTCTAAATTCTATTCCAAAGAGCAACATGTGGCTATACCCCTATATATACAACTTATATACATATAAGTTATACCCCTATTACAGCAAGAGGCTTAGCTACAACCTCCTAATGTTGAAAACGATGGCTATATCTAGTGTTAGTTAGGTTCTTATTTCAAATAACATCAGCTTGTGTTGTTACAATAAGATAATAGGCCAATTTAATAATGAATTTAACATTTGTATTCAAAACTGCTATTATTTTTGTCTCAAAGTACAGCGATTAAAGTTTAATCTATTAATCAGTCTGAATAATCAACTAATCTTACAGCCGTAATATATATAAATACACACATACACACAGTGGGGTCCAAATGTCCAGTGGCCCAATGTCCAATGAGTCCACTACCAAGATCTGTTTGTTTTTATCATTCATCAAAAACTAACACTAAATATTTACTCAGAAGAACAATTTGACCTCTAACTACTTCACTGAGCTCTGCTGACATAATTACAAACAGCTGCAAAAATTTGGCAAAGGAAGTGTACTTTTTCAAGATTAAAGCACCTGCAGTAGCAACGAGAACACATAGAGGACCATATTAATTACGTCAATATCTGGTATTGATTGTTCCAAGACCAAATCAACTCACACTGTGTATTAGGAGCGCCCATGCATTAAAACTTAACTTATAAATAAGGTGTCACAACATTTTGAGGAAATGAAACGCAATGGTGTGAAAACAAAATATTTATAGATATTTCAATTTCATACCACCCTTCCCCAAACAAACATTTGTTTATTTGTATCAGCTTTTTATGACATTCTTGCATAACAAATACCACGAGTGAAAATGTTTTGTTCGTTTTCAATGAACGATGAAAACAAACAGATCTTGGTAGTGGACTCAGACTTTTGGACCCCACTGTACGATAAGCCACATTTTATTTTACTTTAAGGAAGGGATATGTGAACATAGTCTCATTAATCTTTTGACTGTAGTCAATCATTTTCTAAACCTTGTGTTGATTACCTCGTTATTGCGGTTTGTAGTTAAACATAGCCTTTTCTGTCTTTGAACAGCATAGAGAACCACCGGAAATAAACCGTGGCCCACACCCTGAGATAAATCTTTTCAGAATAAACATCCATCGCAAAAATAATATTTACTTCTTAAGACAGACAAAACCATGCAACTGTCCCACTGCTGTCTCCCAGCTTCACGGCATGCCATTTTGACAGTCTCTTGAGATATTTATGAATATATGAATCCAATTAAACCTGGCTCTTTACACTCTATACTCACAGAGCAATTGGAATATTAACAGGATTCATCTGCGTTTTAATTTACCGAGTCTCTTTTAAACCCCCAAAACAGGCCACAGATTGGAGGACACCTGCACATCTACATGAGATAATGGCTCCTGTATCTTATCAAACACGCTGGTGCACTCTAATGGAAGGGCTGGCACCCGGACACGTAAAGACGCACAACAGAAGGCCTTTCAGCTTCGGGCAGGAGACAATGACACCTGGAACTTTGAACGCTTATCTTGCGGGGTCGAAACACCCTCTAGAGTCAACGCAATCCGGCAAAAAGAGAACAGTCCGGCTTTACTAATCTATAACCCCAATCTTTCTACTGAAACAATACAGTAGAACTACTTGTGTGTTTTCTAATCATGATGTTTGTGTGTTGCAACGTTTACTTGTCACATCACAAATAATGAGTGACTTCACTTTATCTGAAATATTTTTCCTGACAGAATTTGCCAACATAAAGTTATTTCAAAACTAAGAACACAGCAATAGGTTGTGATTTTTAACATAGCATGTGCCCTGTTTTGCTTAAAAAAAAAAAAAAAAAAAAGCAAATTTAATGACTTTTTTAAAACATTTATTTATGTTTAATTATAGTCATTCCTCATTATTGCTCAGGTAAATGTGAACTATAGGACCAACTTATTAACGAAAACATTCACTCCGTAGCTGCTGGGGGTGGCTAGACCGATCCTAGTGATCAAGCACTTTATAGCTGGACCACAAAATTATCTCCACTCATACCGGGGAGGGAATAAACAGGAAGTCGGCTGACTGCACAATTACAGGCCTCTGGCGTTCAATTCACATGTGTTTTTGTCCATGGCTGCATCTGTTTGAGGGGGTTGGAGTCGTCGCAAGATTTTTCAACTACTTATGAATAATTACACACCCACCCGTCGACACCCTTCAACAATTTCCCCCTGAATCTAATCACAGCTGTGACTTGATAAGACAACCTCTGCGACAAACCCTGTGTGCTTTTAGTACACAAACCCCTCTTGAATACACACCAATACAGTCCATGACTGGGAAATTGATTCACTTGAAAGTGACTCATGTGTCGGAATAATGCAGGTATACACCTCAGTGTCAGAATTTGTTTTGGCCCACGCCACATTTGTCACGTATTAAAATGGATCTTACTTCAAAATAATATTAAACCGTTGCATGCGTGTTTCTGAAAAGTAACTGGATAAATGCTGTGGGCCCATAATCTAATGTAGTCAAATAGGCCCGTGTGAAATTTAAAAGTTTATACATTACTACTAATTTAGATGTTCAAAAATAATTAACAACAAGTCATCTTCAAGAACCAGCTGTAAAGACGCATGGTTTACGTGTGCCGTAAAACGTCGTTTGGGATCCACTTTTATACAATTCCGCTAAATTCGGTGTTGTCAAAAATCATTAATCCGAATCATACAGTGCGTGGAAATGTAGATAAAAGCTTTGACTCGCGCTCAAGTCTGTTACATCGACGCGACATAAAACAGTGGGACCGAGAACAACAAAGCGGTATCGTACGAAGATGCGTGTTCCTTAGGTGTATAATGGAAAACAAGATCTTAAAACGTTACAAAGAAAAAAAGAAAACTAATGTATTCGCGTAAGCATTACGTAATTCAGTAGGGGAATTCTCTTGGGGGCGATCTGATAATTCTTGCTCCATCAAGCAGGCTACATGGCTAGTAAGCTAGCTTGCGAACAAAACCAGTGGAAAACAGCCAGGCTACTTCCTTGTTAGCGAGTTTGGCATTACAACACGACAAAACAACTTCACGATCGACAATATATTATTTTAAAACCATACCGAAAATCGGATTCTGACTACACAGCGTACTAGTGAACGTTTTGACATCGCGATCTCTTCACAAAATTAATCTAAATTGTTCGTGCGAGTAAAACTGTCTCGAAGGGTATGCCGAGCCTCGCGTTTAAGCCCAGCGGATTTCGATGTTCAGCTACGTGGCACGATCAAAAATTCTGTGTTTACAATGTCTGTAACAAAATTTCGCACATTTCGCGAGTTTGACTAATGTGATTTAGCCACACACAATTTAAATAGCCAACCCATACAGATAAATGGTACGGAGGTTACATTTAAAAACATTAAATAAACAATCGTGCGTACCTGCCAGGATATCCTGGAGCGACTGGCTGAACGTTTGCAGCTGTCGGTCATTGACGTGTCCTTTAATCCGCAGAAACCTGGACAGAAATCCGACGGCTGCGGCTATCTCTGCTTTCATAGTGCCCCGGGCACAAAGGGGATGCATCGAGAAGGCGAGAGCGCTTTATCTGGGTATTTTCTTGGCAATGCGTTTCCGTCCCCGGTGTTGTGGCGACCCTTGTTTTTCGGTTGTTTTATTTCTCGAAGACCTATTCTGGGCATTTATTTGTCGAGGTAGGAAAGTTTCAGAGAGTGAGTGTGCCAGGATGGTACGATTGTGGGGCGCCTGTTCTCTTTCGGTCGTTGTTGTTGTTGTTGGTAAATAGAGGACTGAGGTGCCACGTCGCTACACCCTCCCCCTTGCGCTTTCCGTCAACAGAGTGGACTTTTAAGATGGAGAAGCGGGGTTTTATAGTGCCCCCGCCTGCTCGCGAAATCCAAACGATCGGCAACAGCAACAAAAGCGGACCAATCGCAGGCGCGCAGCGCGGTGACGAGGGGGGCGTGCCCACCTCCTGCGTCACTTCTCTGAAAATAAACAAACCGTGAGAGCGCGGTGAACGGCATTAACCCGCGCCGCGCAATCACGGCCCTCAATGGGCTCCATTTTCTCTCCGAGTTCGCATCCAGCGCCGCACCATTTTGATCGAGATGAAAACAATACGATTGCCCTACATCATCAAAGCACTATTTAAACGCAGCATAAAGGGATGATGTAATATCACTGATGTGTTCTTGTATTCTCGTCAAGGATCTCCGGATGGGGTTTCATGGACAGTACGTACAGAGGACCTCATGGGAGGAGTAATGCCTGGCAGAGACGGTTCAGGAAATTAGATGTTACAATTGCATTTAATATATCCTTGTCCGGATTGTTATTAGTTTACTCTCTGTAACAATGTCCTTGGTTCTGAAAATATATTATATCCATCTTAGTTTTCAGAAATTTCATGAAATCCATGTTTTACCGAGGGTTTACTCTTGACTAAAATGTATATAATTTATTTTTAAAAGTGTACAGTCATCGTCTTCATTGAATCAAGCATAATTCCAGTCAGTAAAACAGCCAGTCCATTTTTGTATTTTCTTGATTGTTCATCAGCGATTGCTAGACCATCATATCCAACCTCAAACCTCTTCAATTTGTGAAGTTAGTGGCCAATTATATTGAGAACAGTGAAGTGTACATTGTTGGAACGAATGGTAGCATCCAATCTGATTTTAGAGGGTTCTCAAAATAACATCAAGAGTTGTGATCCAGAATATTCTTGTACAGTAATGTGTACATTCTTGTGTTACTCAGGATTATTCACAACAGGGGACACTAAACATAAAAAAGCAAAGTTTAATCTGTCCATTCATAGACTGATGTGTGTGCTTTCACCGATGGATCAATGGGGTTTAAAGCTTAAAGTCAGAGAAAGCAAATATGTCATGTATTTCATATCAACTGGCTGCAAAAATAAGTTGTAATAGTAAACTGCACACTATGGCTGGTCCTCATAGAAAAACTAGTGCAATGTGTTTGAAGAATGTAATTCTTTAAAAAAAAATCCAGAACAATTATGCTGGTGGATGATTTCATGAAATTTTGCAAACTAAAGAAAAACTAAGCAAAAATTGAAATTATTATGTTTGGTGTGCATCTCATTTCATTTTTGAATCACTTAATTATTTTTGGGGGATGAATTTTGTCTGTTTATGGTTTTTGATTATGTTGTGTTGTCCTTCCGTAACGTTGTTTCAAAGGGGGGTTCAATGGCTTTATTGAGAGCTGCATTAAGAGAGGAAAAACCTCCGTAGAATCTGTGATGAGTGAAACTGGTACTGCATAGCACCGCAGTCTTTGTTCCGCTTTCCTCATGAACTCTTTTCTTTTGCTTTGCTGGGGTTTTCCTCTGATGAGGTCTTACTTAAAAAAAGAACTTACAGCTAACAGACACATAATGGTACTTTTCCCAAGCTCTGGCCTTCAAACCCATTACCAGGAACCCAGTACCTCCTGAATTTCCATTTTGTCTAGGCTGAATTTCCATTTAGTCAATTCATATTAAAATATTCTCCGAGAGAAAATCATCAAGAAAAAAAGTTTTAAATAAATGTTTTGTACCAGCTGGTATTCACTGCAAGCATGTTTTTCCCATTCTGGTTCACAGGTTGGAAAGGCAATAAAATGCTTTGTTTACAAAAAAGTTAATGATCTTATAATAATCTAGTGCAGGTGTGGCATACAGATCCACCTCCATCATAACTGAAGCCTATGGCCTTTATGGCTTGATGAAATTGCCCAGTGAATTGACCCTTAATTTTTAAAATCGGGGGAAAAGCATGGCTAAGTCAGGTAAAAAAGCATACAGCCCATGGCCACAAACAAAGCCTGTCTTGTGAATGTCTCGGGGTAGGAAGTGGGAGATATTTAGCAAGGTGGGTTTAATCATCAATGAAATGACTGTATAAAATAATTGGAGCTTCTAGTCCAGCTCCCATTTATTTCAGATAAACCCAGTTCTTTAAAGTCCACAAAGGCAGCAGGCTTATTTTCCACAAAGACACACATTTGCCCCTTTTGTACTGTGCAGTAGTTATATATTTATAGCTCAGAACATTTGGTAGCTTTCAATTTCCCCAACAAGTTTCCACTGGGTCCAACAGCAGATGGTGCAGAGCTAGTTCAAGCAGGAAACTCGGGTCAGTCAGCACCAGTACGCACCATCACTCTTGGCTTCCAATTATCTAAAGGCCAGTATTGATATCTGCCAATCGTTACATACAGTGCTCTATTTAAACATAACCTGCTAATAGTAAAGCACAGTGTGCCGGCTGTGCTTACAGTTGTCTCCTCTACTGCCGTGTCCAGATTCTGGCTGGGAAAGTACCTTCAGTACCGTGGTGCAATCTATGGGGAGCAGACCTATTAATTAAGAGCTCTACAGAGAAATAGGGTGGGAGAGTTTAGACACAGGGAAATTATTATATTGCATAATAATATTGAATTAATGAAATAATATTAATATATTAATAATTTTGAAATAATATTGAGAATATTGTATTTCCACTGTATTGTATTGTATGTATATATATATGTACTGTATGTACAGGGCCAGACCAGCAATGCAGAGGTGGCTGCCTCTGATGCACACAATTTGTAGATTCTCTACGGCCTCTTGAAAGAGCTACTTAGTGCAATGCTGTTTGGTAAAGAAGGTACTCACGCACACACACACACGCATACAGGCACACACATCTACACATGCACACACAGTATGGACAGAGAGTACAATAAACAGGCAGATCATGAATATGCAAATGTAATTTAAAAAAATGTCTATGGGAAATAACAATCACAGTGCACTTATTATAGTGTTTGAAGTGCTATCTTTATTTCAGGGCAGATTCAGAAGACAATCTGTCCTGGAACAGAATAGCACAAAATGAGTCTACATTTTAAAGCATTCGATGAGATCAAAGGAGAGCACTGTGGCGTCCTTGTAAAGACACTGGACACTGGGGTTGTGGATTTGAATGCTGGACAGCACATTGTCATAGTAACCTGGGGCAGCAGCATTCTCACCTAGCTGTGTGTCAGTAAAAAAAAACTGGTAACACTGAATACATGAGAATCTGTTAGTCATAAAACAGCAAGTCAACCTTGACAAGGCTGTTTCATTGAGCAAATGTAGCATATCAAAATTCTACCGCCCACCAGAAGTACAAGAGGACATGTTATCTTCTGTATAACAGTGGCTTTCCAAGCCATCTTTGACCCAACAAACTTGTAATCTTGTGAGCTGTTTGTACATGTGTTGAGTGAGGCTTTGGCATTTTGGTTAATGGGCATCCTCAGCCTCCTCTAACTGGTCCCAGTCAATGTCCTCCTACCAACCCCCCCACCACACACAATGTCCTCCTGCTCTTCTGGCAGAGATTGATCCAGAATGACCCTCTCCTGTTTTAGTGCATCAGACCCGTTTATCCTCTGAACTCACACCGAACGATTAACCTTAGTCGCCCTGCCCTCCACGGTGTCATGCTGAGGGGCCTGCTCATCAACGCTCCTGTCCTCCCCAGAATTCCATAGCCATCGCAGTGCAGCATGAAGGGGGGCAAGAGAATGACCTCACCGTGAACCAGATATTGATCAAACAGCATGGGCACATCGACAACAACAAAAAAAAACAAATAACCGAATGAAATAAAAATGCTTGGTGCCCGAAAACAAAAAGAATTGCATTGATCTGTCTGTATGGATCACTGGTCTTTACGTTCGTCAAGGGATGTACAGACCAATGACCTGTAAGGGAGGGCAAGTGAGGATGACTCAACCCTGACCGTTTAACCTTCTGATCTGGTATCTACTGCATGAGGCCTCATCACCCACAATGAGAGTCAATGGTTATAGGCACATATGGACAAACTGTCACAGAGACATTTACTTCAGTAGCTGAACATTGGATAGGAATTATATTATCTACTGTAGATCAGGGGTGTCCAGTCTCATCCGAGAAGGGCCGGTGTGGGTGCAGGCTTTTGTTCTAGCCCAGCACTAAACACCTGATTCAACTAATCAAGGTCTTGATTGTAGACCATGATTGGTGAATTAGTTGAATCAGGTGTTGTTAGTGCTGGGATACAGCAACAGCCTGCACTCACGCCGGCCCTTTTCGGATAAGATTGGACACCCCTGATCTAGATGCTTCAGTGTGCCAAACAGATCCAATTCTAGACCAAGCTGGGCACTGACCTCACTAATCCTGAGACGAAATGGGCAGTGACCTAACCAACCGTGGAGTATGCCAAGCAACGAACCGATAAATCCAAAAGCTAGCTAGGCCTGAAACTAACCAGTCATTAAAATGTTTATCTACATTTACCCGTCTGTTGTGAACCCCCCCTGTTATGCCTGTAAAAATTCATAAACATGAAACAGCTGACTGCCTTGCTGGCGGTAGTAGTCAAAGAGCCTTCAGGTAGACTGGGACTGAAACTTCAGTAGGCTGCCAGCGCTGAGCGTCAAACCCCTTTCTTAATCACCCCGGGCAGAACAAAAAATTTAGGTATTTAGTGACACAAACACAAATCTGTGATTCCTGTCCTTCCAATCCAATGTCCTCCATTTTGCAAACTTCCAAAAATTCAGTTTCGCTCCTTGAGTCTATGTAAATACGTAAGTGCACAATTTAATAAATAAATGAACATCTGTTGATCAGCCTGGGGGGAGTGTTGCTTTGAAGTGACATTTGAACCTTATGGAGAGTGTTTACATGTCAGAATAAACTCCCTCGCCACTAAGTGTCACAGGTTAAGCACTTCATGGCTTCAGTAACCAATGTGTCACGCTGAAGACGAACCAGAACGGCCCCCGGGTGGCAAAACGGTAAAGGCACTCGTCCCCAGAGTGCAAGTTGCCCACTGCAGCCGGGGGTTTGATTGCCCCGCTCTGGCCAGGAGTCAAAACGTAATAAAAAACAAATTAAAAAGAGGAACCAGAATGTCAAATTCAGTTGGATGGGGATTTGGTCCTGCCTCTAAGGAGAGTATTGTGTGCTGGCCCTTAGAGCTGAGCTTGTGTGCCTCGACCCGTACAGCCCTAAAGACGAGGATACCACGCCGTGACTAATGCGGCAGTTCTGTTCCATTTCTTTATTCATTCAGCAAAGGCAGCATTGAATCAAACAAATAAAATGTCATTTTTAACATTGAATTGAATGGAATATAAAAAAATAAAAAAATTGCCTCATCTTTCAGCATGTGAGCTTCTATTTGAAACAAATCCATGTCACAGCCATAAACAGTCATATAGCAGAAGCTCACTATAAACTTCAACGGGGAGCAGTGATCAGAGCATTCACAGTTATGTCCAAAGACCAGGCTTGGACATCACTAATATAGTTAGTCAGGGTGACTCTGGTGCCTCGGAAACGTTCATCAGCATGTTTATAGCTCATTACCCAAAATGTGATATGCTGTCAGCATGCCTATGCACAGTTCTGTACCCTTATATATAACATGCATAAGCATGTCTATAAATGGTTCCATATCCTATACATTACATTGGCATGGCTATATACAGTACATCTGACCTTCCTTCTTGAGTAAAGGTTAAATAAATAGAAACACTAATTCAATGACCTGCATTGTGTGAGTTATCGCATTTGCTGTGAACTGAGGGAAATGACAATAATTAAGTCAATAAGGGAGTTGCGATTATGTATTTTTCAGGCGGTGGACAGCGTAGTCGTATCTTGGTTGGACCGATATGAGTGTGGCTGCCTATCAGGGACGCAGCTCGAAACTCGTCTCTGCCAGACCAGCCCTGGCCGTTAGCCTCGACCGGGGGTGGCATTTGGCTGTCCGCCCCAGGGGGGGGAGGGGGAGGGTGAGCCAGCACAAGTTTGTCGAGGAGCAGGAAGGGCGTCCGTGGTCGGGTTCCATCTCAGAGGAGGTGGATCTACTGGCCCGGGAAATATTGGCTCATTACCTGGAGGACGGGAGGCTAGCTCCTTGGGGAGGGTGAATTGAGATAAATAGAGGGTATAAATGGCAACAAAATTGGGAGAAAACAGGGAAAAAGTTAGAAGAAAAAAAAAAAAATTTTTAAAAATATTTTTCAGTTGTCCCACGATGTCATAATGGGGTTACCCGGACAAAAAATAATAATGTGGGTTATCATGTTTTTTCCTCCCGGAACACCCATCGGAGTCAGCTGGGATGACTGTATGTTTGAAGCCCAGACTACCGTGTGGTAAACCACAAAAGTTGCAAACCTAGAGCTCTCTGTGATTTCAGCCCTCGGTCAAGCAGCAGTGCAGACTTCAGTGTATCAGCTTTACTTTTTTAAATATATTATATTATGCCATTAATCATTTCCTTGGCAGATGTCCTTACCCAAGGCTTTAAAGGTAATAAGTTATGTGACCCATTTATACAGGAGTAACAGGTTAAATCCCTCGTTGAGAGGGTATAGCAGTGTCCTCTCAAGGATTAATGCCATAGATTACTTATTTGTTATTTATTTGGCAGTCACCCATTTGTAGAAGCATACAAGCGTAGTGAAAGTTACAGCAATAGTGATGCAATTATTTAAACTGCCTGGCACTTAATTCCTTTTCTAATTTACAACTTTGATCAGCACTGCATTCAAATGGGCTACCCTGTGGATCACTACCATCAATTCACCCTCCTCGTCTCTATGGAGATGTGGAGCACTATTTTTGCGCCTCTAGCCGGAACATGTGTGTTTTACTTACTTTTTGAAGAAAGCTCATGAATAAGTGTAATATTTGAACAAATGTATTGCTTTGTCTTTTTACACTGGGCCTGTTAGTATAGTGTTTAATGTGTACGCCTTCCTTTTGTTATCACAAAGCACTTTTGTGGTAACAAAAAGGAAAGTAAAAGGAAATTTCTCATCTAATCTAATCTAATCTAATCTGTCACGATGGCCCTGGGGCTTTCTGCTTTTTGTTTTGATTATTTGATGGCTGACACACCCTCCAAATGTGAAAGACAAAGCAAACACAAGGTATCGTTTGTATTTGAAGCTAAAATCTAAAAACGGGCCCCGTCCACAGTGAAGATATTCTGACCATCCTTTGGCTGGTTTCTGTCACTTGACAAGTGTCTTGAACTGTTATCCCCTAACCACCGAACAGGCCCGTGAGTCACTCTGACACCAGTGATGAAAAAACACGGCGGTGACTCACCGCCAAAACACCAACAGGCCATGCTGTCCTCAGACACAGCTGCCTGCCCACTGATACATGACAGCATGCACGCCAGAATGCGCTCACAACTCTCTGCAACCTGACAACGTGAATGTGTCTTAAATGTCCACAAATCACGAAGCGATACTTCCTTTCACATCTGTAGTGCCCACGGATCACCGTAACACAATGAACGGCACACATCTGTAATACCTCACTCACTGCAACACTACGCGGCATACATCTCTAGCATCTCCATCATGCCAATTCACAAATGTGTAATGCCCACAGACTAATGCCTAATAATGACAATATCCATGCCTGTTCGACCTCTAGCTCTTACCACTGAAACGTGACAGCACACATATTTGACCACATTAGCACACTGTTATGTCTGTTACACTATCTGTTCAACGTGATCATTATCTGAAATATGTTTAACTCTGTAGCCTTAAGATGACATTGTAAATGTTTGTTATTCCTGTGGCTTTACTGAGTGCACTGTGACTATCCAGTATGGAGGTCAGCTTACACTAACAGCTATGCGCATTTCAAAATGAAGAAAGATCACACTAAAGTCAAACACATTGAAAATGGAGGTTGTTTAGTTAATGGCCAATAATCAAACCAGCAGTAATCAGAATCTCATTAGAACATTCATGACTTTTTTCTTCGTTGGCCTTCCAAGCAATCTCCTTTTCACAGACCCCATTTGGCCTCTTTTGTGAGATGTTTGAGTTTGGTCTGGTCCTTTTCTGACTTTATGTTGACTCTCCCATATATTGTTCCCATGTATTCTTCAGCAATAGTGCTAAGACATGCCCATTTGTCACATTTTTGTATCATCTTCCTAACTTCTCAAGGCTCATAGCCCCGAGCTTCTTCTGTACATAATATTTAAACAGGCAGGTCCATGAGCCATGGCGCTCTGCTAAGCAGACTACGGTCGCTTTGTCACTACTAAAGGACAGGGGTCCTATGACAACAAGAGTTGTGCAACGAGAGTTAATCAGCTTTTTAAAATTCCATCACAGTCCTTGACTTATGTTCACCCTCCACCATTTTACATTACATTTACATTTTAAGCATTTAGCAGATGCTCTTATCCAGAGCGACTTACAAGATGTGCATTAATACATGGTAAGAACAATCATAGTTAGCGCAAGAGATCAGTGCAGTAATACAGCAATAGACATCATTGCAGGCAGCTGCATGCCATACCTGCAACACTGGGAAGGAAAAGGTTAGCAAATCTTTTTTTTTTTTTTTGAGGAGTAAGCAATATTACATATACAAAAAGTATTGAACAAGTAGGCAGTGGTGATGACAATTGGATAGATGTACAGATTCAGTGGTAGTGGAGTCTGAAAAGGTGGGTTTTCCCTTGTCACTCTCCTGTTTGGGACACTTGTCCATTGATTTTCCCACACAGAAACACTTTCACTCTCACCTGGCATCTGCTGTTTATGCAGGCTGCAGCCATGTGACACTCATGGAATTCCCCTGTACCATTGTCCAGAGGCTGGGTGTACATTAACCACTGAGAAACAACACACAGCAAGCAATAATTCCTGGGATGGGGTGCTCTGGTGTCATTTATTGCCTTCCCAGCTGTGTATGCCCTTATTGCTGATGCCAACATAAGCTTGTTGTAAAGGGTGAGGTCCGGGTCCAGCGCACCAACGCAAATCCTCCCTGGTGTCATTTCTGTTATTGCTCTGGCGTAGTAACTTAACTTGTATAATTTGAGCATGCATACCAGACTTACCTCTGCTAGACGCATTCCACCCCCCGTGGAGCTGTTTCTGTTTATAGAATTCCAGCTGCAACAAACATCCTAGCAATGTAAGTCTGATCTAAAATATCAACCTGACACCTTTGGATTCAGGACAGACGGATTCAAATAACATTCAAATATGTCTCCCTTTATGCAAAAGCATTCGATGGTTTGTGCACCCGGTGGCCTCCGATGGATATCTCAAGGTCTTTTTCCCCAAACTGCTTACAGGGCCAGACTTGGGTCAGAGATTTGTGAGCGCTCTGTCCACTGTGAGCTGACACAAGGCTATCTGCTATCTGTTTGAAATACGCCAGGTCACCTTCACGCAGCCACTAAAATGAGGCACCTCTCTTGGTCACCTGGAGTTTGGGGACATGTCGAGGCGTGTAGAGGAGTTACATTGATAGGGCTTTGAACTCCAGTGTGTATCCCACACATCAGGCCCTGAATGTAGTTATTGTGAGAAATGACAGGCCGACTCCCAGGGCAGGTATGGCCTTCGACTGAAGCAGTAGAATTCGCTTCAGCCATTTCGTTCTCTAGGCAGCTGCCTATTTAAGTTGGGATGCATTCCTTTAAGAAGAAAAAAAACACAGCATAAAATGTAAATGTCATCATGAAATGTAGGTTTGTACTTTTCTCCCACAGACGAAGTGTTGTCTAATAAAATGTAATCCAATCAAATGTTGGCCCTCATCCTCGAACGGTCAGCCGCGCACAAATGCTCAGTTTGAAAGATGACTGTCACGTGTGCTGTGATGTCAAATTGACGTAAAAGTGAGGTAAACAAGACTAAATGTAATCCAGGTTTTCAAGCTTTTTTTCCCCCTTTGCTCCAGAACACCCTTCTAATATAATTTAAAAGTAACAGACCCTTCTCTCAAGTTTAAATGGAGTTAAATTGGAGACTCGGGATGTCACTCACCCCCAGTTAGTTACATCTGAGGGCAGTTGAATCAATGCCAGGTTGCGAGAGTAGAGGTAGGATACATGAATGTAACTACAGCTGGGGGACACAGAGAAGGACACTCGTACATACATTAGAGTGAATTCTCACGGAGTCTGGTACAAACAAAGCACACAGAGACTGGTTATTATAGGGACAGTGTGTCCAGTTTAGAACGAAACTAGTTTTTCAGAGACCCATACATGGACTGGATAACAGTGTGTTCAAGAAAATTATATTGAAAATTGAATACAAAATAGCCTGGTATACAGAGGGTACGTTAATAAGTTTCAGGGAAATGGCAGTGGCTCAGTGGTTCCAGCATACAATTTCTATGGGATTGGGCTGGACACTGGGCAGGCCGGAGGTTGGGTCCTTCACGTTCCTCCTTGTAGTTCTTGCACAACTTCAATCGTTATCCTGAAGGAAGGCCAAAACAATGAACTGGAAACCGGAGGGATGATAGTTCACTTCCTGGGGCACTACTGAAGTACCCTTGAGCAAGACACTGACTGCTCCAGGGGTGCCATACTATGGCTGAGCCCTGACTGCTCCAGGGGTCAGACCTCTCTTAGGAGAGGTATGGAAAAGACACATTCCAATTACCTTGTGTAACATGCCAAATAAAGAATATTCTATTCTATTCTATAAATATAGTGGCGTATAGGTAATGGTAATATACTATGATCATACTCCATTCACTACGTCCTGATCACATACCAGAGAGTCTCTTTACCTCAGTATGAGTGTGATCAGCACTGGTTAGATCATGTGGCTCACCCTAAAGCCAGGCCGTGTTAAGACTGTGTTCGTGGCACAGACACGGTGAGGTCCTGTCTGCCGCTTGTCCGTGGCGCAGATGCGGTGAGGCCGCACCCGCCTTGCTTTCATAGTGCAGACGCAGGCTGACACGCCGATACCCGATCCCCATTACAGACCTGGCCGGCCCGTGACTCACGCACACGCCCATGTGAACCTGATAGTTGTGCGCTGCGAGGGGTCGGGATAACGTCTCCTCGAGACGGTGCCGGGGCGCGAGTCACCGAGGAGTGCCCCGGCTCACCAAAGCGTTCTCAGTCCTGTGGTTTTCGGACATGTCAGGACCCGTCCCGCCTGTCCTTCCCCGGTATGCACGCTCTCTCTCACAAAGTTAAAGGCCCACTCTCCGTTCAGCCAGGCATTCAGCATTTCAGAGATCGATTTTACTCAGCGGTAACTCTATGCCAAATCCAGCGTAATTATCTGGGGCAGGTAGAAAAAAACGGACAGATTTTTTTCAGATGCGTTTAACGTTTTATTTTTCCTTTGCTTTCTGTGGAATGTGACATTTTCATTCATAAAAGAAAAATCTGGCCTTTGTATGACAAAAGGTGAATCAATCGTCTTTCTACTCTCAGTGGAGATGGAAGCCATTAACTGTATCGATTTCCTCTTGAAGCCTTTGCTAGGACAGTGCTTTCTGTGTCTTCAATGTGGTCCTTAATGCCATTAAACATATTGCGTTTACAACTTAAACCATTCAAGCTATTTTAAAAAAGATCTCTCTCCTTTATTACTGGCCATCTCAAAAGGGTAGCTGGGGTTAAACATTTATTTAGAGGCTTTATTCAAAAATACATTAAATGAGAAAACATGAATCACTCAGGTCCCTCTTAATGAAATTATTAATAGTCTTACAGTATGTCTCTTGCACACGGATTTGTTTACCTCCCTACAGAAGTCTTTCATTACTCCCGAAGAAAAACGGAATGCAAATAAACTCGCACAGAATACATTAGCCCTGCCAACTGAAAATCTGATCATAAAATAGCCTGTCCAATTAGACAACAAACATTCTTACAGTAGATTGACCTGTTCTATATGGGGACCAAATATCTTATTGTGTGTTATCTTAGACTGTCCTACAGGATTACGTAAAATCCTGCACAAATGCCAGGGCCATGGGTCCTCATTAAACGCGTCACCGCAATCACAGCACTTAAGAGATTGCTGGCGTCTAAGAGAGAAGCGGGAGGGGGAGAGAAGGAGAGAGGGGGGGGCGAGTACTTTTCTGACGAGAGAGAGGGGCTATTTTTTCTCGTACTGCATTAGAATGCGACAGTGATATCCCTGCGGTGTCATTTCTCCCAGCAAAACGTCCCCACAGGAGGGACAAACACGGCATATGGCCACAAACCCGGTGACATTGCAGCGGGCCCAGAATGGCTCACTCTCCCGAAATGAACAGCATCAGCAGAGGAACAAGAACAAACAGCCATGGTTTTGGGACTGGCCCAACATCACTGGGAGACATGCAAAATAACAGGGCAATGTACTGCAGGGGAATCGACACTTTCTTTTTGGAAACTCTTCAGGGAATTAGGGAAAACTTATCTGGGAACTGTGCAATGTGACTCCCCGAATGTGACCCCCTCTATTCACGCAGAGCAGAACAACCAGCTCCAAACACAAATGCTTCATCTAATATCCAGCGGGTGTAGCCACAGCATATCTCCACGTTGGAGTTTTGCCATCCTGTCGGACTGATGCGCTTTAATGGATTAAACTCTTTCCTGTCACTGCATTGATTTATCAGAAAGGTGCGACTATACAAGCAATTCAAGTGCACTGTATGACATTGAAAAAGGTTTAATCCACTGTCCTCAGCTAACACAGGAAACACTCTGACTAATCTCAGATTTGGGACTAATCTCAGGGTTAATTAATTTAGTTAGTTAATTGGTCCTTGTTTGTAACGGGTTTAGGACACAAGAATGGCATTTAATACGTGGTTGAAGAATCAAAAGCAAAGCTAAAAACATGACAGTTTTTGTCAAAGACTTAGTAGAAACCGTTCATCTGCAATGGAAGAAATATCCCACCTGTTCCTCCTCCCCATTTTAAGTTTGCAGCTGAGATCTTTGGAATCTACATGAGCCACTTTAAGCCTTTCGCGTGTTAGCCTCCCTGCCGTGCAGTGGCTGTGCCATTGTTCCGCTCCAAGCAAAAGCCCTGTCTGGACCCGAGCAGCTGACAGGGGTCAAATTCTCCTCTTAACTATGCAAGGGAGGTCAAAGTTCACTTGTTTAATTGATACAGCCCTTTGTTCCGGCTGCCTGTGTGGAAAAAAGCCACTGATGACTGAAAGTAACTCACAGACATCGAAACAAAGTGGATTTTAACCTCGTGGTCTGTGGGCTGTGCCAAGGACAGTCCCCAGACGCCAGGGAGGGGTAGCATTGACCTCAGCACCCGAGATTACAGTGTGGGAGGAGAAAAAAACTACAATACAAAGTGATCAGATAGACCTGGGAAACAACCAGAACAATGACTAGCAATAAAAAAAAGGCAGAAGAAGACAAAGATGAAATTCTCTACTGTTCCAAAAGGGTAACACAATCGATATCACACAACAATAAACAAGCATTAATATAGGCTTTTGTTAAGGAATTTATCACACAAGGATGTACAGGCATTTGATAGGCTTAGAGTGACGATCACAGCGCAAAGTAGAAGGACAATGGTTGCACAATGACATTCAAGCATCTCAAATGGTCAAAGTAATTATCAGGCAGCAATGGAGGAGTATTAAGGGATGAAATAATGACAACACAGTGATGCTCAAGCATCATACATGGTCAGAGAAATGTGATGGACTCTACCATTTCCACTCACAGAGGGATGATTTTTTAATACCTGGCCAAGATGGATTTTTCCACTTCCTTCGAGACAGAATTCGCCCACCCACCTTCTGGAGACACCCTTACGTGCTTCACAGTGGACCTGAGCCGGCTCACCCTCTCCCCTCCCCCTGGGGTGGCAGCAAAATACCGCCCCCGATTGGGGCTAACGGCCAGGCTGGTCTGGTAGAGACGGGTTTCGAACCATGTCCCTGACAGGCAGCGCATACCGAATCGGACCAGCCAAAATACGGTGTGTTAGACCCCCACGCTAACCGCCGCCCTCAATGGAGTTATTTTAGAAAAAACAAAACACAAACTCTATCTTTGTTTCTGTCCAGTCACAGAAAGACACAGCAGAGTGTTTTGTTCCGGGCGGTCCGGTTCCTAGTCTGTCCTTACACCTGATGCCCTAGTTTTGTTCTTTTGTTCCGGCTGTGTCCTGAACCATTTTAGAACAATTACCCAGTAGGCTGTGATGTGTATGCCAAATCTGTCTGTCTGGGGGAAGGGGTGGGCGGTGGGGGGGTCGGGGGTGGAACCAGCATTGTAGGCCCAGGTGTGATGTCACCTTGGGGTCAGATATTACCAGTGGGGGCTGTCATGGAAATTGGGCCTGCCTTGATCTGGGTCACCACAGAGCAATACAATTTTCCACAGTTATGACAGCCCTATGCCTGGAACAACCGAGGAGGGGCAGGAAAGCGTGAAAAAAATCAGCCCTCTCTCACCCAATATCTAACAGTGAGCTCTCTCTGAGCCGTGCACTGCATACATTAGTAATAATCATATTACTGTCAGAGACGGAGCTGGTTTCACTCACAGAATACATTATCAAGGACAAACACACGCCCTAACACACAACACAAACAGAAAAAACACACAAAGAGCACAAGCGCACTCATTCACATTATACTCACAAACGCATTGACACAAATGCACGAACACACAGAAAAATGGCATTCGCACGCACTTCACACACCGTACGCCTCCCACACAGACCTCAACTTCCAACACGTACACACAACCAGCCCTCTGAGTTTCCGACACCTAGCTGAATCACACAGCCACCCACTGTAAAAGCGACCAGACCGTTTTCTATCTTCTCTAAACAGGCCATGTTTACAGAACCTCATTCCACTTCGAACATTTTCTCCCTGTTTTGGTACTTTCTTGAAGCCAGAACCAATGAAGGCACATCTGAAGGCAAGCACAGTTTCTCATTTTTGTGGGTGGGCCAATTATGGGCCCTGAAATTGGGCCATGAAATTGTTGCTCCTCTGAATGCAACCATTCTGGGCTTTGAAGATTAGAGGACGGCAATTGTTGGATCTGGTGTCGGTTTTTTGCCGTTGATTGGGTTACAGTGCCACTAATTCTTTAAGCTGTGTAACAGCCGCGGGTTGCGTCAGCTCTTTGAAGGGGACGGGAAATAAACGGATCGACGATGACTCTTAACTGGCCCAGCCGTAGGCCTTCGATTACACTTTTCACATGAAAGTCTGTGAAAAAGATTTTTGTGAAACCGCCAGTTAAATTATTTTAATCTCGTGACTCCAAGCAGACAGAGGGGTCAGGGTTCTGCCACTGTTGCCGAGAGCTCTGCTGTTTTCCTGCCGAAAGCTTGACATTCAGAGCAGAGAGCCAACAGGAAGTGCAAAGTCCTGCAGTCTCACGTACTGCCTGGTCTCTGGACAGACCATAATAGCCATTTGTCTCCACCACACATTCTTTCATGTCACAAAACATTTCTATACGAAATGAGTCTTAGGGCCCATTCGCCAGTGTGACAAAACTGAAGGACAAACTTGACACTTGTTTCCTGTTTTCAACGAAATCATATTCTGCAACAGTGTTCACACTTGTCCGTATCTGACAGAGAATCTACATGCTGCGTGTGTTTAATTTGCCTGTTTGAGAATCCTTAAATCCATCCTGTCATCCATTAACCGTTATATATTTAACTTGTCATTTCATAGATGTATTGTATCACAAAACAAATACAAATTTAATAAATGACATGTTTTGAGCGTAATAAATAGGACAGGCTCATTATTTTTGATGTTGTCGTGGTAAAAATAGACTTTCCACACAACTGCCACAATTTTCCCCTCCTCCATCCCCCATAATACCCCCCCAGCCTCACCTCCACCCCCCGTACGCCCCCATTCCCACCTCCATCCCCCATGCACCCATTCCACACGGACTCCATCCCCCATGCACCACACACACACACACACACACACACACACACACACACACACACACATTTCTTTCACTGCACATCGCTGAATTAATCACACTTGTTAAGCTGTGCATGCATTCAGAGTCATTGGTGCTGGCGGAAACAGAGATCAGAGATACTTCTAGACGTGTGCAAGCATAAGAGATGAGAGAACGCCTCCGTCTGCGCGCCATCTGAATGCCTCTGTCTGTCTCTGTGGCTCGAGTGCTTTAGGGGTTCACCGTCGGACTTCCAGAGGCAAGCCTGGTCCTGTGTGGCTCAGTAGCTAGTGCATGGCGTTGACAACTTTTAGGTTGTGGGTTCAATTCCCACTGGGATCACATATGCTGAAAAATGTATGCATTCACTACTGTAAGTCACTTTGGATAAAAGCGTCTGCTAAATGGCATATATTATATTATATTATATTATATTATATTATATTATATTATATTATATTAAGCCGATTTCTGCCAGGCGATAAATGTGGGTAGAAGGCTAGGGGACAGTGGAGGAGGACGGCCGGAAAAGCGCTGCACAGACAGGAGGAGAGGAAGACAGAGAGGGTGAGATAGAGGGGTCAGTCAGACACACGGGGGGTGAGCGGGGGACAGGAAAAATGAGGAGTGGACACCAGGCGGGGGTGTGAAACGGATTCCTCCCCTCCTGCAGTGACGGTCACTCTGACAGCTGCTCTCAGGCCGAGGTCATGACAGCTTCCCCCGTCTGGGTTCTATAGGACACCGCCTGAGAGGGCCTCTCGCACCCACAGCGCTCTGCTCCGGGTCACATTACCCTATAAGGGCCACCGGTACCAAGGGTGGTGCGAGTATTTATGGACCACCACTGCCCCCTCTGATAACCACATTCCACAGAAGAGAGGAGAGTTTCCACTCTGAACCTATCTACTGCCACAGGACAGTGGGAGGGCCGCAGTCTTAACTTAACTTCCCAACTGTCAGAGGAGGAGACATTAAGTAGACCCGTGTGGTAATAATAATAATAATAATAATAATAATAATCTTTATTAGGCCATGTTACACACTGTTTTTTACACCAGTTAATTTCAATTGATCTTTTCACATACCTCTCCTAGATGCACACACACCATCAGAGAGGTCTGAGCCATAGTAGGGAACCCCTGGAGCAGTTTAGGGGTTCAGTGCCTTGCTCAAGCACACTTCGGCAGTGCCCCAGGAAGTGAACTGGCATCTCTCCGGCTTCCAGTTCATTGTTTTTCGTTTGGCCTTCCTGGGATTCAAACCAGCAATCCTCCACTTGCCAGCCCGTGTCGCTAACCACTGAGCCACTGCCGCCCCTACTGACTGATGACATCACATGAAATCAGCTTCTTCACCAAAATGGAGGAGTGGATAGTATCAGCATTAGGGGAGCTGTATTCTGAATCAGAAAGATGGGAGCTCCTGAGTGGTTAAGGTACGGGGCTCAGTGGTGTGACATGCCCCAGGGTCAGGACTGAATCTTAATCCTGACAGAACTGACCATGGCCAGCGGCCCCGTGAAGCAATGTATAATCATCCCCAGAACTCATCACCCAGTACATATTGTGCTTGAGCAAAACCTTCTCAGATATTCACTACTGAATTTATGTATTTAATCCATGGTTTTGTAAGCACTAGTTTTGTTGCCTTAATGATTAGTCATTGATTCATACGTATTTACCTCGATTAATCTCAAAGTAAAATATGTTGATACATCTCAATTCTCATGCTGTATAAATGTATTTATTTTAGCTTTTTTGCAGGGCGGGGTCTCACATCGCCGTGTGTTCAAAGAGATAAGCGTCGAAAGTGTTTGAGGTTTCAGGAACCCCAGCGTAACCATATAAAAGAATGCCATCAAACATTATTTATTCCATTTAACAAGCCTCATTCACACTGCACCGTGCAACCTCTGAGGAATCTTTTATTATCACGAGGATATGAATGCCAGCAAATTTCCATCATTAAAGTGTCAACAGCACAGCAGTAGTGTAGCTCCCACTCTCCCCAGTACCAACTAATTAACATTCCTGTTTTTATGAAGGCCTCGATGGAAATGGTGTGTACAAAGTCCTGGATAAAGGTCCAATCCTAACTGCGAATATAAACAGTGCTGGTCTAATAAAGCCCCATTGGAAACAATGTATACAAACATTCCTGTTTTAATATTCTTTTTAAAACTGCTCACAGGCAACTGCTTGCTTGCTTGCTGTTGTATTTGTTGCTCTGCAGTCACAAATTCCCCTCTGAATAATAAGGTAAATTCCTGGCACTGGGCTCACGTCATCTTGCCTCTCTACTTCCAGCGTACTATTATGGGGTTTACAATCCACCTTCCCTTTTTTATGCTCCTCACCACAATCTTTAAGCACTCACATAACTTTGTTTTGCCGCAACAATGACTAATGGTTAGAGTCTCCGCGCTGATTTCACAGAGCTCTGTCGTCATTGCCGGTCACGTTTCACGGTCTCGGTGTTGAGTATCGGAGAGCAGGCATCGCTGCTCTGAACGAATGTTTGTGTTGAGGCATTTCCTTCTTCCACCGGGTTCAGCGCACAGCTGTTCCCCTGTGCGTAACGCACGAACACACTCCTGATGGGATCGCCAGCTTTGACCCGGGCCGTCCAAACATTCCCACAATGCACTGCTGAGACCGCGGCAGGAATTTCATGTGCGCTTCGTCCTGAGAGAGCAGTTTGGCACATGAGGACAAGTCTGTCAGTCATCTCCCACACAACGAGAGTGGGGGGGGGGGGAGAGAGAGGAGACAGAGGAAAGGGAGGAGAGAGAGAGAAAGAGTGAGAAGAGGCAGAGAAAGGCAGAGAGAGGGAGAAATACTGAGAGAGCATGTGAGAGGTTGAGAAATAACTCTCCGTATGGCAAGGACGTATAGTGAAAGAGGACACAGAAAGTCCCCATTGCTGTCTGACACACACATCTCTGTTTCCAGCTCAAACAGAGGGAGACTATGCATTCAGTGCTTCTCAGAGGTAAAACATCTGGGTGTCAGATTCAGACACGACAGTAAGAAAGGTTGACACCGGGCTGAAATAACCAAAATATTGTTTGAGCCATTCTCTCACCTAACTCGCGCGACCCCAGTTGTGGGATGTCCCGTTCTTTGTGTTCAAGCACACAATAGACTCATGACAGGGAAAGCACAGACCTACAATTAAAGCTTCCTCAGAAACTGTGCGATCCACAAAGAAACCATTCACCAGTTCGGTGGGCAGTGGGAAGGGAAAAACAAAATACAATACAATCGTCGACAAAGAAGTCGTTTACAACCCTCGGTCTCAGGAAAGGACATCTTCGCATTTGACCGCTGAATCTAATCACCTCTGAAAGCCCCTAGACAGGATTAGACAGTGTTCTCAGTACAGTCACAGATGTGTGATACCTCCACTGGGAACACCATCACCATGGAGACAAAGACAATCCCCTCAAAGGTGCGCTCGCCCTCTCCCCTCTCTCCTCCGGGATTAAGTGGAATTATCTGTTTCTCCTGATGATTAGCAAAGTCACGCGAAATTTTTTTTTGGTTCTGTGGTACCTCTGAGGATCTAGGATCTAACCATCAGCTGGTAACAGCAACTGTCAACAGGTCATTAGCTCCCCTTCACAAGAAAGCAAAAAAAGATCTGAGGAAATATTCAACAATTTTATATTTTTAGCAAATGACTGAAATATATTTGCGTTTCTACACTCTGAGAGTTCTGTAGTATTGCACGGGCATGCATGCTCCCGCCCTCAAACCCAAGGACAGCAAAATATGAGATAACAGGAACAATGTGGGAAAATGTAATCGACACGCTTCGCACCTGTGAATGTGACTTGTGACATTCATATCTTTTCATTTTGGTATAAAATGTAAATTCTCTGTGTGACATTTCTAGAATTACAGAGACTACAGCAGCACTTGCTAAGTGTGGTCTTTCTTACATCCGCACACCGGTTTGATGGTGATTTCTCCGTCCGGGAGTCACATTCGATAGGAAACAGCTCAGCACAGACAGACCTGAGTGACACTGACACGGCTGGCTCCGTATCCTGAGCCGCCCTGGGCTCTGGGCGTGCTGCCTCGCCGCATATCACAACAATCAACAGCGAGATAGTGTTTCCCTGATGGACATGCACAGGGAAAGTTTTATGTTTCCTCTGTTTTATATTTCATAAATAAGGGAAAGGTAACTGGCGTAAAACACGTTCACTCTGCACGGAGCAGACAAGGGGAGCACAGGTGAGGACGAGCGCAGGAGTCATGAAGGAACAAAGTGTCTCCAGCCAGCGTGAGCCACAGCCATGGCTCACTGCTTTATGCGGGCGCAACTGTACTGAGAAACACATTCACAACCACACGTACACACTCCCATGTGTACACACACTCACATGTACACACACACACACCCACACGCATACACACGCACTCCCACATGCACACATACACTCCCACACGCGCACACACACACTCCCACATGTACGCACGCACACACACATGCAGACACACTCCCACACGTACACACACACACTCCCGCACGTACACACATATGTACACACACTTAAAACGCTTAAAGATGTTTGCATTCACCCAGTAAAATAAAAAATGAAAACTGTAACTGAACACAAAAACAATGTCCCTACTTCCAACTCATTTTGCAGAAATGCAGCGTAATTCATTTCCTTTTAGCACCACCATAATCAAAGCCAAGCTCCTACTTTGAGAGTTGAGACTCATGTTATTGAACAGTATCTCATATCACCTCTTGGTGCTATGTTGCTGCCGTTACCCTGATCTGTGAATTCCCGCCGGAGCTGTAAGAAAACCTCTCATGCTCAGACAGCTAGCTACGCTCTCCTCTGCTCCCCGTCTGAATGGGAACCGTGCGCCACAGACGGTGAGGTCATCGCGACGATCGATAGGACGGAGCTCTTAACTCGACGCTGTCAGAATTATCCGCGTGGGTGTGCATGTGTTCGTGCACATAAACGCACTCACACACAAACGCACACACTCTAAAAAGCACACATATAGACAAGCACATTCTGACAAACACACCAACACACCGACACACAATGCACATTTGCACAAACAATTAGCTGATGAAGTCCTCTTAGGACAGGGGCGTTCCGAGGTGTTGAACATAACGTTTGGTTGCCGCCGGGGGGGCCTGAACATGCACTGAAAATATTTATAGCAGCTGGCAAAGGGGAACGGTAAAGCAGGCCTTAATGATGATAAGTGGACTCGTAAAAGCCCCCGCTGCAAACGGAGGGAGGAGGCATGGTGCCCGTGCTGCCAGGGCGGTGCGAGGCGTCTCCCAGTGAAAGGGGGTTCAGATGACGGAGGTCAGCCCAGTTCAGGCAGTTGCGCCAGGGCGCAGCAATAGAGATCTCTGTGATTCATGGCTTTACACCGCCGTGTGCTGGACGGGCGCCAGCGCCAGGGAACACTCTGCGCTGAGCGGTGCGCTGCCACGTGTGCCATGCCAAGGCTAGGGACAGTGGGCATATCAGGACAAGGCCCTGAAACCCGAACACGCACACAATTCATCACAGAAGCAGATGTTTGCTAATCATGGTCACGGCCACAAACGTCTCACCATATTTTGGGTGATTTGCTTCAACGTCTAGGCGAGGTATCACGGATTTGAGTCATTATGAAATTAAAGTGTGCAGTAAAAGGAACCTTCTTCTGGGTTAAGCAAAACATGTTAGCGGTTCAAATTAGCTAAGTACAGTAATGACGTACTGAAATGTCAATCTGAAAGTTGGTTGAGACATTTTGCATGAGAATATCACGGCCCGTTATTAGAAAGGGTTAAGTGATAAAGTAAAAATGTTGTACCAGCAGACAAATAAAGCTGTTTTGTCAGGGTCTTCAATATGTCGTATATACAGTGCTTCAAAGGAAAGGATGTTTTGGTAAAGCCACAGTTGTGACTATAGTGGCTGATGCTGTATCGCAGAAGGATAACCTTCACAGTGAAGAACCCATCTAACATCAAGATGTAGTACACTTACTGGGACTGGTTCTGACTTTCACAGAATCCCTGGGTCCCTGCCAGGAGGCCAGACCATGGAAAAGCTGCAGTGTTGGTGTGAATGTGGCCACTCTGTTAGACAGGGCACAAGCAAGGCCTCATGTCGTTATTGTTGTTGTTGTATTTTGTAAATCCCTACCCCCAGTACAGACACGTGACATTTTTCTGCCGATGGCAAGAGAGATCAATGGGCCATTGTTTTTGTGCTACTGAGCCGTCCGCAACATGACTCCTGCAGACAGACACAGACCTCACCCCCCGCCCCCGCCCCCCTTTCCTGACCCCCGAGGACTGATGTCACTCTTGTGAGAGGCGGGGTCGCCTGGGCCAAAATGCAGGGGCGACCCAAAGTCCATTAATCCCGATTCCAAGACAGGATCACAATGCCTGACTATGACCATCCACCCCCACCCCCACATCTGTAACCCCAGGCTCCTCTGTCTCCTCAATGGGTCCATTATCCCCCCTGCAGACGTCCAATCACAGCAGAGCACTGTACTGGAAGACTGGTATGTACACATGGGAATCTGCTGGCTGATTAGACACTGTAGGGGTGGATGCATAGCCTACTTATAGTATGTATGTGTGTGTGTGTGTGTGTGTGTGTGTGTGTGTATATGTATGTACAGTATGTGTGTGCACAAGAGCGTACGTGTGTGAGAGAGACAGTGAGATGGTGGATTTTGGATGGCCCATTGTTATATAATCACAGCGAATTCAGCAGAACCTCTGTGTGTCTTACCATACGAAATAGGAGCAGAATAAGATAGAGTGAATGTTTTTGAGTACAAGTGGGACACCATTAAAAATGAACACCTGGGCTTGAGTATCTGACTGAACACAAACCAGTACTCACTGTCAACAAATAGCCTGGGAGAGCAGAAATGAGGGCAGATATGTATCTGATATTCATGTTTACCATCAAGTTTTGAGGAAGTTTTCCCATAACCATTTTTTATCAAAGAAAGAGCAGCACAATATTATGGGCACGGGCCTTAATATTCACCTCATGTGGCATGTTTAAAAAAACAAACTGATTTCACAAAAGCTGGGTTTTTCACAATATCAGCCACATGGAGAAGCTGAACACTTTCAGTTCCTTTCTTGGCATTAAACCGCACAGTTAAAAACGGAACGGAAAAAACATAATTCTGTTCTATTGTGTGCGACCAAAACATCACCCAGAAAAGCACCAGGGAGTCTCAGGTGGTTTCACAAAATACTGCAGAAGACCATGACTACTTTTTATGTGTATTTGTACAAAAACAAACAGACAATGTATCTGTTTACGGTATACACTTTCACAAGTCTGAGTAGTCGTAACAGACTGATTCTACAGAAAACTAGAAGGAGACAAAGACAAGCACTATTTGCAGTCAGACGTTAAAGGAAATTAATGACATTTATCAGATGAAATCGTCAGGTGAGCAAGTATGAAAGAACTGTGTATGAAAGTACACAAATAAGCAAGCAAGTATGAAAATGTTTTTTTGCTTAAGAAATATTATTGGCCTATTAGCTTTTGGTCTGTCCTGCATGCAAATCAGCATGTGAAACATCATCATCATTGCCATGAAGGATATCATCTGGCATGATTCCATGTCCTGGAGGAAAGACAAGCCTAGTTTGCTCAAAAAGTCCGTTGTATGCAAAGCACCAGCCTGACACCTTGCTGTGGCCTGACTGAACTCTTATTCCACACTCCAGCCAACTGTACAATTCACATACCGAACCAGTCTTATCTGTCAAATCTCCAAGTGCTCTAAACTAGGGACCAAGAATGTGGAGAATGTGCTCTGTTGTAGTTATTTTCTCATTTTAATTATAATATAACACCTCCTATTTTGGGGGTTTTGATATTTTTGGGGGTACAGATGTTTTTTTGATATTTTTTTGTTTAAATCAGTGTGTGATTTTGTCCAGGGTAAGCACAAATTGGGGCCATTGAAATCCCACTGTCACATCAAGAAGGACCAGTCTTGTACCGGTTGAATGTCGGGGCATAGAAGGACACAAACACCATGAGTGCAACACTAAAACAGAACCCGTGAAAACAACAGCTTTTCAGGTTTCCTTCCCCTTTTTGTCTTTAACTCCACTGACTTCCTCTTTCCCTCTCCCGAAACCAGTCGCGGGGGCTCCCCTTAGCCGACATCTCAGAGATGGCCTACTGGACTGCTCTCTCCTCACCATACCTCTGCAACCAGGTTAGCTCTGTTTCTGTGTCAGCGAAAGTCCTGAACACCAATTCTGAGCCCACACACACACATACTCACAAACAAGCACACACACACACACACGGAGACAAGCAGATGTCCTTCCCAACCTGGGTTTGCTTCCCCAGCCCCCTTCCCCTGGGTCAGGACGCTCAACCCAACCCGAGCCCGCAGGGTGTCATAAATACCTGCAAATGTCAGCACAAATGGAGGAGTTTGGACACACAAATACCTGCAAGTGCCAGAGCCCTACGACCTGGCCTCTGACCCTGGTACCCTGCACCGCGATGGGTCAGGTTTCTGTGCCGCTGACTGGCTTGGTTCCCTGAGCGTCTCAAATCCTTTTCACAAGTTTTGCGATTTCAGGCATTTCAGAAAGATATCCTCGCACAGAGGTCACCTGTTTCTGTGCGCCTTCCCTCCCTACCCCCCTTTCCTCCTATTTCTCCTGTTTTCTTTCTTCTTGTGTTGGTTTTGAACTTTACACCTGAGGAACTTTCATCTCTTCAAGTTTATTAGGACTGCTGGAGTCAGATGTGCACTTCTGTCATCAGGTCAAAATAAATAACAAATATTAACTAGAATTTCGCAGTCTCCTCAAATATGAGCCTCTCCCACAAGGTGTTGAACATGTAAACATCAATAAAATTAGATGGGGATGTGAGAACACATGCCACATAGCTACCAGTCTGCCCTGTACAACCTGTCTTTACAGGTTGCACAGAGCATTACTTCCATCTGCAGCATTCCCTTTATATGCATTTCAGGAATTTCCTACAGAAAATCAATTCAGCATGCATTTTTACATTTAAGGCATTTAGCAGACACTCTTATCAAGAGCGACTTACACAGTTTACATTTCTTTATGTACAATCCATTTATACAGCTTGATATTTTAGTGAAGCAATTCAGGTTAAGTACCTTTGCTCAAGGGTATGACGACAGTGCAACCTGGGATTTGAACCAGCAACCTCTGAGTTGCAAGCCCAGTTCCCGTAAGCCCAGTAACTGTTACACTACACTGTTATTCTAGGTGCTCACCAATATGACCCAGCTGTACATCACCTTGAAGTAAAGCCTACCCCTGATGTACAAATGACAGAGCACTGTGACCTGCCAGCACTGCAAAGAGTCAGACCCTTCACACTGCTGGAAGTGCTCAGAGCAGATACTTTTGAGGTGTAAGGTGAGAGGTAATCCAAGGTGCTGGAGAGACCTGTGTTGACATTAGCTCAGATTTGACCTCCACAGATCAGAAGAATGCAGATGCTTACAAGGCTGGGGATAGGGTGTCCACAGACATTTATTTTACCTCTCCGAATAAGCCATTCTCCTAAAAAAACCCACCTGGCATTTGTGCTGTTTGAAATGTGCGGTCAGTGGGTGACTCTGATGTTTAGACAGGGTGGAATTTTGAACTCAAATGTGATGCTGTGAGCTCAGTATGCTGCTGTTGACTGCTGCGGTCTTTCTAGCCCTTTGGAATGGACTTCTGCAATGCAGGGAGACCAGCAACAAGACACAGGGATGAATTCCCAGTTAATATCCCTATCTCCATTCTTTTCTTCTTTCCATATCTGTCTCTGTCTAGTTTTCCTCTTCCTCTCTTGTCTCTGTCTCGTTCTCCTCTTCTTCTCACCCCCTGTCCCCGACACATTCTGTACTTCCTGGCGATATGTCTTCATCACGGTCTCTCCTGACAGCTTAATGGAAAGAGGAACTGAACGATTGGGCGCCACAGAGACTCTTCACCGAGCGTCTGCCAAACGCAGAAGACAGAGCATCAGAAAAACAAGGTTTAAGTAAACATTCGAGGGCTCTCTCTGATCTAATTCCGTTCAGAACGATAAAAGTTTCTGCTTCATATATTAACTTTAATCATAGCTACTGTGCTTTTACTTTGAACAAAGTGCCGTCCCTTTTAGCTAATGTGGTTATTCTTGAGGGTAGATTATAATAGTGAGGTGCGGATAGGATATATTTTCACGATCTGTAAAACAGCTCACAGGTCCTGCTTGTGATGATGTGGGGCAGGAGTCTGTTCTGGGATTTGTTTGTCCTCACCCCCCATATTGTTGATGACCTCACTCGTGCTGTCCTGGGAGGGGTTCTATTATGTCCACACTGTAAACTAGAAAGGCATGGAGGCAGGAGACAGGAAATTGTTTTCTGTGGGTGAAGAAAGGACCACACGACACCACTCATTCAAGTGGTCACTGGGGCTGTTATATATGCCATTTAGCAGACACTTTTATCCAAAGCGACTTACAGCAGTGAATTTGTCAGTATTTGTGGTCCCAATGGGAATCCAACCCACAACCTAAGTGTTGTCAGCGCCACGCTCTACCTACTGAGCCACACAGAACCACACCTGTTATCAGTGTGGGCAAATTGTGACGTGAACTACAGTCTTGGGCCTCATAAGACTGTAGTGGGTGTGAGATCTTCTTTGTGCCACTGAGACATAGTAAATATGGTACAATATGGGGTGTAACGGTACACAAATCACGGTTCAGTACGTACCTCCGTTTTGAAGTCACGCTTCGGTATGTTTTCGGTACAACGGGGGAAAGAAATCCAAAACATAAAATTGCTTTTCATTTATTATGTACTTTGTAAATAGTGGCTAATTGGTCATAATTTACTGAACAAATTAGCCTACTGAAATGCGGACGAGAGAGAACTTCGTAGCTTGGCTCATTCACTTTCAGCATATGTTTAAAGCCCCTGTTCTGGACACCAGAGTATGGTTTCAGATCTGCTGGTATAAAAACACCTGCAGAGTTTGTTATTGCTTTCCTCATTTGCGTTCGCCATACTGACTACGAAGCTGGGCTGCGCAAAGTTAATCTCTCTGGTTCAGTGGTGTGCCATGGACCATGTATTTATATCTATGCCATAGACATACGTGGGCTGAAAGAACAACATCCGGCCTTTTGCAGAAGTTATATCTTATCTTATAAATTCCACGCGCACAAAAAAACAGTTCCTAACGCGCGTTAGTGGTTAAAGCAAGATTGCATTCGTAGGGTTCACATCGCGTACCGAACTGAAAGTCCTGTACCGAATGGTTCGGTACGAATACGTGTTCCGTTACACCCCTTGTAAACACAGAAACACAAGCAAATATGTGCACAGATTAGTTTATGGTAGGGGAGCATTTTATAATCAGCTAATGAGAGGCGGGGCCTACAGATGTTGCTGAATCTTGGTCAGCCTGTGAAATATGAGTGGAAGCTTACTTCATCAAGCCACAGGTTCCGAGTAAGTCCGTAATATTTACTTTGCTAGTTCCGGGCTTGCTATTACAGTAAGTCTGCACAATGCCATAATATGACCAATTTTATTTGCACACACGGACAATATTTCTGTCCATCAAGGTAGACGGAGATCTTTGTGGATCGTCATTTATGTGTGCAAATAACCTTTGCCAAGGGAGCATTATAGTAGACTTAATTAATTTTTTGTTAGTAAATGTTTTTGGTCCTGCATCCTCAATATAGTTTGGATGTGCAAGTGACTATGTTTTTGTATTAAAAGATTAAACTGCACCATGATTTTAATCTTTGGTTCATGATTCGCAGCAGTGAGTTTGGGCAGAAAAACATCAGTGCCCTGATATCCATTAGGAATTATATTAAATTGTTTCAAATGCTCAGCTGTCTCTGAGACAATTCCTTACTGAGATACATACTTACTGTAAATGTTGTATTTGTCTGACGTGTTTCTCAGTATCTGTTATTAATTTTCTTCTGTTGTGTGACTGTTTGTATGAGCTGTGAATTTAATTCCCTCAATACTTCCCTAAGGCCAATACAAAACATATTTCTATAATCATTAAGCATCACATTCATGTATAATTTATCAGTACGTGGCACAGTTATATCGCAAAAATATTTTTCACTGTAGTTGACCCATAACATCCATACTCCTTAAAGCGCTTGCGTTTATGCAACGTGTGGGCAAGCAAAAGCTGAGATGGAGCCCTGTGACTAGTGCAGCCACCTGCAGGTCGTAAAAGGCACTACAATTTCGCCATTACTCTCTGGTATGCAAGAGTGGGTTCACACTGTTTTCACCACTGTTTTTCACCACTGATGTCAGAGTCCCAGCAGACACATACACATATCATCCTTGTGATACCTTTTTAACACAATCACATTGCACCAATGTTACAGGACGTTGTGATAATACTATTGTAGGTGTTACCTGCCTTTTCACCCCTCTCAGGTATTTTGAAAATCTCAATTTTGGTGGCATGCCTCCTTCAAAGTCACCCAGCCTTCCTCCACCCTCCTGATGTATTTCTTCACACAACAAAATGCATCGTTGAGCAGCTGTCTGTGGACACAGAATGACCAGAACTGTATGTCTGACTGCGCCTTTGAAGGCCTTTGTTTGAGGTGCTCATGTTGCACACATGGGAATATAAAGGAGTGAGTAGTGCCACCTCACAAAAGGGACAGACCATATCTGATGACAGAACTCCCTCTCAGCCAATCACATGGGTCAGGTCACATTAGCCTCTGGGTTACTACCCCACAACCTTTGACCTTCGGAGGCCTCTCTGTTGGAGTCTTAATACATCGTTATAGGCGTCCATGTTGCCATTGATAGCTGATCTAAAATCCTCAAAACATCTGTGTTATCTCAGGTGTGTCCCTCGATCCCTTTCTCCCTCTTTCTGTAACTGAAGTTATGAGCTATATTATTATGATCTGTCACTCATGTGTTCCTCCTCTCTGGAAATGTGTGGAGGAGCATGACTTAAATAGACAGAAGGGTATCTGTTGGGCAATGTTTCCTATGTCAATAAACATTGCAAATATGTGCACATATTAGTTTATGGTAGGGGAGCATTTTATGATTGGCTAATGAGAGGCGGGGCCTACAGATGTTGCTGAATCTTGGTCAGCCTGTGAAATACGAGTGGAAGCTTATTTCATCAAGCCACGGGTTCCGAGTAAGTCCGTAAACATTGCTCCCAAAAAATGTGATATGTAAGACTCACAAGGTGAAGTTATATTTTTCTGTCAGATTTCACCAAGGTGGAAAGCATCGAAAACAGGTGGAAAATTAAAGAAGGCAATAATCCTCAAAGACGACTCGTAAAACACTCAAAACCAATTTCTTGAGCTCTCACAGAGACCATAAACTTCAAAGCACAGTGGTCTCAGAGAAAACGTCTCCCAAACGTTTATAACGAGAAGCAAAGCAGAGCATCTCGGTTCTGTGAGGGAGCTGTGCGCTTACACTGTGCAGCTGCAGGACTCTGTAAGGGCTCGTCTCCATAGGCCTGTCCACAGCCAGCGTTACAGTCCACTACCTGCAACTCCACGGAAAGTATGAGCCTACAGACCAGAGTGGTTCACCTTCTCGGTTAAAAAAATCAAACAGACGTGTGGTTTATATTCAGCTGCTGCTGAAACTGGGGGCAAGATCCACTAGTAAGCAGTAAGCAACATCCTATGCTATTAGAAGTCTTCATTAGAACGCTGATGTTTCCTGGGACTTCTCGGGCTAAACGTTCACAGAGATCATCTTTCCTCTTCAGGAGTAAGAAAGAAATAATTATTGTAAGCGATAGCCTCTGATTACCATAATCATGAATATTCATAGCACCCAGAGTGTCATATTTTCAATGCTATAGTTATGAATATTCATGGGCCCAGCGAGGACGGAGGTGCGTGACACTCCGGCAGTGAAGGACAGGCCGCAGGTGAAGGCGGTTGTTTTGACCCCAGGGTGCTCTGGGAGATAAGAGAACAAACAGCAAGGGGGAAGGACCCACTGTGAACTCCAGGAAATGTAACAGGGAGATGGGGGAAAATCAAACACTGTGGATGCGATAATTGTAGTGGGGGGGGGGGTGCAGAGTTCACAGTTGGCAGTTACTGACATGGTGAAGTTATGTAGAGAGCTCCGGGGGTGGGTGGTGAGGAGAGGTCAGATGGAAGACAGGCCACAGGAAGTCCTTTAGCGAGACACAGAGACAGGGCCCTGGTGAGAGCAGGCCTGTACAGGAAGCAGAAGAGACTGGGGCAGAGAATCGCAATGTCCCCATATATCACCACGGATATATGCGGTTAAAAATAAACAACAGCATAGGCGTACGAGGAAAAAAAGGAAACAGCCCCCACCCACAGCCCTGACTTCTCGTTCGAGGCAGTCACCACTTTGATATCAGATGTAAAATGAAATGCTCCGTGAAGGACAATGCACAGCATCTGCTATCATTTTGGCAAAGGCTTATTTTTTAAGGCGGTAGGGTAGGCGGATTTGCCTTTAAGAGGTTTTTGGGGGTTGCGTAAGTCCTCACACCTTTTCAGTTAGGCACACATTGAGACACCTAACTCTTGAGTGGCAGTGGAAAGATGGGTGCTATGCTGGCTTTGAAGAGTGCTGGGGTCTTCCGCAAATGAAGGACTGACAAGAGAAATACCTGAACAAGACGCCGGCCGGTGATTTGTTAACATAACATAACATATGCCATTTAGCAGACGCTTTTATCCAAAGCGACTTACAGTCATGCATTTGTTAGTGGTGCAGTAGTGGAGCACTCCTCATTTATCTTAACCCCCAAAGCATTTCCTTTTCCTTTAGTTAGTTCTTAGTTTGTACGTACATTTTCTTAATGAATCTGAATTGTGAGCTTAATTGCGTAAGGGTGTCTCCAGAAAGGGGGTCGGTGAGTTCTGTCTCGAAGGAGGTGGATCATCACTGACCTCAAAGAGTAGTTTGACTGGCGGCAAATTCGTGGGGGAAGGTTAATCGAAATAAATAGACGGTATAACGAGCGGCGATGAACGGCGCTGTTTGCCGACAACAGCAGAGGAACGGGTCAGCCCCCGATGCAAGCTTCAGTCTGGTAAGCAGCCCCACCCTTAATTATCCTCTGTTTGCCACTCGAGACCAATCACGCCACTCTAGCTTACAGGCAAATTATTTTTCTTTACTTCCCTAGGCAACCGAGTTAGTTCACACCAATAGAGAAAGGATTGTGTAATATTGTCACACTTCCTTATTCACAGCTGTCAATCAAAGGGGGGGTTGCTGAATAATTAACAGCATGACATAATATCATGTAGAACAATATAAATAGAACAGTCTAATTAGTCCTTTAAACACAAACTCACTGAATCCTGTGTGTTTTATTCCCTTAAGGGGGCTGTATTGTGACATGGTGGTTAAAGCACTGTTTGACTGCACAGAATGGTGCTTCACCTCAACTACAGTACTCCAGTCAAAATTAAGCTGTGTAAATGTGTAATAATGACATGAAAATTTGCATTGCGCTGTAAGTGACCCTGGACAAAACAGGCACTTAATGTAATGCAATGTGCCTGGATCTGTCTAATCCCACATCAGACATGGAGAGCCACAGCTGCAATACGAAGCAGTGTGGGTCATTTACCATATCAAAATAGCATGTTTGGAAAATCTCTTCCCCCCCTGTGGATAAAATAAATTCCTGTGTTTGCAAAAACTGGTTTCCGTGGACTGAAACCTCCGGTAACGAGTATGACCACCGGTTATTATTAGGTTATTAACGAGCAAGCTGGGCCAATCGTCTCTTAAAGCTGCTTTGTGATTTCATTCATCCATGCGTGAACAGCCATCTTCTCCTGGTCGTGCCAGCAGTGTACTGAGTAAGAATAACCCGCGCAATATTTACTTTGGTTTCAGCTCCTCTGGTTAGCGGGATGCCAAACCATTCCCAGACCATCGAGACATGTCATTTTCTCAGTGTGCCATGGGTTGAACACTGGGCCTCCTCCCCATTGGGCATGCCCAGTATACTTCTTTTCCAGGTCCCTAGAATAGCAGAGGACAGGATAAGTAAGCTCCCGTGCCCCACTTAGAAAATCTGAGCGTGAGAAAAAGAGCTGGCCTGTTGAGCTATGACTGGAATGGATATTGCATTGATCCTCCGGATTGCAAGGTTTAGCTGACTAACACGGGCTCCTTTCAAGCAGCCTGCTATGAGCTTTCCCGGGGAGGCCTGCAATCCATCGAATGTTTGAGCACACTGTCTGGTCCCCTTTGTTAAAGGTGGGGATGGGTATCCACCACACCCGCCACATTGAAAAGGTGCGATAACCGCAATGCCCCCAATGCTGTACAGAACAGGCAACTACAGCCACATTGATGGACTCTCGCGTAAGGGTTTAATATCATATAATATATGCCATTTAGCAGACACTTTTATCCAAAGCAACTTACAGTAGTGAATGCATACATTTCTCAGTATATGTGGTCCCAGTGGGAATTCAACCCACAATCTAAGCGTTGTCAACGCCATGCTCTACCTACTGAGCCACACAGAACCATGCACGACTTCTTGTGATGGTCCAACATGAGGAGTTTCACAAAATTCTCTACCGCCAAGGTCAGAGTTTTTGGACTTATATGGACTTTCACTACATAGCCAAAAAATAAATACAAAAATAATATCACGTGAGTGCTTACTAGTTGTTTGCTATGCTATTTTGGGAATTTCCTTAGGTATAAGTACCTGAAGACTTTGAAAGACTGTAATGTGAGCTGAGCACATTTGCCTTTGTGCTAAAAAAACATGCTTGGGCAACATCCAGTCTGCCTTCCTGAGGTGTTAAATGGTTTACCACAACACTTTGGAGGCTATCCAACAGTTACTTTCCATAACCACTCCCAAAGCCACCCAAACGCATGCTTGGGCTTCAGCAACCCCTGCTGGTGTAGCCCTCTCAGTCAGTTAATCTTGGATTAAACAGGAAATGGTTTCGCGAGCATTGGATGGAAGCCCTCCTTATTTGACCTGATAGCGTTCCTCACCAATGGTGTCCACGGGTGTCTCCTTAGGCTGAACTGGCAACGGACACCTTCAGGGCACAGTGAGACTGAGGCCTCTGTTCAATCAACATTTGTCCCCCAACTTTTGTCCCCCAAGTCTTCAATTCTTTCCTCACAAACACAGTTTGGAAATGTCAAGTTTTGTGATTGCTGACCATGGCAAAAATGCTTGAGAAGGAATGAAATCCAAGCTGGAGTCTCCAAACATTGTCCATTAACACTTGATATTTAGGACCTTACCTAGAATCTCAGCAAAGTTTCATCCAGACAGGGTGAGAGCTGAACACTCTCTATACTCTCTCCCTGCCAGTTCTGCAGTCTTAACCCATTCAGACCTAAAATGCCTGCTAAAAACGCCTATTAAAACCTAAGCAATTATTCTACACAACCTCTTAAAACCTGAGGGTTTTCTGGAAAAAATTTTTTTTTAAAAGCCGACACCAACTAATACTTCATTTCCCCTCGTCTATTTCAGCGAATCACAGCGCATTTCATTAATCGCAAAATCGTTGGAGACACTTTAAACGTGCCTCCAGGTCTTAATGGGTTAAGCACTAAGTACGCAGATTTTATAACAGTCAAAGCTGTTCACTCTCGGTGGTGTCCTCCCGGGTGGTGTAGCGGTAGAATGTCCAACGCTGGTCACTGCGACCAGGGTTCGATTCCACCAGCTGCGCCAGTTTCGACTCAGGCCAGGAGTGCCACTAGGGGGTGGCAATTGGCTGTCTGCCCCAAGGTGGGGGGAGGGAAAGCCGATATGAGATCGCTGCATATAGGAGTGGCCCTGTGCGTGCATATCGGATTTACGTTGATGGCTTGGTGGGTTCCCTCTCGGAAGTCACTGCCGGTTTCAGGACTACGGCAGCAAGCTCTCAATATGAGGGAGGGGGATAATTGACATGAAAAAGAGGGCATAATTGGCTAAAATGGGGAAAAACTGCATAAAGAGAAAATAGATTTTTTTAAATAAAAGCTCTCCATTCTGAGACCCAATGGCCCATTGGGGCAACCCCCCGTCTAAGTTCAAAGTTGCGCTGCCCAGCTGAGGCCTACCCATACTCTTCTGGGCCCACTCACACGACACAACTCAGACACATTTTCAGAAAGAGACTACCCTGGGCCAAGAAGACCTATGAGCCAACGTGGTGAGGTGGAAAGGATTTACATACATTTGGTCAGACTCTTTCCACTACCATATCAGTGGCATTCCACATCCCGATAGCCAGTTTTCCACTTCAACGGTCCAGTCTATCTTTCCTGCTGCCATCCTGGTATCACGTCTGACCCCATCACTCCCATTGCAGGAAGTGAGCTCACATGGTATCTTGATAATTGAAAATAAACAACTGATATGCTTCAGTCTTAAATGTTCCCATAACCCAGTACAAAAAGGGTAATGAACACTCAGTATTTTACCTTATCCACCAGTCTATGTGCATGTAAACACCATACAAATCCCAAGAATAATTTGTAATAATGTGTTGTGATATAAAGATGCCAGTACAACATAATGTTCAACATTGTAGCAAAGCTATCTTTGTGACTACAGACAAACGTCAGCCATGCATGTGAAAGTGTTCCACAACAGTATGTAGAAGTGTACTTAAATTAAAAATGTCTCAGATTTCTGTTCAGCCCATTTCAGGCAGCGCATGTTTCACCGAGCATGGCAGGGGAGGTTTTCTGTGTGTTTCTTTTTAATCAGAACTCTGGAAGTGTCATTCCATCCTCCCCAAGTGACCTTCATATGCCATTAGTGCCGTCTCCTGCATGAAGGGCAAAGGAAACATTAGTGTAACCAGATCAGTACCTCAGAGGCCTGCCCCCCAAACCCCCCTCCCCATTACTACATACACTCCACAGTGAGTCAGTCATTTAATGCCAGACGACAAGGAACCTTTCACAGTGAGGCTTTGTGCTTCGCACCCCTCTGGCAGGGTGTGTGTGAGAGAGCGACAGAGACGAGGGAGGGGGGAGGAAGGGAGAGAGAGAGAGAGAGAGAAAAGGGGAGGGAGGCAGGGAGGGAGAGAGAAGAGGGGGTGACAGAGGAGGTGGGGGAAGAGAGGGGAAGAGAGAGAGGGAAAGAGGGAGAGGGAGGCAAAGAAAAACAGAGGGAGACTAGGTTTCGCTGGGTCCTGACCTCTCTGCTCGGCAGCCTGTATCCTGAAGTACGGCACTGTAGCGTGTGGGAAACATCCTTAAGAACCTGTTTCCTCCTCCGGGGAACTTTCCGAGCCATCGTTCTGAGCAAGTTGTAATTATCTACGCTCTGCAGAAAATTATCATGCCAAAACGAAGATGCTAAACTAGCCCTGAGAAGAGTAATGAGTGGGAAGAACGCAGGGTTGATCGTTTCAGCTTGTCGTGATAAACCACATCGAACAGATTTTAATGATAGCTTCTAATGCCAACAAACAGAAAGAATGAATGATTTGCTTATATTAGTGCTGCAATGGGGTGTTGGGTAATTCTAAATTCTTATTTGCCGTGCAAGCACCAGCCATGAGGGACGAAGAGGAAATATCAAAGCAATATCTTCCAGACAATTAAATAAGCTTAATTTCAGCTTGATTGTAGCTCATCACGGCTGGGACTAAATGAATCATTATTCCGAGTTTCAGATATTGGTTGGGGATGTTTTTGTGTCCATACTCTAAGCTGATGTATAAAGGAATCTCTTTAATGCCAGGCCTGAGAGGTATGAGACCACCTCATCTTTTAGCCTGCGCTCTCTAGAGGAGCAAGGGAGGAAGAAAAACAGAGAGAGTGAGAGAGCGAGAGAGAAAGAGAGGCACAGAGGCTTCACCTTCAGACTCTAGAGAGGAGAACAGTGGGTAATTCAGAGTGACCAGGTCAGTGCCTAATGCCCTGCACCCCCTCTTTAATAAAAAAGAAACACAAATCACCGTTGGCCAGCACAAGGTTTCCATTTAGGCAGAGATAATGTCCACAAGTACCTTGTGTCAAAGTCCTGGAGCTTTGGGAACTTTCCATTTAAACATTTCTGTAGTTTATTTTCTGATTTATTTGGTTTGAATTTTTAAAATTTGTTTTCTTTACTTACAGTTCTTTATTAATTATTATTTAGACGTATACTTAGATATTCTTTTCATTAGTTTGTGACTGGAAGGAAAATGACCCTCGCCTATCTCTGTATAATGTTGTAAGGCTTTGTATATGTAACATATGTGATGGAGTACGCTCTGGAGGTAAAAGACAGAGCACCTCAAAAACAAGTTTGGAAAAAATCAACAAAAATATTAGGATAAGATCAGCAGATGTCGATTTTCTGTTGTGACTGGAGGGGGAGAGCCAGACATGGGTGAGGGTCGTTTTTTACTGAACCACAGCCTCGTCTGACTGCAGAGCAGGGGAATGTTTTGCTGCGGGATGAGGGGAACACGGCCAGGTTACACTAACACACCTGCGCTTTTCGTGGAAATATCAAAATAGGGAGCGCACAGGGGCACCTTTGTGCGCCGGGCGCTCCATCCACCACAGTGTCAGAATATGGCAGGGAGCCTCTATCCAAATGCTTACACAAATAAATGTCAGAGTGACAGATATAGGGGGCGGGTTGTTCATTTGCTTAGCAGACACCCCCATCCAAGGAATTTGCCTTTTTTTGTTTTGCACCGTTTCTTATGTTTTCACCTTTGGCACATATTTTCTGTTCAAATAGTTGAACGTTTTCAGGTCAAGTGCCCTCATCAAAGGCACAGCAGAAGAATTCCAATAACCCTATTCTCCTGTTTTCATGGATCTAACATGATCCATAACCTAACTACTTTCTTTCTATTCTACAATGATCTGGCTTCTACTGTACCTCCACTCTGGTCTCCGTTAATTTCGATCTCTCCTCCCACTCTACTGTACAATGTTCTTCCCTCACCATTTTCCCAACCATTTTCACATGTTGTGGGTATACATCTGATGGTTCACAGAGACGTAAGGGTCAGGAATAAACTCTGTTTACTCCAGGTACATTTCAGCACATTATAGTATAGTGTTGCAATAGCACCAAGTTAATTGTGAAAAGCTAAACAGGGACTTCTTTTGGATGCATTGCCAACACAGAGGGTCTTTGTTCAAGACACTCCTTGTTTTTACCCATCATGCCCTCTGACTGATTGCCCAGCCAGATAAGGGCAGGCTTTTTAATCTGGGGGAATTATTCTTTTTCCAACATGAAAATAAACAAATAACATCTGAACATTCTTATCTCTCCTTGGCTCATATTACAACCATATTTCCCTGAGTCGAAAAACACCCCCCATAAAAGTACCTCATCTAGTGGAAATGAAAACACTCTCTGGCCAATCAGACACATTGTTTGCAGTTAACTGTATACTAGATGGAGAATAACATGTTGCAGTACAGGATTTATGTGTGTGACAAAGGCCCAGCCTGTAGAGATAACTGCTGTACTGCTCTCTCTCTCTCTCTCTCTCTCTCTCTCTCTCTCTTTCTCTCTCTCTCTCTCCCCTATCACTGGTGTCTACATAGGGCCAGTTACCAGCCACATTGCTGCCCTTGAGAGAGAGAGAGAGAAAGAAAGAGAGAGAAAGAGAAAGCAGGCTTTCCTTCACACTCTCAGGAGGTGACAGGTCACTGGTACTCAAGAGGGTCCATCACTCCCAATGAGTGATGGAACCTCCCTTCAGGAGGGGTTCTGGGGAGATGGGCCGGAGGTGACTTCTGCTCCATACGCTTTTAAAAGCCCAGCACCCTCACTGCCTGTTTATACCACCATTCCCCAGGTCATTTATGACATATTGCCTTTTTTTATGGCAACAAACTGTTCCAATATGGTTCCAGTGATTTATAAAGTCCCATAACTACGGTAATGAGTAATCCATTCACTTAATGCCTTTGTGAAAAATCTTGGACTTGTTTGGATGTGACTGAAATGATCGTTTAAAGCTCATTACACTAGAGTTGTAGTTTCGCCCCCTTTGTGTGTTTCCTGCACCCCATAGCTATGCAATGGGCTGTTTACTCCATGATGTACATTTCAATGAGATATCAACCCTGTAGTCATTATCTAACTATTCTGGTATGATTGTTTATAATAGCTTACAGTATATGGTTATTTGCTATAATTACCCACTCTGCTAAGCATAAGCAAAACGTTGAAGTGTTTATACTTCACCTTACTAACATCTGCATTTAACTTATACAGTATATACGCAATTTATTTGAACATCTGAATCGAGGATCCGTGTTTAGGGTTGTCAAGGAGCGCTGCAAAAGAATGTTAACAACTGACATCATTTCCGGTCTGTATTTTCATAAAACCTTCAGTCAATTTTTTTCACTTTTGCCAAGAGGCATTTACACTGTCCTACAGTTTTCAAAACAAACGTTCCGCTGACGGCCTCTTCAGAGCAGCAGAGCTTGCATGAAGCCAAATACCTCAATCCCCAAGCCTTTCAGTCTGGTGTCCAGGCCCAAGACACACAGAACGTTCTTACAACGTTACCTCGAGGTTACAGCTCAGCAGTTGTGAAATCTTTGGCGCTTTGTGGTGAGATCCACCCAGTGGGCCTCCCCACCCAGCTGGCTCTCATACGAGAATAAACAGGGTGTTGACATGGGACATAAAGATGTAAAGGACCACACTGTTACACTACTGTGTTAGTTTCTGACTCATTTTAACACAAGTTATATTAAATGTGACTGGGAAAGTGTGGGTTTGTCCAAATACAGCAGCAAAATTTCATAACAAGCAAATTCCCCAGAGGCATCTTGTACACACACTGTATTTCATATTCCAAAGGTTTCAATGAAAGGACAGATCTCCCAAGCCCAAATTGCAAGATTATGTGTGATCATTCATTAAAAGTAGCAAAAGGGCAATCAACTTTAAGTGATTTAAGTTCTGACTTCAAACCTTGCATGCAGTATTTCATTTATCCACATCATTAATATGAATCACGGTCGAACAAAAAGACGTTGTGACAGGTAGTTACAGGGAAGTGCCAAAGAACTCTGTAATAAGCCGAAGGACCTTGAAGCCAACAGGAAGGTCATTAGGGGGACTAAATTTAACACTGTATGTAGCCTGTTGCTGAGGGTTTTTTTGGGGGGGTTTGTTTGCAGATTAATGGCTTCCTGGAATTGTACAAATCTCTGTTCCCTGCAGCTCTCGAGAGTGAGGTAGCTCAGCACCGTTTCTTCTGCTCTGTGCGTTCTCTCTTCCTGCTGCTTTGTGTCTCCTCTCGACTCCACCTGCTCCGTGTCTCCTGTCCTGTTTCTCTCACGGCCGTGCATTCTCTCTCTCTTTCCCTCTTGGTTTCTCCCGCTGTTTCTGACGTTGCTTCTCCTTGACCGTTTTCTCCTCTCCGTTGGAGAAGATAGTGAGTATCGGAGGTGGGACCCACCGGAGGGGGCTTTTGTTTTTGAAACATTCGGCCGAGGGATACAGGTTACAGCGCATATTTGCATTAATTGCAAAGCCTTCCACGAGCAAGTGAATGATGCGATATAAACTGCCCGATGTGCAGTTCACTCTAGTTACTGACACCGAAGGGGGAAAAAAATCTGTCAAGTTTTATTTATGAAAGTTTTGATCTCCCACGCTCCACTCCAGCCCCCTTAACCCCCCCCCCACCCCTCCCCTACCCCAAACACAGAACTAGCCCTTCAGGCTCTGACCCACACAACTCCAAACTTTCAGAAGACGCCCCTCCCGAGGTTTTCCTGAGTTACCAGTGTTGGAGCTGGTGAAGGAGAACAGAGGATGAGGCTGAGGTCAGCATTTTCTCCCGGGAAACAAAGATTGTAAACACAGCTGGGCCCTCTCAGCTGCCCTTGTCCTGTGTTCTGGGTTTGGGAGGGTGAGGGGGGGTCAGGGGTCACAGAGTAGGGGGCGAAAATGGAGGGGGGTGGTAGTGAGATTTGTTTTCTTTCAAAAGAGTCTCTTTGTGTGCTTTGAGAGATTTATTTTGGGAAACTATTCAGGTTGGTGACAGTGAAACCATTTGGGGGCGTACGACGTCCCACCCAGTAATTCAGAAATAAAATAAATTCAATACAGCATGGGACAAAGTTATGTTTTATATAAGCATTTGTGATCTAATGAATGTTTTGTGTTTCAGTCCTGGTGTTCTTTGTGGTGGGGGGGGGGTTCAGAAAAAGCGCCAAAGATTTTGGTGTTATGAAAGATACTCTTTGATTATATATAATCTGTTGTGCATTTTGTTCCGCTTATGTAAGACGCGAACGCAGTGGCCATTAACTCCCACATGTTGTTTTCTCCAGCCTGTGGAACCTGCACGGGGAGAACATGAAGGGGAGACAGTCATGTAAAACTCTCGAGTCAGGATCAACACAGCACAAAACAAAGACACGAGACACACAACGTGTCAGGATCACAGCGATGCAGCTGAGATCAAAAGTGGAAATCTAGGAGGCTCGTTTTTGATCAGGAACAAGGAACCTTTCATTGCCACGGGAGAAATGTAAAGGTCATGCCTCTGGCATTGAAACAGAGATAATCGGAGGCGGAGGAGCCCTGCAGCTACACTGTGGGCGGAATCAGTGGAGGGAATGATCTTTCTCAATTTACAGTTCGTGTAGGCAATGTGAGTGGGCAAATGTTTCTGTAGGCCGCCACGCCGTCCCTGAGAGCTTACCAAACACACACACACACACACACACACGCACACGCGCACACACACACACACACACACACTCACACACACACACACACACACACACACACTCACACACACACACACACACACACACACACACACACACACACACACACACACACACATACACACAAATGCACACAGGTACTGCACACTAAGGTGTAATTATTCCACAGTGGACACACACAGTAGTGCAGCGTTCTTTCTATGCAGGATTTGCGCTTTTTGACACAAGATTTCTCTTACCTTTCGGTCCAAAAAAAGGCAGTTTGTTAACCATTCCTGTCCAGTGTCTGGGACAGTGCGGCCCAGACTTTATCAACCTCACTTGCTAGTCATGATTTATTCTGGGCTGCCCGCTTCTCAAACTGTTTGATCTAGACAGACAGGGGGCAAGCCCAAGGCCACGGTTTCCACTCTCTCCGTCGGTTTGCCTGTCCACTCGTCAGACACCAGTGCACAGCTGGATTTACACTGACGGAGGAGCCCTGGAGCCCTGACGAGTTACAGCAGCGGCGGCACCAACGAGCACGTCCACAGACCTGTTCCTCTCCACAGCCGACCCTGCTCAACGCACCGGGCGAGACGCAGTGCAATGGCGCCCCCTGCTGTCAGAGTCCACAGAAAAAAACGGGACACAATGGACCAGGTTTCTGCACCGTGAAGTCTGTGCGACATGGGCTGTGTTCGAAACCATTCACTCGTTCACTCGTTCCCTATTCCTATGTAGTGTTCCCTATGTAGTGTTCCATGTAGTGAACGATTAAACTGTTTTCGGACACTACACTGAACGTCATTTGCGTCTAAAAAAAAGTGCCGGATATTCAGGTGACGCAAGCGGATGCGCCCAGTATCACGTAAACAAACAAACGCTCATGACAGCAGGTTGAAATGTACTCAGGTGGTATCGGGTTTGCATGTTCAGTTTTGAATGTTAAATCCCAAATACATTGTTGAAATTCTAATGATGTGCAAGTGTGGTTTTGTCAACTGTGGCGCTGTCTGCTAGCCACTGCTTTAGCCACCAATAGCTACCGTTATGGAAGTCGTGAGCTAACTAAGACACGACCGCATTGCATTGTGGTATACGGGAGAAATTGTAGGGTACATTCGCTGTTCACTAGAAATCGCTGTGAATTGTGGGTATTTTGTAGTGCACTAACTAAATTAACCGTTGAGAATTCGAACAACACTACGAAATGGCGAACACACTATATAGTGCACTATTTAGGGAATAGGGAACGGTTTCAAACACAGCCCAGGATATCTTCAAGAAATGTGGCCTTGCCTGAATCTCTAGATCACTGTTCTCCTCACCTGTTGTGACCAGACTGTATAGAACTAGCTGGATCAGTGCCAGTGGCCCAGTGATTCTGAACCACTGAGCTACAGAAGTAAACGCGTTTTTAGTGTTCACTTCTGGTTGCTTCGGCTAGAGGATGGTCATCTCTAGGGCAGTCTTCACTGTTGTAAACCCCATTTTGTGGGGAAATGACTTGTCAGTACCACAGTATTACTAAAGTAACTGGCAGAAAACATCCATTACTTTTAAACCCAACATTGTGATAGCATTCGATTTTTCGACGGAAGCAGTCCCATTAACTCAGCGAGGTTGTGTACATATTTTCCGATAGGTTCCCTTGCCTTTGTCTACCAGTCTCAGCAGAGCACTTATATGTAGAGTGGGTTTGGCTAATCAAGTAATATGAGATATCAGTATCTATGCAGTATTCATATCTGTTGGGCTACTCAGCTGTTACATCTGACATCTTGCAAGTGCCCCCTATTTTAAGCATCGCAGCTCAAGAGGGGTGGGTTTACTCTCACTCTATCCTGTCTCGACTTTAAAATACTTCTCCTCCCCAGAGGACCACAATGGAAATAAGGTGGCTTTTTGTTATCCTCAGCAATTTGCGGTGTGCATTAATGTAATGTCATGTATCGAGAGTATGTGTGTTCACATTGTGTATATCTATTTCTTTAAATAATTTTTGTTTCTGATTTTTATCCCATTGTTCTCCCAATTTGGTAGCCAATTAGACACACTATTTCTACGGGCAATTTCCCCCAGTAATGTCTTTGATTACCCCCGGAGGAAACCCAGACCGGGAGAACATGCGCCTGGTGGCGCCTGGATTCCGGCCAGACCTTCTTGATGAGGGAAGCTATCCACTGCACCACCGTGCCGCCTTATTGTGTATATCTATTTCTTTAAATAATTTTTGTTTCTGATTTTTATCCCATTGTTCTCCCAATTTGGTAGCCAATTAGGCCCTGTCAATCCCCCCAGTAATGTGATTACCCTGGGGCGGACAGCCAATCGCCGCCCCTGGTGGCGTTCCCGGCCAACATGATGAGGAAGCCGCTGCGCATAAGAGTGGCCTTCATCACTACCGGTGCTGTCTCGGAGGAGACGTTACTTCACCTTCATCACTACCGGTCGCAGGACTGCGGCCAGAGCCGACTCTGGTGAGACGGGGAATTGAACCCCGGTCTCCGTGGCCAGCGTCAAACGTTGTAACCACTGGGCCACACGGGAGGCCTTATATCTATTTCTTTTTAATTTGTCAAATAAAACGAACTAGCCAGGGGATGCACTACCCAATAGTCTCCCTCTTGCCCCAGCCCTTTCCAGTGGAGTGACAGCAGTCAACTGTCATTGTGAATAAATGGCCAAACGTTTGAAGCGAAGAGATAGAAGAGACAGGCAGGTCAGATCCAACAGAAATACTATGTAAGACAATCCAAGGAGAGAAGAACCCACAGTGTCTTTGTGTATTTAATTAAATTAAATTGAACATTGGATTTGTATAGCGCTTTTCAAGGTACCCAAAGCACTTTACAACAACAATGATATGTGCAGGAAGCCATAGTGTGCCAGTTCACCACATCAGATAAACAGGAAATTTGCCCAAGACACCGGGTTAACACCCTACTCTTTCGAATGTGTGTGTGGGGGGGGGTGGGGGGCAGAAACAGAATAGAACACATAAGATCCTGTATATTTTCAAAGTCATAAATTGTAGAAACTATAAGCAATTCTCAATTGTCCGGAAGCCCTCTTCTGAGGCAGCAGCCTATTATCCTGCTCAGGCAAGGGCGTTTTTTTAAAGCATGCACAAAGTGGGTTAGAATGTTCTTTATTTCACCTTGTATGTCTGGCAGAATGACGGGTTCAAACCTGGTCAAATACATGGCAGGTTTCAGTCAAACGTGAGAGCACCAGCGCAGTTCACAGCGCAGTGACAGAAAAAGAACTGTGAAATGATAACGGTCAAAGATAAAATGTATAACCAAGGACACAAATAAAATGACATCTGATGTTAATTCAAAACATAAAAATCATACAAAGTCTCACCTGCGCTGTTAGCCTAATACCACGTAGCCTGAACGTGTGTAGCTGTGAAGTGAACACAGCATAAAAGGTTTGGTTGATTGGCCAACTTTATTTCTTTATTTAATAAGTGCATTTAAAGTCAACAGTGACCTGCCCTTACACATGCGCATAGACAGAACAGAATTCTGCACAGCTGTCTTTTTTATGTTTATTTCACAAAAAAATGGCATTTTGAGTTAAAACGGGTGATGTTTCAAAACCAATGACTTTCCAGTTTCATGTTCACTTCTCCATCTTTATCTCTGAGGGCCACGCTCAGCATCCGTCCGCCACAGCTGCGGTCTACCAAACGGACCTCAGACGACAACAGGGGAGGGAGTCGCTTCAAATTGAACTAAACACCCCCTCCAACACACAGGCAAATGCAAACACACACAAACACAGAAGATCCTCAGCAGCCACGGTACACACATACAACTACATAAAAAACACAATTGAACAAACTTAGTTTAAATGTTAAGACTAGTTTTACTAAACCCTCTCATTTACACAAAAAACAAAACATTTATAAATAACAACCAAAACATTTTGTATCCAGAACATGAGAGACCAGCAGAGGGATAAGACAATTCTGTGATGGGCAGTGGAATGAAGGAGACCCTCCAGCATCACTTAAAGCACTACTGATTGAGCTGCGGCCCACAATGCACAGGGGTGAGCCCTCTTTGTCACATAACAAAAGACAACACAGCTACCTGACACCAGAGTTGATTATGGGAGTAAAAAAATCCCTTTAAAACAGTGTGAGGAGGGGGGAAACAATCTTTCTGTGTCACATTATATGACAAACCACAAAAGAGTACCATGGGTGGTGACATTAAAGTTTCAGTACTGGTGTAGCCCCCCCCACGACAAAAGCCAGAAATGAGTTGAGAGCCACTCTTGGTTTACAACATATCCAGTTGCGGTTGAATTGCGTCCGAAAAAACTGAAGTGAATCTCCAAAGGCAACATGGCGTCTTCGCTGGACTGAAGTGGGTAAAAAAAGAGTTTTTAAGAGTAGCAAACTGGGAAAAAAGGTGGCTTCCAAAAACGGAACATGTGCTGTACACAGGTTGACACTATTTAAACGCAAAGCCAACGGAAGTACAGCAAACCCAACCAATGTTTTTTTTTGTTCCCTTCTGAGGTAGGATCCTAGCAAACTATCGTTCTCACAACGTCGCTGTGAAGCTCGGACGACAAAGCTGCCACGCCACAGAAATGCTGTCGGAGCACAAAGGGTTAACCGAGTCCCTTGGCATTGTTTAAGGTGAGGAGAGATCATCGACAGGCAAACTGACACACGGGGAAGCAGACATATGATTCAAACAGGTTCAAACTGGCCCTAGGGCAAGCACCGTTTGGTGTCATGCATTAAATCCACATGAAATCCCCCTCTGGCAGATGAACATGAAGCTGGATCCGTCATACATAAAGGGTTTCTCATTTACTCCAATTCACTTTCCCTCAGGCAAGGCTTGTATAGTACGCAAACAGCCAAAGAAGGAAGCGTTTACTGCAATCGGACAACACTGATGTTATCCAGTCTAACCACAGTGTAACACTCTGATATTCAGGGAAAGGGCAGGGAATATGCGGCCGTGCACTGCTAACAGGGCTCCGCCACAGTCTGTACGACAGTGCGTGACATCCTCGTCCTCATACATCCGGTAGCTATGCCCTGCCTGAAAGAAACTACAGCTGTGACTACACAAACACTACAGTTCCCACAATCCCGTGGGACCACGACATGGAAGCCAGGGTAATGATCCTCCCCAGTTGAGAAACAGGACTGGAACTCACACACAACATTGTGCAGTAGTAAAGGACGGCACTAACTATTACTAGTCAACATAAGAGAGGACATTCACTGAACTCACTGCACTAGTGCTAATCGGTTACCTGGGCAAGCTACTCCAGCACATTATTAGAAACAAATGCTAGGGATGTACCAAACTCCTATCTTGATGTTTAGGCTGAGTACCAAATCTAGTACAAAAGATTCCTTTGAACATTGCACTGAATTCAAAATATAAAATAACCTATCACTCTACTTCATACTTACTTTGGCAAATGAAAAAATATGTCAGTCAAATGGCCAGGGACAGAGACACAACCAGAGCTGGGTCAAAATACATATTTGAAATACGCAAACTCTTTAGAAATATGGCATAATCTGGCAAAATCTGAAAGCATTCCTGCCAATCCCTGAGAATTTTCTTTCACACAATCATACAATCATATGAAAACACATTCTTTTTCTGAATATTTGTAAAAATTGATGTTTCTTTTAAAATTGTGAGTAATCTACAGGAATTTTACTAGTGTAGTATTTCAGATAATTATTTGACCCAAATGTGGACACAACATAGGGGTTTAGAAATCTGCAGAAGCATTCGGCTGAATCTGAGTCCCGCTGAGAAGGAAAATACTCAGATGAACCGAAAACTGAATCCTGAGTCCCCTGGCTCCATACTCAACACTGTAAAGAGATGCCTTTCCCGTCTCAAAACAGAGATGTTACACTGAAGTTGCTTTACAACCAAACAGGCAATGTAATGCAGGACAGTTGCTCTGAAAGCAGTATATTTGAGTTGATGTTGTCATCATTTGGCAAGTGAAATGCACACCAGGTAACTGTTCTGTGTGTTCAGTCACATTCCCCCATTTTCACCCCCATTCCCCCAAGAAAGGATGTTACCATATGGATTTGCATATGAATTTGAGTTCTAATTTCCACATATTCTCTGCTGTTCCTCTAGTTAAACAGTTAGGCTGTTTAATCACACAAAACACACTCCCGATAACCGTATCAGTGAGCCTCAAGAGATTGTCTCTCACACAAACACACACACACATACACACACACACACACACACACACAGTAGTGTTAAAAAAATAAAACGTTCCTGAAAGGGTTCTTCACACACACACTTTAAAACGTACAGAAAAGCCTCTCCATCATTTCCTAGACAAAATTAATCGCAATTACAAAATCGTAAGAACGTAAGTACAAATATAATTGAGAGAAAAACAACAGAACTACTAATCTTTGTAAAACCGAGATGATATCATACGAATCTTAAATAAGGGTCGTTCCACCTGAAACCAAGAGGCCATTTGGGAGGTTAACGGACTCAGATTCTCTTCCTATTTCTTTAACGTTCCTCAATCGTTGGTATGAAGAAACCTGAAATTTAGGGTGCAAGAATGCTTCTTTTTTTTTGGTACAAAATGCCCACCGTCTTCGGGGGCAATATTTCATATATAGAATATATATCATAATATCTCAGTCAATAAAATAAAGGCCTGGGTTTGTAGGTGCATCTTCAGTGGAGAAGAAATGCATGTGGGCATATCATTTCAATCTCAGAACTTTGATAAGGAATTTCATTTCCCTTATGAAACTCCTTCATGGTTAAATTAATTGTTCGATCATAACACCTGTTTTAATGCATATTTTGATTTTGATCCCAAGGTCCTGAAAGCTGGACACCAGGGGGCGCTGTACTCAGTGTCCCTTCAGACTCATTTGTTAAAGAGGTTAACGCAATAGCTCTACTTATTGGGTCGGCAATTATATTACCAAGCCCCAGCTGTGGCCGTGTGTTAACAGCCACAAACATTTACAGACTTCTACCATCATTAATTCCTAGGGTATTGAGATCTGTAAATATTGCCTGCAAATATGGCAGCCATTTTGGGCCTAAATAGGATCGCTATATTTTTTTTTAAAAACAATACAGAACCCAAACTTCAGATTTCCTCATACGCACAGTTAAGGAACGTGTATAAATAAATTATCCTAATGCAGCGTCCGTGGGCACTGTCTGATTTAAGACGGAGTGAGCCTTAAGGGAACAATAACATTTGGTCACAGTTGCAAATTTAAGACACTTTTGACAATTTCACAGTGATATTTTCCATTCCTTTTGCGTTTTTCTTTTCCTTCAACTCGCCGTGGGGGGGAAAACCTTACTGCCACCAGCTGCAGCCACGCGTCCCCGAATGTCCAGAGAACAGCGCCTCTCCTGGGAATCGCTCACAAGAGAACATCCGTCTCTCCGCTCACACAGCTCAGGGTACAGGGTTAAGGGGTTAGGGGGATTAGGGGGCGTGGGCATTTGGGAGATCAGGCGCAAGGGTCAGTCGAGTCTTGCGGGGATGCAGCCCTCCATCTCCAGGACCTCTGGCCAGCCTTCGTATTTATTGGTCTCGGCGTTATTCTTTATGTGCTGGAAGCATAAAAACAAAGAGAACACCTTTTAAAAACCCATTTTCTGTGGCCGGCCTTCCAACACAGAACTAGACACCAGGGGCAGATTTCACTTAGAAACTGTCCAATGGCGTTGACAAAAGGGTATTTGTGTCTTTTTAGAGCACGTTTCAGTTTCTGTATGTTTCAAATAGTTTTTAGTCGGGTGCAGACAGGTGAGGGGACGCTCACCTGCTCGAAAGGACTCTTGGTTTTGATCCCCTTTCCACCCACAAAGATCCAGTTATCCCTGAAGCCCAGCGTGTTGATACTGGAGCTGCCCAGTTCTGCGATCATCTTCTTCGCCTCCGCGTTGAGCCTGCGGACAATCAACCAACCGATCAGCCAATCGCTCGGTCAAAGATCGTCACACCAGCAGCAAAAGCTGTGCAGTCTATTAATCAGGATATTCCCCTCAGCACTAGAGCCTGTGAACCAACCAACCGGTCAATCAACGAATCAGCGATCAATGCATCGACACCGAAGTCGCCCTGTTCACCAATCGGCTTCTTCGCCTCGGGCATTGAGTCTGCGAACCGATCGTCTACCGTGTCAACACTAGCCCAAAACAGTCCTTTGGTTTTCACATGTGTTTTAGAAATGTGGGTTAAGTGAGTGGAGATTGTGGCGTAGCTCCAGGTGAATGCGTATTAAAGCTCGGCCCTACTTGGTGGCTGAGTCATCGAAGGTGGCCATCATCACCACAGTGCCCTCCTCAATGGTCTTCAGAAACTTTATCAGAACGTTCACATCTGGAGGGAGAAGATATCTAAACTTCCGAACAGCATCAAATCCGCTCATCTTTAAACGTTACACTTCGGCTAAACGTTACACACCCGTCTGTGCTTAAATGAAATAATGAAGCGATAAAGTGCAATGAAAATACATTAAAAAAATAATAGTAGTAATGTCTCACCTCCCGCCCACATGTCAAAGAAATCGGTCTTAATGAGCTCCCCGGTTTTCCCTGTGAACACAAAGAGGCATCAGGCTGCACTGAGGTTGGACGACACATTTACCGGTTCAATTTTTAAGCGGCTTTAAGCGTATCGTCTCAAATGCGACTCGCATTTCTCTTCACACCTCAAATCAAATGTATCAAAGGCATCAGGCAGGCAGTGTGGTATAATGGTTAGGGAACTGGGCTTGTAACGTTAAGGTTGCAGGTTCAATCCCCAGGTGGGACACTGCCGTTGTACCCTTGAGCAAGGTACTTAACCTGAATTGCTTCAGTAAATATCCAGCTGTATAAATGGATTGTAAAGAAATGTCAACTGTAAGTAGCTCTGGATAAGAGCGTCTGCTAAAAGCCTGTGATGTAATGTAATCAAACAGATTTTTGATGTCTGATTCGCCCAACTTTCTGTTATTGAGCATAAGCAACAATGTGCAGAGAATGTGCAAATAACTAAATGTATTGTCATAATATATTGGCTTGAAGGTCTACAAATGTTGTGATGTGATTTTTAGTCCCTAATATCCACCCTCGGGATGTGTGTTACAATCCATTCCTCAAGGGAACAAGAGTGACAGTGTCTTTGAGCTGGTATTACTAGGTGTTTCTTAGCTACCATAAACCCCAGTTAGCACTCAGGTGACGTTTATTGTAGCAGGGACTACATTGTTAGATGGATGGTTACCATTGATCAAGGCGATGTTGATTCCTCTTCCCACGTTATTTTTCACTCCGCTCATTAATCTGAAAGACAGGGAAGGCAGGAGCCAATGAGAACGTCGTGAAGCGGGATGCAAAGGGAAGAGGGAGAGAAGTGTGTGTGTGTGTGTGTGTGTGTGTGTGTGTGTGTGTGTAGGGGGTTGACTTGCATGTTGTCTTCTAGGCAGATTTTGGGCCCCACCACACTGGCTGCACCACTGGCCATCTTAAAGGAAAAGTGACCCTCGGGACAGGGTTTGGACAGGCTGCACTTGTATCGGGGAGGTCTGGTGGCTGGAGAGATATGCGAACACACATTTTGACAAGAGCGCGAATCCGCATACAATTTTATCCAACACATGCACACATACCTCAATAGGCCACACATGCATGGACACAAAACACACAAGGCAAGACCGAAGAGACAGAAGCGTACACAGACACACACATGGTCTGAGCTCATAAACACCCACAATATGCCACACATACACACACCACACACACACACACACACACACACACACACACAAACACACACACAACACAAACACACATGGTCTGAACTCATAAACACATCAATATACCACACACACACACACACACACACACACACACAAACACACCACACACAAAGTCTGAGCTCACACACGCATTTCTCATTTTGTTGAAAAGATTTTAGGGCAGAAAGCGGTGCCGGCTGTTGTCGAGCTCAGGTTTCAAGGTAGGGATATTTATTACAGAAGAGCTCTTATTGCAGCGGGAAGCTGACAGGACGTGAGTGAGCGGGAGTTCACCAGGGCAGCGCAGTGAATGGAACCATTTTTCACCTGTGCTGATGCAGAGAAAAACGATAACACAGAGGAGCGTGGCGGCAGCAGGGACTACGACAGCGCTAAGAGACCTCACAGAGAACAGAGGGCAGAGTACTCACGGGCATCCTCGAAGGGTGCGTTCTTCGCTGGAGCGAGGGAGGAAACAAATACGTTTCAGGAATAGTGACGAATACCCGCATTCACACAGCAACTTTCCAATGCCTCGAGCGGTTTTTAACGCTGAGGAGAGAACCGCCATCGCCCGTCTTTCACACGGCCGGGCGGGCCATGCGTGACCGTCACGCCACACGGCGCTCGCCACGCGTGCTAAACTGAGCCAAAAGGGTCAAACGGCGTGTGATTCATTGCGCCAGCTCCTAGTGAGCCGCGAAGCCTAAAGTTGTGCACTACAATAAAAGTTGACTAGACCTCGAAACTTCACATCGCATCATCACCTTCATATCCTATCACTACCGTGAGTCAAGAAATGCTGGTAAACTGTCATTTGAATCCATTTCCCCCCGCCCCAAGACACACACACGCCCCCGCGTGTACACAAGCGCACACACACACAACATTCCTCTGCTATTAAGGTGCAGCTCAACTATTTCCAGAGGGTCTGGGGCAGTTAATCCGATCTTGCGTTAAGAATGCTTCCTTGTTGGATAACACACAGCACAATGACACTACACATGGAATTCTTCCAGCATGAAAGAGAGGAGGCCGAAACCAACTCAATGGTCTTTTATGCCAGCGCCTGCGACAGCACCCATAACAACTGCACGGCATGAATAAAAACGTTTAACAACACGTATATTCCAAGATTGGATTTTTTTACACCACATTATAAATATGGCCACAGGATTCTCAATCTTGTGCCTCTGACGCAACATGCATTTGGATTGTGAGGCAGTTTTACAGGTAGTAGCTTTCCACCACGTGACTAACTAGTTAAGTTAGCGGACTGATAACCGGACCGATATTGATTGTATCGATTTGCATCTAATTGCCCAGGAATGGGAAAATGAAGATTTGAATTTTAATCATTATTATTGAATTATTAAGGATTCAAAGAATGGTCACACCTTCCAGGTATCTGGGAGAAGGTATCTGATCTTGAACCCGTGAAACAGCAGTAGAATGAGAGATTGGGATATTTAGCAGAACGTGCAAAATGACCTGTTGATCACACTCGCAAGAGGTCTTATTTTTAACCCATTTTTATTCCCTTTTTTCTATATTCTCTACCAATGTGGAATGCCCAGTCATACTTATAGGTTGGACTCATCTCTGCCAAGCCCTCAGTTCATTCAGGAGAGCATAAACGTGGATGCACTCTCCTCCGAAGCACGTTCTTTCAGCTGCCGCTTCTTTTCACTTCTGTGGTCCACCAGCTGAGACGCGTAGCGTGTGAGTTTGTGAAAGTACACTTTACGCGGTTGACACAGGCACAGGTGCCTGCTTGACCGATGCACTCTTGTACAATGAAACGAGGACAGCCTACGCTGAAACCACATGACTATGACAAAACCTTCACCTTATTCCAAACTATTATTATTATTTTTATTTTTTATTGCTGTGACAATTTGTTTTATTGTACAATTATGAAGCCCTTTGTCCCTCTGTGGTGCTTCATGAAAGCAGAGCGCTCTCTTCAGACACCCCGGCAGTTAGACTACATCTCAAAAGCGAAGGCCAACTTTAGTTCAACTAATTGAGTTGCTGAAATCTGAAGTAACTGAATAATAGACGATGAGTTGATAGGTTTCTGTGCCATCGGCACCATGTGGGCGGAGGATGAAAATGCAGGCAAAATCATTTCTCGCGGAAAACTCAAAACCCAACCGTGACGTGTAACTAAAACACTGGCGGTTCTGATGGTTCAACTGTGCACATTGCGTCTTAGTAAAACTTTGCATTTTATTTCTGTATTAGAGTGCAACTTCCTTAGTTTCTCAGTACACAGCACTTAAATCTTAATGCCTATTTCACATTAGTGATCAGGCCAATGTGTACTCTTAAGGCCTTCATGAAGTGCCCTTGAGCAAGGCACTGAACCCCTAAACTGCTCCGGGGGCACTGTACTATGGCTGACCCTGCACACTGACCTCTCTGATGGAATACATATGTATAGGGGTCTATGTGTGTGTGTATCTAGAGATATGTGAAAAGAAAAATTCCAATTACCTTGTGTAACATGGCAAATAAAGTATATTATTATTATTATTATTATTACGTGCAAACAATCTGTTCATTCCCACAGCACAACACAGTCACACATCATTCATACTCATATATCATTATAGCCACAGTTCATGAGTCACCCTCCTTCATACAGCCTTCCATCTACGGATGCTTTATAAAGGAGTTACGTCATGCTAATGAAGACATTACATACATTTAATTAGACTTTCACATAACACTTCTATACTACTTACCAAATATATTCCCCAAGTTAAAATCCATGTTTATTTCCAGGAGCTGGAAGGCAAGGAACACCGCGAAGAAAAAGACACAAACCACCAGCACCAGTTTGAGGACTCCTGGTGGAGAGAAGATTGTGGGATTTAATGACAGAAGCCCTTGGGACGATATCCACCCCGCACCCAGATAGCACACACTCACACATGCAAATTCACCTCAGGGCTTTTCATTCCTACCTCCAAATCTCATTATTCCTGTATAGTGGCTTACTCTGCAGGATGCAAACGAGGAACACTGGAACACCTAAGAAATAATGAGAGAAAGGGGGAGGGAGAGACTCACACACATGTACAAATAAATAAAAAACACCCGATTTATCGACAGAAATGTGTATATGTACCATTTTCTTTTACTGCCATTCTTGATTTCTCCTAAGAAATCTATCTGAAATGTCTAGCCCAGATTGATCTACTCTACATTTTACATTTTACATTTTAAGCAGTTAGCAGACGCTCTTATCCAGAGCGACTTACAAGATGTGCATTAATACATGGTAGGAACAATCATAGTTAGCGCACGAGATCAGTGCAGTAATACAGCAATATACTGTAACACCGGGAAGGAAAAGGTTACTGTACATTTTTTGTTGGAGTATTGGAGTATAGTGTTGAACAAGTAAACAGTGGTGAAGACAATTTAGCTAGATGGACAGAGTTCAGTGGTATTGGAGTCTGAAAAGGTGGGTTTTGAGTCTCTTGCAGAAGATCGCAAGTGATTCCGCGGTCCTGACCGATTGCGGAAGGTCGTTCCACCAGCGAGGGATCAGGACAGAGAAGAGGCGAGACCGCGAGGAGCGGCTGCCAGGCGCCCGGAGGGATGGGACAGTCAGTTTACCAGAGGAGGCGGAGCGGAGGGGTCTGGGAGGGGAGTAGGGAGTGATGAGTGACTGGAGGTAAGGGGGAGCAGTACCTCTGGCCGCTTGAAAAGCAAGCACCAGTGATTTGAATCTGATGCGTGCTGCAATGGGGAGCCAGTGCAGAGAAGAGTAGAGGGGTGATGTGGGTCCCAGCCCAACACTTTATTAAGTGACTTTACATTGGCGTTTCCATGTTGTTTTGTTTTGTTCACTACCTGCAGACCTACTGTTATACGCTCAACACTTCCCTTCTGTTGTGTATTTGCTTGCAAACTATGAGCGAGATGACAACAATATATTAAAGCAAAAAACTAATAGCCTAGTATCTGAAGTAAGGATGTTAACGTCGTTAACATCCTTACTTCAGATACTAGGCTATTAGTTTTTTGCTTTTAATCTATTGTTGTCATCTCGCTACTTGTTCAGTTTCGTTTTGGCAGAAATTGCGTTTTTCGGTTGTTGCATATGAACTCTTTATATTATACCAAATCATAATCATAATCATATCATATTTTTATATTCTATAAAATATGCATATTTCTCTCATTTTCAATACAGCTTTTATTGAGGAAGAAATGCCTTTCGTATTTTCCATGTCATAAGCTATATTTAGTTAAAGATGAATCGATTATTGTTCATTAAGGGCTGGTGGCAATCGATCAAGGAAATTCCTTAAAATCTGCATCCCTAATCTGAAGACAACCCTGTTATTGTAGACAGAGGAATACAAGGTGGTGGAGGTTGGATTTATGCAGATAGTGAACTGGGAGACAGTCAGCAGTGACCCAAATTAGCTGTTGAGCAAGACAATAAACACAACACAAGCCACAAATGTATGCATTTATCTGTTTCCCTTTTAAAATTCAATATAGCTCCATGCTGTCAATTTAGCAGGACTCTGCTAAATTGGTTTCAATGCCAAGTCCAATATTTTATACGACAGAAATAGGCGTGTACAGTGCCAGCTGTCTCTGCTTAGTTCCTGGGCCTCAGCTATTGGTCCCGGCCATCTCTCCATATCTAATCTACGTGAGACAAAATGACCCACGTGAATGCTTTAAACGTGTGACAAAATCGCCCTGCCCACATCTGCAAAGGTTTTGAGTGTAACTTTGAAAAGAGATTCAAATATGTTGCAAGACCACACAATGCGCTATCTCATAAGTGTGGCAGGTTACTGCTCAGGTTTGCAATTATAAAGCACAATCATGTTGTTAACTATGTTGCAAGAGCACACAGTGTTGCATGTTATTACTATCTTGAGAAAATATGAACTACCAATATTGACAGACCGCTTTATCACCAATTTAGTCATTTAGAACTTTGGCTTTTGTTGAAAAGTCACAGTGTCTCAAGATGATTAACTTTAAATATTTATTAAACCACATTCCATCCCTCAACTTGTGAATGGTGACCTACCCTGGGTGAAAACATTTGTATCATTTCAGAAAATATGACTTAAATGTGATTTTAGTAACGTTAATGGTTTTATTCCACTGAAATATACTGCATTTGAGCTCATGTTCTTTCTTTGTGTTTTTTGTTTGTTTTTGTCGTGTCTGGTCATGTATGGTTGCTGTTGCTGTTGTTGTTTTCGGTCATTATATGCATTGAATTTAAACAGTATTATTTGATTGATTGATTGAACTATCAATGCTCATCAAGGGACTGGTGTTGGAAATTAGCTTAGGCTATATACACACGTCCAGTGCATCGGGCACTGCTTCTGCGACTGTCAATGTTCTCTGTGCTTGTCCCTTACAAATAAACGAATAAATAAATAAGTAAATCAATTCACAGAAGGCATAACTAACAGCTAAGTGTGGATACACATTTTGAATATAAAATGTCACTCATTACCTAATTAAATTAACGTTACCTACAAACCTCAATCAAACATCACAACCCAACGTAGCCAACTACAATGGAAGCCAGGTCGGGCGAAGAAGACGCGATCAAATATATATATATATATATATATATTTATATATTATAGCTACAGGTCAGTTTTCACACTACGACGCAGGGGTGCTTAGATTGGGGCAGCAGGACGGGATCTGCTATAACGTAATATACTTCAGTTTCAAACATTGTCAGTGTATGAAGGAAATTAAACCTGAGAAGCAAGCCAGCTGATATTCACTGACAGCCGGGAGGCGACTCTTGTGCTAATGTTGTCCAGCAAGCTGGCTACTGTTGGCAGGCGATGAAGAGCCGTCCCGAATCTGGAAGAGTACCATTAACGTTAGCTCACCGGCTAGGTAGCCGTCAGGTTCCTGTTCACATTTGCAATTAGAAAGCGACAGGAAAAGCTAACTGGTTCCTAGAGAAATTGCCAGTTTCCCTCGTTTGGTAGCGAGCTAACATCCACTCTATCAAATCTAGTGTCCGTTCAATCAATTGCAACGTTAGCAAGCTGAACTAGTAACTAGGTTTAGCTCATATTGGCCGTTAGAGAGCCAACCATCTAACGTCGGCAGTACTGGCTAGCCCGCGATAACGGTTAACTTCTGGCTGCGTTAATTAACGTTAACTGTACAAAAAAATGGTAGCTCGCGCAAAGTTTGGGAGGCATCTAGCCAGCTGCCCAACAAGTATGGAGGCTAGTTAATATCTCGGATTCAGTTTACGCCGGCTAGCTATTTAGCACGAAGATATTATTCGTCGGCTACTTAACTGTAAAGCTATCTAGCGAGACGGGGTTCGCTAACCACTGTAACTTTCGAAGGCTAGTCACCTGACAAAACATTTGGCACCTCGCTAACACCTCACACCACACTTTAAGGAATGGAAACATAATGTTGTTTTCCATATTGTGTCAAAAGAGAAAGGTCGTAAAACACGCTCCGTTTAGAAATAACATTACCTGACAGACGCCACGGACTCACTTCCTTGTGATTCGCCTGACGGCTAGCTAGATACTGTTTTATGTTTTTTCCCCACCACTGCAGAGAACCGTTCTACAGACAGATGCACAGAATATTACAGTAACGTGAAGCGAAGAGAATACTGCGTACGCCCTCTACTGTGGAGGAATGGATCCCCGCAGCAATGTCAACATTTTGCCACAGAAATACTAAATACAGCACTTTTAACTTAAAAACGAAAATGTATTACTTGTGGTCCCACTCATTGCATTATTTACAAATACATATTACGTTTGTTATATCTATAAAATGGCCCGTGTACTTGTGTTTGCATTTAGACATTACACAAGGCAAAGGATTCGACTGACTACTGGTTTATGTTTAAATACATATTTTCCGAATAACTAGAAGAATATGGCAAACAAAACGCTGGATGTAAACGGTTAAATGTTCAGCCAACAAGACAAAAGTGAAATTGATGCATTTGTATTAAACAGGAATGTACGTTCCTTTTATGCCTATTCAGCATTAGGCTACTTCTCATTTTTGTCAAACCTAATCATAGGCATCTGACCATGGTCTTTGAGTTGAAACTCATAAAGTAAAAAGAAGAACTTAAAAATAAACGAAATATGGCCGTTTTATTCATGAGTTGGTTTGAACACAATGAAGGCACACAATTGCAAAATGAACACAATTAATTCAGTGATAGCAAAGATTAGGTTTAAATACAATAAATTAAGTCTATCAAACACGAATTGCTTTAACATGGCCCTTTGTTCCTAAATACATAACTCTGCTTGTAATTTATTTGACCAAAGCAGCACAATGTTATCACTCATTAAGTATTTTCCCTTTCAGCCTTTAAGAACAAGAGTTTTTGACAGTGAGGAAAACAGCAGTGTAGGGGCGAGCCAGTCAGTTGTAACACAAGTTACTTAATTTTATTTAATTTTAAAATAACATATTTGAGATCTGCACTCATCAATCTTTATTTATTCACCAGCCATGTAGACACAGCAATCAATGTGATTAATTGACACACATTTAAGCTTACTTTGATAAGTCATTAGCTTACATAAGGTATAAATATATTAAAATAACTAGGTTAAATTGGCTAAGACAGGTAAATACATATTTTACAATTTGCTTATGTAAAACACCAATTTCATCACGTCAGTCAAGCTTCAAGCTTCAAGAAATTCAATATGTTATAACCCGACCCCTGTTACAACAGGCCTGACTCACCCCACTCCTCTACTACATTTTACTGTACAATTACATTTTTCATGCTCAGAGACACTTTTGATCAATCCGTTTAAAAACATGTTTATTTTGTTGAGTAAAAAAATGCCATGAGAGAAATGACACAATTGGAAAGCACTGACATCTTACATCAAAAATACACAAGAATGTTGAAAAAGCTACAGTATGAAACTGTGTGGCACAAATAAATAACTCCTTCACAATCTCCCCTGAGACACGTACTGGGCATGAAGAAAAATCTTTTAAAAATTGAGAAGTAAAGCCTTAACACTATATTCTTACTTGAGTAAATTAAAGGCCTTTGTTTGATTTATTCTCCCTTATACACACTCTGACTGCTGAAACTGTCCAAAAACATTGTGCTGATGACCAGAGGATATAAAAGCTGATACAAACAAGGAAATAGGCCTCCTGGCATTCACACAAGCGAAAAGGCTTCAGGATGGTGTGTGCTCTGATACACACTCTGATGATATGCAGATCACTCTTCAGCACCAAAGTGACCGCACTTTGGTCCTATTTACTCAATCAGATCCTAAAGGGAAATACAAGATGATGAATCGACATGGCTTTTTACATTACATTACATTACAGGCATTTGGCAGACGCTCTTATCCAGAGCGACGTACAACAAAGTGTTAACCGTAGTCAAGAACAGTTTAGCTGAAAGCCACCCTAGCGGGAAGTACAGTTCCTAGGTGCTAGGAGCAACCACATAGTTAAACTAGGACCCTGTAGGTAAATCGGTACATCTGAAACCATTCCTTTTTCCGTCGACACAGCTGTAACACAGTCCAGTATGATCAGTATCTTGAAGAGGATTTGGGAAATCACATTGCATGAAGGCTTGAACACAAATAATTACAGTCAGAAAAATAAATGACAAATCCTTTATCAAAGCAGGTGGTCTATCAGTATCAAACCGGCTATGGCCAGGAGTGCCACTAGGGGGCGGCAATTGGCTGTCCGCCCCAGGGAGGGGGGAGGGAAGCCGACATGAGTCTGCTGTGTATAGGAGTGGCTCTGGTGTACCGGAGTTACGGTCGACAGACTTAGCGAGTGCCGTCTCGGAGGAGACGATACTTCGCCTCTGTCACTGCCGGTCACAGGGCTACCGCAGCGAACTCACAATACGAGGGGGGGATTGACATGAAAAACAGAGGGTGTAATTGGCTACTAAATTGGGAGAAAATCGGAGAGAAACAAATTCTTTAAAAAAAATGTGTGAACATGTATACAGTAATATTCACCTCATCTGAATCGCTATGGTAACCTCCTCCGTTTCTGACAGCGACTGTCGACGGGCCCACTGGGATGCACTGCTCTTCCTCCTGCAGCTGCAGAGCAGAGAAGCGATATGCTGGAGTCCTGTAGGGGACAGAGGCCACAAAAAGGCTGTGTGTAAAGTGAAAGAGAGACAACGGCCCAATTCCATTCCAGTCAATTTTGTTCATTTGCTCACTTCACTCACTATCGTTGCTTGGGGGAATTCCCTGTACGTCCAGGATGGAATACCCTGTAAACCCCCAACTTTACGAGAAATGAAATTCCTGTTTTTGTTCACTCACCCTCGCTTTCACGCCCTCCCAAACGAGTCTGCTCAGGTGTAGACTTCGATTTACTTGTTCAGATCTCCCACAATACTTTGCAAACAATAGGGATAAAATCGGAACCGTACAACAATGTGGAAAATCTGTTTATAAATGTGAGTACGTTTAAACGACTGCCATGTTGCAGCTAAGCACAATACCAGTTGAATTTAACAAGAACATTCTTGTCCATTTTGAATGACCTATTATTCGTTGTTGTTTTCCAGCATGCTAATGATGCTTTATTCAGGTACAAACAAAATACTGCAAAGCTGGGATTGTAAAATTGTAACGTTACAGCTGTGATGACATCTTCAGTTTCCGTGGCCATAGCGGCATTTCTTAGTACAAATGTTTCCATGTTCCAAGTTGTGAGTTTTAAACCAACCACAGAGGTATATAAACTCCAACTGTCACTCATATGATGAAGAAAAACATGTAATTTGGAATCTGTCTCTCGGGAGTGAAGGCAGGAAGTGGAGGGAGCAACAACTTAAATGGCATTCAGCCAGTATGTGTAATAAGCAAGGGCAAGGCACATAATGACCTCATGTCCTGTTCAAATAAAATATAAAAAGTAGGATTTGTGATGTCACAAAAAGGATTGGCCAAGTATTCATTTCAGAGTTTTCCTTTTTATGTGTGCATTATGAACATGAACATTTAGCTCTTTTGTTTTTAAGTCATACACTATAATACGTACAGCTCAGTTCGTGTACGCATAGCAACGATAGGAGCGATAGTAATTAAATTCAATAAATCTTTATTGTCCCCTACGGGCAATTCGTTTGCAGCAAGGTTAGTGCCACCACAAGCTGAATTTGAATGACATCGTATTGACTTTGGCTTGATTTGTATGCAAAAATTGAATCTGTATTTCACAATATGAAGTTGAAACGAATGGTTTGTAATTGAATTTAATGATTACTACATTCATACTTTTAAACATTCAATTTAAATGCACTTTTCAAGAAAAAACAAAATCTGATTTCAAGTTAATTGTTAAGTTACATTCAACTTCCACAAACATTCAAATGCAGTTTTCAAATTCAGTTCACCAAGAAATGCAGGGCACTGAGCTAGGAAAAAGCAGAAGACCATGGGTTTAATCAAACTCCCTTCTAACCAATCACACAGGAGAAAGGGTGACCACCTGACCTCAGAAGTCTGGGCAATAAGTAAGTGCCTCTGCCAGCGGCAGCATGAAATAGTACAACTTGAATTGACTGCAAATATTTTGTAACTGTTCGTGTTGGTGTTCCAGAATTAAAATGGGGGATTACTGTGGAGTAACCGATGTTTGCCCACCATGTCGAAGTATGCCAAAAGGCCTTAATGTGTAAAGCCAATAAAGTTATCTTAGGTCAAAATGATTAATAATGTCATAATGATAACTAAACTGCAGGCCATACTAACTAACTAACCATAGGCCAATAAGAGTGAAATGAGACAAAACTGCCAAATGAATCATATTGTCTGTCAGTAATCATAAATGCCATCTCTCACGAGATGGGCGAGGCAGAGGACCTTGGGCAAAGTTAAGTAAAGAAAGTCTGAAGAAATGCATTCACTGCCAGATAAGAAAACCAGAGACATACGTAAGAACTAACCAATGAGAAGTACCGAGAGGAAATCAGATATGAAGGATTGAACCAACTATGTTAGAAATGCTGAAATGTATAAGAGCATTAATCCAATGTTGTTCGATGAGACTTCTGCCAGGTTTTTTACTTGTAAGAACTCTCCTGTAGGCCTACATAATAAACTAACTTATATCTTAAATACAGAGTTGGTTGAAGTTATTTCTTTGAAGGACATACAATCACTCACCGAGAAGCGAACAGATGAAGGGGGACCAGAGAAAAAGGCACAAAAGCCTTTCCTCCACACATATACATTAAGAGCCAGTATTAACTGAGAGTTATGAGTTTGTGTTTGGATTCGTCAACAAAGCAGCATGTTAGTCAGTCAAATGTTTTGGGAGATTGGCCGGTTTGGGAGACAAGAATAGTTACAGCTTGGACAATAGGCTCGCTTTCAGTATTTGATGCGACTGTACAAACGTGGGAGAAGCACCGTGAAATCTTGGACATAGACAAACTGTGGCATTCCTGAACTGCGAGAGACTCCATCTCCCATCAAATATCACCAACAATTGGGCGGCGGATGGCGCAGCGGTCCAACGCGCCACACTTTGGTGTGGCGTGCGCTGCCTGTCAGGGACGCGGTTCGAAACCCGCGTCTCTACCAGACCGGCCCTGGTCATCAGCCCCGATCGGAGGCGGCATTTGGCTGTCCGCCTCCGGGGGAGGGGGGAGGGTGAGCCGGCACAAGTCCGTCGAGGAGAAGGTAAAAGGCGTCCGTGGAAGAATTTCCGTTTGGAGGCGGGAACTATCGGCCAGGAATGTGTGTCTCGCTCCCGGAGGACGGGCGGCGGACTCGTGGGGTTGGGAATTGAAATAAATAGAGGGTATAATCGGCAACTAAATTGGGATAAAAGCCGGGAAAAAATTAGAAATACATTTATAAAAATAAAAATAAATAAAAAATATCACCAACAAAACAGAACAGTTTTTGACCCGTTGTTGACAGGTCAGGTCCTACCTTGTTGGGGCGGGGCTGGATGGAGGATATAAAACTGGACTGGGATGAAATCAACATGAACAAACCGACTTGGCGACATTACAACAGGCGCCATCAAAGCATGAGGAAGTGTTAGGAACATTGGCCGGGTTCCAAGCTAGGACTTGTTTGCAGTGCTGTTGAGCGGGCAGCAGTTTTCCAAATTAGACATGAGTCACGCATACCAGCACCATAATGTTACCTCCCCTGAGTCTTGGTCAGTTATTGTGCATATCCCTTTTCACTCACCAAGGAACAGTAGTGCATCGACCCCCTATTTGGCATATCAGTGTATAACACTCTATATTTTACCTGTTACTCAATATTCATTTAAGTATTTCTCACATGGGCTTTGTCCACAATGGGGAGCTATAAAGTGAATAATCTACATATTGTAAGTTTGCTGTCTACAGTAAAATATCTGCATTCAAAAAGAATATTATGCTGAAAATGTTGCTATCGGCACTATTACTGCACTCTGAAAAATAAGTGATGTCATTTATGTATCCAGCACTATATGATTTTAATTGTCATGCATATATCAGAAGTTTAAATAGTCCTACCAAATCTCATCTCATATTTGACCATGCATGGATTTAACTAAGTACCATTAGTTAAATAAAAGATAGACAGTCATTCATTTACATAATCAACATCAATCATTGGCACTGAAAAGGCCATCAAAGTCAAGACTGTATTATTTTTACCGAAAAAGAGCACCCTTAAAAAATCCCTCCAGTATTAACTGCAATGAAGATAACTGAAGAAAAACACTGAATTAATTTTTAAACTTCCAGTGGAGTATTACATTAATATGGAATAAATCTGAATTCTATATTCCTTTCATTAACTCCCCTGCCTGCTCGAAGCCTGAAAACCTAAAACTCTGAATGACTGATGCACATTCATTGAAAGGCTGAGTCAGTAGGCAAAGCCTTTCAAACTATAGTCCAAACAGGAGCAGAGGGGTTTGTGGATGACATCATTGATCACGGTCAGGGGGTTGAAGGTCGTAAGCTCTGTTTAGGCCGTTGGGATATGAGGTACTTATATACACCACAAAGCAACTTATGTTGCTATCACTGATTTATTTAAAGGGTGGTTTATTTTATTGATTAGTTATTCATTGTTACAATGTTAAACAAGCAAGCATAAGATGCATTGCATTAAGTGTTTCTAGGCAAAAGCTCATTTCCATCACCTGTCCTCAATCACATGAAGCCAAACTAGAGCCCATTATGTTATATATAATATTGTAGATATATCAGTGATTGGTTACAGGGCCTTTAAATTCAATACTGCCAGATGAGGGGCTTGACATAGGTTTATTTTTTTATTTTTTATAAATTTGTTGGCCAATTCAGTGGCAATTATACCCTCTATTTATTTTTATTTGCCCTCCCCACACAAGTTCGCCACACATCTCTACGAGGCAAGCTAACTCTCCGAGGGCAGCGAACTCCGCTTCCTTCGAGACGGAATTCGCCCACCCACGTTCTGGAGACACCCTTACGTGCTTCACGGCGAACTCGAGCCAGCTCACCCTCCCCCCTTCCCCTGGGGCAGACTGTCAAATGCCGCCCCCGATCGGGGCTGACGACCAGGGCTGGTCTGGCAGAGACAGGTTTCGAACCCTGATAGGTAGCGCATGCTCATATCGGACCAGCCAAGATACGGGTGCGTTAGACCGCTACACTATCCGCCGCCCCATTTGACATAGGTTTCTATGTAATCAACTGAAGCAAAATAGATATTGCTTGTTAATGATAGGAATCAGAGGCATTGGAGGTGCAGTAGATATCACGGGTCAACCTGCAAGTTCTGATCAGTGCTGTGGTTTACCCAACCTTATATTTGATTTATTTGATTTATCCTTTATGTGTCCAGGAGAAAACCCTATTGAGACTGACATCTCTTTTTCACGGGGGACCTGGCCCCTCCTTACCTGTTTGCACGAAGCATCCTCCTGAGCATGAAAAGGCCGGCGACTGCCAACGCTACCACCATGACTGACACAGACACCACCATCACCAGGACCGTGGACTGTGGGCCATTCTGGAAACAAGACAACAATAAGCACGTCACCAATTTCCAGTCAGGCCAGTTATTATAATGACTATAATCAGTAACTAAGTTAAGTACCTTACCAGTGATGGACCGATCAAACTTAAAGTCGCGTATGTTTCAAAAGTTTGTCGACTAGCTTGGTACGCAATTAACATTTGAGGACGCGAACTGCGTACTGGTGTACCACTTATGTGCACCCGTGATTATAATAGAGAGAATACTGCATCAGAATAATGAGCTGGTTCACAGCCTCAAGACACTCACAGATTCAGCAGCAGTTACTCGACTGGAGCTCCCACAGCTGTTGCTGATGGTCCTCTCTCTGCGCAGGGGAGTGAATCCACCTTCGCACCTGTCACTGGGGACCTTCCGGTACCTGAACCGGGGACAACTGAATCATAACACTGTCTTATATACACTTAAGCATTCATCAGGGACAACAGTGTCATAAGTAAGTAAGTATGTAAACTTTATTTATATAGGATTTTCAAGAACAGGGGTCACAAAGTGCAGATAGTACAGCTAAAAGTATACACACACACACACACACACACACACATCCATAAAACAGCAAGGCATAAAAACAAACTAGAAAAAAAAGAGAAAAAAAACTATACACTACAACACTGTCTTATATACACTTAAGCATTCATCAGGGACAATAGCGTAAAAAAATTATCATAATCATAATCTCTGCTTTCATATTTGTCTTGGCACAAACTTCCTCATTAGTGAACACACCTGAAAGAGTCACTGAGCAAGAAGCAGAGGAGTGTGAGTGTGTGTGCGTGTGTGTGTGTGTGTGCGTGTGTACGTGCGCATGCATCGGTTTTTTTGTTCATATTGTGGCAGCCGGATGGGCTGCACTAGGAAATGGCTGCCTGGCCTACAACACATGGCAGCCATTTTCACTACATTTCCCAGCATGCCACCGCAACACCTGAACCAAGTCAGGTAATGGAGATAGAGAACAGCTGAAAGCCATTTCAAAGGCCTATTTAAAGGGCGGTTGCCCATTGTTCTAGGAGAGGAGTCGGAACGAGTTGGGAAAGGAGTTGCTGTGCGGATTTGGTGAGTAAATACCTGTGGAAGTCGGTTGACCAGCCAGGATTTACAAAGAGTATTTTTGGAGAGAGTTTTTTGAAAGAGTGTTGGGGAATTGTTTTTTTGTTGGATTGGATTACTGGAAATTGGATTACGGACTGGACAAACGGAACTTGGACCTGGATTGCGGATTGGGAACGGACAACGACAAAGAGACAAGCCTTGTGGACTTTGTGTTTGTATTCCCCAAAAGACCCCACCCTGCGTTTTGTGTTCGTTTGTTTAATAAATCATAACTTCTGCTGATATTACTGCCTCCTCAGTGTTTTTACACGTGCCTACGCCCTCTGAACGGTCAGTGAGTGTCGCCCAACCCTTGGGGACGCCACATATGGTGGAGAATGCGGGCAGAGGGCAGCACAGATAGGCAAGAGGAGGTAGTGCAGCAGGGGTTTTGTTTGGTTTGTGCAACAGACTCCACGATGGGAGAGATGCAGAGACTGAAGAGACGGGCAGCCATGGTGGAGGACCGATGGCGTGTCACCCTCCGTGAGGTCCAAGAGCTGAAGCAGAGTGCCCAGCTTGAGCTGTGCAAGGCAAAATTGGAGGTGAGCACCTCAGAGGAGCGCCACCTGCTGGCCGTGATGCAGTTGCAAGAGGAGCACCACATGGACTCCCTGGAAGTGATGAGAATCATGTCTGGGGAGATGAAAAAGGAGAAGGCATCCCAGGGCGATGAAGTGAGGCGTGTAGAGTCCCACAACCGGGCGCTCAAAGAACAGGTGAGAAACCTGACAAAGATGCGTGAGGATGAGCAGCGACATTTTCTGGACAGGCAGGAGTCCCAGGACCAGGCCGCAGATGAGTATGCCCGGGCCTTGGGGGATGCCCAGACCAGGCTCGCCCAGAAGGAGGCAGAGCTAAGGAAAGCAGCGGAGAACCATGCGTCCGAGGCGGAGCAACTCCGGTGCCGAGTGGAGCAGGAGAGCAGGGATACGCACCAGGTCGAGGCCCGCCCTGCGCGGGAGCAGCTGGCCCAGCTGGAGAAGAGCGTGGAGCAGGTAAAGGCCCAGAACCAGGAGCTACAGACCGAGCAGGAGAAGTTCCTGGCCCAGAGAGATGACGTCAGCTCCCAGCTGCAGGAGGTGAACCGCGCCAACAGCCGGCTCCTGGAGCAGCTGACTGAACGGGGCCAGGAGAAGGACAAACTCCAGCAGGCGCTGGAGGAGACCAGGAAGACGGCGGACAAGCGCAAGGCCATGCTGGACGAGCTGGCCATGGACGTGGCGCAGGAGAAATCACGGCACAAGGAGGAGCTGAGCGACGCGCGGCTGCAGCACGAGAAGGAGGTGCTGGGCGTGGGGGCGCGCTATGAGAAGGAGCTGCGCGGCCTGCACGAGGACAAGAACCGCACCGAGGAGGAGATCCGGTCACAGCTCCGTGACGAGAAGGCCCGCACTTGGGAGCTGGAGAGCCTACAGCAGACGGGGGAGGTCAGACTCCAAGAGGCGAAGGAGACGGCGGAGAAGAGTGCGCTGGAGCACCAGGAGCAGGTCCAGAAGCTGCAGCTGGAGCAGACCGCACAGCTTCAGGGGAAGATGGCGGAGATGGAAGCCCAGCAGCGGGCCACAGAGAAATCCTTTCGCGAAGTACTGAAGGTCCAAGCCGAGGCTGTGCTGGACCTACAGGCCCACCTGAAAGGGGTGAGTGAAGAGCTGGACTGTGTACAGTGTGTTCCTGTCACCCAAGACGCTAGCACGCAGGTGGAGGTCCCGCAGCCAGCGGAGCTGGGAGGACATGATGACCAGACAGTGGAGTGGGGACAATGGTCCTCAGTCCCACTCAGCCTGCCGGACCTTCCAGGGAGCCAGGAGGAGGCTATGGGGGACCATAGTATGGAGGAAGGCCTCATAATTATGGCCGAGGCCGGTTTGAACACCCAACCATCTCCTGAAAAGGTGAGTCCATCCCCCTCACTAAAATTGGAAAAATTTAAAAGAAAAGTGAAGATTAGAGGTTCTCCACTGAAGAGGAAAGGAAAACGGAACAGGCAGATGGGTAGACGGAGTGACCATGGGAAGCATGGGTGGAGCAGAGATGCCAGAAGGACAAGGAAAGAAAAAGGGAGAATTAACCGTGTGGTGAAGAGAATGTTTTCCCCAGTTGCCCTACCTGACCCCCTGAAAGGAAAAGGGAGGTGGAGGAAAAGGCTGAAGCCTGGACACTGGATTCGGAATGGCGTAATGAATACCGGAGGAGCCATGGGGGGCTGGTGAAGACCAGAACCGGAGCGGTGACCGCTCCGTCCGTGGAGCCCAGAGCCTGTACCCACTGGTGGCCATTTTGGGGCAGAAAAGGTGAGCCACTTGCGTCCCTCATTAATGTCTGCCAGACATTTTTTCAGGCAACCGGAGACTGGGGATTCTGGACGTTTGACCCAGGGGGACACTTCCTGAGTGGACCTGGAGAGGGGACCCTCCTGGTGGCCGCTGGACATAGGCCGCTCGGCCCTCCCCGAGGTCAGAGCTGAGGAGGAGGGTGTGTGGCAGCCGGATGGGCTGCACTAGGAAATGGCTGCCTGGCCTACAACACATGGCAGCCATTTTCACTACATTTCCCAGCATGCCACCGCAACACCTGAACCAAGTCAGGTAATGGAGATAGAGAACAGCTGAAAGCCATTTCAAAGGCCTATTTAAAGGGCGGTTGCCCATTGTTCTAGGAGAGGAGTCGAAACGAGTTGGGAAAGGAGTTGCTGTGCGGATTTGGTGAGTAAATACCTGTGGAAGTCGGTTGACCAGCCAGGATTTACAAAGAGTATTTTTGAGAGTTTTTTTTTGAAAGAGTGTTGGGGAATTGTTTTTTGTTGGATTGGATTACTGAAATTGGATTACGGACTGGACAAACGGAACTTGGACCTGGATTGCGGATTGGGAACGGACAACGACAAAGAGACAAGCCTTGTGGACTTTGTGTTTGTATTCCCCAAAAGACCCCACCCTGCGTTTTGTGTTCGTTTGTTTAATAAATCATAACTTCTGCTGATATTACTGCCTCCTCAGTGTTTTTACACGTGCCTACGCCCTCTGAACGGTCAGTGAGTGTCGCCCAACCCTTGGGGACGCCACAATATTCAGTGAGAGTTCATTACCCAGAGGTCTGTAGTTCCTTCTCCTCTCCATTTAGACACACCTCCAGGACGTGGTCCCTGAAGTCTGCCTGTTCCACACACTGAGCTGTTCTCATGACGATAGTAACCATAATCGCTGTCAGGGAGGATGAAAAGCTCCGTAAGTATAAGTGATAAAGGTCATTGTACTTTCTCAGTGACCTTTTGGTTCAAAAGTCTGTTCTGACGGGCCTCCCGGGTGATCTAGCGGTTACAACGTTCGACGCTGGCCACTGCAACCAGGGTTCCACCGGCCGCGCCCCAGAGTCGGCTCTGGCCGAGAGTGCCACTAGGGGGCAGAAATTGGCTGTCCGCCCCAGGGAGGGAAGTCAAATTGTGTTCGCTGCGTATAGGAGTGGCTCTGGAGTACTGGAGTTACGGCTTGGGGTGAGTGCCGTCTCGGAGGAGACGATACTTCACCTTTGTCACTGCCAGTCACAGGGCTACAGCAGCGAACTCACAATAAGAGGGGGATTGACATGAAAAATAGAGGGTGTAATTGGCTACTAAATTGGGAGAAAATGGGAGAAAATCTGAAACAAATTCTTTAAAAAATTTAAGTCTGTTCTGACACCTGCTGTGTGGGATTGAACCAAACATTTGGGGCTCAGTCTCTGCCAAGCACACACCAAATATCTTATTTAAAAAAGACTGTTACTGTATGTGCCTCATACCTCAGATACTTGACCGTTTGGCCCATTCAGGGTCAAAAAGACAGTGTAAGGTCACTAGGACAGGATCACTGGTGAAGTGAGACTCATAGCTCTTCAAACAGAAACACCTTCACAATGCACATGTAACATTCCAGGAGCATTGCAATGATAATCACAGGTAAATTGCAAAAGAAAAATGTTGTGCCAATCAGGTAGCCCCCTTTAGATGCTCTATGCAGTGTGATAAATATTGGTCACATATTATAACATTTCAGATGCCCCACTAGCACAGAACCTTTACACAATAATTTTCCTGTAACGTTGTAGTGTCACATTTTACCACAGTCTCACCATAAGTAATCTTCTCTGGTGCACAAACAGGGGCTCTGCTCCCTCCTGACCACGTAGTTCCTCCCGTTTCTACAGACGGACTCCTTCTTCAGCCTCCTGAAGGTCTCCCTGTATCCCAGGGCACACCCGTCGGTGTCTGAGTCCTTACCAGCGTCGGAATGTGCCAACCACTCAACGTAATCCTGCTCTTCACCTGGGGAAACACACAGGAACATCCTACAGGAACATGCGTACTGCAGCAGGTGATCGACAGGTGCGTCTGTCACTTATTACATACACAACAGTGCCGAGTTAAATATTCACTACTTGGTGACGAATATACAGTACATACTGTAAATGTGCATGCACACACGCACACATACAAATGCACATATGGGGCACACACAGACAGACACACACATACACAGCATGTAAATTGGGTACATTCATTTTCTATGATACTTTAAAACTCTGCTTCTTGTGCATCCTTTACAATATTTAAACTTGTGTGAGGGACCAATGAATGCCTCTCCCATTCTCATGGCAACAACACAGTAACCACAAAAGTGTAATTGAGCGAACACCAACCAGATGCCCCAGTGATTAATACGCACAAATCTACCTACACTCGTCCTATGCTACTACACTGCCTACACTTCACACCCCTGCTCAAAACAGCAGCTCAAAGGGCAGCGGATAGCGTAGCGGTCTAACGCATCGTATCTTGGCTGATCCGATACGAGTGTGAGCTGCCTATCAGGGACGAGATTCGAAACCCGTCTCCGCCAAACCGGCCCTGGCCGTTAGCTCCGATCGGGGGCAGCGTTTGGCTGTCCGCCCCAGGGGGGGGGAGGGTGAGCCAGCTCGAGTTCGCCATGAAGCACGTAAGGGAGCCTCCAGAACGTGGGTGGACAAACTCCGTTTGGAAGGAAGCGGAGTTCGCTGCAATCTGAGAATTAGCTTGCCTCGTAGAGACAAGCGGCAAACTTGTGTGGGGAGGGCAAATCAAAATAAATAGAGGGTATAATTGGCCATTAAATTCGGAAAAAAACGGAAAAAAAACACAAAAAAACCAACACCCGCTCAAAGATAGATTTTCTTATTCAAAAGTGTGGCTGTTTTGTTACCCTATCTTCTTTTGTCTAATCTTTACTTGACTGTTGAATTAATAGCTTTTAGAGAGAGAAAAAAGAATGCTCCTCACATTCCCTGGTGAGCAGGTGCTGGAAGTCGATGGTGACTGCGACCCAAGTAGCGCGGTACTCCTCCTCACGCCGGTATCCCCAGATCGTCAGGTTCATGCTCTTGGTCCCGGGCTCAGACGCTAGGCTAGCGAAGAAGATGGGCTGGTCAGTGAAGTTGTACAGCTTCCAGCACTGCCCCTCGTCTGTCGAGAACCTGGAGAACCACAGGAGAGAGTATAGCACACTAAGTTGCATGTGTATAGCACAACTGTTAGGCAAAAACAGAATGCTATATACATTTTTTATTATAAGCCAGAAATGTATATAGATTCATTTTTGTCATATTTTTCCAGATTTCCGATTTTTCCAGAGCTTCATTTTTGTCCGTTGTTTTCCGGGAGTGCCACCAGGGGGCGGCTGTCTGCCCCTGGGGGGAGTGATAAAAGCAGAGGGAAAAACTTGCTGCATATATGAGTGGTCCTGTGTGTCGGTGACAGGCTTCGGCTTAGGTGGGTACTGGCTCGGAGGAGGCAGTACAGTGCTCACTACCGGCTGGACTACGGCAGTGAGTTCTCATATGAGGGAGGGGATAATTGGATACAAACAGTGTGGAAAAAATTGGGAAAAACAGCAAAAATTATAAATAATAAAACAAACAAAAAACAAATCACACACTTGGGCCTCCCGGATGGTCAATAGGTTACAACGTTCGACATTGGAAACTGCAACTGTGGTTCAATTCCACCGGCCGCGCCAGTATTGGCTCTGGCCAGGAGTGCCACGAGGGGGCGGCAATTGGCTGTCCGCCACAGGGTGGGGGGAGGGAAGCCGATGTGAGTCCACTGTGTATAGGAGTTGAATCACTTGCAATCTTCCGCAAGAGACTCAAAACCCACCTTTTCAGACCACTGAATTCTGTACATCTAGCCAATTGTCATCACCACCTCCTACTTGCTCAATACGTTTTGTTTATGTATCCTTGCTTACTCCTCTTTAAAAAAAATAAAAAAAGAGACTAACCTTTTCCTTCCCAGTGTTACAGGTATGGTACACAGCTGCCTACAATGAGGTCTATCGCTGTATTACTGCACTGATCTCTTGCGCAAACTAGGATTGTTCCTACCATGTATTAATGCACACCTTGTAAGTCGCTGTAAATGTAAATGTAGGAGTGGCCCTGTGCGCGCACACCGGAGTTACGGTGACGGCTTGGCGGAGTCGGTGCCCAGCCGCATGTCACTGCCAGTGTCAGGACTACGGCAGCAAACTTGTAAGATATATGGGAGAGTGGGATAATTGACATGAGAAGGAGGGTGTAATTAGATACTGGATAAATGGGGTCAAAAAAAGCCACAAAATCTAAAAAGCCAGACAGGCACGGGTCCTCACTTGACAGTCCTGATGACTCGATCGGTGTGGGACTCCACAGCCACCACAAGACCCCCAGAGTCCAGGATGGAGTAGTGATGGGGTCCCCTCAGCGTCCGCGCCCAAGTGTAGCCCCCGTCGTCTGACACATACACGTCCGGCCAAGCTGAGGTAACAGAGTCGCCCACACTGCCTGGAGGACACAGAGTCACTGCACTCAGCAGGGTGTGCGAAGGGTAATGTAGTCCAGGACTCCCTGTAGTCCAGGACTCCCTGTAGTCCAGGACTCCCTGTAGTCCAGGACTCCCTGTAGTCCAGGACTCCCTGTAGTCCAGGACTCTCTGTTGTCCGGTTTTGTTACTTCGGGACATAGCTGTCTAGTATTACACTCATGTCTACTTGTTTATGTATTGTGTTAGGTTTAGGCATTATTTCGCCAATATTTTTCCGCACTGATTGTTTTATTGCTGCCTTTGAATCGTGGCTACAGATTTACCTACAGGGTCCTAGTTTAACTATGTGGTTGCTCCTAGCACCTGGAACTGTACTTCCCTCTAGGGTGGCTTTCAGCTAAACTGTTCTTGCCTACGGTTAACACTTTGTTGTACGTCGCTCTGGATAAGAGCGTCTGCCAAATGCCTGTAATGTAATGTAATGTACAAACATAAATCTTTATAAGCCCCTAACTGATTTAGTGAATGCTGGTGTGGGAAACAGTGCCTTTGATATTTAGTGTTCCCTGGTGTCCTGGCCCAGTTCCCAGTCTGTCTAATCCCCCTGTTTAACTGGCTGAACAGAGTGAGTGTCCTGTCACAAAATGGCCGACATGTTTCACCCAGGTTTGGTGCCAAACATACGGTTGAGCTGACTCAACCCTCTCACCGCGCGCTGCTCTGGCGTCCTCGGAAAGTGCTCCCTTCAGCCACTCATTAGTCATTCATAATAGGGTCAGCAGTGGCTCAGTGGTTAGCGACACGGGCTGGCAAGCGTGTTTGAATCCCAGGATGGCCAATGAAAAAACAATGAACTGGAAACCGGAGGGAGGCCAGTTCACTTCCTGCCTTGAGCAAGGCACTGAACCGCTAAACTGCTCCAGGGGCGCCATATTATGGCTGACCCTGCGCTCGGACCTCTCTGATGGAATACATCTGATTAGTGGCCTATGTGTGTGTGTAACTAGGAGAGACGTGTGAAAAGGCAAATCCCAATGACCCTGTGTAACATGGCAAATAAAATATATTCCTATCATTTTTTCTGCACATTTTGAAAATCCCCCAAAAATTCAAAAGAAGAATGTTTTCATGGTTCGATTACAACTCTACACTGTACTGTAGTTTCTGAAAGAGTGTGAGTGAGTGGTGACTGACAGGCCTGTTACCATGGGCAATCACAAGGCCAACGGCGCTGGGGTCAGAGAGTGGCAGCAAGGGAGCCAGGCCATTGTAGCGACTGTACTCTCCGTGGATATGCAGGTTACACTGGTGAACAAAGAACAGCTTCATATGCATCATAATCATACAAACACTGATATCAAATCTCTACACACACATATCATACACAGTTATTATACACATACTTCATAAGTTATACATACACTCAGGTACTATGCACAAAGATGCCATACAAGCAGATATACAGCATACACACCATACACAATCAGATCTCATGCACTCATGTTATCAGTTATCAGACACACAAGGGCATAAAGGCTCAACATCAAACACACAAATAAAACACAAACAATTACACACAAATATCTAAATGCAAAAATATCTCAAATACGCACATACACAAAACAAACAAGCACACAGATATACAGGCCCTTGCATTCCACCGGCCGCGCCACCACCACTAGGGAGTGCCACTAGGGGGCAGCAATTGGCTGTCCGCCCAAGGGTGGAGGGAGGGAAGCCGATGCAAGTTTGCTGTGTTTAGGAGTGGCCCTGTACGCGCATACCGGAGTTGCGGTAACGGCTTGACAGTGAACTCGTAAGATATATGGGAGTAGGACAATTGACATGAAAAAGGAGGGTATAATTGAATACTAGAAACGGTGAGAAAAACGGGGAGAAAACAGCAGAAAAATAAAATTGAATTTTTGTTCATTCAAAAAAATAATAATAATACAGGCCCTTGCAGTATTATTCCAAGTACTGACTGCAACAGAATGTGAAAACTTGAGGGGGAGGAGGGGGAGCAAGGGACTGTGTATGTACACACACACACACACACACACACACACACACACACACACACACACACACACATAAATACAGAGAGTTATGGCCAACGTTTATTGTATTCTTTCCACACTCCGCGTTGTCTGGCTTGCGAAGCAGTCTCCACTCTCCCCCTCTGTCAAAGGAGATGACTGTCCGAATACGATCGTCTGTGATACACGACAAGCACAAATACACATTTCATTTTAGTCCGTTTTATCGACAGGCAGTACCTCATATTCTCTGAAAACCCAGAGTTGGGGAAGAAAACTCACGAGTGTATTTACAACAGCTCGCTTAGCCTTGAATAATTAATTTGTCAATCAAACAGTGAATGAAACAAATAATTTGGGGTAATGGAAGAAGCTGTAATAACTGGATTTTTTTAAAAAACAATGAATTAAACCTGTTCTGTGTATGCAAGTGTGTGAGGTTAACCCCTCAGTGCCCATACCTTCCTCCAGGACATTGGTGAGATAGACTCCCCTCAAGGAAGTGATGTTTGTGAAGTCGCTCTTCCCCTCCCCTCCAAACAGGTGGCGCTCCAAGGACTTGGAGTAGAGAATTCCCCGGTCATCCGACGTGTAAACCGTGCCAAAATATGTGTCTGCTGTAACAATGGAGACAGAACACAGCTGACAAAGCGCTCTGCGATCTGAGCCTCGTGCACAGGATCTGATCATATTACATTACATTACAGACGCTCTTATCCAGAGCGACTTACAGTTTCACATTTCTTTACATACAATCCATTTATACAGCTGGATATTTACTGAAGCAATCCAGGTTAAGTACCTTGCTCAAGGGTACAACGGCAGTGCCCCACCTGGGATCGAACCTGCAACCTTTGCATTACAAGCCCAGTTCCTTAACCATTATGCTAACACTGCTGCCCATTCGGGCACCCAGTGGTATAAGCTTCTCACTGCAGCTTAGTTTCCATTTAGAGATATAAAACATCTTAGAAAACGTGTATGGATGTTTACTGTACATTGCATGTTGTATATAGAAATCCATAAACATGGCTTCATGTCAAATCTGACCAAAAAAAGTTTAAAGCTTGAAATTGAGAAAATACAAGCTTGGCTTGAACCCCTGCCCTGATGTCTAGACCCTCATGTCAGCTATTCCAGACTGGCACAGTGAAGGCAACTCAACAGGTTTCACCAGACAAATGAGGCCACTCTCACCATATCTGCAGTGCACATCATAATGGTGCAGTGGATTTCTGCGAGCATAGATATGCGCTGAGCTAAGCAATTAAGTGAGAGCCATGAGACGGTGGCATGAAATATTGTTCCCAACTTGCAAAACAAGTCTGTTCTGCTTTTCTTCAGCCTGACTAAGTGGTTTCTCATCTGATGAAAGGACACAGAAGTGGCGATGCTGTGAGCTCTCATCACAGCGCAGCATTCTGGGTCAATCTAGCTGTCCCCTACAAAGAACCTACACATGCAGAAACCTGCTTATTTGATACTAAAGCATGTGTATTACAAAAAGCCCAAGGCAAGGTTGTGTTCCCTGTGATTTGAAAGCTAACAGATAAAAAAGACAAACTGGCACTGCGGATATCAAGCCTCGGTGAGATAGAATATCAGGGTTGTAGATATTAAACATTAGTGAGACAGTAGAACAGTGCTATTCAACTTTGTCCCAGGGCAAAATGCGGCCCACCCTCTCTTGAGGTTTTGTACAGGGCCAGCAAACCTTCCACTAGTCACTAGTATTTAATGATAAGTAATAGCTATGCATATTCTGGCATATTGTTTGCAAACATATACAGAATATCTTATTCATAGGCTGTTCTATTAATGGTAAGAAGAAGTAGTTGATGCACCCTGCAGTATACTTAAGGGTGGTGGACATAGTGAGGATAGTGACATCAAAGGTCAAGTTTGTTGATATTAGGCCCAGATTTGCTCTCCCCAATCTTTGTTCTCAAGTTTATGAAGGTAAAAAAAAAATCAAAACCCATAAATCAATCTCCAAAAAATTATATCAGTTCATTTTTGCGCCAAAATCATGCTTGACTGTTGCCCATCGACAAAATGGATTGTGGTTAGGTGGAATCTGGCGCTAAATGTCAGACAACATCAGGGTGGTGAGTATTCAATTTCGCCAAGACAGTAGAACTTCAGGGTGGTGGATATGAAATGTCAGAGAGGGAATAAAACTACAGGGTTTGTGGTTATTAAACATTTGTAAGGCAAAAGAAAAGGACAAGTGTTACTCTCCTACCTCCCGGGTCATCCACATGCATGAAGATCATATCTTCATCCCCATCAAGAACAGAGTAGAACTGACAGCAGACAGGGACAAAGGAGGGTTAAAGAAGCAGCATGTGGACACTCACACGGGAACACTGACCCCAGAGTGCCTTTAAAACAGATTCAGGATTAAGAGGATGTTTCGAAAGTCTGTGAGTGATCTCCATTTGGTCATGGCCCATTGCTCTGTATATAAGATATGTGAGCATAGTACCAGCATGGTACCATTTTAAGATAGGGTGTGTGAGTGTGTGTGTTTCCATACAGCCCTGTATTTCAGGTTAGTTAATCACCCTGGGAGACAGTCTCACTTTCTGTCTCATCAGCAGGTGGGGGTGGGGGTGGGTGGAGAAACAGCCGAGCCACCTGCATCTCGAACACCTGACAAATCCTCCCGTACGTGCCCTCCCCCAGCTCCCCCGCATGCTCTCCTCCACAAGGTACAGCACCCCATCCAGAAGCACGGATCACACCTTCGTACAAGCCCCAGGTCCAGATCTAAGTCCTTATGGTTCTAGCCGTGAATTAGATTTTCTGAAATACTCATTTATAAAGTAAGAATTTGGGTTCTCATGAAAATTTTCATACAGATTTCACAGTTCAATTTTCATCAGTATCAATATTTAACTATTTTGTTGAGCACATACTCCTATCCAGGTAGGTCCACAATCCATAAAACAATAGCCCATCTGTAACCCTGACCCATTTCTAATACAGCACGATGTTGTATGTTGATGATGTTACAGGAGCAAGTTCATGTGCCTAGGGCAGTCTTATGCCTAAGGTAATTGTTGTGACCTCATCCCGAATTCAAACCCATTACCCCCTATAAATACAATGTGGGGCTGCTGCTATGACTGAGAGACCCGTCCTGTATTGGAGGGCCCATGAAGAGGGGAGACAGGAGTACATTCACCTGTACCATGGCAACAGAGGGAAGAGAGAGAGCGAAAGGAAGTGGGAGAATCTCACCTGCTCAATGGTGGCAGAGGGGAGCTGGGCTCTGTTGAACACGTCTCCCTGGTCTGAGGACACATATATGACACGGGGCTCGCCCTGGAAAGAGGAAAGATTTCAGTAACGCCGAAACTGAGACTCGGCCTGCCTGTCGGGTGTCCTCCTGTTTCTTATTGTTAGCAGTTGATGGCAGTTTGCAATCAACCAAGTTGGAGAATTTTATGTTTGCCGTCTTTCTGATATGACACGTGTTACAGAGGGAAAATAGCACTGTGCCAATTTGCAATGTGCTCTTTTCTCACTGCTCTGGTGAATGTGCAACTGTTTGTACGCACCTGTTAGCGTGCATTTGAATTTGTGCGTGTGCATGTATGTTTAGGCTGTGTGTGCGTCTCACCAGTTTTCTACACACACAAGTTTGTGTATGATGTGCATCTGTTGATGTGTGTCTTTGTGTGTATTTTTATTTGTCCATGAATATTGTATGTCCATGTCACGTGTCTTTGGGCTGGCCTAAAAACATAAAAACAAAACAAAACGTGTCTTTGGGCTGTCGCGTCTCACCAGTCTCTCCATGACAGAGGTGAACAGGAAGCCTCCGATGTAGCCGAAGGAGAAGATGTTGTGGGCAACGGTGGTGGAAGTCCTGCCTAGGTCCTCAGTCCTTCTCAGGTGTAACTCCCCCCTTCTGTCAGCGTCCACTGTGAAAGAAAGGTACACATATAATCGCACAGGTCTGAGCCTTACAATACCTGGACATTCCTGGCCTCTAGTCCTGGTCCTAGAGGCCTGTGGTAACATAACAACTCAGGTCTGGTCCTGGAAGGCCTGCATATTTTTCTTCCATCCCAAAATTTAATGACTTTAAGGAATTGATTACCACATAGATTGGACATATTTACGGTGTATTATTTAAATATTATATGATGGCAGTGTATAGTTTCAAGCCCATAACAAGCCAGAAAATAAATAGCATTTTTTAGAGGCGAACGCCAGTTGAACTTTCTTTGTATTTAATATCTCCATGTTGACAAGTTCAGTTGAGATGCCCCCATCCCCCTCAAAGTGAAAGGCATTTTCTCACCTGTCCCATTGGGGCTGGAGCTGAAGAACAGAGTGATGTCTGAACCCCTAAGTGAGGAAGAGTATTATCACGGTCAAATATGGTCACAGTTAGGCCTCCTGTGTGGTTTAGCGGCTCTGGCCGGGAGTGCCACTAGGGGGCGACAATTGGCTCTGGCCGGGAGTGCCACTAGGGGGCGACAATTGGCTCTCCCCCCCAGGGAGGGGAGAGGGAAGCCGATATGAGTTCGCTGCGTATAGGAGTGGCTCTGTATGTATAGTCGACGGCTTAGCGAGTGCTGGCTCAGAGGAGGCGGTACATCGCCTTTGTCACTGCCAGTCTCAGGACTACGGCAGTGCACTAACAATATCAAGGGGGGATTGACATGAAAAGAGAGGGTGTAATTAGCTACTAAATTGGTGATTTAGAATTTGAGAATTGTGTGATTCTAAAGAGACACATTTTTCTTCTGGGCTAATGAGCTATAGAAATGCACCTCTTGTCGCACCCTAATGAATCTTATTTGGAGCACAATATTAGATCACCATTCATCAAACTAATTTACATTTAATAATAATAATAATAATAATAATAATAATAATAAATTGGATTTATAGAGCGCTTCTCATCTGCCGAGACAAATCTCGAAGCGCTTTACAGATAAAAAATAAAATTAAAATTAAAATATATAAAAATATATTTTTTTAAACTATGGCACAGATAAAAGCCTAAGGCTAGGCCAGTAAAAAGGTTTTGTTTTTTTTAAACTACGCTAAAATTAAAGAAATGTATAACGAAATAGACTAACAAAGCATAAAAAAAGAAATAAAAAAAGGGGATTAAAACAATTTCAAAGACATTCAAATCAAATGCTCAGTGCAGTGGAAGGTCATGTTTGGTCTTACCACATAAAAGAATGGACACCCTCATGAACTTTGTTCCACTTCCTCCCAAAGTCTAAAGACAACCAAAGACCGCCCTGAAGAATGCATTAGAATCAAAGAGCTGAGTCAATATTACTGAATAATACTTGGTCGCACATAGCTTAGTATGTCTCCATAGACGTGAACATGTATTAGAATGTAAGTGGATGCCCTGTGCACAGCTCTGTCAGTCCTTGGTGCAGGTGATGGCAGGAAAAACTTAGATAAAAATACAAGATTCACCGCGACACAAGGCTGAAAAAATTACTTATACTTTATTTAAGCTATGTTCGTTTTTAGCTTAAATAAAGTATAAGTAATTTTTTCAGCCTTGTGTCACGGTGAATCTTGTATTTTTATCCATGTATTAGAATGTGTTGGTACAGATGCACACCAGTATGATAGTGTCTCTATGGCTGAACATCAGTTCCCAGTTCATAATTTCCATGTATGTCTGACTGAGCATTGGTTAGAATGTCTGTATACCTGAACACTCATAATAATATGTTAGTATACACAAACCCCTGTTAAAGTGTGTCTGGACAGTTGAACAACTGCTAAAATATACTTGCACTCCTGAATACCTGGCAAACTGTATCTGTACACATGAACATCTGCAATAATAGAATGTGTCTGCATATTGTATTGAACACCTATTGAAATGTGTCTGCATACCAGAACGTCTGTTACTAATGTGTATATATTCATCAATACTTTTTGTAATGTCCAAAAATTCCTGTTAGAATTGTCTATATATACCCTGACTAAACACATTTTAGAATGTGACCGTACATCTAAACACCATGTAGAATTGAACACTCACATTGACACTAATAGTGACCAGGTAGTTTGGGTTCTGGAAATGGAAAGTGATTGCCTGCCGGGGATGGAAGGGCAGCTGGACTGGTTTGAAGGACATGCCAGCATCGATAGAGGTGAATATGACGCCTCCGTTAGATTCAAAGGCAGGCACATCCGCTGTGAGAATCACCTGTAACGTCAAAGTGACTGTAAATGATGCGGGACCACTAGTATGTGCATTATAATAACAATAATAATAATAATAATAATAATAATAATAACAATCCTCATCATCACATAATTACATAACCATGTGAGATATCAGCCCCTGAAGAGATAATGCTCCACATTCTATGACTACAGTCATACTGAAAGAGGGCAAATTTTTAAAAATGCAGCAAGTTTCTACCACAATTCTATATTCTATAAGTCAAGCTAGCGCTGATTGGAGAAGAGGTGAATCTCTCACTGACAACAACTGGTAGCTGCAGGACCACCTGGCATGTTATCAGGAGGAAGTAGCACCAACCAGAGGAACCCTGTCAGACTAACGACCAGGGCAGGTCTGGCAGAGACAGGTTCCAAACCATGTCCCTGATAGGCAGCTCACACTCGTACAGGACCAGCCAAGATACGGGTGTGTTAGACCGCTACGCTATCCACTACCCTACTCAGCCGGTGTTTGCGGATATCTTCACTATATATTTTATGGGCTTATTATTAATTGCATCATTTAACTGTCATTAATAATTAATAATAAGCCATGAATCAAAGTGTAAATAGCTAAACATAAAATGCTAAGAGGGAATGGTACCTTGGAATATTATTTTACCCATCATCATGTAATATTAGTTGTGTTTATCAACTTATGTGTTTTCATCAAAAATGTGCCTGTTGGGCAAAAACCCTTTCTTCAGTTTCAAAACAATTTTGGTAATTGCTTCTACGCATTCATCTGCAGCAGATAGACGGACAAAATTAATATCACATATATAGATGGTAATGCCCCTATTCCAGATATGTGAATATGTTATTAGAAAAGTAGGGAATAAAAAAGGTTGTTCAAACATATCAGTTATCAAAATGATTTTCTATACCTTTCCTCCCTTTTTGTCAATTTCCTTGCAGTTCCATAATAAAACAGAAAGGAACATACTTACTTAAGGCATGCATGTGTGAATTGAAAAACCCCAATTCATCATTCCACGATTTCACAATAGACACACTTCTTTCACACTCGTCCAACTTTTCCCACACCGAGTGTCACATTAGAAAGTATACTGACACTCCAGCCCTGCCCCAGGCCGAGAACACACACGGGAGATATGCAAACGTGACAGAAATCTATGCGTAGCACATCAAAGGATATTATTATTTATCTAACAGAGATGGATGATTGTAAACTGGAATACATAGAGGCAAAGGGCTTACACTGCCTCCCAGGTTTCATCTAAAATTGATTAACCTATAATTCCACAAACCTTACCACATCCAAGGTCATCCAGGTTCAACAGCTACATTCTTTCTGCAAGCTTTGGAAAATGAATGTTCATATGACTATATAACTAGGATATGTCAAACAAAATATTCAAAGAGAGTGTAATAACAATGTTTTCATAAGTATTAATTAAGATATATATATATATATATATATATCCAATAAGGTGAACAGAGCCTCTGAACTTCAGGTAGATTAGGTGGCCAGACTGAAACAGTCGGCTTTGTTAATTGGACAAACACTGTTAACACTACTACTCTATCAGTAAATACCATTGGACCTTTAATATCCACAGTGGGTCAAGACCTCCGTTTACCGTCTCGGTTAAAGCTCACTCAAAAGGCATCTCCTACAGCGCAGTCCACTGACGCTACTGGGTCCAGAGGGAATACTGGTGCACAATCACCACTCCCAGCAGCAACCCACTTCTGCCTAGGTCTCCAGTCTAAGTACCAATCAAGCACAGATCCTCTCAGCTCCGATTGGTGCAAATTTGTCTGTCATTTCCACAACATACTAGTTTAAAAATGGCTAAATTGTTATATTTCAGTCTAATCAGTCTAATACAGTGCTGTGAAAAAGTAAGTGACCCCCTGCTAGTGTCTTGTTTTTTTGGGGCTAATTTTGAATCAAAAGGATATTTGATCATCCCATAAGTCCTAATATAGATAAAAGGTGATATAGCATATAGCACAAAACGTTACAACTTTTCCATGATCTATTCAATAACAAGTCATCGGACACTGAATACCCCTGTGGGAAAAAGTAAGTGCACCCCTAGCTTCAGTAACTGGTAAAAGCTATTTTAGTAGCAATTACTTTAACTAGAAATGCCCTGGCGGCACGGTGGTGCAGTGGATAGCGCTGTCGCCTCACAGCAAGAAGGTCTCGGGTTCGAATCCAGGCCGGGGGCCTTTCTGTGTGGAGTTTGCATGTTCTCCCGTGTCCACGTGGGTTTCCTCCGGGTACTCCGGTTTCTCCCACAGTCCAAAGACATGCACGTTAGGCTAATTGGAGAGTCTAAATTGCCCGTAGGTATGAGTATGTGAGTGAATGGTGTGTGTGCCCTGCGATGGATTGGCGACCTGTCCAGGGTGTATTCCTGCCTCTCGCCCGGAACGCATGCTGGGATAGGCTCCAGCCCCCCCCCGCGACCCTGACCAGGAATAAGCGGCTTAGATAATGGATGGATGGATGGATAGAAATGCCCTTGAAGTATTGATAAGGAATTCTGGAGCACTATTCCTTACAGAATTGTTGCGGCTCTGCCTTTCTTGCATGTAGAGCTCACATCAGGCTCTTTCAATGCATCTCAATGGGCTTTCAGCTGTGCAGCGTATTCTGCTCCAGAGTACTCTGGCACAGGCTGGAACACACGGTTGACTCACTGACTGACTCAATGTCCAGGTCTATCACAGCAGGGCAAAATCGCCCACCCTTCAGCCACCGTGTTTCACATTGTAATGGGGATAATTAAACAGTCCATTCATGCTGATTTTCCTATTAAGTTAAATGGGAGAATTAGCCTGGAGGAAGCCCACCGCTAAAGTACCCCTTTTCATTGTGAAGCATGGTGGCAGAATGGTGGTGACTGAAACAATCCTGTAAGGAAGAGTGCTCTATATTTAATTCTAGGCAATGTGAAAGTATTATCAATACTTGCAGGGCAATTTTAGTTAAAGTAATTGCTACTAAAATAGGTTTTACCAGTTACTGAGGCTAGGGGTACACAGGGGTATTCGATGTCAGATGTCTTTTTGTTGAGTAGACAATGGAAAAGTTGTAACTTTTTGTTGTTATTTGCTATATCACATTGGTGACGTCTGATGAGCATGATAGGCCTCAACAACTTGACCACAGGGAGGTGTAGGGACCCACATGAAGCATTAGAACTGCCTTGGCCTGCTCTGATTGGCCAGAGTAACTACAAGAGTATGATGTATGACTGCCAGTGGTTACACACACCAAACCACCCAGTCACACATACAACTGATGCAAATGGAAACTTTTAAAACGTTAAAAATAATTGTGCAGAAAAAGAGAATAAATTATGAGCAAACCACCTTTTATCTATATTAGGATTTATGTGATGGTCAAATATCCTTTAGATTCAAAATTTTCCAAAAAACAAGAAATTAGTAGGGGGGCACTTACTTTTTCATAGCGCTGTGTATCTACTATCAATCCATCCATCTCACTCTAAAGTCAAATTTAAGTTTTGAACAAAACCCCAATACCCTGTGTGCTTGACTGAATGTAGATTCAGAAAGAGGCATACAATCTCTCATTTGTTCTAGCCCTAAAAGCCATACAGGGTTTGACACCAGAAAAGTAGAATGTAGATTAAATAAAAGTTTTGGCATCCCCAAATTTTCAAAATGACCTTTCTCAAAAGATCTCTTTCTCAGAAGTCTTTGAGATTATGTCTTCAGAAAGTGGAAGTGGCGGCTCTCTCTGCTGCCTCCTGACAGACCAAACATGTTATTCTGTGTCTTGCTTCTTTAGCTTGATGATGTGTGATGTGTATGACAAGTTTTGACACTACGGTTTCAGCAACTTGACCACAGGGAGGTGGAGGGACCCACACAAAGCATTAGAGCAGCCGTGGCCTGTTCTGATTGGCCAGAGTAACTCAAATGAGTTAGGGAGGGACTGCCAGTGGTTACACCCACCCAACTGTAACATTGCTGTTTTTACTTGATATAATTACACAGAATCTGTATTCTTTTATTTGTTATTTTATTATGTACATGCGTTTTATTAATTTATTTTAATGGGCTAATGTATTTACCGGGAAACTCGGGGTCCCTCCTTCTGTGACCCGATTTCCTGTCATATCGCCCTATATAACCTTGGGTTTCCCCCCCCCCTGTCTCTCTTCCCGGGAATGCCAAAAGTGAGAAGAGCTGGAGCTGCGGTTTAACTCGCTAGAATACCGCATGAATAAACAATCAGAGAAAGAAATAAGTTGTCCGCCTCCTCACTGGACGAATCATTTTAAAAAAGAAACACAACGCAGAAAGACACCGGTCACACAACCACCCATTCACACACACACAACTGATGCAGATGCAAGCTTCCAAACAGTGCACTGAATAATTGTGCCAAAAAAGAGGATAAGGTAGGAGCAAATTATAGCCATGCTACAACATGGAACACTGAAAACTGCGATTTCCAAGATATAATAATGCATTTTAGCACATAGCACAAAACAAAGTGTGATTTTTAGGAAATTTAAGAAAAAAACTGAAAAACCAGAAAACCCAGAGTCAACATGGGACAAAATATAAAGCTATACCCTGACCTCAGGAAAAGGCAACTTGCGAAACACTATTGAAAATCAGTGGTCAATACAACCAACACCACAATAGATTAACACATATTTATTGAAAATCAGGTGGTCAATACAACCAACACCACAATAGATTATAAACTGCCCTCGATGGATTGGCGACCTGTCCAGGGTGTATTTGATGCTGGGATTGACCAGGAATGTGACAATGGATGGATGATGTCATTGCTTACCTTTTGAGAGTTCCCAGGCCCAGTGCCAATGCCAAATTCTTTCTGTATTAAGGTGTTGTTGATGACATGGGAGATATCGTGAAAGGTTTTCCCATAGTCCTCACTGCCAGGGGTAAAGTCACAATGTGAAAGTTACAGCTTTTATGGATATGAGCAACGTTAATACAGAGATCTTTTCCATTCCTAAATGACTTGAAAAGTAAATGAAAAGTACTCCTTAAATCTGTGTCCATCCAGGTGATAGACTGCACCCCAGACTTATTTAACATCAGGGCTAGTCTCAGGCTAAGACCATGATAAGTTGAGTGTATAGACATTTTACATTTATATTTACATTTTAAGCATTTAGCAGATGCTCTTAATCAGAGCGACTTACAAGATGTGCATTCATACATGATATTGTGATATAAAGACCCAATCTGCTGGCTAGACCTATTCACACATCACAGCCCTATCCCCCTGTTCCCACACTACCCCCGACCCACATCCCAGCCTGTATGTCCAAATCAATAGATGATACAAACCAAAAGGGTGTTTTTGATAGCCACTTACCTCCTGTAAAGACGTGAAGACCCTCCTCCTAAGACCACACCCACTGGGGCACTGATCGTTGACAGCACCAGGATCACCTTAGGGGCACAGTATGTGCTAAATATAGTCTGGCTGAGCACTCCAAACTATTTGGTACTCTAAAAACACCTGTGGAACTTATCAACACTCAGCAGCCAATCAAAGACCACTGATTTATTGTATAGCTTTCCGTGACAGAAACCAATTTCACACTTTGAGGATATAAAACGTATGTGTGCAGGTGAAGCAGCATCCAAGTGGAGGTGAAGTTTCTTTCTTAGTGATGTGTACATTTGTTAATATGTTTCTTAGGTTTTTACATGTAAGGTGTGGTGAAAAGCAATTTCCAAATGTGTGCAGAGAACCCCCGAATCAAGTAATATACTGTATTATGCATTATCAATTGTTGTCTAATAGGAGTCACACCTGGTCTCCCAGATGCCTCTGAAGCACTACTCTTTAGTGCAGTGATGCACCCCACGGTCCAGAATTGAAACCTGGTCATGCCAGTGCCGACTGTGGCCAGTAGCCCCACGAGGCAGTGTATAATTGGCTGTAGCATCAGGTTTGGCAGGGTACATTACATTACATTACATTACAGGCATTTAGCAGACGCTCTTATCCAGAGTGACTTACACAGTTTCACATTTCTTTACATACAATCCATTTATACAGCTGGATATTTACTGAAGCAATTCAGGTTAAGTACCTTGCTCAAGGGTACAACGGTAGTGCCCCACCTGCGATCGAACCTGCAACCTTTGCGTTACAAGCCCAGTTCCTTAACCATTATGCTAACATTGCCGCCCAATACTTCCCGCCTAATTGCTCAAGAGTGACCCTGACTCCTCGGGTTGATTGGGCACCTGTAGTCTGCCTGTGCCAACTGTGCGTGACGTGTATTCCTCCGACACGATGACTACACAGCTCAGCCAGTGTACTGCAGAGCTCACAGCACACACTTTGGAGGAGAGCATGTGCTAGTCTGCATTTCCCCTGAACTGACAGAGGAAATCGCAGTGCTGAGATGCGAGATGGGCATAAGAATATGATCGTGAGAGACAGCAGAGATACCAGTATGAACCCTTGAGGGAACATAGCCCTGCGATGGCTATTATTGTTACTTCTGTAGGCACTGGATTAAGGAGGGATATTTTCATTGCACCCGTTCAATTTCCAATCACCGTGCATGATATTATAAGAGGATTATTGATCATCCACAGTACACTTACCCCAATCCCATCCCCGACCCATGTGAGTGTAAAGCTAGAGCCATCGTCACCATGGAACGCAGTCTGCGGAGAACAACAACAGAGCCTCTTTTGATAAATGACTAGAACACAGAGCCAGAAAACACTTAATTTAAAGTTAGGGTACACAGTTAAGACACAGACGGAGCCAAGGGTCTTTATATTGTATATAGAATGCCATACACATAAAAACAAAGACCCACAGTCAAACCCACTTCAGGTGAATATAATTCTATAGAAGTGACATCATTTAACATGTAACTGCACCCAACTAGGACCTTAATGGCGCCTACAACACATGGTATGATCTTGGCACCAGAGTGCTGCAGGTGCACGTGTCATGCGAGCAGCATACATGAGCTGGCTGCGATTTATTTCAGCAGAACTGATGAAGTCAGGGTTGACATAGTTAGGGAAAATGGGGAATTGTAGTATGCTCTACAGTATGGAGGTGCAATTTCTCAGCCGTTTTTGACTTGGTGTTGGCCTCCTTCTACCAGTAATTGTGTCTTACTTCTTGTGAGGTTCTCTGGCTACTTATGTGTTAGTCTATAAGAAATAGATAGCCAGAAGGAGCCGCTGGAATATTAAATTGTTGAATAGTTTGTTACTTTTCAATTGGTGCTGGCAGCCCTCATAAACTCGAGAAAGCACGTGAAAAAAGAAACGCCAAACTATTGCGAGGAAAACATTCTAACCGTAATCAGAAATTGGAATTACACCTGCTGGATGCTGGCGAGGTCAATTATTGGAGCTTGAATGCACCTGACACATCACAAGATCTGTCCTATTAAACTGATGTAAGGCTTCAGTGTGCATGCACAGTGTTTGAACTGGTAGCAAACCTATAGTGGCTATTATCGGGGCTGAATCTGTGTGTCAGACTCTTGTATAGGGGTAGCATGCCTTCTTGTCAAGTGGGAAAAGCATAGTCACTGAAGGTCTGTCTATCGCCACCTAGGATGCTGAATTAGTATTAGTAATCGACCAGGGTCCATTTCACACTAGGGAAAATAAAAGTATAGTATTTGATTTTGCCGTTTTCCCATCAAATATAATTACATTTGTTGTTCTTGTCCTTGTAATTATAGCTACATATCTTTTAATGAAAAGTGCTCACCTAATTGACATTCCTCGTATTTATTCTACTCAATCTCCATTGTATCAAGAGTTCACCCACTGTTAATAATCCCCCCGCCCCCTGGCCCCACTTTACCTCGTGAGTGTTCTGATCCAATTTCTTCCAATCCGAAGCAGTGAGTTTTAATTTGCATAAAGAGAAGCTGGAACCCCTCGCCTTGGTATCCCTTCTCTCCCGCGACCTGGTTCCTTCGTGTACGGTCCGAGAAAGAACGACGGTGCGTGGGCACCACTTCTTTTGCCCGAAGTCCTGCGCGCTTACCACCGCTACGAGGACCCACACGCCAAGAAGCGCCAAGACTCTTTCTGTCATCTTGTCTGAAATAAACTAACGTCAACCTCCGCACCTCTGGCGGGTGTGTGTGTGTGTGTGTGTGTGTGTGTGTGTGTGTGTGAGAGAGAGAGAGAGAGAGAGAGAGAGAGAGAGAGAGAGAGAGAGAGAGAGAGAGGGAGGGAGGGAGGAGGGAGGGAGAGAGAGAGAAAATACAGACACGGAGTGACGGAACAACGGTGCACTGGTATGCAAAGAGGTGGAAGCGATGCAACTAGTTGTCTGGGTGATTTACATATCCTTAGGACCGTTGTACGGGTGCTAGCGCATTATATGAAGTAGCTGCGTGTGTGTGAACGAGGCGACGTCGCAGAAAATGCATTTATTATAGTGTTGACAGTGGCAGTCCTGGCTCACTTGGTGCCCAAGGCGAGATCAGTCTCCCCCACCCCAAGCCCCAGGGAGGCCACGCAAAACAAGTAGGCCACCTATGTTGTAACAAAGCGCAATAGGCAGCCCTTTTATTTGAAAATATACTAATAGACAAAGAAATGCTGAAAAATATTGCAAACAAATATTACATTGTAAAAATACAAGATAGCCTATATAGAAATAACACATTTAAATTGAACGATAAATAGATCAATAAAAATAGCATGCTTCTTTTAAAAGGAACACAAATAAGGAGGTGCTGTCCAAGACAATAAATAAGAACACTGAAACATATTGCACACTAAGGTAAAAATGTAAGGTGCACACAAATAAAACTAAATTGAACACAGCGGAGTTGCACATTAAAAAAAAATTTATTTATTTTATTTTTATTTAATTTTTCAATACTGGCTAAGTCTGGCTCAATGTGGCTGAAAGTTCAGTATGCACTAACCAGTTTTCTAAACTGAAATCCCGAAGGCTTTGATCTTTTCATTTTGGCAACGTACCTCAATGTGTGTGTGACACGATTGTTTGTATGACTAAACGATTGCCCATCAATGCAGAGTCAAGAGACTAAACCATTTCACCTTGGTGGTTATATTTTAACTCAGGCAAAATTGCAGCTGTATATCAGTAGCTAGTGAGATACTATTCCCTTTTGCTTGTGTGTGTTACGATAGCAGGGGCGCATTTGGTTGCAATGTTATTTTGTGATTTAATTGATTGAGCGCAGATGAGCGAGACTGAAGTGAGCGCGCGTCTGTGTCTGTATATATGGAGAGCTGTGTGCGTGCGCCCCTTGCCGGCGTGCCGCCCTAGGCGACTGCCGCCAGGATCCTCCACTGCTTTCAGGAGCATGCTACTCTGCGATTCTCAAGAAATAAAGAAAGTCCATGCCATTTCAACACCAGGAATAAAACGGGTCCTGCTCTAATCACAATAGTACATGTCGTGTAAAAACCCCTTGTTCTGAAAAAAAAAACCATTACGTTTTTGGAGAAAACGGGGCTTGGTTTTAAGGACCTTACTGTTGCGTATAGCTGCAATGGCACAGTGGTCACTCCCATCATTAACAAAGATACCAGTTGCAGCATATTTGTCAGGAGACACAGATTTGAGCCATTTATTAATTGCATTAAATTCATAATGTCGCAGTGAGCCTTGAAATCGTCAGAGACCGGTTTTAACCAATCCCAATTTAGATCGCCAACAATTGCAACCTCACCTCACGGTGGTTGAGTTTCGCCATGCATTTTGTGAAAGATGACAGCATATTGCTTACAGCAGATCTGTAACAGCCAACCACAGTAAGGAGGACGTCTCTCGACACCTCAACGTTGAGGGGCAATATTTCAAATTGTTTGCACACAGACTCTAAGATCAGCACATTCGTGCGGAACTTGGTATAAGTATAAATAGCTGCACCTCGTGTGGGGCACGTTATAGCCATGTATGTGAATATCTGTATCAGGAACAGACTTGCTCAACCAGGTTTCAGATATCACAACTAAGTCTGCATCAGTTGATTTAGCCCAAGTCCTAATCAAATCCATGTTCGGGACTAAACTACGAACATTAAAATGTACTATACCCAGACCCGATGTAACCTACTTTTAAAGTCTGACGGAGTTTCCAAACATTTTAGGCCTGAATCTGGGCCGGGGTTTGATTGAACATGTTGTAGGATTTCCGAATTGTTTGTTGACATGGTGACACACAGGGCATGATCGTAATGAGTCACTGTGTCCGTGGCAGTCGTAGGGGAGATTATCTGCTGTGATCTGCATCCAGTGGGAACATTCAACATGACAGCCTCCAGTTACAACAAAATAATTTTGTACACTTCTAGCATTTAAACACATGAACTTTAGAGCCTTACTCACACTTTCCCTCCACACATAACTGTGCCGAACCACCTCTATTTACATTATGGTCTACAAAATCTTTATCTTTGATATCTTTAAGCCAAAATCATTGGCCTCCCGTGTGGTCCAGTGGTTACAACATTCGACACTGGCCATGACGACTGGGGTTGGCTCTGGCCGGGAGTGCTGCCAGGGGTGGTGATTGGCTGTCCACCCCAGGGAGGGGGGAGGGAAGTCGACAGGATGTTCGCTGCGCACAGGAGTGGCTCTGGGCTGCCGGCGTTACGGTTGACTCCGAGTCCCGTCTCAGAAGAGATGATGCTTCGCCTTCGACACCGCTGGTCACAGGGCTACGGCAGCAAACTCATAGCATGAGGGGGGATTGACATGAAAATGGCGGGGGTAATTGGCTACCAAATTGGAAGAAGAGTGGAATAAAAGATCAGAAACAAAATTTCCTTTAAAAATCTTTATTAATTATATATCTTTGCTCCTGAGATGGCGAAAAACCACAAAACTCCTCACGTCAGCTAGGTGTAATGCCAAATTCGGTAATCGGTTCGCTTTTTAACAAGCTTGTCGAAGCTAGACGGGGAAAAATTGGAAAATTCCCTCTCTGTCCCCTAGCGGCAACAAAGGTTAACCTTAAGAGCAAATCCGCGTACCATTTTTTATGATAATCAACGCTAAATATAATCAACAATACAAAATACAATCCCAATAATCCTAACGACCGAAATAGTAACAAATACTAGAGCAGTCCCTGTGTTGTGAGATTAATGTTGTCCTGAATAAGTGTTGTTGGAGTAGATGCCTTTGTGTGTCTATTTATGTGTGTGTGTGTGTGTGTGTGTGTGTGTGTTTGTGTGTGTATTTATTTATATGTGTTAGTTGCTGGGACTGTGGTCCTCCCAGGAAAGCCCTCTCCTAGCCTGGAGGCCACATCAGCTGCCTGCCTCCACGTGGATGTGGAGGTGACATGACCGCACTCCATGCTTTTCATCATTTATCGCTGTAACACACAACAGCAGCAAAATGCACTGGTCATAATATGTCGTATAAAAACAACTTATCCAGGAAGACAGGGCACTACACAATGGCTGATATCCATCACTGTCCCTAGCATCACTGCAGATGTTCATATCCATCACTGTCCCTGCAGTTGTTGCGACATTGCGATATCCATATCCATCGATATCCATCACTGTCTCCCTGTTGCGATATCCATCACTGCAGTTGTTGCGATATCCATCGCGATATCCATCACTGTCCCTCTGCAGAGTTGTTGATATCCATCACTGTCCCGATATCCATCGCGGTATCCATCACTGTCCCTGCAGTTGCGATTTCCATCGCGGTCTCTGCAGATGTTGCGATTTCCATCGCGGTCTCTGCAGATGTTGCGATTTCCATCGCGGATATCCATCACTGTCCCTGCAGATGTTGCGATATCCATCATCGCGGTCCATCTGTGCAGATGTTGCAGTTGATTTCCATATCCATCGCGGTCTCTGTAGATGTTGCGATTTCCATCGCCTCTCTGTAGATGTTGAGATTTCCATTGCGGTCTCTGCAGATGTTGCGATTTCCACCGCATTCTCTGCCGTTGTTATCATATCCATTGCGGTTGTTGCGATTTCCATCGCAGTCTCTTCGGTTGTTTTGCGATATACCTCGCTGCGTTTGTCCTGCGATATACATCGCGGTCTCTGCGGTTGGCCCTCAATAGGCCTCAATAAGTCTTAAGAATCCTCAGTAAATTAATCCAGAAGCTCCGAAGAAATGTTCAGAATGAGGTGTTTACTGAATAAATTGTCTTTATTTATGTAATTCTGAGAAACACTGGAATGGCATCCTCTGTGATGTCATATTCGCCTATGCTGGCATAAGGTTCTGAATTATAATGGTGTTTTGGTGCTCCTGTCCGTCTTGTTGTATTTTGTTCGTGGATTAGCCTAATTATAGATATACTTATGTTTAATAATGTACAAAATAAACGTGAATCATCACATACCAGCAGTCTTTATTTTATTACTTTTAATTTGATTTTCAATTTAGGAGATTTCATAATATTTACTATGTTGCTTTAATAATATATGTGTTACTGTGTTGGTTAAATTAAGGAAGGAATTGTAGTTCCATCCAATCGCGGCAAGGTCACATATAGGCCTACTAGCACACGTGTCCTCCAAAATACGTGTGGATACAAAAATACGGGAAGACTTATCGCTAATGCGTTCAGATCGTTATCTAGGCTACCACTCGCCCTCATTAAAGTCCGATTGACTAACTGGTTGGAAAGGAGCATACGTTTTAAACATGGTAGCTATAAGGCTATATAATATGCTATATAATAGCTATAATGCTATTATCTGGCTTGCAAGCTAACTTAGCTAGCCAGCTAGTTATTAAAAACGGAATGATATAAAGCTAACGTTAACGACTCAACTGGTTAGCCATAATAGTGAAGTTAGCCAATGCATCTAATCATAAAAACACGAATCATAAGAAAATATGCTAACGTTAGCTACGTTGCTTCTAATGTCAAACAGTGCTAGCTGACTCGCTCTATGATCTCTTTTTATTCGATTCACAGCTTCCAATAAAAAAGTTTCGATTCACACACGTTTGTTGCATAAACCTAGGTAGTTAAGATAGCTAGCTAGACATAATAGTCGTTAGTAGGTTTGGTGCTGAACTGTAGGTGATTTTCTCTAACTATCAAAAAGTTCGTTTTTGTCTCCTTGCTTGCAACCAAAACTTGCTGCTTCACTAGCATTGCCTTAAAAAATAAAGACCTTCCAAGTCAATATTCATCTTTATTTAATTCTCTTAATGTCAAAGCCTGGCCAGAAAAGACGTTCGAAGTTAGTCTGGGTTATTTTGTTGTGTAGTTTGTCTTTGTACGTTATTTGACAATTGACTCCCATCATATTTGCGAGTTGGAATAATTGGAGTGTGTGGAGATGTATAATGAGAATTAATGTGTAGGTTAAGGACACACTTTTCTTCCATTTTTTATATTTATATTTTAAAGTTTTTGGTAACCTAAAACTTATTTAATATATTATTTCGTGTTAACCTTTGGCAGTTTACCGCTAACCATGTACCATTTCAGGTTATTCACTGGACTTGAACTGCTTAAATTTCATTAAAAACTGGAAAATGAGTTTTGAGGGTGTTCTACATTTTTTGACCGGTAGTGTATATGCACACACATACATTATGATAATGATTAGTTATTCTTCTTATTATTATTATTAGTGGTAGTATTAGTTGTATTATTATCATTGTTGTTTTTGATATGATTAAAGAGTTTGATATTTAATAATAATAATCACGAATATATATATAGAATTATTTTTAAATGTATGATAAAAGATTTTGTCAATACCAGAGACACTGCTTGTCAGGCTATGCCTATTGCCATTGGAACCACATACCGACCGAAAAATGTATGCACTCACTACTCACTACTGAAAATCGCTTTGGATAAATGGCATATATATATATAAATATAATATGATATTATGCCCAGCAGATGTACCGCTTGAGGGCACCATCTTTCTTTCCAGCAGACACCTCGCACACTTCCTGAGTAAGCCGCTCCCCCGTTACTGTAAGTTCCGCTTCCACAGTCATGGACCAGAGCGGTAAGGAGCGAATGCGCATTTTGTTTATATTCTGAGAGACAAAGACACACATGTTTAATGCTATTTCCACATAGTAGGACATATATATTTTTATAAAAAGACGAACTGTGCTCCAGGACGTTGCTCTCCTGGAAATCCACGCATTTCTGAGAAGCGTTTCAGTTGCGGCCTGTTAGCAAGCGTGGCTAATATCATTAGCTAGCTAGGGTTTTTCCGTAAGGGCATGTCGCGCTTTGATCTATTCTTGTTAGCTAGCTAGCGATCACATCTGGCATGTAATCTGGAGATCACAAATAAAGTCATGCTAAATTGTAAAACTTAGTGCGATGCTAGCTACCAGTGGTCGCCAACGAGTGGTTAGTAAGATTGGTGAGCTAACGTTACGTTATTACTTTCGGGCGAGGGGGGGGACTTCCAATGTAAGCTAGTTAAGCTAACAAGTTGTTGTTGGCGGCTTTTGTTATTGTTAATAGTTAGACGGCTAGCTAATTAGGCTAGTTAACTTGTTAGCGAGTCAGCTCATTTGGGGCGTTTAACTCGGACAATACAGCCAGAGAGGTGAAATAAAAATGCACTTTAAAGAAACAAGCTACTACTACAAACCGAAGTACTTTCAAATAACAAAACTGGGCTGTTATGTAGCGATCGCGATCTTGCTAAGTACAAGGTAATTCCATAGTTGGCTATATAGATCGCTAAACTTCCAAGATTAAGACAACGGTAGACAACTGCCCTTTGTCGCACTGTTTTAAAGCTTCCGTGTAAAATATAATCTAAATTAGGGAGTTTATCCCGCGTTTAACGTTAATGTTAAGATACTAGTAGCTTGCTACTTAACGTTAGCCAATACTTTCGGAAGGACTTGACTTGTTGTCACAAGTACTAGTTACATCTTGAATCAATCGACAATTATACAATTTATATTTAGTATCGCATCCTCCGCTGTGAACTTAGATACCAGTCATTTGTACCACATATTGTAAGTCGCTCTGGATAAGAGCGTCTGCCAAATGCTTAAAATGTAAATGTAAAAATGTAATTTAATCTCAAAACTGTAACAAAAAGTATTAAAGAGAAATCACCTTTGGTCTGAATGATCTACTGCAGGGGTGTCAAACTCATTCCATCGTGGGCCGAGTGTATGCAGGTTTTTGTTGCAACCAGTGCACTACACCAGGTGATTTCACTAATTAGCTTCCTTCTTCAACTAAGGAGGTAACCTAATTGAAATCACCTGGTGTTGTGCACTGGTTGCAACAAAAACCTGCATACACTCGGCCCTCGATGGAATGAGTTTGACACCCCTGATCTACTGAAATGGCAAAACTATGCTCTTCCCTGCTGGCAGATAATGACTTGCAAGGCACAGACGGCTCGGGAAGTTTGTGTGGTCCTGATGTGCGCCGAAGGATCCCAATTAAGCTCATCTCCAAACAGGCCATCCGGAGCAAGCCTGTCGTTCGGCCGCAGCGAGCAATGAACCGGCTACCTTCAAAATCACAGACCGGGGATGAAGGTAACTTCACGCCCCTTGTTACTTGGTCGCCATAACACTCCCGATCATACACCAGTTATAATTTCCATCATACAGTGTGGTATAATGGTTAGGGAACTGGGCTTGTAACGTTAAGGTTGCAGGTTCAATCCCCAGGTGGGACACTGCCGTTGTACCCTTGAGCAAGGTGCTTAACCTGAATTGCTTCAGTTAATATCCAGCTGTATGAATGGATTGTAAAGAAATGTAAACTGTAAGTCGCTCTGGATAAGAGCGTCTGCTAAATGCCTGTAATGTAATGTAATGTACACGACACAGAATATTCTAGAGCAGGGTTACTTTCCAAAGTGGCCTGTTCACTTCTGGCTCCTTGGTTGTACTGATCTCAGGTCAGTGAAACACACACACACTGTTTTCCGAGCACAAATCTGGGACCAGTATTACTACGGCGACGCAACTACAATTTCTAAACTGATCACTTCCTGTTTTTTTTTCCAGAGGGCTTTGGTTACAAGCCAGAGGAGAGGTTCGAGTGCAAGTCTGGTGATGCTTTTGGCAGTCAGCGGAGATTTCCTCAACAAATGTTCTGGGATTATAAGGTGGGTCTGATCTCAAGTGGCGCCCGCTCTTCTCCTCAAGAACAGTGGCCATTGAAGCATCTGCTTCGGCTTTAACTGTGGGATTGTTTTATAGAGCGAGAAGTTAACACGTGAACACTGTTTCCTCAGCTGAACCTGCTCGGAGAAAAGGACGACACCCCGGTGCATTTTTGTGACAAGTGCGGCCTGCCCATTAAGCTGTACGGACGCATGGTATGAGAAATCATTCCTGGACATGTCTGTCTATTTCCCTCTAATTCTGTGTTAAGCATGTGTTCCGTAATGATTTTGTTAGTGTAACTGAGTTGGTTCTGCCTGCAGCGAGTTTCAAACTGAGGATCTTTGACGCGACAAGAGAGCGATTTAGCTTGCTGAGCTGAAGACTCAAGTCCCTAACTCCAGGAACCAATCGTACTCTTATCCACGTCACTGTCTGCAGCAGGCGCTCACGTACCAGAGCCCATCCGCTACATTAGATCAGTGTGAAATATTTGCTCTTGTTTCCAATGTGGCAATACTCTCGGCCAATTATTCATTTAAAAGCAAGATAACCTATGATTTATTGTGCATGCTATGCGCTCATTTACACAAATAACATTCCGAAGTCAGAATTGCATACGTCAAAAATCTGGAAGTCAACCATGTTGGTAATGCCAGAATCACATATTGATTCACTGATGTCATCACCTCAGCTTGTAGTACATCCTAGTTCATTTGAATATGATTGCAGAAAGGGCCATACAGGAAATTGTACACCCAACAACTCTGACCCCTTTTAGTGCCTCTGACAGTGAGCAACTCGCACACAACTTTTTTCCTCATTGATAAATATGTAAAGAATCCAGTGCATGCCTGTCAATTGTTTGTCAACTCAAAAATTATGACCACAACCTTCATATTTGCCATAGGGGCATGTTTATCATGAATTGCAAGTTTGCAATTTATTACTTCATTAATTCATTACTACTTTATCACGTCTGTCTGTCTGTCTGTCTGTCTGTCTGTGAGTCTGTCTGTCTGTGAGAGTTCGAGACAATGACAGCTCTCTTCTGAAATGTCTCTACAGATCCCCTGCAAGCATGTGTTCTGCTACGAGTGTGCCGTGCTGTATGAGAAAAAGTGTGACAAGATGTGCCCTGGGTGAGTTACAGCTTATTCTCTCCCTCCACTCCATACGCCCGCTCTCCTTTCACACCTTATTTATGTTTTAGCGCATTACCAGACACGCCAATCCTCCCGATTTCGCCGGGAGGCACCCGGAAAATCAGTCCAACTCCAAAACGCCATGTGTAGTTTACTGCATGCAGTACATATATGTACATGTACCCGCTATGGCTAGTGCTCCAGCTGACGAATGAGTGTTTTTCACGGACTTCACCCCAATATACACGCATGCGCATTTTTCCTATTTGTTAGAATAGCCGCGAAAACAGTCAATATGTCCGCCGCTCACTTCACTCGCTGTGCTGCTTGACAGATCCTCCCTGATTGCAGGGTTCCAAAGTTGCCATCTCTGCATTGCTTTAAAAGCAACATACAGTTTGCTCAATTATATTCCCTCCCATTCATAGCCCTCTCTTTCTGTCTGTAGTCCTGCTGTCCTCTATATGTAGTCCTTCCACTCTCTCTCCACTCTGTAAACTGCGTTTTGGTCATGCTCACTTCCTCTTCTCCGAGCAGTAGGCTTACACATTGTGCACTTAAGCTTACTTCTTTTAAAGTGAACTCTTGCGGCTGTAACAGTTGGTAGTGTTTGTGTCCAGGGAGCGAGGAATGGTCTCGAGGAAGAAAGATTGAGGATGCATGCGTGTCGTGATGTGCCACTCGTATTACCCGTAGTGTGAATGATCGAAAGCTTACGCAGGTGTTTATGTCCGTTGGCCGCACAGGTTGTTGGCGTATTATGCGTGGTCGCTGCATCCTGGTGCTTCCTCAGGTGTAGCTGAGGGAACAGGGTTACATAACATTACATTACAGGCATTTAGCAGACGCTCTTATCCAGAGCGACTTACAGTTTACATTTCTTTACAATCCATTTATGGATATTTACTGAAGCAATTCAGGTTAAGTACGGGATTGAACCTGCAACCTTAACGTTACAAGCCCAGTTCCCTAACCATTATACCACACTGCCTGCCTGTAGGGCGTATACAGACATGTTTTTTTGTCTTGTCACTACAAAGAAAGGTGCCATCAGAGGACCGTTAATATAGCCCATAATAAGAGCAGAAACGTTTCCAGCACCCTGTGGAAGGAGTCCTGAGGCCTTTTCAAATGTGTGCTTGTCCTCTGATTGGTCTGAACATTGACACGTCGTGATATTTCAAATGTTACCTTGTAACAGTTTGACTTTATTTTTCACTGACTTGATGAACTACGTTATTGATGACCCCTTTGTAAAATGCAGTGGCGTTTGAAAGGTGCTTGACACAAATAATACACTTTATTTACACAGCACCAGCACAAATGAGACACTTTTGAAAATTGATTGGTACAACTCTCAACAGCAGGGTCATTGATTTCAAGGGATGTTTCATTCTTTTGATTACTACGCCCTCTGCAGAAGATTGTTTGTACAGTGAAATTCCAAACGCGTGTTGCAGGTTTTCATTGTAATATGCCTTTCCTATGCATAATAATAACAATTTGATAGCCACCTTTCGGACTAATTTTTGTCTCTGTGTGCTGTCACTAATTACCACGCGTGACTAAGTAATGTGAGCGTTTGCTGTCAGTGAGTCCCTGGTGTGTGAGCTGTCGTTTCAGCAGTGAGTGTTTGTGCTTCCCTTTAATGCATATCCGCCTAATGCATTATTCTGTATAAACACGGTGTGTGCCTAGCCACATGACACACCCATTCACACTCAGCTAACCTTGTCTAACACTTCCCTCCTATTGGAAATGGAAAGAGAAACAATAGGCAAATATGTATCATTGGAAAGAGCATGAAATGATCTTTCTTTTGATGTGTAAACTGATGGATGTGTTATGCCCAATCACAAAATTGAAAAACAAATACATAATACAATTATGAAAATGTGAAAATATCTATTTGTACATAAAGTGCTATTATATGCAAACTGTAAATTATGTCTAGATAAATTCTTACAATCGTACATTTATTTGTCACATCTACATTCACATTAACCTTTTTAAATATTCATTTTTTTGCGTGCCTTTTGTTTGTTCTGTCTGTTCAGTTCCTACTGCTTTCCTGTAGCTTATACCTGTCAAGTTAGTTGATAAGAGACTCTCTGAAGTTGCACAATTTCATCTTTGTATTATGAGCTTTATTGTAAACAATGCAAGCATTTAGGATAGCAAAGTCATGCATGTACCAAATTATTTTATAGTCCCACTTTAGTGACTTCGTTTGTCTCTTGTTACAGGCATTTGCGTTGTCAGCAACATCTACACCATTGTGTTTGTTATATAATGTTATAGTATTTAGACGTTGCACCCTAACATGCATTTCAATATCATTGAATTTCTGCTACGGGATTTTCCGTAGATCGGCGAACGAAGGGTTCGCGCGGTCTACGAAAAATCCCGCAGTCCGCCGGATACGGGTTCGAGCAGTGAGCGTTTGTGCTGTCGCCAGCCTCCCATTTCTCGCACTAAACCTCCTGAGTGCAGTGTGTCCCTGTACAGCTGCACAGACCCGGTCCAGCGCATCGAGCAGTGCCTGCGCGGCTCCCTGTTCATGTGCAGCACGGTGCAGGGCTGCAAGCGCACCTACCTGTCCCAGAGAGACCTGCAGGCGCACGTCAACCACCGCCACATGAGGTCGGGCAAGCCCGCGGCCGGCCGGCCGGGCCCCGGCGGTGGGGGGGGCGGGGGCGGCGACGCCCTGCACCTGCCCTCCTCCTCCGAGCTCGCCGAGCGCTTCCTCCTGCCGCCGGACAAGCACCGGCTGCCCCCTCCGCACCTGGCCAAAGCGCACGTCCTGCTGCCGCCCTCGCTGCAGCACGCGGGCCACGACCCCTACGGCCAGCCGCCGCCGCACGACGACCTGCGCGCCCCCCAGGCGGGCCCGCCCTCCTCCGCCGGCGACCTGGGCCCGTCCCGCTCCCTCGCTCAGGAAACCTTCCGCATCGCCACGGTGACCACGCGCAAGCACAGCAACCTCATCACCGTGCCCATCCAGGACGACTCCAGCAGCTCCGCCTCCTCTCGGGAGCCCCTGCCCCAGCCGCCGGGGCCCCCGGCCCCGCCCCGCCCCCCCACCACCACCCCGGGGAGTACCCCGGCCAGCCCGTCGTGTCCCACCCTCACCACATGATGGCGCCGCAGCAGCACTACGGCCCGCCCCCTTCCCCTCCGCCCCCCATCAACCACCCCATGCAGCACCCGCCCCAGGGCTCAGGGACCCCCCACATGGTGTACAACCAGGCCCCCCCGCCCATGTCCTCCGCCCCGCCCCCTATCACTCCACCCCCCGGACACATCATTAACCAGATGCCCCCTTACATGAACCACCCCCCACCCGGGCCGCCGCCCCAGCACGGTGGCCCCCCCGTAAACGCTCCCCCGCCACACCACTACAACCCCAATACCATGCAGCAGTTCTCTGAGGACCAAGGGACACTCAGTCCCCCATTCAACCAGCCCGGAGGACTGAGTCCCGGGATATGGCCGGCCCCCAGAGGGCCCCCCCCTCCCCGAATGCAGGGCCCCCCGCCCCAGGGCCAGATGCCTGGACCCCACCACCCTGATCAGTCCCGGTATAGACCATATTACCAGTAGACCGACCTCCCTCACGAGTGTGAATGGTGTGAATGGAGTGCCCGCTTCCACCCTTCCTGGATTTAAAAATGTAAAACAGTTTGTTATGACTGATTGATGGAGTCTCTTTAAAAGGTGCCAGGCTTCTGCCCTGTCTTTGTAACGTGTAAAACTATAAGGTGAACTAAGCGGGAAAAGACAGATCTTGTTTTCAGGAGTCTCACTCTCCTCTACAGGGTAGATTATGGTTTGGTTAACATTGTTGGTGTTCGTTCCTAGAAGAGTCCGGTCTTATCCGACAAGCGTTTATCACCTCCTGTGTTTTCTTCTATCCTGTGCTCTGGACAGAACTCCACAAGTTTTGTCTCTCCCCCTTCCCTCACACACTTCAATAAATTTTTAAAAAAGGTTCCAAAATCAAAATGTTCTCATTCCATTTGTGCAACGGCGAATGAAGATGGTTGTCTCGACACAGATTGTGAACGGTGTGAGACCATAAGTGGTCACTGAGTGTTGCGGAAAAGATGCTTCATGACTCCCAAGGCCTTCCATTAGATCTTCTCAGCGGTTGTGCAATAGAGAGGCCTTTTATAGCTGATGTGCGTTTCCTCTGATGGCAGCGCAAATGAGTTATTTAAATGGCGTATTTTTAACATCCGAAGTTTGGACTTACCGTCGGGTTTCCAGATAACAACTGAACCCCGTAGAAGGTAGAAGGGTGTTCCAATGTAACAGCCAGGGTGACGCCTCCATCCTCCACTCACGAGGTTAAGGTCTCATCTGCGCTCTGGGGCATTTCTGACCCTCTATCATACCTAGATTATGAAACTTGTGGGTATCTCCCAACATTCATTGTCAGTGTCTTGTGACTTAATCAGATTACAGAAGGCTCTTTGGTTCTTCCCTCCATATATTTGTTAAGTCAGATGGTGGGTGTTGGGACATTGATGCTGAAACACTTTTTTTGTTTTGAGATGTCACTTTGTTGATATGCTTTGTAAATGTACATCTGCTGCAAAGGGTGGTAATTTAGACTAGTTTATAAAGAGTGTTTTGGTTAATGAATGAAATTAGTGACTTGAAACATTGAGAAATGCAGAACTTTCTACACAATTAGAAACACAATTTATTGAGTAACATTGTGCAACTGTCAAGTATTTCTGCTAACATTTTGTAAAAGCAAATATAACATAAATCTCAATCTAGATGTTTCTTCAAGAAAATATTAACACATTTCTAGAAAGTCTCAGACCAAAGTTGATCATTTTTGGTTCTTTGTCCACCATTAAAGTGCAGATGCAATGAATATGATGTGGTGAAGACGCCTTCTCAAATATAAACAGGAAATGCACATTTTCACTTAAGGTAAAAAAAAAAAAAAAAAAAAAAAAACACAATTTGGACAATGCTGCCGTTTTCTCAGAAATCAACTCTTCTGGTCCCTCGACACTCCGTCCCAACCACTTCCCTCATGCAGCACCCACGGGAAGTGGTAACTGTCCTGTTTGCAGATGCCAGGAGGGGGACAGGGCCTGTCCTGTCTAGAACCTTGTCTGTAAGTCCTGTGGATAGAACGATAAAGATGGCCACTTTGTTTTAACCCCTTTTGGTGATTCTGTGTCACGTCTATGAGCTGTGTGAGGCGTGGACTCCGCAGAGAGTGCCTCGTCAACCGCCCGAGCGTTGACCTGAAGCATCATCACCAAGGGGAACAGCGGACCAATGAGAGCCTGAAGCATCATCACCAAGGGGAACAGCGGACCAATGAGAGCCTGAAGCATCATCACCAAGGGGAACAGCGGACCAATGAGAGACGATCCAGCACACTCGGGGCTGTGGGTTTCTTTGGGCGCTTTTAATTATTTAATTAGCCTAATCGTTTTCACAATCTGACACGTTGCATTTGCCGATAAGCACTGCAAGAATGACCGCTGGAGACTTTTGTGTGTCCCTGTTTAAAAATGTGTTTGCTGTGATCTGATCTATGAGTGGGCCGGCATTGATGTGTGCAGCTAATTGGCGACTTGAGCCGGGGTAGTTGCTGGAAATGTAGAGCTGCACACACACACACAACAACCCTTCAGGAACAGTGTTCCCCATCCCTGGACTAACCATCGAGAGTGTCTGGCTTTGTCACTCACCCGCTTGTCCCTGTTCCTCAAGCCGTTACTGTGGACGTCAAGGTGACCGTGGCGAGGAGCCTGAAATACACAACGGTGTGGATAGAGTGCGCTTAGAGGGGCTCTGGTATTTGTCCCGGGGTTCCCCCAGTACCTTGCTTAGACTTGCTGAATTTGCTAAGCACGTACAATTTTAAAAAGTTTAAAGAGGCTTTTGAGAGGTCAAGGGCAAAGTTGCATAGGGTCAGTGGCGACACCTTGAATAGTAGGTTGAATGCGGTAGTTTTGTAGTCTTGTTTTTTTCCCCATCCCTTTTTTTCCTCGCCAAATTGAAACCGCCAGTTCTGTTGCCACTCGTACACACCCCAGTAGCACTGCAGGGGGATTTGTGTGAGCTCCTCCTCTAATGCACCCTCTCAGTGCCATCGGGACTACTGTTCACACTACAGCCCACGTGGTACTACAGGAGAGCTAGCACTGATCAGCAGAGAGGCGCATCTCCATGGCAATAACTAGTGGTCTGTGGGAAATGATTACAGCAGGACAAAACCTTGTGTCTTTCCAGGTTAAGATATTCATATATGGTCTTGTTTTCTTCCTTTCTTTCTTTTTTCATCCTTGCCCCCCAGTGATTGTGGTTGTGCAAAGCCAAACTAAATAACTCCATAAAAAAATGTGAGATGTCAGATGACGACCCGTAATAAAGGCAGTTATGAGAGCAGGTGTTGATGGATCCTGTGGTACCTTTCCATAAATGTACCTGCTCCCTGATTGGTCTAGGTGTTTCTTATATTATCCTGTTCTCCTATTACAATATTCATGATAATGTATTAATGACAAATTATCATGAATATTAGTGCCGAACAAAATAGATAAGTATGTATCGATAGCCATGAACACTACTCCATGAGTGGATGAGAATTTGCTAATAATTAGTAATAAATTAATGATTAACTGAGATGATTTAGATATTGTAGTGGGATCATTTGAAATGATTGCTCAACATGTGGTTTCATGAGGAGGCTGTAGTAGCGTCTCGCTGCTGGGGGACTGAATAACTAGCTACTGAACCTGAATGAAGGGCCCTATTTATAAGTAATCTCTCTAATATCTCCTTTTCCTTTGTTAACTGCCCTCAATCTGACATTTGTGCCACTGGCAGGCTGTCCAGTGCATGTCTCGTTCAATTGCACCACAAACGGCTATTATTGATGTGTAACTGAAAGCATTCAAGCAGCCAATCAGATGAGGATGCGGTGGTACCTTTTCATATGTGTCCTTGGCTTCCGATTGGTCTGGGTGTTTCTCAAGAATATGCAGCATGGCATCGTGAAGAGTCAGGAAGAAGATGGACGTCTTGATCTCGTCATCAAAGAACTTACAACTGTGCAGCTTCTCCAGGATGTATACTACAGTCAGGACAACCATCAAGTGTGACCTTGAGAGTAAACTCGACACTATACATTCATAACATTGAAGAGTATGGTGCATATAGAGCTCAACAGAAGTACAATCATGGAATAGTGTTTACAGGGCAAACTTGCATTCTGTGAGACCACAATTCTAAATGTTTGGCTCCTGCACCAGCAACATTTTATTCTCAGGTAGTGTTCACAAAACAGTTATTTGATTACAAGACTTATTTATTTCTCAACTATTTTTGCTTCTGGCATGTGAGAAAGATTGCATAAAAAATGTAAATGTGTCTGTCCTGAATCAAACAATTCTATCCCAGAACTCAAATGCTTTTGCCAGGATTAAGCAGTGTTTTTAAATTCTGTGAGACCATACACCCATTGTTTGGCTCCCACACCAGCTAAAGCAAAAGGTAGTGAAATGTGAATCTGAGTCCTCAATCCATCCCATTCAGACGCATTTGCCTGCATAACCCGAGATATTGCCAAACTTACCATCACATGCCACAATGTAGACCTCCACATCCACGCGGATGAACTCTTTCAATGCCTAGCAAAGTATAGAGATTTTGGATACTTGGTGCATATTGTGCAACAAAACCTGAGGCAGTTATGCATAAGCTTGACTAAATGCAGTGATGGTTCTCTGCTATATTTATGTGACAGCTCTAAGCAGTGGCAGTAGGGTGATGGACAGTCTACGATTAGCCAATCCAAGCAGATGGAACTTTGCACATGAGTATACAGCCACCATTAAATGAGACAACATTGCATTCCAGCTTATTCTAAATTAATAACAAGATCCACTGCAGCAGGGTCCCTCAAATCTGGCCCATGAATCCAAATTCATGTCCCTCAAATCTGGCCCATGAATCCAAATTCATGTCCCTCAAATCTGGCCCATGAATCCTTTACCTCTGGTAGTTAATTGAACATTTCATGCAATTGATTGGCCAGGTGAGTGTCTTCACACCTGACTCTCAGGTAAAGGGAGGGTGGAAAAACAGCAGTGCTCGGCCCACGAGGACCGTGACTTGAGGAACCCTGCTCTACAGGACTCAGTTGTTGGACAGGCAGAATATATGATCTTCAAAGTGTTCTCCGACAGAGGTGGACATTACCATTTTGAGGCCCTTCAGTGCCGAGATGTCGAGGAACGAGACGGCCGCAAAGTCCAGGATCACGCTGTGGACGTCGACCTTGGGGACGCAGATGTTGGCGGGAAGTTCTGCGTTCCAGTTGACCTGCACAGGAAGGTCCTGGAAGTTGATAGGCTTGTCCAGATCCTCCATGTTGCTCTCGTCCTCCGACTCGATAGGAGCTGAGCCTGTATTCACCAGTCCTTTCTGCAGCAGGGGGAAGCATAGGGCTCAGGTGAGGGGCACTGGGGTGGGATAAGCTAGAAGGTTGCGGTTGGGGTGTTGGCAAGCACGGGGAGGGACTCACTTCTGTTATCTGCAGCTGCCCGTTCTTCAGGAGCTTCTTGATCTTCCGCAGGGCCTTGTTCTTCTTCCGCAATATTCGCAGGGGGTTAAATCCCACCTGCAACAAGACTATAGAGTGTGAAGGCCTGGCTGAAACAACATCACAGTGTTATTCCCTAAAAACGTACTAGTGTTAATACCTACCTGAAAAAAAGAATTGCAATTTTAAATCTCTGCTGAATCTACACTGACTAGCATACACACATATTAGAAGTCTAGTATATTACCTGCATTAAGTAATACGATATTTGCCCCAGAAAATGGTGATAGGGTTGTATGATTATGATACACTGAATGTTGTCTCCAGTCTGCAATCAGATGCCGTTGCTAATGATCATCTTCTGTGGTTTAACAATAACTGAAGAATTGTGTCTCCCTTTGTCATTTTGTCTTGCTTTTACAACCTTTTAACCTTTGTTTTGTATTTTAATGAGTTTTTATTATTTTATATTCTCATCTGTTTTATGCTCTGTCTTTTTTTTGTGAAGCACTTTGTGCTGTATTGCTGGAAAGGTGCTATATATATATATATATATACTGTATATATATAAATAAAATAAACCAAATAATTTGTACATGATGGAAGTTAGTTCATTGATATGACCTTGAAAAATTCCACATCATTAGTCATATCAGGTACTACTGCGCTGTATACATTCACAGTTAACACAGTTTAAATTATTTATTTTAATTCTCAACTATGCTTTTGTTATAGTTCAATACCAGTGCAGGAGTGAATTAACCCAGGTGCAATTCAGCAGGAAGTGTCAACAAAGCTGTGTTAATGATTACAAATCTGTGAAAAGGTGAAGTTCTATCTGCAAAATCTACCTGTTTTGAGTATGTACACAGCCATAGAGGGCCAAACACGACCATAAGTAACTTTACAGATTGTTCACCCCTGCCAGGAAATCACTGTTCTGTAGAATACCTGCAAAGATCAATCAATACAGAAGGCAACTGTAAACCAAGAAAACGGTGCTAAGGGTGTTGTTATAGTATATTGCACTGCAGTTATAAGATTGCATGAGTGTAAATGGCAATATAAATGTACGTATGTCCACCTTTCCTTTTAAGATATCATAAACTGTAAATGTTCACTTGTTATGTAATGCAAAGTGTAGTCTCTTGCACATGCATAGTGCATGCTGTGTACGTACAGATTCAACCAGTTTTCCTCTGAAGAACTCGATGTTGGCAAAGAATATTGGTGAGGGTATTCTGAAGATCTTCACTCCCTCTGGTTCATAGATCTGAAATATGAAGAACAGTTTGTAGAGGGGACAGTTTGGAGACAGAAAGTAGCTAACTATGGACAGGTCGAATCCGATCAAATGTATTTGTATAGCACATGTCGCAAAACATTTCTCACAGCACGTGTAACGGACTGTGAGCGAGTTTCGAACCAAGGATCCCAACGCCATACGAGACACGATTAGCCTGCCTAGCTAAAGACCTGAGTCCCCAACCAAGGGAACTAATCGTACTCTTATCAACGTCACTTCCTGCAGCGGATGCTCACGTGCTTACCTCACGTCTTCCGAGCTCCGCTACATACCCTTTACAGCAGACCCTGGCCTGAACCCCCACAAAAACCGAGGGCAACAATGGCAAGGAAAAACAAAGAAGCACTCATGGTGCAATGCATCCTAGGGTCCAGTTGATTTGAACTCTAAAACACCACTCTGTCCAGACCTGGCCTGGCCTGTTCTGTGGCATGTTTGGTGATTGCTTCTCAGTTTGACATGTGGAACAATGCATCATTTGAGAGGAGACAATGCCTCTGAGACAGACTTACACAGAAGTAATCCTTGTGGTCTCTGTAGATTTCTGTCCCCGTTATGTTAGCCAGGACACAACAGCGAGGACTGGAAAGCAATCAGAAAAATGTCACCGTGAGAATTATCATATCTAATCAACAAGCAGGGTGAAAACAGGGTTTACGGTTTTGGGATTCTAAGGGTTTGACTCAAAAGTTCATCGACAGGATTGTGTTAGGCTTTTGGCTTGTGAGAAATGGATGTCTCCCGACCGTGAACCGAGCCATCTAGCCAGGGTCTAAGGACCTGCAGTCCACAGATAAGGGGTTCATACTCACAACTGAGTCCTGAAGACCACAGTGAGCAGCTCTACCCCCACGCCCACGGCCAAACCCAGGTCCAGTCCCAACAGGATGGCGGCGATGCAGGTCACAATCCACACCACCTGGGCAGGAGGACAGGGACACACCGTAGGGTCAAAGGTCGCTTGTTGCCATCATGAGCAGCATGTTCCCGCAGAACCAGACCAACTAGCAAACTAGCCCCAGAAGCCAGCAGCCATGCTACGATGTAGCCTTCCAAACTAAGAACTTACATACTTTTACAGACTTGCTTTTACAACCTTTTAACCTTTCTTTTGTATTTTAATGAGTTTTTATTATGTTGTTTGTTTTATGCTCTGTCTATTTTGAGGGTTTCTTTTGTCTTTTATTTTAATCCCTTTCTTTTTTTGTGTGAAGCACTTTGTGCTGTATTGTTGGTAAGGTGCTATATAAATAAATACAGATCAAAGAAAGATGAGCAGGGCCAGGCCCAAGATGGGGGACCATAAAAGGACACATAGGCAGCTCATGGACATGATGTCTTTCCATTAAAACAATATTTAAAAAAACAACACTCACACAGTCTGGCCGGTCCTTCCTCCACAGGTATGGGATCTCTCTAAACTGCATCAGCATCCCTTTCAGATTGATGATTACCAGTGCCCCCAGCACCGACTGGGAACATACAGACCTGAGGTCAGTAACCACAACCTCACTCAATGAGTGAGTCAGAGATCAATGTTACATTTTCCAACACAACAATTCATCAGGATAATTTTCACATGGTAACAGAATTTAATCTCACCTTGGGCAGTGGTTCAAGTAAGAATCCAATCGCCAATATAACAATCATTGCGATGATTGCTGAGATGAAACCAGCAACCTGGAATTATAAACCAAGTTAATGATTCAGTCATTGTCAGTGTGATTGGTGGCCGATTTATTAGGAAACCATTTCCTAGGTAAAAGGAAAGTTATCTGATCAGAATTTATTGGAACTTCCTCGGCTTACTTCACAGGAAAAATGTGTTTGCCCTTTGTATGATAAAGCTAATAAAATTGATATCTTTAAACATTGTAACAAACTGTAAACGTCCAGGCAATGCCCTGCGTCATCATTTAGCTGTTTGACTTTAGTTTGAATTCACTTGTTTTAGTTTTTGGATGAAGAGAGGAACACTTCACAAGGTGTGAGAGGTGACATCTTGTTTCAGACCAATTGACAGATGAAGTCTGCCTGGCGGGGCACAAGAAGCATGCCACACTAGTTAATAGGTGGGGTGTATTATTTCCCCTATGTCAGAGATTCCCAAACTGTGGGTTGGGACCCACTAGTGGATCATGTTGAAAAACAACTTTCTGTATAATATACACTTTTTCCATTGACATTCACACCAGTCAGATTAAACTTTGCACTACAGGCACGGCAATTCCTACTGTGTACATGCAGTTGATTTCACATTATCTTAGAAACAATTGATCTCCATGTTTGAACATATGGTTAGGCTACATTTTCAGAAGGGGTGGGTCATAGAAAATATATTTACACATTATAAACCACAACCATAACTGTTTTTAGAAGAGGTACAGTATGCAAGTTAAACTAGATGAGAAATTTGGAGCACTGGGTGAGATACAGTGCAGTGTTTGAGCTGCACCTGGCTAGATAGGAGAGTTCACCTGGGTCTTCCCTCCTGTGCTCTCCTGTATGGCAGTTCTGGAGAGAGCTGTGCTCGCTGCGAATGACCTGAACGTCGCTCCGATGATGTTGCTCACTCCAAAAGCAATGAGCTCCTGGAGGGAAGAACAGGTCAGTGGAGGTGAAGCATGATTTTCTAAAATTACAGGAGAGCGTGACAACAGATCGCAGCCTTTTTAATGAGTTCCCTTTATTGTGGTTCTTTATAAGAGAAGTACAATTTCATCACAAAACTTTACTACATTGACTGCTACACGCACTCATGGCAGCATTTCAGATCAGATAGCAACGTGTGGACCATGACCCTTGCGATGATAGAATTCTTTGGATCAATTTTTCACATACTGTGTGTCATCTTCTTGCCACATGAACAAGTGACATTCGGAGATTCAGAGAATTCACGAGGATTACATTGTGCGTTAATAACGGCAAGTTGAGGCTGGTTGGCCTCAATGAGGTGGTCATATTTGTCTGGGGCTCACCTGGTTTCCATCGATGACGTAGTCATGTTTGATTGCATAGACCTTTGCCACTGAAAAAGCCACAGCAAAGCCCACGATGGCGATGGGGAAAGCTTCCGCCACACTCTGCTCTATGACCTTCATGTTAGGGGCCAATGGGGTCTCAAACCTGCGACAGAATTCAGCTGACATGTCACAAGTGTTCAGTACTGCATACATCACATCAACACTGTTTGTGGCGAGCACACACGTATTGGCGCAGTTTCTTACCCACTCTGCATTATGCCCACCACATCTACGTCAAACTTGTCTTTGAAATTGAATCCGTAGGAAACGCCACAAACAACAATCGTCTGAAAAACAGTACATAAATATCGTAACATAGCATATGTATAACGTATGACAACAAAGTGCTAAACTTTTCAAAGTGTGACATTGACTTCTTGTGACATCTCATCTCGAACTAGTCTGTTTCAGGCACCAATAACAACAGCACATACAGTAGAGTCTCTTCCCTAATAATAAACAACAGATACAACGGTTAACCTGCATCAATCATTATTGAGGGCAATAATGAGCTATGGGTGATTGTGATTGTGATTGTGGATGGGTGATCAGGTATACTGATCTCCCCCCTGTGGAGATTTGGTATTGTTCCTCTTCCTCACTTCTCCCCCTCCTCCTTTGAATTTCATGCTGTCACTGTCACTGTTCCATGTAAACTGCACATCATTGTTCTTTACCGCCCTCCAGGTCCACTGGGGAGTTTCCTAGACGAGATGGATGCCCTACTCAGTGCCTTCCCTGAGGATGGCACTCCGTCTTACTCCTCGGGACTTCAACCTGCAGCTAGAGTCCTCCCAGGCCTCTGCATTCCTCCCCTGCTTCAGTCCTTTGACTTCACCATGGCTGAATCCCCATCCACCCACAAGGCCGGTAACCAACTGGACCTGGTCTTCACCAGGAACTGTGCCTCACCCAACTTCACGGTATCGCCTCTACATGTGTCTGACCATTCCTTTCTGTCCTTCTCCCTCCCCTCCCCTCTGTCCCTAAACCATCTTCACCTGCTCCCACTGTCCTTGTCCGTCGCAACCTCCGCACTCTCTCACCCGCTGCCCTGTCAGCTACTGTCCTATCCTCCCTTCCCCTACTGATGCCTTCTCTCAGCTACCTGCTGAAGTAGCATCATCCACCCTACTTTCCTCTCTCTCCTCCTCCTTTGACTTACTCTGTCCTCTATCCGCTAAACCCGCTCGTCTCCGCCCCCCCGCCCCCTGGCTAACCGATTCCATTCGGGCTAACCGACTGAAGCTGCGTGCGGCAGAAAGGAAATGGAGAAAATCCAAATCCCCTGCAGCCCTGTCTGACTTCCACACACTCCTGGCTTCCTTCTCCGCTAACCTCTCCTCTGCTAAGTCTGCATTCTTCCTTTCTAAGATTCAATCCTCTGTTTCCAACCCACGTAAACTCTATGCTACATTTTCCTCTCTCCTCACCCCTCCTCCTCCCCCACCCCCCTCCTCTATAACCGATGACTTCTCATCCTTCTTTCACGAGAAGGTTGAGGTCATTCGCAACTCCTTCCCCCAACCTCTCCTCTCCCATCCCGCTACCTAAACCTCCCACTCCTCTGTCCTCCTTCTCACCCCTCCCTGACTCTGACATCCTTCAACTTGTTCTCTCCCACCGTCCCACCACCTGCCCTCTTGATCCCATTCCTTCCCCCCTCTTCCAGTCCATTGCTATGGACATCCTCCCCTTGTCTCTAATGTCATTAACTCCTCTCTTTCCTCTGGCTCTGTCCCCTCCCTCAAATGTGCTCAGGTTGTCCCCCTCCTCAAAAACCCTCTCTGAATCCTGCTGTCATCTCTAACTACCGACCTGTCTCTCTCCTCCCATTCCTCTCCAAAACGTTAGAGAGCGGGCTGTCTATAATCAACTGTCTGCTCATCTCTCACAGAATGACCTGCTTGACCCTAACCAATCTGGGTTCAGAGCAGGCCACTCCACAGAGACTGCTCTCCTTGCGGTCACAGAGGCTCTTCACGTCGCTAAGTCCCGATCCCTTAGCTCCGTCCTCCTTCTCCTCGACCTGTCGGCGGCATTCGACACCGTGGACCACCGGATCCTGCTCTCATCTCTCGTCGAGATGGGAATCTCTGGATCTGTGTTGACATGGTTTGAGTCCTACCTGGCTGACAGGTCCTACCAGGTGGCCTGGAGAGGATCCCTCTCCTCTCCCCGCACCCTCTCTACCGGTGTCCCGCAGGGCTCGGTGCTAGGCCCTGTCCTATTTTCTCTGTACACCAAGTCACTTGGTTCTGTTATTTCTGCTCATGGTTTTTCCTATCACTGTTATGCTGATGACACTCAACTGTTTCTCTCCTTCCCTCCATCTGATACCGGGTCCCGGCACGGATCTCTGCATGCCTGGCTGACATCTCCGCATGGATGTCCACCCACCACCTGAAGCTGAACCTGGGGAAGACAGAGCTGCTCTTCCTCCCAGCGCGAAGGGCTCCCCGATGATTGATGCGTCAATCACCGTGGAAGGCTCCATAGTGTCTCCGTCCCAGTCTGCCAGGAGTCTTGGGGTAACCCTGGACAACCAGCTGTGCTTCTCGAGCCATATTGCAGCGATCACTCGGACCTGCCGTTTCTCCCTCCACAACATCCGGAGGATCAGACCGTTCCTCACCCAAGAGGCCACTCAACTCCTGGTCCAGGCCCTGGTGATCTCACGTCTGGACTACTGCAACTCCTTGCTGGCAGGCCTTCCGGCCTGTGCCATCAAGCCACTGCAACTAGTCCAGAACCCTGCTGCTCGCCTGGTGTTCAACCAGCCGAAGTTCACCCACGTCACCCCTCTACTCTCCTCTCTGCACTGGCTCCCCATCGCAGCACGCATCAGATTCAAGTCACTGGTGCTTGCTTTTCAAGCGGCCAGAGGTACTGCTCCCCATACCTCCAGTCACTCATCACGCCCTACACCCCGTCCAGACCTCTCCGCTCCGCCTCCGCTGGCAGACTGACTGCCCCATCCCTCCGGGCGCCTGGCAGCCGCTCCTCGCGGTCTCGCCTCTTCTCTGTCCTGGTCCTCGTTGGTGGAACGACCTCCCGCAATTGGTCAGGACTGCGGAATCACTTCCAATCTTCCGCAAGAGACTCAAAACCCACCTCTTCAGACTCCACTACCCCTGATCTCTGTCCATCTAGCTAAATTGTCTTCACCACTGTCTGCTTGTTCAACACTATACTCTTTATTTAAAAAAAAAAAAAAAAAAAAAAATTGTACATTTTGTAAACATTGTAAAATACCTTTTCCTTCCCGGTGTTACAGGTATGGTACGCAGATGCCTGCAATGATGTCTATTGCTGTATTCCTGCACTGATCTCGTGCGCTAACTGTGATTGTTCCTACCATGTATTGATGCACATCTTGTAAGTCGCTCTGGATAAGAGCGTCTGCTAAATGCTTAAAATGTAAATGTAAAATGTTGTCAGAAAATGGAGAAACCAAATCACAGAGCCCACTGTGTGGCTGACAGTAATGTTCAGCAGTAATTGGTTACTCACCACAATGATCTCTATGGGGATGGGCACTGGGAGCTTGGCCTTGTACCTGTCGTTGAGTTCCTTCGCGATGAACACTATCGCCATCACGACGATGGACGTCACCAGGTCGGCGATGTTGGTGTCTGTGATCTGCACAAATATCACCTCCAGGGTCTATAGATTAACATCATGACATACAGATAAGACACGTCAGTTTGAACACAGCATATAAAGCAGGATCTATAGGGAGCATTACAGAGGATGCTAGGAATTTCTCATGTCACAGTCCTTTGAAAATACCTTTATTTGGTTTAAATTAAATTCTTCAGAAAGTCAAAAATGCTTTGTCTGAGTGTAGAGAAAGGCTGAAATGCTGATCGTCACATTGTAAGGTACACTTTGCTCCTGTTCTGAAACTGCACTCACGTAGATGATGGAGAGAGGTCCACTCAGGCCCGGCACTGTGAGCCCCAACACAAACTTCAGCTGGGACACCAGGATGTGGATTGCAGCTGCTGTGGTGAACCCAGACACCAGTGTATCTGACAGATACATGACAATGAACCCCATCTGCAGCAGCCCCATGGCCAACTGAGAGACAAACAAGGGACCATTACTCATGTTACACCTGTCTGAGACAAAAAGGGGAACAGTGTTCATGTTACACTTGGCTAAGTGACAGAAAGGGGAACATTACTTATGTTACACCCATCTGAGAGACAAAAAGGGAACAGTATTGATGTTACACTTGGCTGAGTGACAGACAGGGGATTATATATATTATTATAGATAGGAAGATTACCCCTATTGTAGACTACATATTGTCATAAAATGCTGAAAATCAGGTCACCTGCTGTCTGTCCAGGTGTATTTTTACCTGAAATATTCCCATGAGGAAGGTGAGAGAGGCAGCCACCACGACCCTCTGCTCCTCTATTTTCAGCCCCTCTAAGCCTGTGATGTTGGAACCACCTTCTGGTACCAGCCGGGTCACTACCGCACCCACCATTAGACTTAAAACAGGGAATGAACCTGCAAGGTTAAACCTGGTGTTGTGAGATACGCCCCAAAACACACACACAACACACACACACACACACACACATGCATACACCTTCCACTTCAACAAACACACACCCCACCCCAACACTTTTTTTTTAAACATTTTGTTTCTGATTGTTCCCCCCTTTTCTCCCCAATTTGAAAGCCAATTATACCCTCTATTTATTTTGATGAACTCTCCCCCACGAACTCGCCGCCTGTCTCTACAGGGCAAGCTACTCTCCGAGGCCGGCAATGATCCGCCTCCTTTGAGATGGGACTCACCAACCCCCTTTCTGAAGACACCCTTACATGCTTCACAGCGAGTTTGTGCCGACCACCCTCCCCCCTCCCTCAGGAGCGGACAGCCAAATGCCGGCCCCAATCGGGGCCAACAGCCCGGGCCGGTCTGGCAGAGACGGGTTTTAGAACCGCGTGCATGATAGGCAGCTCACACCGCTACGCTATCCGCCAGCCGCCCACCCTAACACATTTTACCATTATACTCTACTGCATGTTTGCGGAGGAGAGAGTACTGGGTACACACACACACATGCTCGCTCATTCAACACACTCTCCCACAGCATTTATATGCATACCCCTTCATGGCGTACTAACACACACACATGGGTAAATACCTAATCACTTTAATTTTAATGAGAAAATATAAAATGATAATGGAGTGAATGGGTAATGTTCATATTACATGTTTGTTCTGCAGTTGGAAGAGCTGTGCTCACCCACTGAGATGTGTCTGGAGGTCCCGAGGAAGCAGTAAACGAGCACAGGGAAGAAGGCTGTGTACAGCCCATAGATAGGGTCAAGGCCGGCCAGCAGGGAGAACGCCAGACCTGAGTATTCAAATAAAACCACAATGGCAATCTGTAAATCAAACACTACAAAAATGTCAAGTCCCCCCTAGGAATACACCTGCAGGGAAATGATCATTTTTGCTTGTTTTCTTAACTTTTAATAAGGTTGTGAATTCCCTTCAAATATTCAATACATGGAAATTCAAAGTCTGCCATTTCTGTCTTGGCTTTGCAAGGATGTTACTTGTATTGACCTGTGTTCCCTGAAACACTGTATTGTAAGCCATTGTATTACTGGTTATTGTATTACTACGGTAACAAGGCCTGTTAAAAATGCATTTAAGCTTGTATCCTTTTATCTCAGGTATCCTCACGCATGCACATGACAATCTGTTTACTCTTTGACTTGAACATTCAAATCCTCTGTGCTACAGTATGATTTAAGAAGTTCACAGTTCAAAGCAATCACTGCACTTTTTCTGACACAGTGTGTAATTCAACTACAACGAGGGTCGCTGCACATCAAACTGCGTGTGTGTGTGTATGTGCTGTATCTTATGAGATGATAGTTCACAAACTATAAAGTACGAAAACAGTCGTTTTTGTCATTTGTCTACTTTTGTCTAGATCTTCTTACATAGTAACAATGATTCTATGCTTCCAAGAGGGACATTTTTAAATGTTTAAAACAGGGCTTGGGGCCCTACTATAGAAAGGTTTACATCATCCTGAAAAAAGACACAACAAACAGGTACATCACAAATAATAAATATAACTGAAATCACAGATACTCTGAAATATATCCCAGCTTAATGTCAGTCACATTTAAAGGCACGAGGTCAGGCTTGGTCATTCTGAAAAAGGAATATCACACGGAAAGATCCTCATGTAATCACTTGTTTTGACTTTTTCAAAATATGCTTATTTTAAGAATACAGTTTATGATTAACGATAAAAAATCTGTTTAAATATTCTACAAACTATAGTTAAATATATATGAAAACATAGCCTGGAGCTAGTACTGTTCTCTTGGATGCATGTGGCATAGGTTGAGGTTACCTTGCAGGACAGCAACAAGTCCAGTGCTGACCCCAGACACCACGTCACCCAGGAGCCACTCTTTGATGCGATAGATTCTCACCCATCCGATAATGGGAAGCAGAGAAAGGGCAGCATTCTTTGCCCGCTTCGAGTCACAACTAAAACACAAAATACGGCCAAAGTACCCATATTCTTTCAGTTATATGTTCATTAAACTGTCTTTGAAAAAGCATGAATGAGTTATGTGTAATCACTCTATAAAACGAGGAATGGATAAAGAATGCTTATAGCAGTGATGGTACTGTAGATTTCTGGATCATCACACTGTGCATACTGTGTTTTGCCTGACTACAAAATGCTTGAGGTTACGGGACCAGCAGATAGCGTAGCGGTCTAACGCACCCGTATTTGGCTGGTCCTGTACGAGTGTGAGCTGCCTATCAGGGACGCAGTTCAAAACCTGCCAGACCGGCCCTGGCCGTTAGCCCCGATTGGGGGCGGCATTTGGCTGTCCGCTCCTGAGGGAGGGGGGAGGGTGGTTGGCACAAACTCACTGTGAAGCACGTAAGGGTGTCTCCAGAAAGGGGGTCGGTGAGTTCCGTCTCGAAAGAGGCAGATCATCGCCGGCCTCGGAGAGTAGCTTTAGGCCCGTAGAGACGGGCGGCGAGTTCATGGGGGAGGGTTAATCGAAATAAATAGAGGGTGTAATTGGCTTCCAAATTGAGGAGAAAAATGGGGAAAAATCTGAAACAAAATTGATATAAAAACGCTTGAGGTTGTATTGCAGAGTAAGAGAATAAGTATGAGCCAGGCCCCTCAACAGAATCCAATATTATGGGAAAAATTAACCCAAAAAGCGGTTTGCTTGCTTCCCACAAGTCTCAGATTACAGATCTGAATTTTGCAGCACTATGCCAGTCACACAAAATGGATGTCAAAGCAACAAGGATATTTTCCAAACTGAAAAAATTATTATTATTTCACACATCTTTCTGAGATCTTGAGACGGCTGGAGCTCTTACGTGAAGTATGCCTTCACATGGTCCAGCAGGGTCTTGTGGTGCCTGTAGACCTTCTCGTGATCCTCAGCGAATGCGTCCTCAGAGTACAGCGGCCTGCTGACCGTGTACCGCGCAGCTGAAGGTCGCATCATCGTGGGCCAATCGGCTGCGGCTTATGTTGCAGAAGCAGGTCCCTGTACAGCTAGCTGGGAAAATGTTAACATCGGTCAGAGGTATCACATGGGTCTAGGGTGGATCAGTCAAGAAACAGCAGCGCTCAGCACAGAAAATCATATTAGATGTTCTATTTCATTACATTTGCATTGGAGAGGAAGGTAAAGCGTTCTACGGTCTACTTTTAATTGTATGTGACTATTTATCTAGTTGTTCTAATTGTGATTTTGACTGTCTTTTTTTCTTTCTCATTGTGTTGATTATTTTTCTTCTGTTTAATTTGTTTTGACTGTTATCGTACTTCTTGCTTTTTAGCCAACTGTATTTATGTTAAGCACTTTGAGTGGAAATGCTTGAAAGGTGCTATGTAAAAGTATTATTATTATTATTATTATTATTATTACTACTACTACTGTCTATGAAGAGAACTGTTGAATACACATTGAATACACAAAAGACTTCTTGTCTTTAACTCTGGTCTAGTAGTATCAGTCCATACTCCAATGAACTAATTGTCATCACCACAGCTTACATATTTAATACTGTATTTCATTATATGTATCTATGTATCAAAAAATTGACTAACCTTTTCTTTCCCTGTGTTACAGGTATAGTGTGCAGCTGCCAACAATGATGTCTATTGCTGTATTACTACACTGATCTCTTGCGCGGACTATGATTGATCTTACCATGTATAAATGCACATATTGTAGCTCTGGATGAGAGCGTCTGCTAAATGTCAAAAATGTCAATGTAAATGTGCTGCCAACGCTGCTGGTCCTTAGCATGCTATAGCTACACAATACCTCAGATCATCAGGGAAATACATTATGCAGGACAATGCTGAAAAGCTGGACATTCAATCATACATTTGGAGCAAATCCAGTGGCCTCATTCATAAAAAGTTCATTTCTGAAATGTGCGTAAGTGTGTTTCAAATAAACTGAACGTACGCACACACAAAAACGTGCGTACGCTACTCCCCCAGATGTGAAATCTCTAAATCACAAATGATCTTGAAATTGTGCGCAGGTGAATGGTTTTAGATCTCCGCCTTGTAAACGCCCCCTAATTAATATCATTAGCATATAAAGGAGCTCGAATCAAAACACAAATCCTCTACTTGATAATGGTGAGGTGCAAGAAAAATACTTTTAGCGAGGCCGAAGTCGAGGTCCTGTTGGCGGAGGTGCAGATGCGTGCAGGGACGCTGTTTGGGAGTCTTTCCAGTGGCTTTACCAGTGAAGTCAAGAACGTGGCCTGGCAGTCTGTAGCCCAGGCTGTGAACGAGGTGGGGGGGGGACGTAAAGAAAAAGTGGTCTGATTTAAAACTGAGGTCAAAATCTCTAATAACTCGTTCCCTTCTTATTGCGCGGTTGGCGATATCTTCGAGAAGTGACAATACTGCCATTCTTCCTCTTGCAAAACACTGCATTATTGGACATTTTATAGCCTATAGATTGACCAAAATGTTTTACACGCGTGGAACCATATGTATTAATTATGCTAATTGGGGTAGTTTTGGAAAACCAATGTGTGTTTTTGTTTTGTTTTCCACAAGTAGCCTAGCTTATGTTGTTTTAATTTATTACTAATTTTATTGTGCAAACCATTACGTATAGCCTAAGCAATGTGTTCAATCTGGTAATACTACTACTACTACTACTAATAATAATAATAATAATGAGGAAACAATTAGGCAGCAGACGACATGTTGGCGCTCTTAGATTTCCGAATACATTTGACATTACATTTACATTTGAAGCATTTAGCAGACGCTCTTATCCAGAAGGACTTACAATGTGTACATTAATACATGGTAGGAACATTCATAGTACGCGCAAGAGATCAGTGCAGTAATAAATACAACAATAGACATTGCAGGCAGCTGTGTACCATACCTGTAACACTGGGAAGGAAAAGGTTAGTACATTTTTGTTTTTGTTTTAATGGAGTAAGCAGGGGTATATAGTGTTGAGCAAGTAGGCAGTGGTGATGACAATTAGCTAGATGTACAGAATTCAGTGGTAGTGGAGTCTGAAAAGGTGGGTTTTGAGTCTCTTGCGGAAATCGCAAGTGATTCCGCTGTCCTGACCGATTGTGGAAGGTAGTTCCACCAGCGAGGGGTCAGGACAGAGAAGAGACGAGACCGCGAATACCTGCAGTACTCCAACATTGCAACAAGGGAACGTGCGTACGCCAAGTTGAAACCTGACGTGGAGCTGAGTACTTTTCCACGTCAAAGACCGTTTTTATAAATCTGAACTTTGGCGTCGATTTGAGCGTATGCACGTTCTAAGATCAAATCTGTGCGTAAGTACGTTTTATAAATAAGGCCCCAGGACTGTTTCATATTTTTCTTGAGTCGAATTAGCTGCAGAAATGCTTAATCAAAATCATGCCTGTTAAGCTATCCTGAACAGGGACAGGTTTGTTTTAAATGTGTGTTCAAATGAAATAACCCCAAGCATAAACAAAGAAATGAAGGTGTACTATTCAATATCACTTAAAATGAACAGACCCTATCAGAGAACACTCTCCCACTTCATTCACAGTGCTCTCTAATAGGGCTTGTTTGTTTTAAAATCAAGTCTCATTTTATTCACAGCGATTCCGACATGGCACAGGTGTCTTACCTGGTGAAGATGTTTTTCTGACACCACTAGTATCTGAAGTCCTGTGTCCTTCCTTCCTTCCTGGTGTTTCACACTGGAGTCCTGAGAGTATCTTGGACTCCAAGGTACTCTGATTGACTCCATCCCTCACCTCTTCTCAAATCTTTAATCATTAACTGCAATCATCCATGTTTCTCGTCAGTTAATTCACATTTCGATTCACATTTGTTCCTTGAGTGATCCTTCCTCCTGAATATGATTTGTCACTGCACGTTGGCAGGTTTCTATATACCCGCATTCATGCAGAATACTAAATAGTTTGCATTGTCTGTATTTTTCAATGGAATAGCTTAAACACATTGTGTCATTGCCCAGGGAGGTAGGGTTTCTGCCCCCAGGATATTACCCACCTAACTGTGCATTAGTGACTTCTCTGGTCAATTGGGTACCAGAGGAAAAAGAGAAAATTTGGAGAAAATTTGAAAAAAAATACAAGAAGCTGCTTTTGGGGACCACAAGAGCAGTAGATAACAAACATTGCCTATAACAGAGAAAGAGGTTATAATATGTATCTTCTCTCCAGGATGCTTATTGGCATTTTGTATACTTTATTTATTCCACAGTTAGCCTAACATTTTTAAACACAATATAGTCAAATTCAATGGACTACGGATTAAAACTTAACAAGCTCATCCATATAATTAATGTATTTAATTGCACATATTGTGAGGACTGGGATATCAGTAATTTTATAAAGCAACAAAGCAAAGGAAAGATAGACATAGATGTACCAGACCTGTGTGTAAACCTTGAGTGAACTGTGAAGGAGGAATGTGGAATTTAATGATGTTTGAACATCTGCCATCACATTGCACCATGGGCTAGAAGCACCTTTGAGTGCACAGTGCACTTACACTTATTTCATCTTCTGTTTATGGACTGGCAATTTCGGCATCAAGGTTAATAATATACTCCCCAGTGTTACTGTGAAACCTTAAATCACTAACAGCAGTAATGGTTTATATTCAAGTTTATATTCACCCACTCACACAGTTTTGCCATACATAATATCCTCTAAAGTTTTTTATAAAAGGCTTGGTCTTTGAGATTTGGTGTGGTGTGATGTAGCCATGGCTATAGTAATATTGTGCAATAGTGGGTGAGGTCAGGTCTTATATTTATGTATTAGTCTGCAACATTTTCCCTACCCAGTTTATTCCTCTAAAGTGTTAAAATGTGATAATCTGTGTGTTTGTGTGTGTTTGTATGTGTATATATACTTAAATGAAATAATTATTTAATTATATTATTAAATAATAATTATATATATATATACAGTGATGCTTGAAAGTTTGTGAACCCTGCAGGTTGTGGTCACTATTTTCATACATTATAGAAAAATAACCCTATAAAATCTTTATATAAACCTAAATTCTTAACAAAGATATTTCAATTAAAGGACACATGCAAAGAAATATTATATATTTGCATTGTTAATTTAACAAAACTGGTTTATTTAACAAAAACTCAGATATCCTTGTGTGCAAAAATATGTGAACCCCTTCAATCAATTACTTGTGAATTGGCACCTCTTTTAGCAGCGATGACTTGAAGCCTTGAAGTCTCCTATAGCCACTGATCAGACTCTGGCATCTTCCTTGAGGAAATTCTCGCCCACTCCTCCTTACAGAACCCAGCCAACTCAGTGAGGTTTGAGGGTTGTCTGGCATGAACAAGTCACTTCAGGTCCTGCCACAGCATCTCAATTGGATTTAGGTCAGGACTTTGACTTGGCCAATCCAAAGCACAAAACTTCTTTCTCCTGAGCCAGGCTGCTTGAATTCTTCGGATCATTGTCTTGTTGGAATACCTTCTTTTAGTTAGCCAAGTTTTAGTTCTCAGACTGATGGCCTGACGTTCTGTTCAATAATTCTCTGATATCCCTCAGAATTCATGTTTCCCTTAATGATGTTGAATGATTGCACAAGGGGTTCACAAACTTTCGAGTATCATTGTGTATATATATATATATATGTATATATTTTTTTCATATCTCTTGATTGATCAACATAATTCAATCTTTCCATGTGTCTTTTGTGTGTGTGTGTGTGCGTGCATGAGTGTTTGTGAATGTGCATGTGCATGTGTGTGTTTTGTGAGAACTCAGGAAACAGGATGTGTGTGTGCCCTGTATGTTCATTCCAGGAAAATGCATTAATTTTTAAACAAATGCAGGAAGTTCTGTTCTTGGGAAATATTAAATTCCTTAATTTTGTTGCGCAGGTGTTCCAACTGGTAAGTCATTAACAAATAAAACAAACACTGCAAAATCAATACACAATATTCAATCCATGCAATAATCATTAGACAAAGACAAATACAGGGTGTTGTTTTTCATCCAATGCTAACGGTCCCCACAATATGCAGATACCAAAAAAAAACGTATCTTAGACTGGAATAGTATTGCATTGGACATAAAGACTCATATATTTCAGGATGTTCTTAGTTTCAGGAGATGTCTACATAGTGGCAATAAAACTGAGGCATTTGTGTGACCCAAATTAACTGTACTATCAAATCCCTGTACTTTTTACTGGGCCTGGTGAGTAGATTATGAACTTCAGAGTTTATCCTTGTTGAGTCAACCATGGGCATAAAGAATTTAAATATCAAAACATTGCTTTGTTCACGGATGTGTTTATTATAAATTTCACTATTAAATATTCTGAAAAAACCTATTTCTGGAACATTATTATGTACAGTAAAAGCAGCATTTATTTCAATCAATTGTTGATGTACAAATATTTTTTTCTGAAAATAAAAAAATAAATATATATATATATATGTACTAACGTAATTGAAATAAATATCTTTCTGAATCAACATATATTCAAGTATTTATATCACAAAGAAAGGTGTGTGGTATGTAGATGACTCCCACTGAAACGACACAATCTTTGGTCCAGATGCCAATATGAGATGTTCAGATATCATCACGTGAAAAGTTTTTTTTCTTTTCTCTTTTTCACAAACATGTTGAGTTAAGGGGGGACACAGGAATTGCACATCTCTCTGCTTATGGGCTTCAAGAAGTGGATGTGGTCCAGTCTAGAACTTGGTTTCTGGTACCGGGACCTGAGAACAGAACAGCACAGACCTTCCCTGAGAACTGGATTTTGTTGAAGAACTTACTTCTTCCCCTGTCTGTTCTCTACCCAGCTGGATACATGACCTCTCAGCCCCCTGAGCTACATTTGCCTGAATCAAAGTCCTCATATAATATACGCCATTTAGCAGGCGCTTTTATCCAAAGCCACTTACAGTAGTGAATGCATACATTTTTCAGTATATGTGGTGCCAATGGGAAACGAACCCACAACCTAAGCGTTGTCAGCGCCACGCTCTACCTACTGAGCCGCACAGAAACATAAGATGAATTCTAATAATTTGTGCTAAAGAATCAAAATGAGAAGCAGTCCATTGTCACAGCAGAGAAGGACGCACACAATGTGGTTCTGCGTGGCTCAGTAGGTAGAGCGTGGCGCTGACAATGCTTAGGTTGTGGGTTCGATTCCCACTGGGGCCACATATACTGAACAATGTATGCATTCACCACTGTAAGTCGCTATGGATAAAAGCGTCCACTAAATGGCTTATCCATCCATCCATCCATTGTCTAAGCCGCTTATTCCTGGTCAGGGTCGCGGGGGGGTGCTGGAGCCTATCCCAGCATGGGGCGAGAGGCAGGAATACACCCTGGACAGGTCGCCAATCCATCGCAGGGACACACTCATACCTACGGGCAATTTAGACTCTCCAATTAGCCTAACGTGCATGTCTTTGGACTGTGGGAAGAAACCGGAGTACCCGGAGGAAACCCACGCGGACACGGGAGAACATGCAAACTGGATTCGAACCCGAGACCTTCTTGCTGTGAGGCGCAGTGCTATCCACTGCACCACCGTGCAAATGGCTTATATTATATCATATTAATGTGTTAAGGTGAGAAGGAGATATGAAGTGAGCCTGCGTGTGGCCCTCAGACTCACCACTCTGTCCCTGAGTCGCAAACTGCCCCCGCCATTGCTCTGGTTGCCATGGTGATTGTGAGAAATAGCCTTCGAGGAAACGAGATACACCGGAATGATCAAGAATGGCAAGATAGAGATTGATCCAAAGCAGTCTGTTTACCGTCATTTTCCTGTGTGTTATTGTACTATATACTGAGCCGTATTATTCGATTCACAGACTGGGTCTTACGTGCAGTAATAAAACAATATAAAAAACATATAAATCCAATGTTGTTCAGTAGCAGCGGTGCCTTTGAAGACTACTGTATCAGCAGTTGTCGTTGTTATTCTGCTGATGTTCGTGTTGCCTTGGATTGGTGTTCATCGTGTCTTAAAGGTAGGCGTTTGTGCTTATAGTGATGGGGTTTGCACCCTGTAATTCAGGGGAAATGTGCTACTTGCCTCTATGCTCCCTCTAGTTGAACACATACCAAAGTTTTTAGCTGTGATTAATTACAAGGAGGCTGATCATCGTGAGATCGGTTCTGTTACTCGTAAACATTGAATGTTTTAATGACACATTATCATGAATATTACTGCAGAACAAAACAGATAAGTATGTATCGATAGCCATGAACACTACTCCATGAGTGGATGAGCATTTCCTCAGAATTTGTAATAAATTAATGATTAACTGAGCTGATTTAGATATTGTAGTGGGATCATTTGAAATGATTGCTCAACATGTGGTTTCATGAGGAGGCTGTAGTAGCGTCTTGCTGCTGGGGGACTGAATAACTAGCTACTGAACCTGAATGCCAAAAATGAAGGGCCCTATTTATAAGTAATCTCTCTAATATCTCCTTTTCCTTTGTTAACTGCCCTCAATCTGACATTTGTGCCACTGGCAGGCTGTCCAGTGCATGTCTCGTTCAATTGCACCACAAACGGCTATTATTGATGTGTAACTGAAAGCATTCAAGCAGCCAATCAGATGAGGACGGGGTGGTACCTTTTCATGTGTGTCCTTGGCTTCCGATTGGTCTGGGTGTTTCTCCAGAATATGCAGCATGGCATCGTGAAGAGTCAGGAAGAAGATGGACGTCTTGATCTCGTCGTCAAAGAACTTGCAACTGTGCAGCTTCTCCAGGATGTATACTACAGTCAGGACAACCATCAAATGTGACCTTGAGAGTAAACTCGACACTATACATTCATAACATTGAAGAGTATGGTGCATATAGAGCCTATATGCTATAGTCAGGACAATTGGTTATTTTAAATCTGTCTTTCCCAAGAGCCAGTTACTATTGTACAGTTCACCAATAATGATCTTTGATTAGCATCATACTGTTGGTAACCATGTAATCAGTCAGTAAATGTCAGTGGGACCACTCGTCAATAATAATAACTCATAGCAATCTCATATTTACTGTTTAGGTCAATTTTTGCAACACAATGTTTAATGGGGTTAGAGATCATTTCATATTAGTCATGGGTCATGGGCAACTTACTGTCACAGGCAACAATGTAGACCTCCACATCCACTCGTACGAACTCTCTCAATGCCTACCAAAACAAAGATATTACAGCCAATATGTAAAGGTTATGCAATAAGCCAGGATCTGAACACAGCAACAAAACTGCACATTGAGTGTGTATTCTGAATCTGGCAAGATTAACCAGAAGCAATTGACCAGTAGCACATGGAAGTCAATGCAGGCTTACATATGAGTGGAAATGTACCATTATATTGGACAACATTTAATTCAAGGCTGTATACAAATTAATGCTAGAAGTAGCAGAAATCAACTATGGGCAGAGCTGGACTGAAGGATACTGTTGGAAGCGGACATTACCATTTTGAGGCCCTTCAGTGCCGAGATGTCGAGGAACGAGACGGCCGCAAAGTCCAGGATCACGCTGTGGACGTCGACCTTGGGGACGCAGATGTTGGCGGGAAGTTCTGCGTTCCAGTTGACCTGCACAGGAAGGTCCTTGAAATCGGTGGGCTCGTCCAGACCTTCCATGTTGCTCTCGTCCTCTGACTCTTCGATAGGAGCCGAGCCTGTATCCACCAGTCCTTCCTGCAGCGGGGGGAAGCACAGGGCTCAGGTGAGGGGCACTGGGGTGGGATAATGGGGGTTTTCCACCGCATAGTACGGTAGGACACCCCCAAGTGAACCGTTTTTCCACCAGACCTAAGTACCTGTGCTGAATTTAGCTACTGCTCTGTTTAGGTACAAGCGAGCCGAACAGGGACCTAAGGGTGGAGCTAGCAATACTTTAGACCATTGTTTAGTCAAGCGCAATTGTCACAGAATCGTCACATTAAATCTAAGTCTGGCTCAGACACAACCGCCATTGTTGGAAAGCACGGGGCGGGACTCACTCCTGTTATCTGCAGCTCCCCTTTCTTCAGGAGCTTCTTGATCTTCCGCAGGGCCTTGTTCCTCTTCCGCAATATTCGCAGGGGGTTAAATCCCACCTGAAACAGTATCACAGTGCGTTAAATCCCCCTGAAACAACACTACAGGGTGTTAAATGCCTACTTGTTCTACACTATATACCCCTGCTTACTCCATTTAATATATATCATTTTTTTAATTACTAATATTTTCCTTCCTAGTGTTACAGGTATGGTACGCAGCTGCCTGCAAGGATGTCTATCGCCATATTACTGCACTGACTGTGTTCTCTTGCACTAACTATGATTGTTCCTACCATGTATTTATGCACATCTTGTAAGTCGCTCTGGATAAGAGCGTCTGCTAAATGCTTAAAATGCAAATGTAAATGTAATGTAATGTAAAAAATTTAAATCCCATCTTAAAATTCCATAAACATTGCACTCTTAGAGGTTAAACCTGACTTGGAACAACACTGCAAGTGTTAAAGTGACACCCTGAAAATATACTCTCATGGTATTAAACCCATCTACCCTTACCCTTATGTTATCACAGAAGAAAACAAAACTGAAACAACCTGAGACAGCTCTAAGAATGACTGTAAAACTGTAGTTTTGAATATTTGGACTAATATTTAACATTCTCTTTACCCTAATATGTCCCCCAGGTGGGACACTGCCGTTGTACCCTTGAGCAAGATACTTAACCTGAATTGCTTCAGTTAATATCCAGCTGTATAAATTGATTGTAAAGAAAACTGTAAGTCACTCTGGATAAGAGCGTCTGCTAAATGCCTGTAATGTAATAATGTAATGTAATATCCATTTCCTTGTTCCATGGGTCAGATTACCATTTTACCAGATTACCAGATTACTCATTACACTGTTCAGTGTTACATTTCTGATAAGAACAAAATGATCCCACAAAGGTGGGAAGACACTAAAGGTAGCTGTGCTATTGAGCAACCATCTGTACGTCCAGATGACATCCCAATGGGTGTGTTTATGGCTCCTGTCTTTATGGCCAGATTGTAGATAACTGCATTTATAAGTTTCCATTCCAACATGACCAGTAATATAAAAACTGAAACTGTAAGCATACCTTTTCTTGTAAAGGTAGACTCTGAGGTTAACATTGTACACTAAGAGGTACAGGCATTATATACAGGTGATATAAAGTCAATTGTTCAGTGTGTTCAATTCACATACAGCTTCAACCAGTTTTCCTCTGAAGAACTCGATGTTGGCAAAGTAGATTGGCGAGGGTATTCTGAAGATCTTTACTCCCTCTGGCTCATGGATCTGAGAGGTGATGAAGAGGGACAGTTAGGGGGCAGAACCAGACCCATTATTTTGTATCAAATTAAGCAGGTTGTGGATAACAGCAGACAAACAAGTGCAAAGACAGTGATATCCAGTCGATTTTAACACATGGATCTCCCACCCTGACACAAGCTTTCAGATCGGGCACCTGGTGTAGTTGATTGATAGACATGTGAATACAGGCAGACAGACTTACGCCAAGATAATCCTTCCGGTCCTTGTAGATATCCGTCCCTTTGATGTTGGCCAGCTGAGAGCAGCGGGGACTGGTGACAAAACAGAGGACAGGTGTCACTGCATTTTTTCCTGTGCCTTCTAGGGGGCTGGAATTAATTTACCCGTTGAGCTTGGGTTGGAGCTAGTCTACCCAGTAATCAGAAATGAGAAATGCAGTGGTAGCAGTAGTTGCTGTAAGTTGAAAGTTCACCTAGATGTGAAGTGGGGATTTTTGGTTTGTGGTGTGCTTGCCCCTTGAATTTGTTTTCACTGGAGTGATAGGGCTCTACCGCCTACTTCACTACCTCAGGTATGACAAGGATAGTGCAGATATATTTGAGAAAATCATGTGAAAGTTACAGCATTTTCAACAAGTATTATTTGCTGTGAGGTTTGTCCATTATCCATGGATGAGAGGTTTGTACTCACAACTGAGTCCTGTAGACCACAGTGAGCAGTTCTGCCCCCAGGCCCACAGCCAAACCCAGGTCCAGTCCCAACAGGATGGAGGAGACACAGGTCACAATCCACACCATCTGGGCAGGAGGACAGGGACACACCGTAGGGTCAAAGGTGAACTTGACATGACTTGGCCTCCACAGTGCTAAAATGAGAGAGCTCCCAGGAAGGCCACACAGTTAGTGATGGAGATGGGGGCAATCCAGTAGTTTACAGAACATAGTTGATTTTGTGTATAGCCAGGACCAACATTACTGGAGTCATGGGAATGGAGATGAAAAACCCACTTAAACTTTCAGGACTATGGGCCTCCGATAGCGTAGCGGCCTAACGCACCCATATTGGCTGGTCCTTCATGAGTGTGAGTTGCCAATCACGGTCACGGTTTGAAACCCGACTGTACCAGACCGGCTCTGGTGGGGAGCCCCAATCGGGGGTGGCATTTGGCTATCCGCCCCAGGGGGAGGGGGGAGGGTAAGCCAGCATGAATTAGCAAGCGTGTAGGGGTGACTCCAGAATGTGGGTGGGCGAATTCCGTCTCGAAGGAAGCGGAGTTCGCTGCCCTCAGAGAATTAGCTTGCCTCGTAGAGACAAGCGACAAATCCGTGTGGGGAGGGCAAATCAAAATAAATAGAGGATATAATCAGCTAAACTGGGAGAAAATGGGAAAAACTCTTAAAATGTGAATTTTACAAATAATAGGGTGTACAATGCTAATTATTTAGGTCAGTCAAGCCCTCTATGAGACCTGTAACCCTCAGCTGTGTGTTACTGTATCCTGTCTCTACGAAATATTTTCAGTTACAGCAGACTATCATAGACGTGTTACTATTTCACAGGTTTTCAGGGATGGGGAGTGCTCACGCAATCTGGTCTGTCCTTCCTCCACAGGTAGGGTATGTCTCTGAACTGCATCAGCATCCCCTTCAGGTTGATAATCACAACTGCTCCCAGCACCGACTGGGAACACACAGAGCAGAGTTCAGGAGGCAGTCATCACACACGCTCAATCAAGTTAGAGTGCAGTGCTACATTTCTCCATAGAAAAATGTACCATAATTATTTCATACAATGAGAAGTTTTGAGCCCCACCTTTTGCAATGGTTCAAGCAGGAATCCGATGGCCAAAGTGACAATCATCACTATGATCGCAGAGAGCAGGCCAGCAATCTGTGGTATTAAACTGAGTTAATGTTCAACATTCTTTTCCTTCCATTTGGCATATGAGTAGAAAAAATACATCATGCGAATCCGAAATGGAATTTATACTATAGCCCCATTGGACTTTGTTTTCCCTCTCTTTATGTGTTAATCTCTTGTAAAAGCAATAAGAAATCTTATGAAATCTGTCTCACTTGGTTTTTTTTGTAATTAAAGTTTTTATTAAGAAAGCATAATTACATTTGACTTTTTGACATTCAACATTTGAAATGACAAGTACAACTGGCTTACAAAGTCATCTTACATATATATAAATGTATATATATATATATACAGTACAGATTCATTCTGCTATTGTACATTTTTTGCCATATACACACAAACTATATACAGTGGTAGGGAGCTCACTTGGTTTTAATCAGCTTTGTTTGTATGATATCATAAATCCAAGACCACAAAATATGAAACTATTTTTGAAGATGGAAAACAATGTGAAAAAGGCTGAAACACAAACCAATGTCACCACATTGTACTGCAGCTCTATAGGAGGTCTTTGTGAAAACCTATTTTAGGTTAAGGGTGAGTGTGGCTAGCAGATAGGACATACTACACCTACACTCTCCTTTGAAAGTCATCAGGTTTTAGAATAAACACTGGGAACAGAAGGTGGTGAGGGTGTTACACAGTCATCTCTATGAAAATGATCAAGAAGATCCGAAGATCAGTTCCTCCCCAGGTTCTAAAACGCTTTTCGCAATGCATTCTTATCCGAAAGAGGGGGACATTTTGTAGAGAAGGTAGAGAAGTGCATTTGAATGGTGAAAGCATTGTGTTTTATATCAAGTGTATAGAGTGATCTATGATTGTGTGCTGGCTTCCTTTCGGTTTGCTATGAATGTTCACCTAAATGGCAGTGTGTGTGTGTGTGTGTGTGGGGGGGGGTCACCTGGGTCTTCCCTCCTGTGCTCTCCTGTACAGCACTCCTGGAGAGAGCTGTGCTCGCTGCGAATGACCTGAAGGTCGCTCCAAAGATGTTGCTCACTCCAAAAGCAATGAGCTCCTGGAGGAATGAGAACGACAAAGAACAATAATCGTGTAAATAATCGCCTCAAAATTTGTGCCAGTGCAACGTCCCGTAAATTATACCCTCTATTTATTTAGATTAACCCTCCCCCACGAACTCGCCGCCTGTCTCTACAGGGCAAGCGGCACTCCGTACAATGAGCCAGCATACGCTCTTACTAAGGGTTCCCAAATACACAAGGACAGTCGTCCGATATGGTTTTATTTCACAGGTGTTTTGCAGAGACTCCCTAATTTTGCAGGCTCACCTGGTTGCCGTCGATGAGGTAGTCGTGTTTGACCGAATAGACCTTCGCCACTGAGAAAGCCACAGCAAAGCCCACGATGGCCATGGGGAAGACCTCTATTGCCGTTTGCTGGAAGATCTCCACATTAGGGGCCATCGCGGGCTCGTACCTGTCATAGAGTCAGACATAATCAGTACTGTTAGCACCAGCAGCACCTGGAACACATTTCCACACTGCGTACATGTGTATCAACCTTTAGCTCCTTACCCTAGTGGTATTTTTCCCACGATCTCGACTTTGAATTTATCTTTGAAGTTGAATGCATAAGAGACACCGCAGGCTATTACGGTCTGCAATGAAGACAACAAAGTCAGTCAGTATCAGTATTTGCAGACAGCAGTATTACACCATGTATCAGAGGTCAGAGGAGGTCAAAACGTAGTAATATTGAATGCTATCCTGCTTCGTTAATCAATGAAACCAACAGAGGTAGATATAATACAGAAGAGGGATATGGCAAATCACAGAGCCCACTGTGTGGCTGACAGTAATGTTCAGCAGTAATTGGTTACTCACCATTATGACCTCTATGGGGATGGGCACTGGGAGCTTGGCCTTGTACCTGTCGTTGAGTTCCTTCACGATGAACACCACCACCATCACGATGATGGACGTCACCAGGTCGGCAATGTTGGTGTCTGTGATCTGCACAAATATCACCTCCAGGGTCTGTGTATGAGGAGAGGATCAGAAAAATCCAAAACCCAGCACATGGTCAGCACATCACTTTAATGAGCACTGGACATAGAAATGAAATGTATATATCTATGTCATAAACTATTTTTTGTTGTGTTGAACTATTCCAACATATTTCAATTCCAAATAATTGAAATGCTTTGTTTTATTCACTGAAACTGCACTCACGTAGATGATGGAGAGAGGTCCACTCAGGCCCGGCACTGTGAGCCCCAACACAAACTTCAGCTGGGACACCAGGATGTGGACTGCAGCTGCTGTGGTGAACCCAGACACCAGTGTATCTGACAGATACATGACAATGAACCCCACCTGCAGCAGCCCCATGGCCAACTGAGAGACAAACAAGGGACCATTACTCATGTTACACCTGTCTGAGACAAAAAGGGGACCAGTGTTCATGTTACACTTGGCTAAGTGACAGAAAGGGGACCATTACTTATGTTACACCCATCTGAAGGACAAAAAGGGAATAGTATTTATGTTACATTTGTCCGAGCAACAGACAGGGGAACATTTACTCATGTTGCACCCATCTGAGAGACAAACAGGGGAACAGTATTCATGTTACACTTGGCTGAGCAACAGACAGGGGAACATTAATTATGTTACACTCAGGGGACATAGATATAGGGGGACACAGGAGGACTCATAAACAGAAAGGGGAACTTTATTCATGTTACACTCAGCTGAGGTACAGACAAGGGACTATTGTCCATGTCACACTCAGTAGAGGGAAGCACAGAGGAGCATTATATCAACTTATGCTATGTTGCACATTTTGTCATATATGAGAGAGCTGAGAAATCTTTTAGTTCACACAGAATGTCTTCCAAATAAAAGCCCCTTTGAGTTACCCCATCACATAGACCTGCTTGTTTGGTTCCTCTTCATTTGTCTAATTTAGGCTTTGTTTCCCAATCAAACTCCCGAACTCAAAACTACAAATGAACTACAGTGTATCAGGCTCAGGTTGAAAAAAGCTTGACAGTGAATATAATGCTTTAGTGCATTTTATATCTGTTTCCATGACTTGCTGATTGCCTGCAGCCTGCATGTGATATATAGTTTTGTCTATTATATTAAATAGATTTAATTCCCAGATGAGAGACAAGGGAGCATTATTAGTGTTTCATTTACATTTACATTTTGGCATTTAGCAGACCCTCTTATCCAGAGCGACTTACAAGATGTGCATTAATACATGGTAGGAACAATCATAGTCCGCGCAAGAGATCAATGTCGTAATACAGTAATAGACATACTGTAATTGTTGGCAGCTGCATACCGTATCTGTAACATTCTGTACCTGTTTCATCCAGTTGAAAGATTGAAGATAAATTATACCTGTTGTAGACTGCATGGTTATTGTATACTGAGTCAGTCATAATGCTGAAGACACCTGCTGTCTGACCAGGTGTATTTTTACCTGGAATATTCCCATGAGGAAGGTGAGAGAGGCAGCCACCACGACCCTCTGCTCATCCATTGTCAGCCCCTCTAAGCCTGTGATGTTGGCCGGGGGACCATCTTCTGGTACCAGTCGGGTCACTACCGCACCCACCATTAGACTTAAGACAGGGAATGCACCTGCAAGGTTAAACCTGGTGTTGTGACATACGCCCCAAAACACACAAACACACACACACACACACACACACACATACATGCATACACACAAACACGTTCGAAACCCGTCTCTGCCAGACCGGCCCGGGCCGTTAGCCCCGATCGGGGGCAGCATTTGGCTGTCCACTCCTGAGGGAGGGGGGAGGGTGGTCGGCACAATCTCGCTGTGAAGCACGCAAGGGTGTCTCCAGAAAGGGGCGGTGAGTTCCGTCTCGAAAGAGGCGGATCATCACCGGCCTCGGAGAAGAGCTTGCCCCGTAGAGACGGGCGGTCAGTTTGTGGGTGAGGGTCAATCAATTTTTTAACAACAAAAAAACACACAAACACACATACAGACACACACACAGTGCAAGTTGCTCTAGCTAAAAGAATTAAGTGAGTGAATATATTTGGGATGTGTGGACACACACCTTGTCTGTTCAATGTGACATACTGAATCACAGACCTCTGTTCTGTACCTGATAGATAATATTGATGGACTGAATCACACTCCCTCTGTAATGGATAGCTGTAGCTGATATACTACAGCGTTGATTGGCTGTCTTACGACACCTCTCTTAATGTGATGTAATGACCAACAGCTATTGTGTAGTTGATAGCGAATATGATATTTTTTACCCAGTTATAAGCCCTTTTGAGCTGTGCTCACCCACTGAGATGTGTCTGGAGGTCCCGAGGAAGAAGTAGATGATCACAGGGAAGAAGGCTGTGAACAGCCCATACCACGGAGGAAGGGACGCCAACAGGCTGTAGGCCAGACCTGAGTTTTCAAATAGAGAAATAATTACATTACAGGAATTTAGCAGACGCTGTTATCCAGAGCGACTTACACAGTTTACATTTCTTTACATACAATCCATTTATACAGCTGGATATTTTACTGAAGCAATTCAGGTTAAGTACCTTGCTCAAGGGTACAACAGCAGTGCCCCCACCTGGGATTGGACCTGCAACCTTTGCATTACAAGCCCAGTTCCTTAACCATTATGCTAACACTGACTGAATGTGAATTCAATCACATTAGCAATAATATTGAATCAAGTGTAAGTTTTTTTGCATATTTACAGGGGGCTTGGATTCCAATAATATTTGTCCATAAATGTAATTCAACTGAGTGCAAGTTTAAGGACAAATGTTGAATGAATCCACGCCTTCGTTTACAATGCTGGCCCCCTCTGGTGGTGACTACAAGGCAGCACATCCACCCCAGTGAAACTGTGGAAACACCTGAAGCTTGTCACCCTGATCAGAACACTTTACAGCAATCTGCTGGTGACCTCTAAAAGGACATGTAACGTTAGCCCCGATCGGGGGCGGTGTTTGACTGTCCTCCCAGTGGTAGGGAGGAGGAGGAGGAGAATGAGGAGGAGGAGGAAGGGGATGAGGGTGAGGGTGAGCCGGCTCGAGTTCGCTGTGAAGCATGTAAGACCGTCTCCAGAACGGAGGTGGGCGAATTCCGTCTCGAAGGAAGCGGAGTTCGCTGCACTCGGAGAATTAGCTTGCCTCATAGAGACGAGCAGCGATCTCGTGTGGGGAGGGCAAATCAAAATAAATAGAGGGTATAATTGGCCACGAAATTGGGAGAAAACGGGAACAAATCTAAACATTTTGAAAGAAACAAATTAAAAAAGGGGCATGTGAGCAGATTATGTAGTTGAGGAAGGAAAATCACGTTGTGTTATGTTACAGTGTAATGTTTCCTCCACTTACAAAATAAGCAATACAAAAATAAAGGACTACCCTATTCCTGGCTGAGCCACAGTTGAGATATATTTATATTATTATCAAATACATACCAGTATTCAGGGGAGCACAGTGGTACGCCAGTACGCATTCGCGTCCTCAAACGTTAATTGCGTACCAAGCAAGACGACAAACATACGCGACTTTAAGTTTGATCAGTCCATCACTGGTAAGGTAATTAACTAACTGACTAACCAATTGAATTAACTTACCAATGATGGACTTGCTTGGTACGCAATTAACGTTTGAGGACGCGATTAATTTTTGAAACATACGTGACTTTAAGTTTGATCAGTCCATCAATGGTAAGTTAATTAACTAACTAACCAAGTCAATTACTAAGTTAATGAACTTACCAGTGATGGACTGATCAAACTTAAAGTCGCGTATGTTTCAAAAGTTTGGACGCGATTAACGTTTGAGGACGCGAATGCGTACTGGCGTACCACCCCTAAGTATAATGCCACAAACGTACAACGTGTAATACATTTTTTATCCAGTCGTGTTTCATAAAGCTCTGGGTCATACACAAAATAATTGTAAATAATATATGAATATTATCAAATTCTGCAATAATATTACAAAATGATATAAAAATTTGCTTCAGAACAGGATCAAGCAATAGCATTGCCTCAATACTTTACACTGACATTAATATGCAGAGCCATCAGTTTGGTTGAAGTGAGGGGTTTGGGTACACATGTCAGGGGTTGGGGTTACCTTGCAGGACAGCAACAAGTCCAGTGCTGACCCCAGACACTATGTCACTGAGCAGCCACTCTTTGATGCGATAGATTCTCATCCATCCGATAATGGGAAGCAGAGAAAGGGCAGCGTTTTTCGCTCGCTTTGAGTCACAACTGAAACACAAAACACCCCCCTACTCTTTCAGTTATAGTCACTAAACTGTGTTTAAAAAGGATCATTCATTCATTATCTAGCCCGCTTTTTCCTGGTCAGGGTCACAGGAGCCTATCCCAGCATGCATTGGCCGGGAGGCAGGGATACATCCTGGACAGGTCATGGCCAATCCATCGCAGGGCACATACACCATTCACTCACAAACTCATATCTACGGGCAATTTAGACTCTCCAATTAGCCTAACGTGCATGTCTTTGGACTGTGGGAGGAAACCGGAGTACCTGGAGGAAACCCACACGGACACAGGGAGAACATGCAAACTCCACACAGAAATGCCCCGGCCAGGATTTGAACCCAGGACCTTCTTGCTGTGCGGCGACAGTGCTATCCACTGCACCACCGTGCCACCAAAAAGGATCAATTGAAAGAAAATAATTGATTTAACAAGAACTGATAACTTGGCAGTCATGGAATAGGGACAACTAGCTAGTCACAAAAAGCTGCAGGGATGTCTCGCAAACTACAGACGTCAAGCAAACAGGTGAATATCCCACATCTTTCGGAGATCTTGACACGGCTGGAGCTCTTACGTGAAGTATGCCTTCACATGGTCCAGCAGGCCCTTGTGGTGCCTGTGGACCTTCTCGTGCTCCTCAGCGAACGCGTCCTCAGAGTACAGCGGCCTGCTGACCGTGTACTGCGCAGCCGCCTGTCGCATCATCGCGGTGGGTCGATTCCTGGTGGAATGAACCGGGCCCCTGCTGTGGATCAGGTAGAGAGAGGAAGGTGATGAATCACCTCCATAATGGACACAACAAAGGCTCAGGGTATCAAACAAGAAAGTCATAATTTATTGGACGTATGGCTTTTTTTTCCCCAAAGAGCTTTAGGGAAAATTCTTAAGCAATAAATCTACAAATAAAATAGTGGATTTTTCCAACAGATCTATGTGCATTACAGGGCCAAAGTATTGTGAGGTTGCTTTTGTCATGTGCAGAACTAGAACATGCCACATGTGATGTAAGTCGGATCGAAGCACTGGCCATCTTCCGCAAAAGACTCAAAATCCACCTCTTAAGACTCCACTACCACTGAAATCTGTCAATTTAACTAATTGTCATCACCACTGCTTACATGTTTAATACAGATCTTTGTAATATGTATCTATGTTTTAAAAAATAATTGAAAAAAATCGACTAACCTTTTCTTTCCCGGTGTTACAGGTATGGTATGCAGCTGCTAATGATGTCAGCATGTCTATTACTGTATTACTACACTTATCTCTTGAGCGAACAATGATTGATCATATCATGTATTAATGTGCATCTTATAAGTCGCTCTGGATAAGAGCGTGTACTAAATGCTTAAACTGTAAATGTAAAATGTAGGTGATCAAACAATCAGTCTCTGGTTTTCCCGAGGGCCTTTTGCCGTGAACAACTAGATTCAATAAATATTTGTCATTAAATGCAAGTGTTTCTAAAGAGACAATGAAACAATGAAACTAAAGTGAACAATCACCAAAATTAACTTGCCAAACTGTGTTTGTGAAGAAACGCACAAACACCTGCTTTTATTTGTAAGTCAAATCTAAGGACGAATGTTGATTGGATCCAGAAAATTGTGTACATTAGTGTCTATTCTGAAAAAAAAACCTGAAAAAGGTTCTCGGCCAAAAATCGAGAGATCAAATGGAATTCATATGTACATGAACACAAAGAGTGCATTTTCTTATATGGTTACAATGAATGATCTCTTTTACTGCAGTATTGACATGGTGTAGGTGTCTCACCTCGCTCCAACAATGACCAAGAAAATAGGCTTGAGCAGTCAAAATTTCAGTGTTCTTCTTTCTCAAGATCCACACAGCGACATGTCCTCATACTATGTGGGACCCTTATGAGCATTTCTGTCCATAAATCCCATCGTTGAAGTTATCATATCTGTAATTATTAACAGCGGTTATGATTCTCTCCTTACAGGACTGCCTATGCCTTTTCTTATCCTTGACCATTGTGCCTCCTGATAAACATTTGGCATCATGTGCTAATACATGATACACCAATTGTAGGAAGGGCACATTTTCATAGGTACATAATGCGCATTATATTTCTACTATTGTAGAGCAGTAGTAAGGACAGCACTGGCCCATATGACTTTTTTTTTGCAAAATTAAGGTTTTATGCTTAAGTTGTGGGTTTCATAAAGAGTACATGTTTTATCTTTTCATCAGTTGTGATAACATTTCTATCTGTTTGAAGATAATGAAGATGGTCTCATGTGATAATACTTGTGTGAAAAACGAAAAACGACTTAAAAACAAATGCGTAGTTTTTTTTCCTGCTAAATTCCCTAAAAGGTAAACAGACACTGTTAGCTACAGTACCTTCAAATGTAGCTGTTATTCATGCTAGCCTTTGGGTCATCAAGGTTCTTCAGAGCGGTTTTTCCAACAACTCAACACATCTGTTAGGAAGCTTAAATTCTTTCAATATCCTATCAAAGAGAAGACATAAACCTATTTATAGTTGGAGCCCATCAACAGGATATGGGTGAGACAGATTAATTTCCTTATGTGAAAGAGTTCAGAGACCTGGGGGAAAGTCATTAGCGATTATTCCATGCCTGTCACTGTTTTAGGTGTGTGTCTTTTTCATTGCGTTATTGCTGTTGACATTGAGAACCTGATTTGTGTGGATACAGTCAAACAATTTTTGTACATCTTTCCAGATTAACTAATATTCCCCCTCCCATCACTGTACTTTGAGATCTTGAGGCAAGCTCCAGAGCAATCCATTATGAATTCATTATTGGTGTACTGTTTTGTAGTTTGTCAATATATTTCAGAGCAAAGCACATGCTAGGAAGCGTGGCATCTTCTGTCATGACAGCACGGTTTATCTGGATTCTTTTACCAGGGGAAAACGAGAAGGGCCTTATTGTAAGAATATGCTATAGGCCATCAGCACAGGATGGAAATATAAAACACTGTTCTCTACAAGAACTTCAGAAAAGTTTGTCTGGAAGGAGAGACATCAACAATCGTTGGCTTGTGAGCTTTTCTTGACCGTGTTTCTCGAGACACGCTGTTTGTCCACTAGTTCATCTCTCTAGCTACCATATTTGGATCAAGAGTTACTAATTATGATTACATTTGACATTTTAAGCATTTAGCAGACGCTCTCATCCAGAGCGACATGTAAACTCCACACAGAAAGGCCCTGGCTGGGAATCTAACCCAGGACCTTCTCGCCGTGTGGCGACAGTGCTATCCACTGCACCACCGTGCCGCCGATCCTACACATGTGTTCCATAATAATGTCAGTACTAGTTACCAGTATGTTTCTGCTATAAAAGGCATTTTAAAATCAACACTTCAATATGTGAGTTTCTAAAGCATCATGAGAGATCCAACAGATTTTTGAAAGAGGTCAAATAGTTGTTGCCCAATGTGTCTGTCACAGAAACTGCAAAATTATTTAATGTGTCAATGGGGACAGTGTCAAAAGTCATGACAGCATATGCCAAACAAGGAAAAACTGCTTCAGGAAAGAGGAACCGTAGTCACCAAGTGGAAGCTTACCAACACTTGGACACTTGACAGGATAGTTGCTAACAACCACAAAACAACAGCCCCAAAGGTTACCACAGAACTGAGTCTACACCTCTGTCACCCAGTCTCAGCAAGAACCATACACGCGGGAAGTGGGGGTGCTGCATTGGAAGTGGGACACCCACTGTCATGAACAGTTTTCTTATTTTGTATAAGTATATATCATATTTACAATAAAGACAAAAATGAATGTGCATCTGTGTCTGCATGTCATAATCGACACAATTATATACTACATGAAATTATATAAATACAATTATGAAGTAAAAAAATACAATCTCCAAGAAAGTAAAAAACAATGTCGATAGTAATAAATACAGGATCTTGAATTAGAAATAAAAAATGTTTCATTATCATGGTCGAGTGCGATTAGTTAGTTAAATACCTAGGACCCTTTGAATTAAAAATAAACTGCACACAGGGTAAAGTGTCATTCGATCAATCATTTCCAATTTTGTTGCCACTTGGCCATGGGCACAACGCCATCATTTTGGGCTGGAGATAAACCTGCAATTAGCCACTAAGGAGGTGGTAAGGGTGTGGGGTTGCTTCACTGGGCACAGTGTGAAAGAGCCTCCTCCAGCTTGCCCAGGTGTGAAACTTATCTGTACACTGCTCTCTCCCTCTTTGTCCAGTGCATCTGTGACCCATATTGGTGATTAAGTGGATAAAAGCAGATCCCAGGTGGGGGCACTGCCGTTGTACCCTTGAGCAAGGTACCTCCCCTATATTGCTTCAGTAAATATCCAGCTGTATAAATGGATTGTAAAGAAATGTGAAACTGTGTAAGTTGCTCTGGATAAGAGTGTCTGCTAAATGCCTGTAATGTAAGATTATTTTCTCGCACACCTATCAAATGTTTTTTCTCATGAACTTTTAAAAATATATGCCATTTATATATATAAATATATATATGCCATTTAGCAGACGCTTTTATCCAAAGCGACTTACAGTAGTGAATACATACTTTTTTTTTTTTTCAGTACATGTGGTCCCAGTGGGAATTGAACCCACAGCCTAAGCATTGCCAACGCCATGCTCTACCTACTGAGCCACACAGAACCATTTAGCAGATGCGTTTATCCAAAGTGACCTACAGTAGTGAATGCATACATTTTCCAGTATAGGTGGCCCCAATGGGAATCAAACCCACTACCTAAGCGTTGTCAGTGCCATGCTCTACCTACTGAGCCACACAGAACCATTTAGCAGATGCGTTTATCCAAAGTGACCTACAGTAGTGAATGCATACATTTTCCAGTATAGGTGGCCCCAATGGGAATCAAACCCACTACCTAAGCGTTGTCAGTGCCATGCTTTACCTACTGAGCTACACAGACCCACAGAACCTTTCTCTCTGATAGCAGATTGTAGCATGGGTGCTGTGGGGTTAAGGCTCTCAGCTCCGTCAATAAAAAGTGATATCCCCTGATATTTCGCCAACTCATCAGCTACTGTAGCTCAGCTTTATTAGGATTTCTGCCTCCTCGCTCTGTAGAGACACTTATCTAAAAGATATCTCTATCGCCCCGCTAGCTCACTTGACCCACTTGTACATTTACTTCATTACGTAATGTTAATTGCACATTTTTTGGAATTTGTTTTGCGTTTTCTTTGTTCCATTATGATGTATGCATAGAAATACTTATACCTTTTACTTATTTGATATTGAGCAGTCATTTGCTCTCTGTTTAGATATTTTCCACTCAATAAATCCTCATCCAATAATAAATCCAATAGTTTATGTTTCACTGAATAAACCCTTGTCGTCGGTAGCTTTGATTTTGATTAGGTTGATGAGCCATGATTCTTAATGGCTGATAAGAAAGGATTAGATCTTTCAGATAATGAGCTGAAGGACATTATTGTCTTTCCACTAATAAAACAGAATGAAATAAGTGTCACGTGGGGTAGTGTTACGTCACTATATTTGGACACTTATCTCCTGGATTAAATTAAATATTAGCTTTAATTTACGTAGACATTTTTCATTAGGGTTTGTGAGGGAAATCTAGTCAGGTGTTACATTGCGTCTATTTTAGGTATCTATAGCCCCTTTCCCACATGCACCTTAAACCGTAAATGTTTCCGTAAGTTTCCGTGTTGGCGCCATGTGGGAACAGGACCCGGAGTTGCTTTTCCATGTAAGACGCTTTGGAAATTTTCCTTCTCAGGACCTAGTACGATTTACGTAAATCTAGGAAATCCAGGTTGTAAATCTAAGATTTGTAACTGCCACGGCTCTAGTGGGAACAAAAGCAACATTCCTGGATAAAGCACCCAACGTTCTTACATATGACGGATTTATATTGCCAGATAACAGTGCGTTCATAATATAATATCATATATATAACAATATAATATAATATAATAACTTATGTTAATGCACTAGCTAGTTAAATGATCAAACCAAACATTTAAATGATTATTTTTACAATTTAAATCACGAATTAGTGAACTAGCATTTCACATCCAGCTAGCTACTGACACTAGTCTATCTGATAGTAGTTAACTGTGATATAAAAATCAGATTACATTATGCAAATGAGTAGCTGTGTGGCATAGGAGCATTGTTTTAACCAATCACATTGCCAAATAGTGAACATTAGCTAGGCAGCCAATTGATAGCTGGGTAGTATTCCACATTGCCAGTAGTTTTGTCTTCTATGCGCATAGTTAAGAAATGTGTAACCTTTGTCAGTTGACTTTTGAAAGGTTATAAAACGTGTTAAATATATGGGCAGGGGGGTTCAGTCCTCAGCATCAAAATCCATTGTAAATCCTAACGGTAGTTAGCAGCAGCGTCTTTGTTTTAGCTACTGAACATGTCTGGAAATTGGACCGACTCCGAGACAAGGGAAATTTTGTCTATCCACACAGACCATGAAAGTAACCGACAGCTCTGTGGCACCATCAGAGATGCCGCAGTCTACGACAAAATAACAGACATCCTACGCAAACGAGGTATAATGAGACAGAAAGCCCAGATCATCAACAAACTGAAAAAGTCTGCGCAAAAAAATATTCAAATAAATGCTTCCTGCATTGACATTTACATTTTAGGCATTTAGCAGACGCTCTTATTTCTTTGTATAGGAGACCTACATGGGAACGATGAAAAACACTACCTTACCCGGATAATTGAACCCGGCAATGTTGCGGATTCCATGTGCGAAAGGGGCATTACGTCAATGCAAAGTATTGATCTTTTCTCAGCACAAAGACCTACTTTACTGGTAGTAGATGAGGGTAAATGCCATGGAGAGAGAACATGTAGAAGACTTGTGGGGGTATTTTTACAACCCTGGACTTTAAACCTTGGCAATAACCTTTTATCACCACCGCCATTATAACATAATGCCCTCTGACTGACACATCTCAATAATGTAATACTTTTGTACACTATCCACAGATTGTGTACAAAGATTATGTAAGGAAAACAGAAGATAGCAACAGCAATTAGTGCAATAAATGTATAGAAATCAGAACTTGGGGATCAGCCACATATTAAAGCAATCACACCCCTGTACAAATTTACAAGGTTAAAACAACTTGTGCTCCTGTTTATTTAGCAAGCTTAAAGGACAATATGTAGGTATAAAACCTGTCACGTATGTTACATGACACCAGACAAGGTAAATCCAGTCATTTGACTTGATTATGCTGTTCATGGCATCGCTCTGCACTGGTCTCAGGCAGCACACATGTAGTGGGCGTGGTGTGTGAGCTTCTGGATGGAACAGATTCAACCCTAGTTTTTAGCTTTTCTCGAACGGTGAAAAAGTTAGAACCCTCAGACTCACCTGGATTGTGTCCACCGCATAGGCGTGTTGGCTGCCTGACAGCTAGGCATCAGAGATTCCAGAAGGTCTTCTTTTTTACTCACAGAAAGCATTACCCCAAGTTCGAGAAAGTGACAGTATCATTCAGACCTTCACGGGACACAGGAATTCTGTGCAGTAGTGCACTAGTGCTCTGTGTCTGGTATGCCACATGCCAGTGCGGCCGGCTAGAGAGTGTAACACTGAACTCTGGGGTGCCTGATTGTTCCTCAGTTCCTCAGAAAAACATCCGGAAAGTCGGCAGCACATACAGGGACGGAGACGTTGCACAGCCGTACAGCATGGCGAACTCAGGATAGGTCCACAAGCAGGGCCAAAGGGTCACGGACACAAATAATGCTTTTGCTTTGCTTTGTCTCGCACTGTGCAGACCTGTCCCACTGACATGCGGTGAGATATTTTTTTTAAATTCAGCCCTTGTATTACAACTTGTGAATTTAAATCAGATAAGTATCATAACTAAAATGCAATCATTTTCAAATAAAGGTGGTTCTTCGGTCTTTCGTCATGACTGCTGTGTAAATATATAGTGCGCACTCGCATGAAGGAATGTAGAAAAATGTGTAAAGGTGTATCCCTATCATACTTCTCCAAAGGAAAGCAAATAAAATCACAGCCATATCAGCCTAGCAGTGAGCAGGGTTAAATAAAGAGTTGCTGGTGTTACTACAGAATGCCAGACACCCCATGCATACATGTCTGTATTGCTTGTAACAATGGTAAAGTGCACATACATTTACAAAACCCAACACAAGTACAATATTTACAATCATACATTTTCCAAAATGCTGGTCCATCTTGATCTGTCGATGCATTTAAAAGTCAAATGATCAAACGCTACTTTCCTGTCATTTCTGTAACACTCTGCAAGACAGTGACTCTTACTCATACATGCAGTCCTCACTACATATACCACTTCCTGTTCCCCCATTCCCACTTTCCTCAATTACAGTTATTCCACCTGACATGACCTCAGAACAATGATGTCACCATCAAAAACTACTAATGGGGATCAGATGAGGTCTCTAAAGTAAAGTGGGAGAAGGAACAGATTGATTAGCTACTCTTGGATGGATTTTTCCCCTTTTCCTTTTAAAAACCTGTTAGGTAACAACTGCAGAAATAAACATGTTCGTTGACGTGTCAGTAGGCTTATTGCGAGCCACATCACTGGAAGGAATGTGTTACTTAATACATAAACAATAGGTAACTTATTGATGACTATCAGTAGGGCATTACATATAAAAAAGGGCATATAAATACACTTTGCCATGTCACAATAAAAGCTAATAAAATGCCACACTGCATTAATAAACAGTATATTTAAGGTCATAATGTAAGAGAAGGATTCATGGGGGGAACCAGCTGTAAAACAGATGTGTGACCCCCTTCACCATTTGCAAATTACACAGTCTTCTGTCTTATCGAGAAGGAGGATTAATGAGCGTAGATCCGGACTTCAGAGAAACTCTTGTTCGTGGAAAGTTGGAAAACCAGCAGGAGCAGAATCCTGTCTCTTCCAGGGATAGGATTCCCCCCCGCCCCCATATCCTGAAGTGAGAGAGGGGTTCAGGACAGGAGACGCCCTCTTGCCTGCGTACATACCCTCAGTTGGAAAGTCCACGGATCGCCTGGGAATCAGTGAGAGGAAGTGTGTTAACGAGGGGAACAGACTCAAGCAGGGCAGCAGACAGGAGGCAGGGCCAGACGGCTCTAATAGGAATGCTAAGAAGTCTACCTCTATTTGGGCTGTACTGCCCGCTGTCATCTACTCAATTAATAAAATACAATTCTCAGAATGAGTGCACACCTGTGATGCATTGCAAAGCTTTTAACGTCTAGGGCATTTGAATAGAATCAAAACCAGAAGGAAGGAAAGAAAATCAGCTCCAATAGGCTATTTGCACAGCGTTCATGTAAAAAAAGCAAGGTGTGGGTGCGGTGGGTGTGGTGGGAGCCCACCCTGTGCTGGTTGTCGTAGGTCTCTATCAGGTCCTCTTCCTCAGTAAACAGGGGAGGTTCTTTACAACGCTGTGTCACAGAGTGGGATAGAAAGAGGAAGCACCATTTCAATCAATAAACGTCAGCAAATCCCATATTGTGGTGAAGAATCTGAATGGCCCCTGTTAACCAACTGTGGAAAAATGGAAGAAGCCTATATCATTTAAAAAAAGCAAACAAAAATTCCAGGAAATTTTTTTCTTGTATAATGAGTAAATGTGGCAATTTATATTACTCTCACTCATGATGATGTCGCTTCCACGCCCTACCTTCTTTAAACTGGGGTCCTCGGCACTCCCATCAACGCTCTCCAGTTTAATGGAAAGGACGGCGTCGTGGACGGAGAGGAAGAGAAGGTCCTTCGTCACCGACTCATCGAAGAAGGCCAAGGCCTCCAGGGTCCGGATGATGTCATCTGTAACACGACTACAGTCTATCAGAGATTCCTGAATGAGGGTGCAACCTGAGCCGAGCATGCAATGGGAACTGGACTGGACTCTAGTGGATTCGCTCTGTGCTTTCACAATGAGGGGTGGAACCAAACTGGTTTTCCTATACAAAACATTCAGGTTAAAATACCCTCGCCTTTTTATTTTAGGACCTCCTGATTGTTATGTTTGTTTGCCAATGCCCATAGACGTCAATGTTAAAGGAGCCCATTTACAAATATGTAGGCCAATAAGACTGTTCTAGCCCTGACTAAGGTGTTAAGTTATTTCACAACGCCCAGATGCCCCAACTAATTGTGCTTTTGTACAATGTAATTCTTCAAAAGGATGAATACAGAGGTCTTATCTGCTTTCCAGTCATTTCCAGTAATTGTTATATTGCGGTTGTTCTTTTTAGTACACTTACGGAGCAGGCATTTAGGATATGTGTTTAGAAATGCAGAATGCAGTAAAGCTAATGTTTTTAGCTAAGGCTACATCACTGGAAACTTTGTTGGTGAAATGGTAACCATCTAGTAATGAAAGAAGACAGCTCCCTTACAGATCTCTTTAAAAAATATATATAGCCTATATATATATATCTGTCAAATTAATTCAGGATTGTGGTAATATATTACTAAAAAGAATAATTTAAAAAATATTTATTATGGAACTGTATTAGCTATCCAACATGCGATTATGAGGACAGGAGACAAAGATTATATTCCATCAAGCTGAAATAATGTTCCAAAATGATGATTCCATTCCATTATAGAGGCATAGCCACAGTACCATGGACTGAAAAAGGACATGCTTAAGCTAAATGGCAAGTGTGTTACAACCCTCAGTTCAGTGATAACTTTGCACAACAGAAACAAAGTTCTTGGCAGGCAGTGTAGTGTAATGGTTAGGGAACTGGACTTGTAACTCAGAGGTTGCTGGTTCGATTCCCAGGTGGGGACACTGCCATTGTACCCTTGAGTTAAAGGTACTTAACCTGAATTGCTTCAGTAAAATATCCAGCTGTATAAATGGGTTCCATGTAAAAGAAAAAATGTAAACTGTGTAAGTCACTCTGGATAAAGTCTGCTAAATGCCAAAAATGTAAATGTAAATGTAAACAGTTTCATTATTAAAGTAGAGCCATGCATCAGGCTTAATGCAGTGCTGGATGCTCTCTAGTCTGTATGTAAAGCATAACCTAGATGAGATGAATGGCCTGTTCTCGTCATTATGTATTCCTATGTCCGCATGCAACTTGTGAAAACATAATTTTTTTGTGATTAGGGTACCGTCACAACCAGCGATGTAGACATTCACCCCAATCCTGGTGAATTCCTTAATGACCTGTGGAGGAGACGAGAGCTGATTCACAACTTATTTTCGCACTGAAGCACATGCACAACCATGTAGAGCACCTGATAAACAACATGCTTTCACACCAGGAGGCCATGAAGCCCAGTACTGTATTTGATTGTGAAAAATGAATTTATGCAACAATTGTCAAGTGCAAACCTAACATGCGATACACTGTTTGTATTAAAGCACAGGTCAATCGATCATTGAACAATTTGTTTGTAAACTATTGATTTTTTGAGACATCCATTTGGAGCATTTTAAATGGTCAACAGAAATATAGATATTGATTTCATATTGAATTTGTAATTCATAGAATGTTCAAAGATAAGAATTGTGCACTAGTGTGATATTGTAAAATAACATTTACATTGAGACTAATGTTAAATTATATACAAAGATTACACATCTAGTACATTTACTATATTATGACGATGATACTAATATAATATATGCCATTTAGCAGACGCTTTTATCCAAAGCAACTTACAGTATTGAATGCATACATTTTTCAGTATATGTGGTCCCAGTGGGGATTGAACCCACAACCTAAGCGTTGTCAGCGCCATGCTCTACCTACTGAGCCACACAGAACCACACTCTGTGAGTAAATTAAGTTAATTGACCACGTGCGTTTCTGGTCTGCAGTGATTATGTGAAACAGGTTTTTAATGAGGGTCTGTAAGTGAGGGCAGCCAGCTGATACCCACCAGCCGGAGGGATTTGGCAGCCACCACATCCAGGAAGGAGACGGCAGAGAAGTCCAGAACCAGGCTGTGGATGTGGATCTTGGGCACGGCCTGCCCGGTCGCGAGCTCTGAAACCCGCTGCAGGCTCTCGAACCCCTGATTGTCCGCGCCCAGCGAGATCGCTGACACCGCCCCGTTCTGAAAGGAAGTCAACATGAAACGAAAACATCGTCAGAGAGTCAGAGGCAGGAAGAGAGGGAGAAGGAGAAAAGAAGATCTGTAGTCCAAAGAGACCAAGGGCTCCGGGCTAGAAAATGATCACTGTGATTACAGGAGTGCTTTTAGTAAGGTAACGGACTGTGACCGTGCCTCCAGTGCATTAAATGGACTGCTCTTCATGAGATAAGATACTCCGACTGCCTACAATGGAAGTGAAATGTCATGTACAGGCAGCGCTCTTAGTCAGGTGACAGGGTGTGGCCGTACCTCCACTGCCCTTAGCTCTTGTTTTTTAACGAGTTTCTGGATCTTCTTGAGTGCTTTGCTCTGCTTCCTGAATACCCGGACAGCATCAAACCCCACCTGTGGGAACCAGATGGTTACTGTTACAGAAGCCGTTCTCTCCTTTCGTCACGCCTCGGGACAAACATCATCAACTTACCGCGGCTTTCAATTGATCTTTGAAGTAGTCGATGTTGGCAAAGTAGATGGGGGAATTGCACTTGAAAATCTTGATGCCAGGCACTTCAGCGACCTGAGAAATGGATTTCTTATCAACGTCAACCAATCAAGGCATCCTTGCCAATCAAGGCGTCATTGCCAATCAAAATGCCTGCATGATTAGCATCAGGCCTGCGTACACTGTTTGCTTTCAAAACCATTGTTTTCTATTGTAATTCAGTTTTTTAATTATCCTGTGGAAACAACACAAACGGTGTACAATAATTGAGATGTTGTTAAGAAATGGTGCCTGGTGTATGTGCGTCTCCATCTTACATTCTTGTAGTTCTTCACATTTTTGTAGATATCAGTGCCAGGAATATTCCCCAGGGCAGAGCAGACGGGACTGGGGACGAGAGGAGGGAGATGAGATGATTAATCTCTGAGGGGTGAACACATTCTTCGTTTGTCTCTTGTAATAGGCATCTTTTTGGTCAGCAAAGTCTACACCCCCCATGTGTTTGTTATATAGTGTATATAATATTTGGACGTTGCACCTCAACACGCATTTCAATTTCATTTAATTTCTGCTACGGGATTCTCCATAGGACGGCGAATGTAGCATTTGCCCGGTCTACAGAATATCCCGTAGATCGTTGAATGAAGGGTTTGCGCAGTCTACAGAAAATCCCGTAATTCGGCGGATAAGGGTTAAGATTAGTATCATTTTGAGTCACCAGACTTTTACAACCCCTTCTTATGTTATCAGTTTAGAAACGTAATGATACCGATACATATAACCTGAGGAAATATCTAGAGCCACGCTTTATTGGTTTTATCTCGAAGGTCATAAATGACACGGTGAAGCACGAGACTGGGAAGGACAGGAGCTCAATGGTAGCTTCAACAGATGTAAAAAAATAAAAAAATAAAATGTGAATTCTCCGTTCAGATTTTATAGTCTTATTTTAAAATATGTCTTTGAATAAATATGCTTGACACTGGTAAATCAAACTAAGTTCAGAAAGTAAACAAAAGTTATAGAAAGCTCATTTGAAAGTCATATAGTCATATTGCTTCTGAAAACTCACCTTTTCAGATTTCACCTCAATTCATAATATTAATATATATGACATTAATATTAGGTATTTATATCTATATATATGTATATTATATTTAGGTATTTTTTCTTTTATAACAGCCTGTTGTAAAGAACCTTGAGATTTCTCTGTATTTTAAAGTGTGCTATATAAATCAAATTCATTATTATTATTATTATATAGTATATTGTATAAATGTATAACCCCTTTTTCCCTTTGGATAACAGGTTTTTTAAGCATGAACGACATGTTTAGACTGCATCTGACTGTTCGATAGCTCTAGAGAACTCTATCCATGTAAATGCACTCTTGTATAAGTCGCTTTGGACAAAAACATCTGCTAAAAAACAAAATTGTTAATTGTAAGACCATTAATCATACTAAAATGTAATACATGTGATATTATACATATTTTAATGATCTGCAAATTCATTTTTGTAATGAGCTGCAGGGAACGAAACAGGTTCCATTTGGCTGTGACTTACAACTGGGTTCTGAACACCACTGTTCCCATCTCAAACACCAGGCCTGCCAGCAGGCCCACATCCAGGCCCAGCACAATGGAGGCCAGGCAGGTCACAATCCAGATCAACTGTAACACAGGTATATTACAAATGAATCCATTACACAAATCCACAGTCACTTCAGATGAACTTCAGATCAACAGTGCATTACAAATGAATACATTAGACGCATCCATACAGCTACTTCTGATCACAAATGAGTCCATTGACTGTAGGAAAGTCTATGACAAATCAATCAGTTACATGTATCCATTCCCAATCCATAAAACTGTAAAACAATGCAGTCTCGTAATCATGTTTCTTTGTAATTGTATTAGTAGTTTTGGGCTCTGTTACATTTGTTCTGATACTGTTCTTTTATCTGTACTGTATATTGTACTGTTGCTGATATTGGCTTTAATTATATTGTACTGGTTTGGACTCAGTAATGGTATTTGCTCTGCTGTAGTGTTGCGCTTGTTACTCACACAATCGGCTCTGTTCTGCCTCCAGAGAATGGGCACGTCCACCACCTGAACGAACATTCCTTTGAGGTTAGCCACAATAATGGCTGCCAGCACGGACTACAATGAAAGCACAGGGTGCAGGGTCAGCTTAATGCCGTGGGTGCGATCCCATTATGAACGCTCTCCCCCGAGCATTTTCACACACCTTCTGCAAGGGCTCCAGGAGGTTACCAAGGGCTGTTATCACAATCAGCACCATCACGGCCGAGACCACGCCAGCCACCTGCAGCGGCACGGGCACAGTTCATCAAATACAACGCTTGTTACATTTACAAAATGTAACATGTATGTGATATGTTTATATAATTATATGTTGCTTTTGTGTTGAGAGGTTGAAGGTACAGGAGAGGGTGGGTTTGAGGAAGGAACATGCCCATGTAGAGTAGGTTTGTAGAGTCTGTGACTCCTCCCACAGTAAGAGACCGCACTCGGGCTGTGATTGGAGAGGGTTGAGTGTGTGTGTGTGGTTGGAGAGGGTTGAGTGTGTGTGGTTGAGGGTTAAGTGTGTGTGCGTGTGGTTGAGGGTTGAGTGTGTGTGTGTGGAGAGGGTTGAGTGTGTGTGTGGAGAGGGTTGAGTGTGTGTGTGGAGAGGGTTGAGTGCGTGTGTGTCGAGTGTGTGTGGTGTACCTGGCTCTTTCCCCCTGTGCTCTCCTGGACGGCCGTACGGGACAGGGCGGTGCTCGCCACAAAGCTGGAGAAGCAGCCACAGAAGACGTTGCTTACTCCAAATGCTATGAGCTCCTGCAGAACAACAGGGAGATAGGAGCTGTCTGGAAAAATATATATGTGGCAGTTTTCCAAACACTATTATTTTATATTTCACATGAGAGAGCAACAAAACGCTTTGTGTGAGCTGTGAGCCAACTCCAGGAATATTTTTATCTAAACTCAGACAACATGCTCTATTTCGACACACTCCAAACTCCAAACTCGGGTGTTGAACATATCCCTGTCCGTTTTTTAATGTTTTTTTACACCCACCTGATTGCCGTCAATGATGTAGTCATGTTTGGTAGCGTACACTTTGGCCACTGAAACAGCCACAGCATATCCCACCACCGCTGTAGAGAAGCTGGACCCCAACATCCTCCAGAACAGATCGGTATCTGGGATCTGTGGTGGGGAAAACCTAGCCCAAACACACAGGCAGTTACACAAGCACTTGAAGTATGCATACTCTTAAACAGAGCAAACTAATCTGTATGGCATAGTTGAGTTATGTGAAACTAACAAGCAAGTAAACATACATGGAATATGCTTATTTTTTATTAAGTGAATTATTACAAATCATAAAAGCAAGTCACACTGTGTCAGCCACTGAGTGCTGGTAGCAAGCAAATACAAGATACATATTAAGAACATGCATCAATGCTTAGCAGTTTATTTTGTTCAGCATGCTGCTCATCCTGTTAAGGCATTGTTCTGGAGTGTGGTATCAAATCCAGACCATGCCAGTGCCGAATATGTTCAGCAGTCCCCTGTGGTGATGCTTAATTGGCGGTAGCATTGCCCAGGGAGGGAGGGAAACAGTTGGCTAGATAGTCCATGTCTCAGCACACGCCAGTAACTCCTGCTGGTCTTCCTCCAACTCATGTCAAATGTAGACTTAAATTGTAGACTGCAGTGTGAAAAGGAGTGGCGGCTGACATCACGTGTTTTGGAGGAGAGCGCGTGCTTGTCTACACTGCCAAACTGACAGCGCAGTTTGCAACGAGCGCGGCTTAGAATGCAACTGGGCATTCCAAAAAACCATTGGGGTTCCAGAATGGGGTTATGCAGGGGAAACAGTTGGGAAGGGCTCGTTATTTTTTGGATTAATCCGATGTAGTGCCTTGGTATGATTAAATGCCGTCTTCCTTTTGAACTTGATATGACTATTTCAGTCAATTTTATGCTTGATTGATTTAAGAGTTTCAATAATGTTTTATAATTGTATTATTGTACGACGTAAGCATTATGGCTCTCCCAACAAAATGGCACCTCTTAATAACAAGGGTAACTACAACATGTCATTACAGAACCTTTTCAGTCAGGGACAGGAAGCAGGAAGTGTCACAGGAAGGTCTCTCACCCCCTGGGGATGCTCCGGACAATGCTGGCACCATAGCGAGAGTCCAGGTCGACCGCATAAGAGACCCCTGCTGCCACTACAGTCTGAGGGAGGAAGAAAGGGAGAAAAGGAGGCCATCCAGGACCGGACTTCCTGGATCTGGGTCCCTATCATCATGGCACACCGTTGGCTCTCATCCAAATAACAAATGACTCATCGCCATTTGTATGGCCTGACTTCATGTATTTTATACATTTGTAACGCAAGCAAAATCAACGCAGATAAGGGGTGAAATGGGGTCCTGAAGAACCTCACAAACTAGACAAATAAAGGTTGTTATAAATGGCTAAAAACGCATTTGAAAATGAAAACTAGACGGATATTGCTTTGAAAGGTGGAATGGAATCAGTATAATTTCGTTAGCGTAAAACTACAGGAAGTACAAGACTGTTCATGAGATATTCCATCTAATCCGCTCATGATTCTTACCACAATGACTTCAATAGGAATGGGCACGGGAATCCTGTGCTGGAACTTGCTGTTGATCTCCTTCACAGCCATAACAGAGACTATGGTCAACAGCCCTGCCACCAGGTCGGCCACGTTGGTTTGGTCAATGTTGTTAAACACATCAATGAGTGTCTACGCAGAAGAGAAGCATTGCACTGATGAGTGTCTGAACAAAGAACAATGCCTTAATCCACTGTCAAGGGGGGAAACAGTAGGATAAGAAAAGAATATGTTGAGCTTTGGACAGACAAACACATACAATATACAGTAAAGTGAAGAAGATCCCCTCATGGCCATGTTGGGATTTTGTGAGACACCTGATATAGACAATGGAGAAGATACCATCGCGCTCATGTTGAGGTTTTGCGAGACACCTACATATACAACGGAGAAGAACCCACTGTGGTTGCTGGTGGGCACAGAGAGGATGATCCTGATCTGCGAGATGAGGACGTGGAAGGCGGCCGCGGTGGTGAACCCTCCGATCAGTGGGTCAGACAGGTACCGGACCAGAAACCCCACCTGCAGGAGACCCATCACCACCTGGAACAGTATCCATCAACATGGAGATATGGATCTGATCAGTGGGTCAGACAGGTACCGGACCAGAAACCCCACCTGCAGGAGACCCATCACCACCTGGAACAGTATCCATCAACATGGAGATATGGATCCAATCCCCAGCCCCTGCAGGCCAAATGTCTCATGAGACACACCACGACGACCACAGACTAACTTTCGACCCTGTTACTGGCCATTTCTCATAAAAGCATGATATACATTTTTCTGTCCAATTTGTATTGTTTTTTGTCTAGGTAACTGGCCCCAATCTCAAGTTGATTGAAAACATCAAGTGATATGTTATCAAAAAAGGAATTCACAGGGTGGTACATAATTAGCTGTAGTATTGCACGGGGGTCGCCATGCATCATCATGCACATTTGACCCCCCCCTCCCCTGCTCCTTGGTCAATCTGGCACCCACAATCTGCCTGCACAAACGACATATTAATTAGTCTCCTCAGATTGAATGTCTGAACTTCCTTAAGTGGTGGACTGCAGAGCGAAAGGAAGCTGCTGCTTGACTTCCTGTGTTTTGAGCGCGTGCTTGTCTGCGCTCTACCAAATCGACAGGAGGTTGCAGCAATGAGCATGAACACGCACAAATTGGGCATTCCAGATTGAGAGAAAAGTTTTAAATATAAAATTGTTAAAAAAAGGAAATCAGTTATACCGAATGCGTTTCGTATTTTTTTCTAGTCATGTTTAATAAGCTTGCTGGTCCGTACCTGAAACAGGCCAACAAGCACAGTCATGGTGCTGGCCACTATGATCCTCTGTGCCTCTCTGGCCTCCACGTCCACGCCCGTCCCATTCACGCTAGTGTCATTTAGAGGAAGCAGGAAGCTGTCATCGGGGGCAAGGGTTAACACCACAGAGCCAACCATCAGGCAGGTGACCGGGAAGGGACCTAGAGGGTTGAGGGGGAGGAATCAAGGCGAGGTGGGGACAAATTAGCACAGTGATCAACTAGAGGCTTCTGAATATCACCTCACAGTGAATCCATCCATTTATATCAGCGTTACTTTCACCCAATCAAGTTCAGACTAAATAATCCTGGTGCGCTGTGAGAACACAAACCCGCCACCACTGTTAACGTGAGTAAATGGAACAAATGCCGTACCGACAGAGATGTGTCTGGAGGTGCCCAAGAAGAAGTAGGTGAGGATGGGGAAGAAGGCGGAGTACAGTCCATACACGGGAGCAACTGACACCAGCAGAGCGTAGGCCAGGCCTGAGGAGCATCACAGCCATGAGGGTTAGAGTCTCTCAACAGAGAACGCAACAAAACAACAGACAAAGAGGTGAGTTTCTCTCCCTGTGTTGCGTGCAACTTCCTGCAGCTTGCAGACAAATGACAACATTGTCTCCACCTATTAGTTTTCCAGGCCACCCGAGGACACCTGAACCTTATTACAAATCAGTATAGATGTTGAAGTGTGGCAAAGAGCAATTGAGAAAATTACAATGTTATCTCTGCCCTGTAACCCTCTCCAGTTCTTAAAAGTCTGTGGAGTTAGCCTGCCTCATAGCTTCTATGTTAATTACGTGAGCTCTGGGTACAAGCATCCAAATGGCATAGTGGCATTCGCAACTACAGTGCGCAGTGCAAGGGAGCAAGCACCCCCTGCTGTTTGTTTTCTGCTACTCACAGACAGCGAGACACTCATTGCTATCTATACAGTAAATCGCATTGAGATGTGACAACAGCTACAATAATGAATAGAGATAGCTGACTTTAATCTAATCAGTATTCTCTTTGAGCGGTTTGCTGTAAACTACAGAGTTCTGTGGTGACTGGAATAAACGGCAGCGTGGCACTCACCCTGCAGGCTGCACACCAGCCCTGTACTGACCCCAGAGATGACATCACTGGAGCAGACTCTTCCTGGCTGAATATCTGGAGAGCCAGTCCAGGACAGGGACAACCCCCTTCAGCACCTGCACAGCCCTCCTGCCAGAGAATCTGCAGGTACATACACACAAGCACACACACACACACACACACACACACACACACACACACACACACACACACACACACACACACACACACACACACCAAGTAAAGTACCACACTGCACTGTACAGGTAATTATACATATGGTACACCATTGAATAGGTAAATGTTCATGCAAATGTGATTGAACAGGTAAATACGGGGCCTCCCGGGTGGTGTAGCGGTAGAATATCTGACGCTGCCCACTGCGACCGGGGTTCAATTCCACCAGGTCGTGCCTGTTTCGGCTCTGGCCGGGAGTGCCACTAGGGGGCAGCAATTGGCTGTCCGTCCCAGGGAGGGGGGGAGGGAAGCCGATACAAGCTTGCTGCGTACAGGAGTTACGGTGATGGCTTGGCGGGTTCCGGCTCGGAGGAGGCGGTGCCCAGCCGCATGTCACTGCTGGTTTCAGGACTACAGCAGCAAGCTCTCAATATGATGGAGGGGATGATTGACGTGAAAAATAGGGTATAATTGGCTACTAAATTGGGAGAAAATTAGAAATTTCACAGTAAATGCAGACATTTCATGTCAAAAATAAACACTATAGGGTTGTCACTGAACGGTTGAGATTGAGAGAGTGAGAGCAAGTGTCACGTGTTGTGAGACTCACCCACAGCACCCTCGCAGTCTGTCTGTCAGGGTCTTGCCATCCTGGGACTGTCTCTCGTTCTCTGACCCGAAGGTGGGGTGGGAGTAGATGGGCCGGGAAACAGAGTAATTGTTTTCAGGAGGATGTGTGTCCATGCTGCCCTTTTCTGTAAATAAGAGACAGTAAATAAGCTCACAGAGATGTGTGTGTCTTTCCTGGCAGGCTTACAGGGAGTTCCACCTGATTTTAGGGAGAAACTGACCCCTGCTGGAGGCCCTGCCCCTTGCCCCATTGCACCCCCCCCCCCCACCCCTTACCCGCTGCAGTGTCTGGACAGGGCATATGTGAGACGAGAAGTGGGTGTGTCTGGGAACAGACAAGCAGTGATTTCAGCCTCCAGAGTCCTGTGAGGGCATGACCTCTCTAAAGGGTGATGAGGAATGACCCCGCTGTGACCTTTTACAGGGAGTGGCTCAGCACTAATTCAACAGATACAAATTAATGTCAATGTGTCGTTGTATGAACGATCAAGACAACGACAAAGGTGGCGATCTACACACAGCTAGTACTGTGTTTAACGCAGCCAGAAAAAATAAAGATCACAAATACAATAATAATATACGCCATTTAGCAGACGCTTTTATCCAAAGCGACTTACAGTAGTGAATGCATACATTTTCAGTATATGTGGCCCTTGAATTGAACCCACAAGTTGCCAACGCTGTGCTCTACCAACTGAGCCACAGAGAACCACCATACAACAACCATATAAGTGATTTTTTTTTAATCATAGAAGAAATGTACGCCAAAGTGAGATGCTGCTGTCAATATCAACAGACATACTCTATTTAGATTAAAGAATTGACACTCAAGTTTTAATAAATGTGCATAGGCTGTGTGGCAAGGTGACGGGGTGGCAAAGCGGCTGCTCCACAACTCCCCACGAGTACAGGCAGCAAACGGAGTAAAACCGGCCTGCGCAGCTGATTGGTCTGACGGGAGCTGGCCAATTGCTGAAACCAGCAGCAGCTGCGTCTCATTGGGCAAATCCCAGCTGCAATCAGTCACCGTGAACAGGCGGCTGCTTGAAAAGCAGAACGGGAGACACAAGATGGGAGATTCGGGGAAAGCTGGCTGGCGGCCGTGCCTTCTCGCTAGCTCTATTCTCTTCCCCAGATTCCTCAAGCAGCAGCCCCTGACTGGGGAAAAACTGAGAAGCCGATTGCCTGAATCGTCCGTGAAAGGAGGAAGAGCGCACGGAGCCCAAAAGCCAGCCATTTGTTTGTTTAGTCAAGCCTCGCAGGCTATCGTTATTATTTTTTTATTGTTTGTTTTTTCTTCCTTGCTGGTATCTTTGTGCACTGTCCCACCTATGAGTGGAAACCCCCGGGAGCCTAATGAAGGAAAAACTCATTGTTTTTGTTTAATAAAACCCCTTTGTCTCCCACCTGTTCTCTCTCTCTCTCTGGTCACGGTCATGGGAATGAGACACACCCTGCACCAGTTCACAGCTGCCACAGTTTCATTGTATCACTTAGTTTTTTAGTCATGCATTGGGAGTCCTGGAAACAGTGTTCTAGAGAACTGCAAGTTTACATTACTGATGTGAAAAAGAAAAAAATGCATTTCTGGTGAATCCTGCAGAAATTGAATGTAACCTGGAATGTATAGCTTGCCAAAACTCCCAAGAACAGAAAACATTTGAGCCTCCAAGCAGGCGATGACAATCCATTCACTGCTATGTTTCTGCCAGGAAGGCAAGACAAACCCAGAACTGGATCCACACATTTAGACCAATTATATTGATATATACATGGTGATTATTTGATATATATTATATACCAAATTTGAGGAATTAGAGAGAAACCTGCTTGAACAAGCTTGAGAATTCTGTCCAGCATGATGCCTGAGAAATGTACTCTCATGCTTCTCCTGCTTGGACTAGCAATCCTTTCTTTCTGAGGGCTAAAGGGCTTTCGTCAGTTGAGCTGCATCTCTGGTATACGAGACTGAATGGGGGGTTTGTGTCTGAAAATGAGCTGTACTACCCGAAGCTCTTTCCCTCATTAACTTTGTTCCCAAAGCACTGGGTCTGACCCGACGCTGGTGACCCACGGTACAATCGAATCCATTGTTTTGAGGTACCAAGCGCAGTGTTTCCAAAAGGTGAACTTCAAATCAGCATCATCTCCTCGTATTGCCTGTCTAGTTGCTTCCTGTCGAAATCAAATCCCACTTAATGGAGGTTTTATAATTTCACATGGCTTTTTCTCTCAGTATACTCTTTTAAAGCACAACATTTCATTTGGAAGAACTCCACATAGTCAAATATTCTGTGATTCCCCCAAAAAATCTGAACAAACACAATACTCACCTGAACTGCAGGTGAATATTCTGGGAGATGGACTTTCCTGAACTGAAGATGGAAGTGTCGTGAGAGGAATTGTTTGGTAAAGGAACTCTCCTCTCTGGAAGTCTGAAGTGAGTGAAAAGACCTGAGGGGATGGAAAGCCAGTCCTTATGTTACACACACACACACACACACACACACACACTCTCTGTCCCTGTGATAGGGTAGAGGTACAGAACCTCACAGAGAGGTGTGTCTCCCTCAGATGCTTATGAGCCACCAGGGGTTATGTGAGGTGTGTAAGAGCACCACGTGTGTTGCGAGCAGAACTGGCATCGTAGGGCGCTTGTGTGTTGGGAACTACGCAGGGTCTTGATGTGTGTGTTTGGGCATTGTGGGAGGTCAGAGCAGGGAGAGGAGGAGGGATGATGTTTGGCATGATCTCCCTGACCCTTGCATTGTGAACGCCACAAGGCAGAGGGCATGTCCGTCTATATGGCCATTCTGTGTCATTGGGCATTGTGTGTGTGTATGTGTGTGTGCGCACTCATTTGTGTATGTGTGTGTGCACGTATGTGTACATATGTGTGTCTGTGTGGGTAGGTGTGCATGTGTGTGAGTGTATGTCTATGTGCACTCATTTGTGTGCGTGTGTGTGCGCGTATGTGTACATATGTGTGTCTGTGTGGGTATGTGTGCATGAGTGTATGTCTGTGTGGGTATGTGTGCATGTGTGTAAGTGAATGGCTGTGTGTGCATGTGTGTGTGTGTGTGTGTGTGTGTGTGTGATAGACAGAGCGACAATGTTTAGCTGGAGATTGTGAAATAGAGCCAGACTCCAATCCTTGCTTCATGCCTTTTATAAAGAATATCCAGTATAGAAACCCTGACATCTCAAACACAATCTGTACTGTACATAATGTTCTCCTCACAGTTAAGAACTCATTTGGAAACAAGAACGTACTCAAACAAATCTCAGCACGTAATCAACATTACATAGCAATTACCAATTCATTATTATTAGTGATTCCAAGTATGGAGAAAATAATGTGCCAATATTTCTTCATTAAATAAAAAATTCATTCATTCAATTCAATTAATTAAATGTCAACATGAATAATTAAATGGCAAATATTTACTTTTTTATTTCCACATGCCATTATTTAGTTCCACATTTATTTTTGTTTTGCATTTCATTATTCATATACGTATTTATATATTTAATTAATCAGTTAATATTGTCACATTTCGTCTGTGGTGTGAAATGGGAAATAATTCAATCTGTCAACATCATCCATCAAAGCCAGTGGGCGGGATCTAACATTTGATTGGTTGAATTTAGCAAAATGCCCAAGACAATCCATTTGGTCTGGATCAGTCAATTCCAGGTGTAAAAGACTGCCATGTGATCAAACCTAGCTAGCTAGCTCAGTGTAGAGAGATCAGTAGCTGAGTACCTGTAAAATCTTTTCTGCTTAGTGACAGCATCAGTGTGCCAGCTTATCGCAAAGCTGCCCCAAACTACTATAGTATGGGGGGATTGTGCCAAAAATGGGGTGAATACTTGATCAAAGGAGGCGACTGTGTCAACGGTGTTCAATGATACAGTGAATGGTACGCTTCACTGACACTCCTAGGCTAGTCACCCATTGGGATTCCTAGGCAAGTCACTGATACACCTGTGCAGGTGACTGAGAAGTGACTGGCAGAGCTAGTGGAAGTTACCCACCATGTTGACAGATTTCATCATTTCCCATTTCACATCACAGACAAGATGTGACAATATTAATCGATTAATTAAATATAGAAAGAATGAAGTAATTATAGAAATAATGAAATGTGAAAATAGATAAATACATCACATTTAATTATTTATGTTGACATTTCACTTTTTTGTTTAATTAATTCATACTGGCACATTTAAGTGACACGTGGCAATAAATATTTTACATTTAATCATTTATGTTGACATTTAATTTTTGTATTCAGTTCATTAATATGGGCACATTATTTCCTCCATATCCAAGTGTCCTACATTTAAAGTATTTATATTCTTTTACAGTTTGGATTCTGCGGCTGATGGTGGTGATGGTGGTGTTGATGGTGATGGTGGTGATGATGATGATGATGGTGGTGATGATGATAATGGTGATGATGAGGAGGAGGACAAGAATGAGGTCTCATCCTCAATCAACCGTATCCCAGGGAAAGACATCTTATGTCCCTGTTCCAGGTCCCGACCCTGAACTCAGTTGTAAATATTAAGGTTTCTTAAATCTCTCGTTTTATTTGTGGTTCTGTTCCCAGTCCTGCTGGTCTGCAGTATAAAAACCTTTCTCCAATATCAATCTCCTGAAAGCCTCTTTCACCAAACCCTTTAAAACTCATGAGGATTCACAGGGTCCAGGTGTGTGTCCATGTGTAAGGAAACACTGAGAAGATTAATTTGATTGCGTGTGGGTGTGGAGGCATGTTGTGATAAGAGGCTTAAGTATTTAGCAGCGCACCGTATTTAACAGAGCTAAGGTAAAGGGCAGGAAACCTCCATGTCTTTTTCATTAACAGGAGATTACCTTCCCACTCTCTCAACAGGGGAGCTGTTGTGTTTTCCTGGCTCCCTGAAAACCCCCTCCCAGTTAAAGCTTGCTCTATCTACTGTAGTACCACATAAACTTATTCTCAGAAAAAAACCACTATATCGTATTCTTATTTATTATGTTACATATGTGGTTGGTTTAACTTTTCTCTGCGTTTTTGGTTGAATTCTATGCAGAGCCTATTTTGCTTCATTGATGATCAAATTAATTAAACTGTTGCTCCAGTATCTTACAAAATGCTCGCTATATTTTACATGGTGTCACAAATTAGAACACATGACCTCTCAGAGACATTTTAAATTGTTTTTAAAATGTTAACCATAATGTTACAGGTAGTGCTGGTATAATGATATGCTGGAACCCAGGAACACTGTGGGGTGTAGAGTAGTAGTATGTTGTTTGATGATGTGAACATTTGTTTTTAGCCAGTAGGGGGTGCTCTTAAATAATACACCTTAGTTACACTTGCAAATTGAGCAGTGAGCAGTCTGCTACAAAACAGGAGAGCACTTGTGTGATAGAAAAGAATTGGCATATGGCTCACCCACAATTGTTGATCTCTAGTGGCCCACTAATGGACTCTGGAAAGGCATGATGACAAGGAACTGACATCACTTCCTTAGCGACCGTATCTGAATTTGTTTACTTTCTCATCACAGAGCAACATAGCAACAATGGATGCTGCTGAGAATGGCCCGGTCAGACCAAGACAGCCTTGTTCTTCTTTGTAAGTAGGCCTTTGAGTTAGTGGACATCCACACTGCTGTTAACTAAAAGTTGGCACATAGCTGATTCTTCTGTTTCCGGGTGAGTGGTTCTTCACAAACACCACACATTTTCTTAATTAGAGAGACCCAAAATAATCACATCACGATGCGGGTTTAAGTTCAGCGTGAAAGACAGGCGCTGGCCTCTCAGTTCTAATTATGTGTCTTGTACAGTCATCTCAAGGTGATGGTGTGAAAGCACTGAGAAGCCCAGTAAGACAGTGGGGGGCTGTCATGTTACAAGTACTGACGATGGGAGAGGTGGTATCTCAGAAGCTAAAAACATCAACTGCTTACTGTTTAATTTAAGAATGACTCTTAAATCTACCATTACACCCATAATGACTGTAAGAACCCAGAATACCCCTTTCTCTACTTCAGAGAGTCCTGTGAGTTGAGGGTGGGAGACTGTGGTGTAAATTCACAGGACTGGGTGAAAGAAGTGTGGGCTTGAGAGAGCCCTGTGGTTTGACATGCAGAAAAAGTACATGTAAACGTTACACAACTAAAAACACTTATCTCTCTCTCTCTCGCTCTCTGTCTTGTCGAAAACATAGTGACATAAAAACTATTTTAACACTGCACTAATTATACGCGTTGCAGTGAAAAATAGTATACACTGGAAGTATATACGTATACGTATAATTGTGTGCCAAGATTATTTAAAAAAATTATGAAAAACTGAATATGAAGAACAAGGAGACACATCCAGAATAATAATACCTGAACAAGTGATCGAATAAGAAATAATATGAAATATTCATCCTCACAAACCGTACCACAAACCGAACACAATATGCGCACACTCGTGAGCGGAAGCTTGACGCTAAGTATGTCCGGAGCCACAAGTAGTTTGCAAGTGCGAACGTGCCTGAGCGGCGTGTTTGATCTTCTCCTCCAGCGAGGTCTCCACCCCCCACCGCTTTACCTGCTCTCGCTCATCTCTGCTCGCTCCTCGGTGCGTGCTGTGTTTGGAATGTAGCGCGCGACACACAACGCCGTCGTGATGGACCTCAAATCCGAACTGCTTAAATCCATTTGGTACGCGTTCACATCGCTGGATGTGGAACAGAGCGGGAAAGTGTCCAAGTCCCAACTAAAGGTTAGACTTATTTCTTCTCCCTCTGTCTCTTTACTCTCTTGCTCTCGTGGCCGAAGTTGTTTTGTAATATTCAGGAAATGGGTTAGAAACACCAGCCCACCTTGGACACAGTTCGTTGCTTCAGTGACCCGTTAATTTATGATTGTATGATTAAGATGCAAACTCGATATGCCAGGAAAATGTGTATTCTTGTCCTCTGCAAATGACAGTCTTGGAGCTCACGTCGCATCAGGACAAGTGAAATATTGGGGTACTTATACTTTATCGTTTACAAAGAGATGCTACTGGGTTATCTTGAACATTTCCATTATGACCATCCCGTAATAATCACATTTAAGTTTCGATGAACATATCTAGGTGTCTAACGCATAAAACATAATTTTCCATTTGTTTACCAGCTGAATAGGAATAATTATCTTATTATACCTCCGCACCAATACAACATTTGTTTCTGTTGTGGCGTCATGAATTATATGGAAAAGGTCAATCTTTTTTACTTCACAAAACAAATTTACGTTGAAAGTGATTTAGTTTGCAGTTTGTTCCCTGGTAAGTTCGGGGTTAATTGTGTCAGCTGACTTTCTACCTGCTGCAGGAATGCAGTTAAATGCATAACAGCACACACACATTTATGCACAAACACAAACACATACACACACAATCATATGAATACAAACACGTGCAATCATGAAAGACATTTAGCTTTGTCAGTGTGGTGTGAGTTCTGCACACATGCAAAATGAAGAGAGTGATCATTTCTGCGAGTAATGGTTTCCGTATTCGAGGTGAAGCTGAAGAGACGCTCCCCTCTTGCTCCCGGCCTCTCATGCGCTTTCAAGTTGAGGCACATCACATTCAGGCTCTTCATAAGATAAGAGGTAGCTGTCAAGACTTGCCCATCACGAAAACCGAGGCTTTCCTCTTAGCCACAGATGTGGCGCAGAGTTTGTGATTGCACAGTACGTGTAAATTGTGTGTGTGTGTGTGTGTGTGTGTGTGTGTGTGTGTGTGTGTGTGTGTGTGTGTGTGTGTGTGTGTGTGTGTGTGTGTGCGCGCGAGTGCGTACGTGCACAGATGTGGCGCAGAGTTTGTGATTGCACAGTATGTGTAAATTGTGTGTGTGTGTGTGTGTGTGTGTGTGTGTGTGTGTGTGTGTGTGTGTGTGTGTGCGCGTGCGTACGTGCACAGATGTGGCGCAGAGTTTGTGATTGCACAGTACGTGTAAATTGTGTGTGTGTGTGTGTGTGTGTGTGTGTGTGTGTGTGTGTGTGTGTGTGTGCGTGCGTGCACAGATGTGCAAATTATGAATCAGGAAAGCAGTGGCCTACACTATCACTACCATCTTTGTGATCCACTAAAACCTGGAAATGAAGAAGTACTCATATATGTTGGTAAATATCTGACGCGTGGACCTATTTTAAATGCAAATGAATGCATTATCTGTGATAAGCAATGGTGTTGTCTTGTCTGAATATGTTCATGGTTGGTACTGCAAAATATTAGTTTTTAAAGTATATATTTTTTGGTGTCAGAACTACTTCTGTGCAGTGTATAGCTATTATACACCTGGACCAGAGGTCTACTGTACTGTTTATGCGGCTGGGTGTGGAAAGTCTGGATGTTTGCAGTACCATTTAGGGGCATAAATTGTTTATTTTCTCTGAAGCCGCGAATGAAACGCCCGCTGTTCCTGTGTGACTCACTGCAAAAAGATTGTACACAAAAAGCAGTTACACTTCTCTGCAGGGCAGTGAACAATGTCAGTGTGTTATCAGACATGTTATCAGTCATTGTATATGAGGCACTTTAGCTGATGTAGGGCTCTTTAGCTATGTGTATGGGTTTTTTTCTCTTAGATTTATATTTTGCTTTTTAACAAGTCATTGAATGCCGATTCGGGTAATCGATTAGTGATCTCGTAGTTGAACATTTGAACGGTTGAACGTTCAGTCTCATCCTCGTTTTGCTTCAGAGCACAACAGCAGTGTCTGTTCCTTATTTCAAATACACAACCTCCAATGTGCAGCATTCACCATTCTACTTTGTTTAAGTGTTAATAACAATAATAATAATAACCATAACTTTAACTTCAATAACTTTATTTATAGAGTGCTCTTCATAAATTATGCTCAAATTACTTTCCAATATAAGAACAAAGTAACAATAAGACAAAAGGAAAACTAAATTAATAATGCAATTGATAAAATAGAATATATAAAAACAAAAACAAGTCAGCTAACAGTGATGGCATTCAGTGATGAAGGAGAATGAAAAGCATGTTTAAAAATGGCATACTGAGTGAATGAGTGGGCAGTGAGTGTGTGTGTGTGATGACACAGCGGGCCATGGTCGTGTCAGTGTTGTTTCCACAAGGGCCGCGTCTCACCGCATCTAATGGGAACATTGGAAGACACTTTTTCCAGGATGTTTTCTCTGGCCATGCCATGGTCTATGTTTAAATCAAGCACAGCCTAAGTCATTTGAAGGTGAGTAATTAGGCCTTAAGCGTAGAGGGCTTTCGAGTTCATATTGTGAAAGCTGTACAGTAGCCACGACTGTGGGCATGTTTCTGGTCAGTTTGCCTCAGAATGCGAGCATGTGCAGGAAGCAGAGAGGAAGCAAGAGCAGTGCCAGTCTGTTACCATGACTACCCCTCTGCCTATGTAACTGTGTGGTTGTAAGTACAGCCAATGGAATCTCTATGGCTGTGTTCGAAACCATTCCCTATTCCCTAAATAGTGCACTATATAGTGTGTTCGCCAATTTGTTCAACACACTATATAGTGCACTATTTAGGGAATGGGGGACGGTTTCGAACACAGCCTTTATGAGAGCCATGTCCTGGTGTGATGTCATCTCTGACCAATGTCTGGCGACGGGTGATGTCATCTCTCTGCGTCCGGCCCAGGTGCTCTCTCACAACCTGTACACGGCCCTGAACATCCCGCATGACCCCGTGGCCCTGGAGGAGCACTTCCAGGACGATGATGACGGGCCCGTGTCCAGACAGGGGTACATGCCCTACCTCAACAAGTACATCCTGGCCAAGGTGCAGTGCTGTCTGCGTTCCGTCCGTCTATCCGTCCGTCTACCCCTCCCCCGTCCCACGTCTCTCAAATGCCCAACCACTCTGTGTCTACTCGCTTGCTTGTATCTACGTGGTTCTGTGCGGCTCAGTGGGTTGAGCACGGCGCTTAGGTTGTGGGTTCGATTCCCACTGGGGCCACATATACTGAAAAATGTATGCATTCATTCCTGTAAGCCACTTAAGCAACTGCTAAATAGCATATATATATTAAATAGCATATGTATTATATTATTTGCAAGTTATATACCAACACTTACGCACTGGAGTCAACCAGACCAAAAGAAAATAACGAGAAAAAGTGCTAATAATTCAGGTTGAATCCATTAAAATACAAATTCACGGGGTGGGCCATTACCATATCCTTGTGTTTTGGACAGGCCAAAGAAGGGACATTTAACAAAGAGACGTTTGATGACCTGTGCTGGATGATGACAGCGAAGAAGAACCACAGACCTAGTGTGGTGGAGGGCGTGTGCTCCCGCCAAGACTGTTTCAAACTCTTCTGTCTGTTCAACCTGCTGTCGGAGGACCACTACCCACTCGTCATGATTCCAGCAGAGGTAAGAGAGAGAGAGAGAGTTAGACCGCTATCAGCCGCCCCTGTCAGAACACATTTTTACACATATCATGATTCCATATCGTCAAGTCTGGCCATTCCAGTCCTCGCATGCGTTCCACCTGTGCTTTTCAAATAGTTGTGGTAAGTCAGTTTCCTGGTTCTCTGATCCATACTATTACTAGTGCTTGAATACCTCCGTTGTGTGGTAGAAAGGAAACAGGCCATGGCCTTTTCTCTACCCGGTAACAGTCTAGTTTTAGCGCAGCCTCCTCACAATGTTACTCCTCTTACTTCCTGTTCAGAGGCTGATTTCCTGTTGATTCTGCACTGAGGGTGAATTCTGCTGATGGTATCTGCACAGTATATGTGGTTGCTATAGAGACATGTAGATGAGTATCAGTAGCCCGGTGCATTTTTTCAGCCACATTTAATGAATTAATCAAACTGGCTTGGTTATTCACAGGGGAACATGATAGCATTTTTATTTTATTTTATACAGCAAACATTGTCTGATGTTTCTTGAGCCCCTTTGGACATCAGCTTTGTTGTGAAGAGAACAGCTTTGCCACCATCTGTGGTTAGTCTGTGGTTCTTCATCCTCTACCCTCAATCTGTTCATGGGACATTTTCACTGTGACATTTGAGTGCCACCTTTACACTATAGCAGCATTTGGCATGTTGTGTTTTAACTTGCTTGCAGCTCAGAATTTAGAATTAGCTTCTGATGCTATATAGAAACTACATCAGCATGCAGAGCATTCAGGGGTTGTTGTATAAGCCTTCCAAACTTAATGTTCCTGTTTAGTGCTCCATTTCAGTCACAGGTACAGGTTGAGGAAAATGTGAGTGCTGAATGTAAATCCAGCAGTGTTTCTTGTAATAATGACTGTGCATTCAATATTCTCATTCCATTCATTGTTGATTATCATTTGGTGTTGATCAGAATGGTGCATGCAAATATGTTTTGCAAGAGAAAATGTCATGTCACCTCTGTTGGAATCATGTCACCTGGGTGTGGGAATGCGTGCGTGTGTGTGTGCGTGTGTGTGTGTGTGTGTGTGTGTCTGTGTGTGGTGCTTCTCTAAGTACAGTATCATTTTGCTATGTAGCTCCATGTTTTGTGTTGCTGTGTCTGTTGTGATACATCGGTTGTTAAATGTTGCTGTGCGATATTGTTGGGTGAGTGTCAGTGTTTGTGAAGTTGCTTCATGTTGCTGTGTGGGATGTCACGATGTGTACAGCTCATTGTTGTTTTGCATAATGTACCTGCGTTGCATAATGCTACCGTATGAAAGAGCCTGGTAGTGACGGCGCTGCTGTATTTTGCTGTATAATGTTGCTGCGTGATGTCGTATGATGTCGTTCCACGTCACTGTTGTCACTCTCCCGTGTGTCCACATCCTGCAGGTAGAGTACCTGATGAAGAAGATCTCCATGGCAATGAGCCACGAGTGGGACCCCAAGCTACTGGAGGACTTGCTGTGCCACGACCCCTCTCTCCGCGAAGGCCTGTCCATCTGGGTGCTCCTGGAGCACATGAACAACGGGACGCTCCTTCGAGTCACCAACACGGAGGCCTTCAGCCTGGCCCTAGACGAGGTCTTCCAGGAGATGTACCACAACGTCCTTAAGAAGGTGACGCCTGCCACATCTTCTGGAACCTCAGCACTGTTCTGCTAGTGACGTGCCAAACGGTGGCATTGTACAAAATTGTTATATGGCGTTTATACAAAATGAGGCTCTCACGTTTTCAAGCCTTGGAGTTATAAATGTGAACCAGCACAGTCAAGAATGTGCTGTTGAGGCCTCCCGGGTGGTGTAGAGGTTACAACATTCGGCGCTGGCCACTGCGACTGGAGTTCGATTCCACCAGCAGCGCCAGAGTGGGCTCTGGCCGGGAGTGCTACTAGGGGGTGACAATTGGCTGTCCGCCCCAGGGAGGGGGGGAGGGAGTCTGCTGCGTATAGGAGTGGCTCTGGAGTACCGGAGTTACGGTCGACAGGCTCGGCGAGTGCCGCCTCGGAGGAGATGATACTTCGCCTCTGTCACTGCCGGTCACAGGGCTACGGCAGCAAACTCACAATACTCACAGAGGGGGATTGAAAAATAGAGGGTGTAATTGGCTACTAAATTGTGAGAAAATGGGATAAAATCTGAAACAATTCTTTTAAAAAATAATAATAATGTGGTGTTGCTCTGAGCGAGTGAGAATGCAAGTGTGGCGCTGGTATGAGTTGAGACTGGTGTAGACATGGTGTGAGGTGGGAAACGCTGAAGACACTTTATCTCTTGCTAAGATTGTCTTGAATATTAGAGATATACTCCATGTTCTCTGTGTCCCACAGGGCTACATGTGGAAGAAGGGTCACGTCCGCAGGAACTGGACTGAGCGCTGGTTTGTCCTCAAGCCCTCCACCATATCCTACTACGTCAGCGAGGACCTGAAGGAGAAGAAGGGGGAGATCCTGCTGGACAAGAACAGCGTGGTGGAGGTAGAGCAGCACTGTGGGGCAATGATCAGAGCAGCAGTGTGGAGCAGTGGTCAGAGCAGCAGTGTGGAGCAGTGGTTAGAGCAGCAGTGTGGCGCAGTGGTCAGAGCAGCAGTGTGGAGCAGTGGTCAGAGCAGCAGTGTGGAGCAGCGGTCAGAGCAGCAGGGTGGAGCAGTGGTCAGAGCAGCAGTGTGGAGCAGTGGTCAGAGCAGCAGTGTGGAGCAGTGGTCAGAGCAGCAGTGTGGAGCAGTGGTCAGAGCAGCAGTGTGGAGCAGCGGTCAGGGCAGTCAATGTTCTTGCAAAGTAGCGTGTCAGCTGAAAGCCCTCACGCTTTGGGTCATCAGTGACAGTGTTTGTTGTTTGGGATCCTTCTTGTCCTCCAGGCCATCTCTGACAAGGAAGGAAAACGTTGCTTGTTCTGTGTGAAAGCACCCAGCAGGACCTACGAGATGAGTGCCTCAGACCTAAAGCAGCGTATTGAGTGGATTCAAGGTAAAGGTTCATGGGAAATGTCTCCTGCGTCTTCTTTGTTGCTGTTGCCACTTTGTCAGGTAGACAGCGCTGCAGAGTTTTTTGTGTGAATCTGCCATTTTCATAATCCGGCTAGCCCATCAGCCCAACACTGGCAGGTCTGGATGCCCAGTTAGCCAGCGTGTCAGCAATGACCCATCTCTTTATGGAGAGCGGTTATACCGCAGGTGAGCTATGATCTGCCCAGTCCTCTGGGTGACAGAGTGTCCTGTCCTCTCCAGCCACCCAGACGGCACTGCGTCTCCTGAAGGAGGAGAAGGCCTCCCTGCACCAGGAGCTGAAGCTGCGCAGACGGGAGCAGAGGGACACCAGCCTGCGCAGCCGGGAGGTGGGGGGGGAGGACAACCCACAGGAGCGGCGCGACGAGAAGGAGCGTCAGGAGCAGGAGATTGAGAGCATCATCCAGGTAGGAGAGACTGGGAACAGGAGAGAGCGGGAACAGGAACAGGAGAGGGAGGAAAGAAAAGAGAAGGAAGAGGGTCTACCCCTGCAGAAAGTCCCAGTCAGTGTGTACAAAGTTCTTTAATATTTGGCAACTCATCATAATTTGCCAAATTTGTGCATATGATAAGTATCATAAATCCTCTACTGTACTTGTGTCAAACTCATTCCATTGAGGGCCGAGTGTATGCAGGTTTTTTCGCTTGGTGATTTCACTAATTAGCTCCCTTCTTCAACCAAGAAGGGAAACTATTTGAAATCACCTGGTGTAGTGCATTGGTTGCGAAAAAACCTGCATACACTCGGCCCTCGATGGAGTGAGTGTGGCAGCCCTGCTCTATGGGGTGTGGCAGGGTATGTGGCATTGTGGGCTTACGTTGGCTGAACTCTCTCAGCTTCAGAGGGAGGTGGAGGCCCAGCGCAGACAGGTGGAGGAGCAGGAGAAGGAGCAGCAGATGGAGGTGCAGCTGGAGAGACAGCTACAAGCAGCGGAGAAGGTGAGACAGACAGGCTCACTTTAGCACACACACACACACACACACACACACACACAAACAAACAAACAAACAAACAAACAAACAAACAAACAAACAAACAAACAAACAAACAAACAAACAAACAAACACACACACAGGTGTTACATGGTATTGTGTCCCCCAGATGAGGGAGAGCATGGAGGTGGAGATGGCTGTGACTGGTGTTACATGGTATTGTGTCCCCCAGATGAGGGAGAGCATGGAGGTGGAGATGGCTGTGACTGATGTTACATGGTATTGTGTCCCCCAGATGAGGGAGAGCATGGAGGTGGAGATGGCTGTGACTGATGTTACATGGTATTGTGTCCTCCAGATGAGGGAGAGCATGGAGGTGGAGATGGCTCAGAAGGAGAAGGAGGCAGAGGAGCAGAGGAAGAGGATCCAGGAGCTGGAGATCACGCAGAGGAAACTGGAGGGAGCACTGAGCACTGAAATACAGGCTCGCCTGGAGGAGGAGAAAGCACGGCTGGAGGAGGAGAGGTACACACACACACACACACACACACACACACACACGTACACACACACACACACACACACACACAATCAAATACACACAAATGTTAACTACCACACACACACACACACACACTCAAATGCACACACACGTGAACTACCACACATGCACACACTGCACACTTAAAGTCCATACGCAAAGTCTCTGTTTACCCCTGTCTGTTTCTTCCTGGCTGTTTCTTCCTGGCTGTTTCTTCCTGGCTGTTTCTTCCTGGCTGTTTCTTCCTGGCTGTTTCTTCCTGGCTGTTTCTTCCTATCTGTGATTGTTTGGCTGTTTCCTCATGTCAGACTCCAGCAGGAGGAGGAAGAGAAGGTGAAGCTGCTGCGACTGCTGCAGCAGGAGCAGGCCACCCACCCACAGGAGGTCGAGCAGGAGACACAGAGCAGCTGCACAGAGCAGCAGCAGATCTCCAGCACATCCGCCTTGGACACCGCCTCCCTGGAGCTGCAGAGCCTGAGGGAGACCCGTGAGAGGAGCAACCAGCACCTGGAGGTGAGGGGAAAAGAGGGGGGGAGAAGGGGGAAAGAGACGGAGTGGACAGGGGGAAGATGTGGCTGGCAGTGTGGTGTAATGGTTAGGGAGCTGGGCTTGTAACTCAGATGTTGCAGGTTCAATTCCCAGGTGGGGCACTGCCATTGTACCCTTGAGCAAGGTACTTAACCTGGATTGCTTCAGTAAAATATCCAGCTGTATAATGGATTGTATGTAAATAAATTTAAACTGTGTAAGTCGCTCTGGATAAGAGCGTCTGCAAAATGCCTAAAATGTAAAATGTAAATGTAAAGATAAATGGGGCGGAAGCGAGGAGAAGAGAAGTGTGAGGAAAGCAGTGTTAAGGGAGGTGCGGATGTGTTGGGTTGTACCCACGTCTCTGTTGTTGTGTTTAGGTGAGTCGCGATACGTTACGTTTTGTAAAGGTACATATAGCTGTGTGGAGTAATGCACAGATTATATAGTTGTGTACAGCTGTATGTACGTGTGTAAAGGTTTGCGAATCTATATACAGATCATTGCAGATATGTGGTGAAGAGAGATTAAAACTTGTCGAAGCTGTGATTGGCTGGGTCCGTGTCTTTGTGCATTTATACAATGTTCTGACAAAATAATGACCTCTGATCTTTGTGTCTCTTTGGTTCTCGGTAGGAGGCTAAGGAGAAGCTGCGCGATGCCAGTCGTCATGTGAAGCACTGGAACGTGCGGCTCAATAGGCTGATGAAACCAGTCACACCAGGAGGTACTGACCCCACGTCCAGTCATACTGCAGCTGCCCGCACCACAGAGGCCTCATACATCTCTACGTGGAGCAGATATCTGCCATACGAGGAACCGTCATGACCCTTCTAATCAATGTTACGCTTGTCAGTTTTCAGAACATCGTTTAGTACAGGGTTACTCAAATCTGGCCCACCAATCCATATTCGGTTCTTATTTTCCTTTCTCTCAGGTAGTTAATTGAACAGTTAGTGCAAATGATTGGTCAGAGTGTCTTCACACCTGACTCCCAGGTAAAGGGAGTCTGGAGAAATTAGAGTGCTCGGCCTACGAGGACCGTGATTTGAGTGACCCTTGTGTTGTATATTGTCCCATGCTCAAAAAAACCCTCCTTGTTATGTCACTGTAACTGTGATTGTGTTTGCGTGTCTCCAAAGGAGCCTCTTAAGTCATTACATATTCACTGTGACGTCACTTCCTGTCAGGACGGAATGAATTTCTGCATCGTATCCTTGACTTTTTTTTTTTTTTTGTCCACTCAGTTTGTGGGAAAGTGTCAGATTTGTTCATTTTTCTCTCAAGAGACCCGTGGAGCCCTACCTGTTGTTTCATGGTTTATAGGTTCTGTACTTATTTCCACAGATCGTTTTGAGGATCGCCAGTCTGTGAAGCAGAGTAAAGGCAATCCGGACGGAGCCTTCACCAGCCGAGAGTTCATTGCCAAATATCAGCCCGGTGTCAGTCAGGAGTCACACCACTCCAACAGCCAATCATCGGATGAAAGGGACCTTCAGGAACAGCTGGAGGCTGTCAGCCTATCAGACACAGACAAGACATTGGACAAGGCCCTTAGTACAGGAGTTCAGTGATTTTTGCACTCCAGTGTGCAGTACTAGTATTGGTTGTCCCTTTTAATGTAACATAGCATTTAGCGTTTCAGTAGGTACCACCAAAATGTTGTGCCCAACTTACAATCGCCAATTTGTGTGACTGTTGAGCCCCTTGTGACAAGGGTCCTTTTGTGTTCGGGCTCTGAAAACGCCTCACTAGGTAGTGTCTTCCACGGGGAATCGTTGGCATTGTTTCAGCACAGCGCCCTGCACATTAGGCTAGAATGATCGTCATATACGTGGGGATCCTGGAACCTCACCATCCTCCAACCACCAGAACAGAACAGAGAGGCAATCCATGCTTCTCCATGCACGTTCACCTGAATCTAACCAATCAGGAGTACTGAACAGTGTGCTGTGCGGCCCATGTGACCCCCGACTTTGGGCTCCAAAATTAAACTTTTATGAACTGAGAACTCTTTGAGAAATGTTGGAACTGACATATTTTTTACTGGGCTAGGCTGTGGATAAAAAGCAATATGTACTGTATATGAAAATGTATTCAGGTTTATTTGTATGATTTTGGGGTCTGAGTCATTTCAAGGGGAAAAGGAGATTAAACAGACATAAGATATATTTACTGAATACTGAACATTGTTATACCTCCATTAACTGTAATTGGGTTGTTGTGTGGCTCCTTCCCCACTATGCTAGATTCACAGAATAACCTCAATTGTAGACATAATTCTTTCCCTGGAGAGATATCTGAATCAGTGCTTCACGCAGACAGTTCTGCATCTGCATTAAGCTCAGAGTTCCAGTGATGGCAGTTACGAATATGTTTTAAACTGTTTAAGCTACACATAGAATTGTGGTAACCTTCAACCAACTGCCAAAAATGCCCCAGACCTAAATGGTCGTGAACATTCATGAGAATACTGTAGTTTTACCGAGCAGGAAGTACTGTTCATCGGGAAGGGGAAGGAGGGCAGAGCGCAGGTTTTTGTTTTAGAGAATAAGGGGTGCTTGACTTGATAAATCCCTTCTCACAGGGGTCTCAGATCTCATCAGCTAAATGATCTGGAACTCTGGAAGTCTTTTAAGCCCATTAACGATGCTTGCACATCAAACTAATCGCAAACTGTGATCAGTGTGTGAATGGACTCTCCTTGTCAGTGTGACCTACACTACCTGTTATTTCCTATGCCTTAAGTTGCACAATTACATTACCACCAACGCTGTAATTTAAGTTAGCATCCTCTGCCATTTATCAGACACTTTTATCCAAAGCGACTTACAGTAGTGAATGCATACGTTTTTCAGTATATTTGATCCCAGTGGGAATTGAACCCACAACCTAAGCGTTATTAGCACCATGCTCTACCTACTGAGCCTGCCTCAGCCTGAAAAGGGCCTTGTTTTATAACTCTGAAACTTACATTATTTTTTAGTTTTTGGTAACCTAAACTTATTTTTTTTTTACCTCTGGCAGTTTACCGCTTACATTTGTACCATTTCAGGTTATTCACTGGACTTGAACTGCTTACATTTCTGTAAAAACTGGAAAATGGGGGTGTTCTAAAACTTTTGACCAGCAGTGTATTTATTCTCAGCATGCAGACAGTGCACTGGTGGGCATGGGCTGGCCTTACATGTTATACTTGGTATGAATGCAGCACTAATAGAGAAACACCATGCCAAATGTTAAAAGATGTTCATGTTTAGTCTCATACTGAGGGTACTGGATTTGGCATAATCTGTTTGTCCAAAGTGGCAAAATAATGTTTACCCACTGAAATACAGGAAACACCAACATAAAGTGTGTTAAGAGGGCATTGGGCCACCACAAGCGACCAGAATAGCTTCAATGTGCCTTGGCATAGATTCTCCAAGTGTCTGGAACTCTAATAAAGGGATGCAATACCGTTCTTCCACAAGAAAATCCATCATTTTCAACATCGTTTTGTTGATGGCTGTGGAAAACACTGTCTCAAGCGACTCTCCAGAATCTTCCATAAGTGTTCAATTGGGTTGAGATCTGGTGAGTGAGATGGCCATGGCATATGGTTTACATCATTTTCACACTCATCAAATCATTCAGTGACCACTCATGCTCTGTTGATGGAGGCATTTTCATCCTGGAAGAGACTACTCCCATTAGGATAGAAATGCTTCACTATAGGATGAAGGTGATCACTATCACTGACTTTGTATTTATTAGTGTTTACCTTGTCCTCTAAGGGGTTGAGTGGACCTAAACCATGCCAGGAAAATGCATCCCACACCACAATAGCTACCAGAATGCTTCACTGTGGGAAACAAGCACTCGGGCCTGTATGTTTCTTTTAGTGTGCACCATAGTATTCCGCTTATTAAGAACAGAGTGAGGGATGACTCATCTGACTATATAACTATTTTTCCATTGCCCAGTAGACCACTGCCTGTGGTCTTTGCACCACTACTCGGAAATGTGCATTTTTAGGTATAAGAAGAGTGTATGCACTGCAACCCAACCACAGTATCCCTCTCTGTGCAGTTCTTGATGAAAAGGCCTAAGCCCTACACTGATATTTGCAGTCAATTTATTCAGAGTTGCTTGTCTGTTTTGCCCTGCATTTCAAACCAATTCATGGACATCACGGACAAGGAGTGTGCGTTTTTGACCACAGTTGCCCCTAGTTGATTATGTCTTTCCCCCAGACTTCCATGCCAACATTAACTTAGTCACTGTTTCTCATGAAATATCAGCAAGTTGAGCAGTTTTTGTCACTGAAGCTGCTGCCAAACATGTCCCAACAATCACCCCTCTTTTGTCACTGAGATCTCTTCTTCTAAAATGTTAGCTAAAATAATGGGCAACTGGGCATGCCCAGAATGTTTATACATGACCCTAAGAATGATGTGATGTTAATTGCTTTATTAACTCAGGAACCACACTTGTGGCAGTTTCCTTTATGTTTACCAGTTTTTATTGTAAAATGTCTCTCCTAGTTTTTTCTCTTATTTTCACCAATTTGGAATAACTCATTGTGCCACCAGTCAACGTGTCAGCACAAGATGTGTCTATCTGTGTGTGTTTGTGTGTGTGTATGTGTGAAACCAGTGTACATCAAAAAATCCATGACACGACAAAAAAAGTTGTTTTCCATTTATTCACTCTTTCGCTATGGTTTTCTCCATACAATGTCATTTAAAGTTGCATTGTTCTCTGACAAATATATTTTCATGTTGCCAAACCTTTTTGCATTTCAGTTACCCTCACAATCTGTAGGAAATCTTAATACATTAAAGTTAAAACTCTATTTTCCTGAGTTGACTTCTTTTCACAATACCTTTATTGTGTTGTTGATTCCACCTTGTTGTGACAGCTTGGTTATAATCACTAAAATTATCTTTATAGATTAAAATGCAAGTGAAAGTAAACAACGTTTTACATGTTTGTCATAACCTACCAAACAGTTCTAAAAATGCTTAATTTTCCTTGGGCCAACTTATCTGCACTGTACCTTTAAATGGCGCGTGTACGTGTGGCCATGTTGTCAAGCGAGCTTCGGGCACGCGCTCACAAATCAACATGGCGGCGTCCTTCAAGCGTGTCTTGGGTTTTGGTTTGAGTTGATGAAAACGCAAATGAACCGCATCTGTTAGAGAAAAGAAGAAGATTTAAAATGTTTTCACTCGGAATCATTACAATATCTGACTCTGCGTCGTGAAACGTTTTGTCGCAGACATGAGAGGGTGTAACGCGTTGTTTATAAGTTCCGGGAAATCTTTAACATCGCGGTTTTGCTCTGTCCCAGTTCGTTACAGAACGTTGTCAAACACTGTGCGATGTCTTTCGCAGAGTCGCCTCCCGCCTCGGACGGTGTCCTCCGCGGAACTGTTGCTGGAGAGCGAAGCCGAGGAACCGGCACTTCAACCAGTGAAGAGATCGGGCGACTGCTCTGTGCTCCTCTTCCCCGGACAGGGCAGTCAGTTTGTGGGGATGGGGCGAGGACTTCTCAAGTATGGAAATGTCAAAGAAATGTTCCACGCTGCACATGAAATACTCGGGTACGACTTACTATCGCTGTGCTTGAACGGACCCGAGGAGGATTTGATGAAAACTGTCCATTGCCAACCCGCTGTCTTCGTCACATCTTTGGCCGCTGTGGAACGACTGAACCATGAAGTACCAGCAGTAAGTGTGACACCCAGTAACACGTTTTTCTGCCTTCTTGATTTTAGCTAAGCAAGATGGGGCTTGGTGCTTAGTATTTGCATGAGAGACCTGGGTAATCATGAATTGCCGCTGGAAGTGGTGTTGGTGGGGGCCAGTTGGAGATTATAATAATATAATATACGCCATTTAGCAGACGCTTTTATCCAAAGCGACTTACAGTAGTGAATGCATACATTTTCAGTATATGTGGCCCCAGTGGGAATTGAACCCACAACCTAAGCGTTGCCAACGCTGTGCTCTACCAACTGAGCCACAGAGAACCACACTAGATTGTCTTCACACTAGACAAAATAAAAACACCAATGCCCCAGTGCAGTGATGGGGACACTGTGGTGTAGGAGATGCTGTCTTTCGGACGAGAAGTCAAACCTAGGTCCTGATCTAATGGCATGTGGTCATTAAAGATCGCATTGTAGTTATTGCAGTTCTCAGGTTTGCTGGCGAAATCCCCAACCTTGCGCTATCAACCTGCCCACCTAAACATTCCCCAGTGTAATTGGCTCAGTACTTCCCCTCCACCTCAGCTGATGTGGTGAGCGTCCTTGCACAAAATGTCTGTTGTGTATCACACTGGTGGTGATTGAGATGAGTTGTATCCCCCTTCACTGTAAACATTGAAATGATGAGATAGAAGGTGCTATATAAATGCAATCCATTATTTTTATTATAAGAAGATAAGAACATAAGAATACATAATGATGAGAACAGGCCGTTCGGCCCATCTAGGCTCGTCATGTCCTAATCTAAAGAGTATCTAGTACTACATCTAGCCTGGACTTGAATAGCCCAAGCGTTTCTGCCTCTACTACCTGACCTGGCAAGCTGTTCCAGGCATTGACAATTCTCTGTGTAAAGAAAAACATCCTAATATCTGTGCGGAATTTACCTTTAACTAATTTCCACCTGTGGCCTCTTGTTCTGCTGACCCCACTTATCTTAAAAAATCTTTGGTATTTTACTTTGTTAATCCCTTTTAGGAATTTAAAAACTTCAATCAAATCCCCCCTAAGTCTCCGTTTGCTAAGTTTAAATAGATTGAGTGCCTTAAGTCATACTTTTACCTTTCATACCAGGTATCAGTTTAGTTGCCCTTCTTTGGACTTTTTTAAGAGTTTATCTCCATGTTTGCTTATTATGAAAACCAAGCATAGTTGGTTATCTAGCTAAATATTTTGTAGCTAAGTACCTAGCTAAACCATTGCTCTGCATTGTCATGCCGTTCTACAGGCGATAGAAGGCTGTGTGGCAGCAGCAGGCTTCAGCGTGGGAGAGTTATTTTAGCCTTGGTATTAATAATAATTTTAATGGATTTTTCAGAAGGTAAAATTAAGGAAATTAATTTGGAAATGTGGTTTTAGAAACTTGAGCACGGCTTCGTATCGCTGGGTAATGAACCGTTGTCTGCTGCCCATTCCCTCAGCCCTGTACGCAGTGAAGGTGCGAGCGGAGGCCATGCAGGAGGCATCTGAGAGGGTCCCCAGTGGCATGCTGTCTGTGATTGGCCGGCCCGAGGCCAAGTACGGCTACGCCTGCCTGCAGGCCAGAGAGCACTGCCAATCCCTCGGGCTGCAAGACCCTGTCTGCTCCATCGCCAGCTACTTATTCCCAGACGGCAGGGTCATCGCTGGACATCAGCAGGTAACATTGGGAGAGGCTGGCTAATCTTCCAGGTCTAATTTCAACACAAGTGAAGGGGGCACTTGTTGGAAGACATGTCTCTGTACACCATGCAGAATACACACACAGTCCCGTACACACACACATTACTACCATCTCCCTCAGCCACCATGGAATGAGGTCTCACTTTCCATCTGAAAGGGTCCTGTTTTGGTTGTAACTGAAAAGTCAGCAGGGGAATGAGTCAGACGTTACAGCGAAGGTGTTCTCTTCTGCACACTGATGTCTGTCGCTGTACTACTGCACTGATCTCCTGAGCGTACTATGATTGATCATACCATGTATTAAAACCCTCCTGTTGCATTCAGGGTCAAATTGACCCGGCAGTCAATACAATCTCTGTGATATAAACATGCAGGGGGGGTTGCAAATACATGACATGAATCATTTTCATTTTACATGTTTATTGCACTAATTAAGGCAAGCAGAAGAAGTTTCATACAAAAAAAAAATACTTTTACAAGTATTTGTCCTAGATTTTCAAACTTTAGAAAGGGTCAATTTGACCCTGAATGTAACATCTTGTAAGTCACTCTGGATAAGAGCGTCTGCTAAATGCCAAAAAAATGTCAACGTAGGCTCTGGAGTTCCTGCAGGAGAACTCCCGGAAGCTGCACTTCCTGCGCGTGCGGCCGCTGCCGGTGAGCGGGGCGTTCCACACCCCCCTGATGGAGCCTGCGGTGGGGCCGCTGCGGGACGTCCTGAGGAAGGTGGAGATCGGCCGGCCCCAGATCTCCGTCTACTCGAACGCGGACGGCAAGCGCTACATGCACGGGGAGCACGTGCGCAAGCTGCTGCTGAAGCAGCTGGTGTCCCCGGTGAAGTGGGAGCAGACGCTGCACGCGCTGTACGAGCGCAGGCAGGGCCAGGACTTCCCCCACACCTACGAGGTGGGCCCAGGGAAGCAGCTGGGCTCCACCCTCCAGAAGTGCAACCTGAAGGCCTTCAGGAGTTACACACACGTCGACGTCACAGCGCCCCACGACTGACACGGGCACACACACACACACACTCACTCACTCACGCATACATCACGGATCAGTTGTGGTTTCACTCGTCTTTGAGGCCTGAGAAGGTCATGTCCTTGGAATAAAAAGAAAATGTGTGAAAACCGGCTTCTGTTGGTTTCTCCTCTTTTTGTGAAAGAGTAATCTGTTGATTACGATCTTGTAGATCACATATGTCAATAACAAGGCCCGCGGGCCAGACACGGCCCTCCGCGACTTTTAATCAGGCCCGCCAATAAATTCTGACAATCAGTTTAATGTGGCCCGTGCGCTGGTCTTACAATTTACGTCCGTGACAATACAACATTGAAACGCGGGAGGCGCTGTACGCTCCACTTTTCCACTTTATTGCCGCGCTAACTAGCCAGCCAGTTCCTGCATGCACCTGCAGTGCCAGTAGGCTATGCTATTTCTGCCTTTCCAAAGTAGCTAGCTAGCATAAGCAATGGATAAAAAAAGGAAAGTGGACAATGAATATCGACAATTTCAAGAAAGATGGGAAGCAGAATATTTATTTTGTGAATTCAAACAAAAGCCAATGTGTCTCGTATGTCAAGAGTCATTGGCAGTTTTGAAAAATACAACCTGCGGAGGCATTTCGAAACGAAGCATGAGCAGCAATATGGACACATGGACATGGAACAGCGGCTGCAAAAAGTCAAGGAATTAAAACGCAACCTTCAACAACAGCAAAACATGTTTACACGTATCAACAGTCAGAGTGAGGGAGCTGTGAAGGCAAGCTTTATAATAGCGGAGGAAATAGCAAGAGCATGCAAGCCATTCACAGACGGAGAGTTTATTAAAAGTTGCATTGAAAAGGTATGTGATGTTGTATGCCCCGACAAGAAGCAGGCATTTGCGAATATCAGTCTCTCCCGAAATACCTTGGTTAGTCGCGTGGATGAGCTGGCCTCCGACTTACGGATCCAGCTAAAAACTAAAGCCAAGGAATTTGTTTCATATTCGTTGGCCGCATTTAGAGTACAGACAGGACGGACACTGCCCAGCTTCCCATATTCATCCGGGGGTGGATGATCAGTTATCTGTTACTGAGGAACTTTTGGATGTAAAATCGATTCACGGGACAACTACTGGAAAGGACATTTTCACACAAGTGGAGCGGTGCATCAACGAAACAGAATTGGAGTGGAATAAACTTGTGGGGCTGACAACGGATGGTGCACCTGCAATGTGCGGGGAGGGCCGTGGTTTGTTGGGTTTGGTTCGAGAGAAGATGGGGCACACGGGAGAAAACCTAATAGCCTACCACTGCATCATCCACCCAGGAAGCCCTCTGTGGAAAGGTGTTGGACATGGGACATGTAATGACAGTTGTCACCAAAACGGTGAACTTCATTCGTGCACGGGGCCTGAAACCACCGGCAGTTCAGGGCTCTTTTAGAGGAGGAAAACTCTGTGCACGAGGATATACCGTACCACACGGAGGTGCGCTGGTTAAGTCGGGGAAAGTATTGAGAAGATTCTATGATACCGCGTCGAGATCGCTCGTTTCATGGAAAGCAAACAGAAGGCCATCTCCGAGCTAGAGGATGAAAAGTGGCTGAGCGACTTGGCATTTATGTGTGACGTAACGGAGCACCTCAATGTGCTGAATGTAAAACTCCAGGGTCGAAAGCAGCTGATCACTGAAATGCGAGACTCCGTAAAAGGCGTTTCAAATGAAACTGCGTCTGTGGGAGGACCAGATGCGCCAAGGTAGGCTAACTCACTTTCCTACTTGCCAGTCAGTCAGTGACACAGTCACCATTCCATTCCCGACCCAAGTCTATGCTGACAAACTGAACACACTCAAAGCGGAATTCAGCAGGAGATTTGCTGATTTTGAATCACAGAAATTCAACCTTGATCTGTTCGCAAATCCATTTGCGATTGATGTTGACACTGCCCCTGAGCACTTGCAGATGGAACTCATTGAATTGCAATGTAACGGTGCTCTGAAGACCCAGTACCAGTCAGTTGGGGCTGCTGATTTTGCACCTCTACTCCCCGAATCAATGCCACAGCTTCGCATTAACGCTGCACGCGTCATGTCTATGTTCGGAATCACCTACTCGTGCGAACAAATGTTCTCCGTAATGAAACTGAACAAGACATCCCACAGATCCGCCTCACAGACCAGCATCTGGTCTCAGTATTGAAAGTGGCCATAGCAAAGGACATTAAGCCTAGAATAGACGAGATCATTTCTCAGAAAAGGTGCAGAGTGTCTGGTAAGACTTGAACTAAAAGCAAGCACAATGCATATTTGCTTAGGTTTGGCATTATAGGCCCTATTGTTGTGTCCTTTCAAGTTTCCAAAGTAAGCCATACAATTTTGAGATATGACTTGTTGCATTATCAAACAGTTTTGCTGAAAACCATGACCTTATTTGTTGTTTTGTTAAAGACAAAAGTACTGTGATGCAAATGGGTTTTGTTTAATTATGTTATTTTATTATTTTAAGTTATTTTATACAAAAAAATGGTTCAGCATTTGATAAATAGCCTACTATTTTGCTTTGCTGGTAACAAATACCTTATTTGTTATTTTATTACAGACAAATGTAGGCTACTGTGATGCAAATGTAGGCTAGTTTGTTGAATTACCCACAAACAGAAAAAGCATAATATTTGAACTTGTGCATGCAGTCTATTGATTTAATACCGTTACTAGCCTACTATTTCTTCAATAAAAAAATTGTTATTGTAATTTCATGTCTGGCCCCTGATTTTATTCAAAACCCTCAGCATGGCCCTCAGTAAGTTTGAATTTGACACCCCTGTTGTAGATGGTGATGATCCTTTAAATTGGTGGTACTTGGAATTCGAAATGGTAGAGACGGGTTTGAACATTGACTATATTGAGTTTTGACCTGTTAAATGTTGGAATCAGGAAAGCGTTATGCTAATATACAGTACCCTCAAATTATTCACACCCTCTCTACAAAAGAAATGTGAGTAGGCTCTATTTAAAAAAGTGTTTCAAGCGTTTATTCATTATTAATGTGTGGCATTTGAGAGAAAGCCGTTTTCCATCTCGAAGGTATATTGGGTTGCCACCGAGCAATATAAATGGGCCCTGGGGCCACAAATGTTGAGAACAGTTACACAAGATGACTCAGTAGTGTTATGCTTGCGAGGGGAGGGTGCACAAAGTACTGAAAACGGGTGTGAATAATTGCGATATCTTTTTGGATAAATAAATATTACACAAACAAAATATTTTTCTCTGAGCAATTGTATTAGTATAAAATAATGCAATGTTCCCATTTTTGAGCATATAATATAATCACCAATATTGTCAGATGCCTGTAATTCTATCTCCTAAAGTACATTTCCAAATCCCCCATATCTTTAATTGACTCCCATACAAATTTTCAACTATTCCCCCATAACTCATCACTTCCCCCCCATTTTCCATTGATTCCCACGCATATTTACACTGAAACCATTATTTCTTCACAGACCCCTATTCCTGGCTCATTGCCTGCATTGTTTGTTTTATACAGCCTTCGTTGCTCATCTTTATCAAGGGTGTAAATAATGTATATAAATAATAAATAATCTGGAGGGTGCTGTGTGTTATAAGAAGTGTATCTGGTGCCAGGGGAAGGGTCACGCAGCAGCAGAGTGAGTGGTCATGGCACTGGACTGTCGGCCTGAGGGTTTCTTAAAGCTTGTCATTCTAAACGTACAGTCAGTTTTAAATCCTGTATCATTTTTTTGGTAAAAGTGTAATGTATACAGTACTGTGCAAAAGTCTCAGGCCATTTATCTGAGCAGTGTAAGTGTTTAGTTGGTCGAAAAAACACAATATTACATTGATGAAAAGTAACAAAAACCTTTTGTGTTTTTAAAACAAGGCCTCCCTTAGAATGCATAACTGAAGCAATTCGCTTTGGTAGACTGTTGTGTCATTTTTGTTAAATAGTCCTGTGGTAAATTCTTCCAAGCTTCTTACAGGATTTGCCATAACTCTTCTTTTGACTTTTGGCTGCTTTTGGTCTTTTCCCTGTCCAAGTAATCCCATACAGCTTCAATTATCGGGGCTTTGAGGTGGCCAATTTAATACTGTGTGTTCCTCAAGGAGGATATCACAAGATCTCAATAACTTTTTGGAAAATGCAATAAAATCATATTTTTTATTGTATTAAATGTTTATTTGTATTTATTCTAATGTTATATAGTGTTTTTCCAAGCATATAAACACTGCCCAGATAAATAGCTTTAAACATAGCTTCAAACATTTTCTTGGGTGGCCTAAGACTTTTGCACAGTACTGTACGTTTAAACCTATCTTGGCCACAATGTTCAGGAATGCCACAATGTTAAAGGCTAGAAGTTGCATATGTACCAGGGATGCCATGGATCAAGCTGTACATTTTTGTCAGTACAGTATAAACTGCAGGTCAAGTTATACTTTACCCATTTCAGCTCTGCAGTAGTATTTTCAACATACCGCAAGATCTCAGGGCCAGTTCATGGCCCAAGTGAGTCTTCACTAACTGTAATGGAGCTCTTAATAATGAAACAACAACAGCAAAATATCCATTGCCAAAGTTTATATTTCAGTTCATAATAAATTCACATTGGGTGTAAAGGGACATGGACCAGTGCTTTTACTGTTCCCAATAAGAGCTTGTAAACAAAGCAGACAAAATACACCATTTGGATCAGTTAACCAGTAACATACCCAGTCTTTAAAAGCACTGGGAACCATTATCAGCATTACGAAGCCTGCACCACTCACCTGATCATAAATGTTCAGAGAAAAGCAGTGAGCCTCATTAACACTCTGCTGTATCATGTTATTTTAAGTAGTAATGATTATACTATAAAACATTGTGACCCAAGACCAGCTTATGGCCAAGTGCAAATTGTTAAGATTTTTGTCTTCTCAGAAGCCAATGGGAATGGCTGCAGTTGCCAGCATCGCAGTGGCCAGTAGCCAAACAGCCCAGCTGGATGGGTTAGATGGACAAGAACGGAAGACCTGGAAGGGAAGGGATGGAGAAAGGATTTAAAGACACTTTCACAAAGACACTAGGAATGCTTTGACCAACCTGTTCATCAGAGATAAAACACACACAGCCTGGATCTGGCTATATTGTAATTCACTATAACATAACAGGGCAGTTTGTACTGGGTTTGAATTGGTGTTAGAGGTTTATTCATTGTAAACATTTTATTTGCTTATTTGCTATAAATGGGTAAAGCTGGTAAATATGATGTTGCAGCATGACATTTAGATTATGCGCCTGCATTTTCACTACACACCTATTATACATAGCATCAGGACTTCAGAGCCCAAGGGTTTTGATGATATTTTTCTGACCTCTCCGAGAGAGACGTTTGAGTAGAAAGTATTCGTAACCTCGGATGCTGACAACATCTCCTTCAAGCGATAATTACAGCAGCCGTGTCAATGTGCTTTGGCCTGATCCAAAGTTAAGACCTGCTTTCCGCAGGTGGTGAAAACCACACTTATCTTTTGCAGCCAGGCATGATAAATTGCATGAGGTAGATTGTATATGTTTATCTACATACTGTAGATCTGTCCCTACTTTTATCACATACCATGTAGCCTACTAAAGGCAGGTGTGCCAGTTTAGTAAAAATGGACAGGCACTTTATTGTGCATGATGAGTTTTGCATGCATCCCCCCACCCCCAGACATTCTTAGTAAATTTAGCCATGTGTATTTATTTAGCACAAAAAAATGGGAGTAAGTCACATTGGATAGGTCTCACTAGGTGTCCTTACCCTGATTCTCCACAGCTGCACTCGTCTGACCACCGGACTGTAGAAGAGGAAAGTCAGACACGCTCTGACCTCTCCGGGCTTGTGCTTCACCATCCCACGCAGGCCCACGGTTCCTCTGAAACAGTCCAAATGCACCAGGGAAAGAAGCAAATATCGGTCTTAGCTCAAGCGAAAAACCATCTTGGATCTACTGAGGAAAGTTGATTGAAAGACAACAAGGACAGAACTCAAGCTCCCTGTCGTACAGAGTTTCATGACCTCCAGAGAACAGCTGGAGCGGGAGCTGTTCTTTGGAAAACAAATTATTATTAACCATTATTTAAACAGGGAGACCAGAGTTCTCTTTTGTGGCAGTGCCCTGCATCACAAAAGAACGCATACAATATAAAATACAATAAAATATAATAGGAGGACACAAAACAAGGACAGACCAACTTATAGCAGAAGCCAGAAAGCACATTTAAAAATGTTTGCGAGTCTGAGGACTGTGTGCGCACTTTTCTGTGAGTGCCCAGTGTATGTGGGGTGGATCACACAGGGCATTCAACCTGTACAGTCTGTTCCTGGTCGGTTGGTGGGCATGTGTGGCTGGGCGAACAGGGGCGAACAACGGGTTCGCTACGTTGTCACGGTGATGCCAGTTCAGTTCATCTCCCATCTCTCCCAGCTGTCGCCCGATGTCCTGAGCAACACTGAGGGAAAACAATTCATCACTGGTCATAGATGCCCCAAAGGAGCCAGAATTCAAGCTATTTTACTTTTATTTCCCCCCCAAAAGCCCACCACCTGCAACTACAGGACCTCTTCGGGTAGTGCACAAGAGTAGGTATTAAAGCACATGTTTGTCACCAACTTTAAGCTCCTCTAGGGGGCAGTAGTAAGCCAGTTTTTTTCACTAACTAAATAAGATTTGAGTTGTGCCTATACAAGATCCATTTCTAAGTTTCAACACAGATATTCTATATACTAAAAACACATTCAACACCAATATACAGGCATTATGTTTTATATGCGTCTTGACACCTCCAAGAAACCGATCCTTTCTGGCTGCAGGCATGAATTTGAGCCATAGTCCCAGATCAATATCCCTTGCTTTTCTCTGATGGAAGTATGGATTTTAAGCGGGCATTACTTTAGTACATATATGCATACTATCTTCACAATCAACCTGTCAGGATCTACTACTTTTTTGCCTTTGGAAGCATATCTGCCAAAGGCTGACCAAAAAGCAATACAAAAACCCTGGCAAGCCTAACATCATCACCCTCAGTGGCAGTACAGCACAGATTGTAGGTGGCAGCAGTAGGCCATACAATGAAAGACACACTGTGCGCTTTTGCAAACTCAATGTGGCCGACTCTATTCACAACAAGGTGTACAGACAAAGCCATATACTTTCAATAACAAATTCCAAACAGGATGGTTTATTGTTCTTCCATATTTTTGTTTTCATTGTGGGTAACTGCTCTGGGTTTGATTACATTTTTACTTAACTCTGGTTGAGAGAGGAGGACTGTAGTAGGAAGGCCCAAGAGTCTATACCTCAAATTCACATCAGAGAGGACGGGTTCTCCTGCCCCAGGGCCAGCCTGGGGGGAAAAGGTCTGGTTCTGCTCACTCGCCTGTTCCATTATCCTATATCCTAAACAAAGCACCCAGCACAACCACTGTGTGAATATCTGCATAGAGGGGAACGTTTAACTAACCAACAGGGGGATGCTTAAAAAACAAACAGGACAACATCTTACTCAACACAATCAGCTTGTGATTATTATATTCATTATTTACACTACCGGTCAAAAGTTTGGGGTCACCTGCTGGAAACTAGGTTTATCTCATAATTGACAATGCTTTACACCATATACATTTCTGTAAATACTTTAAAATGACAAAAAACACATGTAACAATGAACAAAATGAACATCAAAGAAATGTTCAAGAAAATTATATTGAAAATTGAATCTTGGATTCCTCAAAATAGTCACCCTTTGCCGTGATTACAGCCTCACAAACACAGGCCATTCGGTTAATAAGTTTCAGCAGGAAATCACCCGATATGTCTTCCCAGCTCTCCTGCAGCAATTCCCAGAGAAACTTGTGGGTTGCTTTGCTTTGACTCTTCTGTCCAGTTTGTCGCATACAATTTCTATGGGATTGAGGTCTGGACACTGGGCAGGCCAGGTCATCAGTTTGAGTTGTCCTTCACGTTCCTCCTTCACCAGGTAGTTCTTGCACAACTTCAAGGTGCGTTTCGGGTCGTTATCTTGCTGAAGAATGAAGGAGTGCCCGATTAGCCATAGTCCAGATGGAAGGTGTACTCAAACTTTTGACCGGTAGTGTATATGTGTAAGAAGAATTTAAAATTGCACAATAATCTCAACAGAACACAATTTTGTGTACAGTGTGTGCGCATGTTGTGTGCTGAATAGGTGAATTTTGATCATCCATAAGGTTGATCTGTCTGTACAAACACAAGGTCATGGGACTAGTATGTGCAATAGTGCATTGCCATAGATCATATTACACAGCTGGCTCGTCCCTATCTTGCTATTATTAAAAGCTTGGATCATCTGTGTGAGGTCACAGAATGCATGGACTCCACTTTTATACCTGACAGTGCATCCATGACATCCTCTGTGAAAAATATGGAGCCAGGTTGTACATGCAAATGGAACATTTTCATTATGCAAATAAGCCAAACGTCTCCCCCATCAAGATATCAGGAGAGCAGGGGCTCAGGGAAAAATGGGGTTTAGGGTAATATTGGATCCTTGGCAGAGGTAATAACAGTTGATGAATTACATATTATCCTCCTGATGCAATACCATTATGACATACCAAGGGAGACTGAATTTGTCAGTCATACAATATATCTGAGCAGTGCTGTGTCAATTCACCGGCACAAGGGAGAGTGGTTGCGTTACTGTAGTACTCCATGATAGTAGCCTACTTCCCCAATCATCCATCCATCCATCCATTGTCAGCTTATTCCTGGTCAGGGTCGCGGGGGGCTGGAGCCTATCCCAGCATTCACGAGAGGCAGGAATACACCCAAGGGAGAGGGCACACACACCATTCACTCACACACTCATACCTACGGGCCAAAGACTCTCCAATTAGCCTAACGTGCATGTCTTTGGACTGTACCCGGAGGAAACCCACGCGGACACGGGGAGAACATGCAAACTCCACACAGAAAGGCCCCCGGCCTGGATTCGAACCCGAGACCTTCTTGCTGTAGTGCTATCCACTGCCTGCCGCCACTTCCCCAATCACCATTATCCATTTAGTGGGGTGGCAAAAAAGAGACTACAATCTGTACTTTTAATTCAAATAAATGTTTCAGTAATAATACGTTGCATTAGAGCACGGTTTATGATGAAAATGTTACATAAGAACATAAGAACATAAGAATACATACTGACGAGAACGGGCCGTTCGGCTGTGTGGTATGCAATGGATGAGAGATACCTCTTCATCAACCACGAAAACATGTATACAAATCTGAAGGCGTTTCTAACAGCAAATGCTACTGTCCAAAAAGCCAATGTTAAAAATGTTATATCTTCACATGTATACCTTCATCATGCCGAATTAAATAATTTTCTCCTTTGCCAAGCTAACACGAGATGATGTCATCGTTTTAAGCATGCTGCAAACAAAAGATCATAATTGGTAGTTACACGAAAAACAGTAAATTTATGATATTTACATTAACCGCATATAGTAGCCAGATACAGTATAATTAGAAAACAAAGCACAGGTGCACCATAAATAAGATTTAACTTACCTAATTTGTTGTGAACGCCGCCCTGAAAACACACAAATGTACGACAAGTTTAGCTCCCGTACAACTGAACTGAATATGAAACATAATCGATTAGTTATATAATATAATTTATTAGTAGTACTTACAGCGGCGTTTCTAACAGCCTTATCCTTATCGTTCTCAGACAGGTAACGTTAGCTGCTACACTGCCCTAAAATGACCACGCCTATGGGAGTTTACTACGGGAAGTCTGGAGCTCGCAATGATCCGAAAGATGTACTGTCTATGGCTCTGAAATGCTCCGCATACCTTGAGACAGCTGACGAAAATGAAGCAATATGTGATTATCGATTAACGTCAACAACCGATTAATTATTATAGGATTTTCAAAAACATGTCGTATGTGATGTGGCTGAAAAATAGCTCTCGATAATAATAGTTAGTTTAGCGATGTTATTCGTAAACTAACGTATTGTGTTTAACTAGTTAGATAGCTAGTTGTACTGGTTACCTACTTCTTTAAATTAATGCTCAAATACACTACCAATGAATCAACAGCGACGTCGCAGGTGATTTTGCCTTGTCATACAGCCCCAGTACTTTCAGTCCCAACAGCTGACGCAGGATCAGTTCACCTAACGCCTGATCGCGACCGAAGCCATAATGTGGGTAAAAAGTAAACTGATTCAGAATCGTGTCTTCGGGCAGAATCGATCTCCATCACTTGCCACGCGCGAGCGTTACCCGTTGCTAGGTTATTCACCCGGAAGAGGATTTCTGTGTATTCTGCTGGCTGTCATGGTACTGTGTTAGGATGGATCAATAAATACAAGACAACAGATAGAATACACTCTATCCAGCCGGAGACATTGGGAATTTAAACATTCAACATGCGCCATGCACAATTTGAAATAACGAGCACAGTTTAAAATAATTCGATTAAAAAAACGGCTGATTTCAAAGGTCGAAACTCGCCTGGATGTAAATATACGGCTGGATGAAAATAATAGTCCTCGCTGGGAGCTATTCTTGCTGAGAAGGCACACAGAGTCCATGATTAGTGCTTATTCACGACCGAGGACCAGGTGATTTTGCTAATTATTACCTTATTTTAATGTATGCATTTTCTACTCCTCGCGTTGCTATGTATGTAACCAGTTTATTAAATGATTGCTTTCAGATAAAGTCTCCGCGACAAACCGACTATTAGATACTGTAGAGGGCTGTTTGACGATACTAATCTTGTGGTACAAATTACCGCCCAAAATAAATAAATAAATTTTTAATGAGCAGTTCTTAAAGGCCATCAAAATTAAGACAACGTGTTTTTAAAATGCAATTTCAATTTTCATCTTTTCCAGGCGGGGGAGGTATCATGGCTGGTAAGGTGAAATGGGTGACAGATATAGAGAAGTCTGTGCTCATCAACAACTTTGAAAAAAGAGGTTGGATTCAAGTGTCTGACACCGAGGACTGGAACTTCTACTGGTGAGTGCTTAGTCTTGTCTATGAGTGCATAGTTATGCTGGTATAGTTGTAGTTATGCAAGTGACTTGAGCACTTTGTCCTATCTGTGAGGGTCCTTATACTGGTTTTAGTTCTATTGTTGAGGAAGTGGGGGACCCTTCTATGTAAAACATGCTGCTTGCGTGTCAGTTGCAGCTGCAGGTCACTTCCATAAGTAACCAAACACTTTGCCTTTACATACAACTTGCCAGGTGGTTGATGTTGCAAAAAAATAAAAAATAAAAAAATAAAATAATAATAGTTGCAGATTAAACTGATAAAAGTTGGCTGTAATGTGACATTTTATTTTCAATGAGTTTGATTAGAGGAGCCGGTTCATAGTGGAAAACCACTCCTGCAGCTTTTGATTTTGTTCCTTATTTGAACCCTTCTCTCACGATGGTGTACTAAAAATCTTAATCATTTTGCACAGCTTTGAAATAAGCATCTTACCACTTTAGCTGCAGTGATCCTATAAGACCTGTTGTGGGCATAGCCATACAGCATTTCTATTAAACTGGAATTCTGTCTCTTTAACAGTTAAAAGGAGTGGTTTTCTCTTCACTGCACGGATATTTGCAGGAGGTAGCGTACGTGCTGTTCCCCAGAAATCCTCACAATGATTTTGCCATTATCTTCTTAAATAGAATGTTAACACCTTCACTGTGCTCCTCTATACACAGATGGAGACGGATGCACCCACACACACAGACAGACAGACACACACATCACAAATGTACACGCACAGACCCTTACATGCGTGTGCCTGCATGGGCCTATAAAGGTGCTTAATCACACATGAGCAGAAAAACACTGAAAATAGAGATGGGTTTTACTTGAGAAGATGCATCATCTGTTTTCCGCCAGTTTTGTAATGTGATCTGACTCCCATGTGATGCTACATTCCCTGTGCCATGTCTGATAGTCGCCATGTGTCATACGAGTAGAATGGATTGAATGATCACTAAATTAAGAATTATGGCCTCTAAAATGTCTCAGCGTGTAAAGGTTATTGTATTTTAGCCCTGTAGTTAAGATACAGGAATAAGATACAGCCCCGTATCTTAGCTACCCCTAGCCCTGTAGCTTAAACCAGTGTTTCTTTACACTGCCCTGGAAATTTTATTCCAATCTCCACTCCCAACCTATCATCTGCATCGGTCCTCTGTTAATGATCACTTGAGCATGATTAAGTGGTGGCTGGAATGAAAACATGCAGGGCAGTGTGCCCTGTAGGAATGGATTGAGAAACAGTGGCCTAGACTGTTGTGAACATAGCCAAGTATGACCAGAAGTCTCCATGGTGACGGTGGCAGTGGGGTTTGAAGGGTGGATTTAATTTGACCAGGGTTCCTCAGGTTGTATATGTATCTCATTCTGATAAGTGCCCCCTAACTGCTCAGACAGCTGCCTGCAAGTTACCAGTTGATCTCTTGTGTGAACTATGATTGTTCCTACCATGTATTAATGCACATCTTATAAGTGGCTCTGGATAAGAGCGTCTGCTAAATTCTTAAAATGTCAAATGTAAAATGCCGTCAGTGAGAGAATCTCCTGTCCTCCGATCAGCATAAACTCTTCTGTAGTACATTGTGTGCCTTGTAGGGTAGATAATAATAATTGGCCTGTAGGAAAGTGTGTCAGAGGAGTACTCTGCCGCAGTGCTCCCTGTGCAGGCGCAGATGGCAAGCGTTGGCACAAGAGCACAAGGCAGCAGTGTTAGCATAATGGTTAAGGAACTGGTCTTGTAACGCAAAGGTTGCAGGTTCGATTCCCAGGTGGGGCACTGCTGTTGTACCCTTGAGCAAGGTACTTAACCTGAATTGCTTCAGTAAAATATCCAGCTGTATAAATGGATTGTATGTAAAGAAAAAATGTGACCTGTGTAAGTCGCTCTGGATAAGAGCGTCTGCTAAATGCCTAAAATGTACACTACTGTTCAAAAGTTTGGGGTCACCTTCCATCTGGACTATGGCTAATCGGGCACTCCTTCATTCTTCAGCAAGATAACGACCCGAAACACACCTTGAAGTTGTGCAAGAACTACCTGGTGAAGGAGGAATGTGAACAACAACTCAAACTAAAGACCTGGCCTGCCCAGTGTCCAGACCTCAATCCCATAGAACTTGTATGGGACAAACTGGAAAGGAAGAGTCAAAGCAAAGCAACCCACAAGTTTCTCTGGGAATTGCTGCAGGATAGCTGGGAAAACTATCCTGCTAAAACTTATTAACCGAATGGCCACTGTTTGTGAGGCTATTCTCACGCCAAAGGGTGACTATTTTGAGGAATCCAAGATTCAATTTTCAATATAATTTTCTTGAACATTTCTTTGATGTTCATTTTGTTCATTGTTACATGTGTTTTTTGTCATTTTAAAGTATTTACAGAAATGTATACGGTGTAAAGCATTGTCAATTATGAGATAAAAATAGTTTCCAGCAGGTGACCCCAAACTTTTGAACGGTAGTGTAAGCATGTCGCTGAAAATACAGCTGCAGCTGAGAGGATGTGCCACATGTTGTAATGCCGTCTGCCGTGATGTCATCTGTCACGTGACCCGAAATCGGCCCCCTATAGGATGAGCGTACAGACCATCAGGACAGTCTTCAGCGTGGACACCGGATACCGCCTCACGGACGAACAGATGGTCAACCACTTCCCCAACCACTACGAGCTGACCCGGAAGGACTTAATGATCAAGAACATCAAGCGGTATCGGAAAGAGATGGAGAAGGAGGGCAGTCCGCTGGCTGAGAAGGACGAGAATGGCAAATACCTCTACCTAGGTACTGTACGTAGGACGGCTAAATGTCTTCTGTCGGAAATGATGTGCCATGCAGCTGTGCTCTTAATCAGTTTGAATCCACACTCATGCGAGGCTGCGTACTGGTACTCTGTTTGTTGCTTTTGTCCGGCAGACTTCGTTCCTGTGACGTTCATGCTCCCTGCCGACTACAACCTGTTCTTGTGGAGGAGTTCCGGAAGAGTCCGTCCAGCACCTGGATAATGAAGCCATGCGGGAAGGCCCAGGGGAAAGGCATATTCCTCATTAACAAGCTGTCCCAGATCAAGAAGTGGTCCCGGGACAGCCGTACCTCCACGTGGGTACTGGGTTTTGGGCAGGGCAGATCAGGAGGCTGTCCTTACCAAAGGCTTCCAATTTATATCTTACCCCGTTCATCCTGGCACAGTTCAGGGTGTGGCATACAACAGTGCATTCTGGTTAAATGTGAAATGTGAAAAAATACCATTGAATCCACTATTATAGGACCCTGTACTCCGCTGGCATAGTGCAACACTCCAGTTTGGTGGGTATGGTCATTGTGGATTTTCCGTTCGAGCAAATGTTTAATGCCTGAACTGCTGAAGCTATGTAAGATGGGAACAGAACAAATAAGATTCACAACCATACAGTCAGCAATATAAGGCTCTGTGGATGAGGGTATGTTGCCTGCCTCTCTTATAACCCACAACATGTAGTATGTGTATGATGTACTTCATCTGGGTTATACCAGTACCAGTGGCAAGAAATCCCAATTAAATCCATTTTGATTCAATGAAGTAAGAAAAGAAAATTTGAAAAATGCCAAAGGGGCTGAATACTCTTTATGCCCACTGTATATTGGGTTATATGCTAGGCACTGTGGGGAGTGAGTTTGAAGCTTACTGCTCCTGTCCTACACATTCCCCGTCTGTCAGGCTGTGGTCAGTTCAGTACATTGATACCATTATCTATGTCTTCAGGTTTATGGCGGCCTCTAGTGGCAAAGAGGCGTATGTCATATCGCTGTATATTGACAATCCCCTCCTGATTGGTGGAAAGAAGTTCGACCTGCGCCTCTATGTGCTAGTGACCACCTACCGCCCTTTGAAGTGCTATATGTAAGTTACTGCCCTCTTACGAATAACTCAGCACCATTACCTTCCTTAAAGACACCAGACAGTCAACGTCAGTGCAGACAACACAGGAGTAACTGCTTCAGTGCTGACACATGGGGTTACAGAGGTAATCGGTATGCAGCTGCCAACGATTATGTCTATTACTGTACTATTACACTGATCTCTTGCGCGGACTATGACTGATCTTACCATGTATTAATGCACATCTTGTAAGTTGCTCTGGATAAGAGCGTCTGTTAAATGCTTAAAATGTAAAATGTAAATGTAATAATCCTGACTGTTGCAGTGGCAGGTCTTACGTTTGAATAGTACAAAAGTATAACAAAGAGTACCTCTTGCACATTGTAGTATGTTTTGGTGGTATAAATAGGGTATTGTAGGGTCTAGATCAGGGGTGGGTACCCTGTGGTCTAGGCTTTTGATGTGACAAACCTGATTTTCAAAGCCCTGATTGCTGAGTTAGCTGATTATTCAAACAGGTGAGATTTTTACCAGGGTAAGATTATGTCTTTACCTTTTTCCATATGATGCTGAGTTAATATACATAGATTTTTACCAGTATTATTTCTTTATTATATGTATGATTTTTATTTCTGTTATATCTGGCAGGTATAAACTGGGATTTTGCAGGTTTTGCACAGTGAAATACACTCCCAGCACCAGTGAATTAGACAATATGTTTGTGCACCTCACTAACGTAGCCATACAGAAACATGGGGTAAGTGTACACAGCATTCATTTGTGCAAACGGACACATAAAATAAGCATCGCTCACTAATGTGTCCATATTTGGGATGCATGCATGTTTCAGTCTTATCTTCATTGTGGGTCATTGAAAAAGACCCGATGATGTCATCGACTGATTGTGTTGCAGGATGACTACAACCACGTCCATGGGGGGAAGTGGACTGTCAGCAACCTGCGCCTCTACCTGGAGAGCACCAGGGGGAGGGAGGTGACCGGCAGACTGTTCGACCAGATCCACTGGATCATGGTGCAGTCCCTGAAGGCCGTAGCAGTGAGTATTCACGTGCATTGTGCTACTCTACCCCCATAGACATCCACACACATACATACACACACACACATCCCCAGACATCCACACACACACACACCGACACCACACAGACACACACACACACACACACACACACACCCATCCCCAGACACCACACACACACACACATACATACACACACACCCATCCCCAGACACACATACACACACACACCGATCCCCAGACATCCACACACACACACACACCCATCCCCAGACATACACACACATCCCCAGACATCCCCAGATACACCACACACACACACACCAGACATCCACACACACATGTAGATACACACACACACATCCCCAGACACCCACACACACACACATACACACACACACAGATCCCCAGACATCCACACACACATGTAGATACCCACACACCCATCCCCAGACACACACACACACACCATCCACAGACATCCACACCATCCCCAGACATCCACACACATACACATGCACACACAACCATCCACAGACACCACCAAACACTACACATGCACAGGGAAATGTATACTCACCTTTGTGTGTTCCATCAGAACACAGGATCACCAAAACAAACTCTCCAGTACATCACAAGTTAGGGAAAGGTTCCTTTTCCGGTTTCGGATGTGAACCTGTGTTTCTTCATCAGGCAAATGACTGCTACTTATTGCAAGCATGTGTTTGCAGCCAGTGATGAGCCAGTGATGAACAATGACAAACACTGCTTTGAGTGCTACGGATATGACATCATCATCGATGACAGGCTTAAACCCTGGCTGATAGAGGTGAGGAATTCGTAAAGCAGCACAGACTGTCTCAATATTGTGTTGTAGATTGTACTAACTAAACTGTACTAACTTGTGCCTGCCTGAGAGACCATATCTCTCACAAGATGAATTAAACTATTAGTTATTCATTATTATTAAGCCATGAAGATGTCTTTGCTTCTCAGAATGTCGCTCCAATATTAATTGTCTGTAAGGCAAGGAAGCATTCCGCACATTTTATTCATTGGATTCAGTTTATTGTGCTCTGAACTTTTACTTTCAGTGCTCTCCCTCTGACAATGTCGCGTGTGGTGGATTTGCATGTTCGGTGTGTTGAACCCGAACATGCCCCCAGGGCCTCTCCTGGGCGGGTTTGCATGTGCAGGCCTGCAGGGTAGACTTTTAAAACAGTCTTTGATTAAACAAAACCTTCAGAGAGGAGAGGAAAGAAGCACTCCATTCAGGCACAGCCCCGGAAACAACTTTAATACGGCGTGTATAGAAATCTCTCCGGTCATTGTTATTGACCCTCATTTCACTCAGTGCTAAAGATAATGTAACCACAGTCACGCAGCATTTACCCAGATGTAATACACATATTATTTTCACAACACTTAACCGAACTGTAACATCATGCAGTATTTACACAACACTTACCCGACAGTAGCATCTCTCAGTATTTACACAACTGAGATTTGCTCAGTCATACACACAATTGACTCAGTCATAACATCACAGCTGTTACACAAGGGCTAAATGGAATGTTTACTTTTGTGTCGAAAAGAAGAACGAGTTAAACTTGAAAGATTAGCTGTTGTGTGATTTCCAGGTGGGCAGGTAAATTCAGGCAGGTGGACGATGCTTAGCTCAGCTCTATGGGGGAGTTCATGTTGTCAGGGATAAAGATTTCATTGATTCATCGTTGTGGATAGGGTTGTACAAATGTCTTTATGTTCATGGTTTTAAATCCGAGCCTGTGTTTATGCGATCCTCGTGAAGGTGCACTGGTGTGCAGTGACGATGTACCACAGCACGTGTGTAGGGCTGTAAAGATTGTCTGTGTTGTCGTGGTAATGCACACGTGTCTGCCTCGTTTCGGTTGTCAGGAGAAGGAGTGGCCTGAGTGTGGTCATGGTTGACTCGCCTGTGTTTGTGATGTCATAAAGTAGTGAAGACTCACCTGTGTCAGACCCATGTCTGTGTGGTCATAATAAAGACTCACCTGTGTAAGACCCGTGTCTGTGTGGTCATAATAAAGACTCCCCTGTGTATCTGACCTGTGTCTCTGTGGATGTTCTTCTTTCTCCCAGGTGAACGCCTCTCCCTCGCTAACCTCCAGCACAGCCAACGATCGCATCCTGAAGTACAACTTGATGAACGACACGCTGAATATTGTCACGCCCAATGGGGAGATCCCAGACTGCCGCTGGAACCGAAGCCCACCCAGAGAGGCACTAGGGAATTACCAAGTTCTGTGAGTGACACCACTATCCTCCAATCACATTTCAGGGAGGTAGACAAACAAACGCACACATGCACACACATGCATAAGGGGGAGGAGATAAACCACGTGTGTTGCATAACAGTATCACACCAGAGTCACTGTAACACACAATCCAAAACTGTGAATATCACCTATGCATGCTTACATGACTGAGTCATACTTCAAGTGACATACCAGCTCTGCTGATAATCTCTGAAAGGCTTTCCAGGGAATTCACATACCAGACTGGCCAGTCCTGCAGTGCTGCCAAACACACGCTTCCGGGGCTGTGCTGTATCATTCCCGATTCTCCCTACGACCTGTCCCAGAGCAGCCTGCTGCTGAATGCTAATACCTGCTGCCTGCTTTACTGTGACCGTGTGCTGGAGCGCTCGTGTAATCGAATGGTTATGAAAACTGCTCTTGTAGCTCAGAGATGGCAGGTTTAAATCCCAGGTGTACTTCTCTTGTACCATTGAGCACAGTACTTAACCAGAATTTATTCTACACATCTAGCTGTATGAATGGACAGAATGTATAAATACAAGCTTTGTAAATTGGTCTGGATAAGGGCGTTTTTGCCAGGAAAAATAATGTACAACTGTACCGGGGCAGTAGTAGTATAATGGTTAGGGAACTGGGCTTGTAATGTTAAGGCTGCTGGTTCAATCCCCAGTTGGGACACTGCCGTTGTACCCTTGAGCAAGGTACTCAACCTGAATTGCTTCAGTAAAATATCCAGCTGTATAAATGGATTGTAAAGAAATGTAAAACTGTACGTTGCTCTGGATAAGAGCGTCTGCTAAATGACTGTAATGTAATGTAATGTAATGTAATGTAATGTAACGTGTTATCCCTTTGAGGAGACATTCCCGACTGATCTTGTAATCTCTGGGCTCTTTTTCAACAATGACCCACCTGGATGGCCCCCTCCCTGCGGGACAGGTACGACGAGGAGCAGGCGCAGAGCGAGAGCGCCGAGAGGGACCTGAGGAGCCGCTCGGGACAGTCCCTGGGGCCGAGGGGCGCGAGGGCCAACACCCTGCGCCCCGGCCCGGCCAACACCCTGCGCCCCGCACTGGCCAACACCCTGCGCCCCGCGCCGGCCACCTGGAAGTGATGCGCACACACAGGGGTGTGATGTCACACTCAGCGCCCCAGATACGCCCCCCTCGCTGTTCCCCCTTCCTCGGAGGGAGAGAGTTTGGGACCGCTGGCAGCCCGGAGACTAGCCCGCTGGTATCTCCTCTCCTCACTCAGCGGTCTGCGCACCGTGGATACCCACACAACACCAGGAGGGGCAAATAAGGAGGAAGAGAACCGTAAAAACCGAGAGTACATTTAGATATTAGACCCTTGCATGACATCAGTGACCCCCCCACTTACTCCAGCACAGCACAGTAGAGAGAAAGAACGGAACGGGGAGAAGGAGGGGGAGGCCCAAGAGCCTGGTAGTAAAGTTAATTGTTAGGCCCAGCCTGCATGAGCAGCATGGCATTGTTCCAGTGAGGCAGTGTTGACACCGAGAAAAAGGTTTCTGCCCATGTGCGCGATGGCCATATGAGGCTGCCTTTTGTTAAGCTTTTTCTATGTAAATAAGGATTCCAGATGATAAGAACTTATGTGTAAGTATGTTTATATGCAGTGTTCTCACCTTGAACGATTGCAGGTGAAAGTGTGTGTGTTCGGTGTACGTGTGTTGGTAAACGGAATTGTTCCCATCCGGTTAATTTATTGAGTGACTGGACTTCTGCATTTTATGGTTGCCATTACGGAACTAGCTCTCATATCACACTCGTGTGTAGATTTAAGCTTTTAAGTGCAATCTCTATAGTTGACATTGTGCACTGATAGGACATAATCACTTCCTTCTCAAAGGTTTCTTATGCCATACAGTGCAGGTTATCCAATGAAATCTGGAAACCCTACAACTGGAACCAAAGATTCTACATTCATTTTTTTCCGTCTTTTCATTTGACATGAATTTATCACATTGAGGTGCACTACAGCGAGCTTGGTTTTCACATGCTGGTGAATCCCAAGAGCTCTTATGTTCGTTGTGACTAGGATACTGATGCAATGCTGTTTTTAATGGGAGTTTGTGTAGTCCACATCTGTGTAGTCTAGAATATAGAAAGGAAAGAGCGAGCGCCAGAAGAGTCAGTTATGATGTAATGTATTGTTGAAGTTTTTATTTACCCTAGTAGCAATGCTTTTTTTTTTAAACAATGTTTTGTATTGATTTTATTGCAATATTTTTATTGTATGCTGTTCTTGTTAACTTGAAAGTCTGGAAAGTCTTACAGAGAGCAATGGAAAGACATGGCGGTCCCCTGGTGGCAGAAGGCTTTGGAATGCTGTAGAATACAGGTGAACAGTAGGTTGGGTAGTGCTCTGCCCATAGAGTCACACCAGCTCACACAGAGCTGGGAGGAGCCACTTCAGTGTGACAGAAAGCCCATTTGATTATACTCCCAATGTTGTGTGTCCTTGTCTGTGTTCTAGAACCACAATGTTGCACATATTGCCTTTACAAAAAAAAAGGAATATATTTTAAAATATAAAATCCAAAACAAAGAATGTGTATATATATATTTTTTATTATTAATTTACAGTTTCAAATTTTTTTCTCCATTTTTCTCCTAATTTGGTTGCCAATTATTACCCTCTATTTATCTCAATTCACCCTCCCCCACGAGTCCGCCGCCCCTTCCTCTGGGTAACGAGCCAATTTCCCGGGCTGGCAGATCTGCCTTCTTCGAGACAGAATCCGACCATGGACGCCCTTCCGCTCCTCGACAAACTCGTGCCGGCTCACCCTCCCCCCTCCCCCTGGGACGGACAGCCAAATACCGCCCCCAAATGGGGCTAATGGCCAGGGCCAGTCTGGCAGAGACGGGTTTCAAACCGCGTCCCTGATAGGCAGCCACACTCATATCAGACCAGTCAAGAACACTACGCTATCCACCGCCCAGAAAGAATATTATTAATGTATGTCAGAATATTCTGCATTTATTAGAAAATGTATCAATTATTGCCACTCTTATTTGCAGTAGTTCATCTTTTAATATCTTTTTTTATTAAAAATTCTACCGAACATGCATACAATTGCTTTCATGATAGTGGCAATAATGGATTAATTTTGTAACATAGGCTGTACATTTAGACAATTATTGAAAATAATATCCTTATAAATTGGATAGAACATTTTATCATATATTTACATGCTCATTTTTGTTTAATATATAAGGGTTTAGTAAGGGTAAATATTTGGTTAATACCAACCACACCACAGCCCACCCCCCCCTTCCCCCACATAGCTCTACTTCACAATGTCCTTATGACCTTGCTGGCATTCACCTGTTGGGTTGTGTGTTTAAGATTACTGGTTCACCTTGCACAAGCCAAATAGTCCTTCCCCCACAGTGTAAAGTAGAGGGGGGGGGAGATGTGTCCATTCTACAGGTCTGTTCATCTTGTATTCAGGAGGACCTGTGAACTGCAAGTCTGTATAATTAATATATGGGGCAAATGTCAGCCTTTGTGCAACTCTCAGCCCTGAAACATGGGGCAAACGTCAGCCTTTGTGCATCACAGCCTCTGTGGAACAGCAGATCTATGTCATGGAGCGCTGAAGAAAGTGTCCTATGCCTATTTCTGTCTGAACCACTGACTGCTAGCATAACCTTTTTGTTGTAGGTCAGTAGTCTGAACGAGGGGTTGGTTTATAAGTGCACTTGTAAAACCTTTCAGATTTTTTCTACTTTTGGTGTTTACTATTTCATAGGAATACCTTTGTCAGTACCTGGAATCAAGCTGCAGTTTAAAAAGAAAAGAAAAAAACGAATTCTGCCTATATGTTGTAACCCTCCCAAATGTATAAAGTGTGTATTTATTATTTTGGCTGATTGCTTTGTCCAAATACTAAATGTAATTCGCTGTGTGCTCACGCCTGTCATTTAAAGAGTTACAATATGATAATACCTGCACTCCTTAATTTATTACCCATCAAAGGCATCTGCAATATCTAACAAATCTTTCGAGGTTTTATTGCCATTAAAAGAGAAAATGTTATGCAAAGGTATATTTTATATGCATGCACATATCTATCCATATAGGCTACATCACGATATAGTGAGCAAGAAGTAAGATATTGGAGCAAGTGTACTACCAGGTCTTGTCATTTTATGAGTCATCAATGAAACTAAACCACTGCTGTCAATTATTCAACCAAAAATGCAGAGCTGTATGAAAAAGAAAACATAATATGTATGCTGTGGGCTAGGCTTTGAATTATCAACTTGAACCTGATATATTAAAAAGAAAAGATGCATAGATAAGTGTAAGTATGTGGTGAGACATTTGTGGGCTAGGTATTTAGTGAAATCTAAAACTACTCAGAATGGCTCTATCTAATTTAATGACCAATGTTAGTCCCAAATATAGATTCATTTTATGTGTCACTGATTTCTCTCTTATATGCAGCGGATGCAACATTTCTTTTTTAAAAACGTTATTTGCTACAAGGCGCTTTGTTTTCGGATGCTATTCTCTCATTTGGGATGTTGGCCATTGTATAGCCCAGGTATCTGGTCTTTAAAAAAGCCACTTGAAAAGAGAAAATATATCAGAGTCGCATTGGATTTACTGTTCTAACTGTAAGCCTTGTGTTTTCTCCATCGCTTGCCCCATGACTTAAATACAGACTTTTTAAAAGAACTGCATTTGATATATTCCGCTTTTCACTCTATAGTTACCTATCTACCATACCACCGAGAATGGCATTTTCATGAGAATTGAGCCGGTTGCGCTAACGTTATAGTTGCAAGATTTTGAGCTCATTAAAGTGTGCGTATGTTTGCAGCTCTTCCAGATGTATCGGCGTTCAAAACTACAAAACTGGCAAAAGGCCAATTCCTTGGACATATTTTAATTCATGTGTTCAAACACCACTCCTCAATAAACGATATTTCTCAACCCTAAAAAAGTTTGCGATCAACTTGTGCTTGATTGGGGATGTGACGTCAGAGAAGCGCGCCGCTCCCAGTCATTTGTCGTGAGCGCTGCTGAGGGAAAGAAGAAACTCAAATTGCACTAAGGGTTTTGAATTTATCAAGCATTGCGCAGTTTTGTCGGGGAACTAACAGTCTCAAGGTAAAAAAACATTGTATTTTTCACTGGCTGCGACTATGTCTCCCACAACTTCCAAGTAAAAACTATTTAGCTAGTTAGTAAGCCACCTGGAAAGTAGCTTGAGTGACGTGAGTTACGACACGGCAGTAACATTTGCTCTCCAGGTTGCTCGCTAACTACACTAACTAGCGCTAGTTAACTCGACAGCTTTGACAGCATTTAAATGTCTACTCGAAAACTTGCGATCTGGCGAGCGCGTTTGGAACGGAGAATGGGTTGGCCATCTAAATTGTACTACAGCAGTACGGGTGTTGCTACGACTGTATTATAATAAACCGAGATCGGTAGCAATAATTTTTTAACATGTTTGTTAGCTCCGCGAATATTTTGAAAATTGCTTTTTGAAGATATATTTTTGTATTATTTGTGAGCTTACGTTTCTCGGGCTGTCATATTGTCTGAGGGTGTCATGCTGCGCAAAATTCTGCGCAGATTCATCGTTCGGATCGACTGGTGTTGATGGCACGGTGAACAGGACGGGAGTATAGATGGTGTAAATTAAAACATCTTTGTATTTGCGCACAATTTTTCGAAGCACGACGCCCTCAAACACGACTTGTGTGTTTAATGCGGAGAATAACTCCTGAACTAAAGGGCGGGGCAGGGATTTCATTTCCCCTCTTGCTGTCTTAAATTCACAAATTATATCAGGTTATTATATATATATATCGATATATTATCGATGATAATGAATTGCCTCTGTCATTGAGTTGAAACTACTTTTCCCACTCAATGTTGCAGCGTTAACCCCATATAAACTGAAGCGTAAGTTAGTTGGCTAGCTCGCCACAGCGAAGATGAACCCCAGTGCAACGTAAATGTATTGCATGTAAGATGTCTATTCGCGTTCTCCAGAAAAAGGGTCCGTTTTACTTGGGAATATGATTAGCCTAAGCTTCTTGCAACAGATTAGAAGGGTCTGTTTAATTGCGTGTTTTGTGAGGGTACCTCTAGCCCCGAAAGCTATAATGGACATGATTGCAGTCTTGGCTCATGTTACTGTAGCTAACGTTACATAAACGATGCAACGATGTACGTCTGTTGTAACTAGATGCGCAGACCATTTGCGATTCAGACGGTGAGGTAGTTTATACATCATCGTTCTGTTTTTCTTTGACTGCTTGTGTGCCTTGTTTTCATAAGTCACTTTCTTGTGGAAAAAGATGGTAACTTGTGACCGTCTGTTAAGTAATGGCCAGAGTGCCCTTCCTTTGTAATAGAATGTAGGCTAATAGAGTTCGTCCACATCAGCCCGACTCCCGATTGAGCGCTCACTGAGTCAAGAGATTAGAAGTATCTTGTGTTTGTTTTGGCAAAGGTAACCAGTGATCTCACTGTTGCGAAAACAGCGGAGTTCCCTTTAAGGATTCGGTTAAGGATCAAATCGCACAGTAAGAGGTGTGTGTGTGCGTGCGTGCGTGTATATGTGTATATGTGTATATGTGTGTTTGTGTGTGTGTGTGTGTGCGTGCGCGTGCGTGCGTGCGTGTGCGTGCGTGCGTTCGTGTGTTCTTAGGAAAGTACTGTGCCTTATGAGTAATGCAAGTATTTACGTACTTATCACGTTTCCTGCCCTTGCTGGTTGGACGCGAAAGCCCTAAGCGCTTTACATATAGTCTTAGAAGTGATGACAGCGCAGGAAGAAAATAGAATACGTTATCGGCGCTGTTGCCCTATTAGTCACATAAGCCTCATGCATGCAGTATTTCCTTCCATTATACTGCAGACTCTGGCATTTGAGGAACAATGATCTTTTCCATGCCTCGCGGGACTGCATGTTCAATGACTGTAGTCTAAAACCGGGCAACGTTATCCGGGTGTTTATGGATCCCAAGTGCCAGCGGGGATTATGGACTGTTGCTACTATGGCTACAGACTGAGGTCCTTACACGAAGGGGCTGTGCTGGCTAGTCCGCTTCCCAAAATGCACTTCTTCCATTTGTGTGATTGAATGGCTGTTCAGTGCATAGGTGAACAGTCATAGATGACCATCCAGACCTCTCCCCTAGACTTGTGCAAATACAATGATTCAGTCGTATATAATTGATGATTCTGGCCATAGCTGGTTACAAAGGAAATGTGTGTCCAATTATAAATGGCAGAAAGGAAATGGTAAAAGATAGACTTGTAAATCGCAGATGCAGAGCTGGGGGGATTTGGAAGGAAGGCATTTCTTGGCGACACGGTACGTTTCCTTGTTAGCTGTGCTCGGCGTGCACGCATTGTACTTTCCCGTTTGATTTGAAGCCTTGGCCTGGCTGGGAGCAGTAAGCTGTGAAGAATGAAGCCGAGGAAATGGCTCCCACGAACGCCGGCGTATTTCACGCGGCTCATCAGACCCGTTGTCCTGACACCCACGTCGACACCACAGTGACCCCGTCCAAATCGGTTCCTGATGGCACGCGTGTCACTGAACGCTGCAGCCCGTTAGAGTTCAGAACGGTGCGTCTGCAGACGTGCGTCCTGCCCCCCCCCCCTCCGGGTTCACAGGCCGTGGGACCCGTCGCGAGTGTCCTGGTCTACAGGCAGTGTGCTCTGTTTAATTTCATTGAGGCCAGCTCAGAAATAACTCCTTTATCTCAGCACTGTTTGAGTCCATAGAGGGCTCGGTGTTAGAGACGCATTCCTCAGCGTTTGAGAAGCTTATTGAAAGGGCTTTATGAAATCTGTGTTCCCCAATGTTTCGCAGTAGCTCCATTGCTGAGCCGTACTCATGCTGTTGCCTTGGTGTTGCACATTTCATTTACATTTTTGGCATTTAGCAGACGCGACTTACAAGATGCGCATTTATACATGGTAAGATCAATCGTTGTTTGTGCGAGAGATCAGTGTAGTAACACTGCAATAGACATCATTGTTGGCTGCTCCATACTGTACCTGTAACACAGGGAAAGAAAAAGGTTAGTATAATAATTATTATTTTTTATTTTTTTATTTTTTTAGTATCAAACATAAATACGAAATACAGTATTAAACATGAAGCCAGTAGTGATTGCAATTAGTTCATATACAGAGTCAGTGATAGTGGAGTCTGAAGAGGTGGAAGATGGCCAGTGATTCCACGGTCCTGACCGAGTATGGAAGGTCGTCCCACCACCTAGGGGTCAGGACAGAGAAGAGGCCAGACCGTGAGGAACGGCTGCCTGCGGCCCAGAGGGATGGGACAGTCAGTTTGCCAGAGGAGGCGGAGCGGAGGGGTCTGGCTGGGGTGTAGTTCAACATTACACATGCTGTAGCTCCTCTGTTGAGCCGTGGACATCCTGCTGGCCTAGCGTTGCACAGTAGACATGTCTCTCCCCTGGGTTGTGCAGTGAGAGGGGCATGTTACTGCCTGTAACAGAGGAGAGCAGCGTGGTCCTGAGAACAGGAGGAGCCCTGAGAACAGGAGGAAGCGTTCTCAAACTTCAGAGTGCTACAGCATGCCCTTACACTGCCATGAGGTGTATCATTAAAAGATAGGAACGTACATGTTTGTGCACGTTCCTCTGCAGAACCCTGAGAAAGAGGAAGAGAAGTCTGCAGGTGTGAGAGAGAGAGAGAGAGAGAGAGTGAGTATGTGAGTGAGTGAGTGAGTATATGTGAGTGTAAGAGAGATACAGAGAGAGAGAGTGTGAGTGAGTGAGTGTATGTGAGTGTGAGAGAGATACAGAGAGGGAGAGAGTGAGTATGTTTGAGTGAGTGCGAGTGAGTTAGTATGTGAGAGAGAGTGTGTGACTGAGAGAGAGTGAGTGAGTATGTGAGAGAGAGGCCGAGACAGAGAGTGAGTGAGTGAGTATGTGAGCGAGTGTGTGAGAGTGAGAGAGACAGTGAGTTGGACAGAAAGGGGGGGTGACCTCCCTCTAAAAAGCAGCTGCTGTGCTGATGGTTTGGTGGAATTTCTCAAAGGTCACTGCTGAATAAAGCTGTCTCAGCATTCCTCTGTATACCTAAATAGCCACCATGCGTACATTACTAAGTGCCCATGGATTTAGCCATGCTGAGTAATGCCACTGACTAAATGCCATCACATACACATACACACACACACACACACACACACACACACACACACACACACACACACACACACACACACACACACACACACACACACACACACACACACACAAAGACATGTTTTCAGACAGAAAGTGTTGCTCAAGTGAACACATCAGCCTCCCTGTGTTGGGTCTTTGAAGGGGCTGGGGGTTATGGGAATTGGAGGGCAGTGAGACCCCGACAGCAGCTGCTTCAGCACACTGGGCAGAGAGGGTGGAACTCCAGCCTGGAACACTGTTTTACCTTCAGCCACGCATTCGGCTTTAGAAATGCCATCGAACAGAATATCACTAACACCGCCGTGTATGAACTGTGACACCTTTTCAAAACTTTGCGACAGAATAAGAGACAGTTGTACATGGACACAGTATGGGAGAGCAAGCTGTTCAGTCATCTAGCGAGGACATTTAGTTCATGAAGTGACTTTTTAGTTTTGTTAAGGGATTAGGTTTGTACAAGTAGCAGGTGCACCCGTTTCCGAGGGGGTTGGTGACTTTTGGGACGTTGTGTCAGATTGTTTTGTGTGTTTGTGTTTTGCGTTAACCATATCTCTGCACTGAGCACACCCATTCTACTCTTGTCAGTTGGTGTTTGAGAGAATTTGGCTCTGTACCCCCCACCAAGGGCATTGCTCTGACCCACAGGCTAAGAATGTTGGGTTCACTCTTCCTGCGTCGTGAGAGAGTGTAGCTCAAAAATTGGCACAGGCATGTCTAGTACAGCCTGGTCGTAGCTTCGGCAGTACAAAGCAGGGGTATCTCTTTGAATTTTCTTAAGCGGTATTACAGGAGTCTGTGGTTCTGTTTAGCTGCAACAGGGGACCCTCTGGCTCAGCCTAAGAATGTCCTTGGTTTAGTTTAGAAGCAGCAGTAAATCTCTCATTTAGTTTAGACATAGCAGAGGGAATCTGTTTAGTCTGAAGAGAGCACCAAAACATAGCAGACAAGCTGGTGTTCATTGTACGCCTCCCCTTTTCTCTGGGAAAGGTGATTTGTCTCTCATCCATCTTTATTAAAATGTTTTTTAAATGGCCCGTACAGTATTCTTCATATGTTTTTGATCACTTTGGTATTCTTCTTCTTTTTTATAATTTTTTTGATCACTTTGGCCTTTTACGAGTCTTCTTCTTCTTTTTTATTATTTTTTTCCAACCAAGGAGGCCTATTCACTGCTTCTGAGAAGATCAGGGGAGGGTTGTGGCTGTGTGTCTGTGTCTGTGTGTGTGTGTCTGTGTGTGTGTATGTCTGTGTGTGTCTGTGTGTGTGTCTGTGTGTGTGTGTGTGTGTGTGTGTGTGTGTGTGTGTGTGTGTGTGTGTGTGTGTTACAGTCTGTAATTGAATACTGGGAGGCCTTGTTTGTAATGAGGAACATTACACGCTCCTCCAGGGTGAGGGTGACTCAATCATATAGGAAGACGGGCTGATTCTCAGTACAGACGCTGACATCATCAATCAAGTTTCCAAGGTTACAGCGCAAAAACACAGAAAATATGGCACCGTTCTTCCTCCCTTCCATGTGAGAGGTTTGTTTGTTGACATTGAACCTGGTGACCAGAAGACTCTGCCAAGTGACTCTCTCTCTCACTGTTTTTTCCGGACTGTATGTACGTTGCGGCAAGATTGTAACATTGCCGAGACACGGCTACAGTGTAACCCCATAGAACATTTCCACAGGAACTTTGGCTTGGGAATTTTGTCCTTCAATAAAAGGATTGAAAATCCTTATTTAAAAGAACAAAAACAAATTTACAGGTCATCTTTCAGTAACGGTTGTCAATTACTAACAGAACTATTTTGTATTCGCTATGTGTGTCTCCGTGTGGAACTATGATTATACATTCCCAATCAAATCCCATAAATTCCCCAAACTTTCCTAAATTCCAATGGAATGTTTCCTGTTTGGAAAATTTCTGGAAATGTGCAACCCTAACCCTGTACAAAATGTGGCATGTTGTTCTTACACTGTAACCTTGCTCTAATGTTGCTGCAATGTTACTGTAATGTTGCTGGAACAGCTAGTAGATTAGTGTGCATACACGTACGTGTCTCCTACAGTGCTATAATTGTGCTGTTACCTTACTGTGAAGATTTGTCTTGTGTGTCCAATGTAATCCTCGGGGTAAGAGAGTGTGTTTGTGTGATGTGTGTCTTTGTTTACTGAAGGCACAGCTTGGCAAGGTCCAGAAGATTTCACATAATGCAGATGATAAAGACCAGGGCTCTACAGTCACTTTTAATGTCAGACACTCAGAATGTGTTTACACACCCCTCTTTTGGTTTAACAAAACAAAGCACAACATTACACAAGGTTTGTGAGGCCTATTCACTTTCAGGGCTTTGTGTTGTGGCTTGTGAGGACCTTTGTGCGTTGTGCTTACACAAATGTGTTATGGGGACATTAAGGTGTGTGTTGTGTTAGCAGGGCTGTTTTGTGAGGACAGTTATGTGTTGTGTTTGCAGGGCCTTCTAACAGCAGATGCAGAAGATTTAGTGGGTAGACTGAAGTGGAGAGTAATAGCTTTGCAATTGCTGCAGAGACTAGCGGATTATGTGCAAATCACATGTTTGTTATGGAACGAAGCGTTCTCCCTTTTCACAGAAAAAAATTGTTTGAGAAAAGCTTGTTTGTTTTCCAGAGTGGAGTGGTGGTGTGGGTCCTGGTTCACAGCTCAAGACTGACTGATTATGGGGGCTGGTGGATAGCGTAGCGGTCTAACGCACCCGTATCTTGGCTGGTCCTTTAGGCATGATAGGCGAGCTGCCTATCACGAACGTGGTTCAAACCCCGTCTCTGCCAGACCGGCCCTGGCCGTTAGCCCCGATCGGAGCTGAATTTGGCTGTCCACCCCGGGGGGAGGGGGAGGGGGAGGGGGTCGGTGGTGGTCGGCACAAACTCACTGTGAAGCACGTAAGGGTGTCTCCAGAAAGGGGGTCGGTGAGTTCTGTCTCGAAGGAGGCAGATCATTGCCGGCCTCGGAGACTAGCTTGCCCCGTAGAGACAGGCGGCAAATTTGTGGGGTGAGGGGTAATCTAAATAAATAGAAGGTATAATTGGCTTCCAAATTGGGGATAAAAATCAGAAACAAAATGTATTTAAATTTTTTTATTTAAAAAAGACTGATTATGCATTGAGTTGATTTCCAGTGTCCACATGCCAACTACTGTACCAAAGTGTTGTTCACATTTAAGCACGATACATTCTTTAAAGCCCTTGTTTATGGTTTGCATGGTTACTAGTTTGTGTTTTGTTCAGTTTGTTTTCTCTTGAGAAATTCATAATAGACAAATTAGCATTTCTATTATGGGAACATTAGGTTGAGCAACAACTGGTAGCCATTTCTACCATGCAAAGTATTGTCTGTCTGTCTCTAGGGATTGTAGAAAAAAGGTGTATTGTAGAGAATGGTGAACACCCCCTTTCTGAAGAGGGAGAGCACGCTTAAAACATCTCATGGATTTTTTTGGAAGAAGCTTCTTAACAATTTTACACAGATGAGGCTTGTGAAACCCAGTTGTAAGGGTAAGGGTAAATCTGCTTGTGGCAAACCATTTGGCAGTTACTAAAATTAGACTTATGCTGGTGTTGTGTCCCTTTCATACAGTGGGGTCCAAAAGTCTGAGTCCACTACCAAGATGTGTTTGTTTTCATCGTTCATCGAAACCTAACACAACATTTTTACTCGTGGTATTTGTTATTCAAGAATGTCATAAAACACTGGTACAATTTTTTTATTTTTTATTTGTTTGGGAAAGGATGGTATGAAAGGATCTATAAATATTTTGTTTGCACACCATTGCCTTTCATTTCCTCATAATGTTGTGACATCTTATTTTTCATTTAAGTTTTAATACATGGACACTCCTTATACACAGTGTGAGTTGTTTTGGTCTTGTAAGAATTAATACTGGATATTGACGTAATTAATATGGTCCTCTGTGTGTTCTCATTGCTACTGCAGTTGCTTTGATCTTGAAAAAGTAAATTTCCTTTGCAAAGGTTTTTGCAGCTGTTTGTAATTATATCAGCAGAGCTTAGTATAGTTGTTCTCCTGAATAAAGATTATTTGTTAGTTTTCGATAAACGATGAAAACAAACACATCTTGGTAGTGGACTTTTGTAAATATAAGCACTTTAATAATTTTTATGCTAAATCAAATATTTATTTCCTGATGTTTCCTATAAATAACATGCTCTTATATATAAAAAATATTAACTGTGAAATCAATAATTACTTAACATGAAATCACTCTTTATTGAAAATAAATGTATTATGTTATTAAAACGTTATTTGCTATCTTTAGCCAAGGTGCAGAAAAGAACAACAAGGCTAGTATGAGTTATAAAATAAAAAACTCATTGAGATAATTTTTTACATAATCATTTTAATCTCAGTTTAATAGAAGATGATTAAGACTGTGGACCACAGAGGGCACTTAATTTCACCATTCAGGCTAATCTCACATGAATGTCTATGAATTGAATTATTGGACGCCGGCAGAAATGACATTAAAGTGAATTTGAAGCTCTGAAGGCATGGGATAAGCTGCTTGAGTCACTGTGCTTTGTGCACGTTTGCACACGGTTTCACGGCGCTCTTCAGGAATGTCGAGCTCGTGCAGCAGAGATACGAAGCGAACATCTGCACTTCAGATCTGCAGCGCGGAAAACCGACCGCAGTGCGCAGCCCTAGAGCTGGGCGGCACGCTGGGTGTTCCGTGTTCCGTCGTTTCCATGGCAGCAGTGGCACTGGGGTGGAAAAGGCGCAGCTGGGAGACGGAACTGCGTGGCCCGGGGAATCCACGAAAACGTGATGCCACGTCCTCCTCTTCCTCTTCCTCCGAGCGGCGCGAGATGAAAGGGGAAATGGGTTTGTGGAACGGCGATTTCTCGCTCTCTGTTAGAGGAGAGAAAGGAGAGGAGCGAGAGAAAGTTTCACAAAGAGGAGGAGGAGGAGAGCTGAAAGGAGCAGAGCGTAGTGCTGACTCTGGTGTCTCTGTCGCAGAAACTGCTGCGTGTGTGAAACAGACGATGTGCACACACACACAATTGATCTTCTGACTCTCCACTGCGTTTAGTGTGCACTTTACCATGCACAGAGGGATTGAGGAAGACAATAATGTAGTCTACGCCTCACCGTGCACCCTCAGTCTAGGGCGGGGGTGTTCAAATCTAGCCCTCGAGGTTTGCAGGTATTTGCTCCAACCATACACTACACCACCTAATTTTGAATAATTAGTTTACCTCCTTGGTCCAGGAAGCGAGCTAATTCGTGAAATCAGGTGGTTTAGTTTAGTGGTTGGAGCAAATACCTGCAGACACTGCGGCCCTCGAGGCCTGGATTTGAATACTTCTGGTCTAGGGTGTTTAGTGTAGTCTTCACCGTGCACCGTTTGTCTTGGGCAGGGGCGTCAAAGTCCTGAATCTGCAGGGCTTTGTGCTTTCCTCTCAGTCAGCAGCCAGATTAGGCATCGGAAACAAGATATGTGGATTCCTCAGCCAATCAGTGGCTTAAATTGATTGCTGAAGTACAGAAGCCCCACCCACTGGTCTAGGGGTTTAATGGACACTTCATGTAAAACGCGCCCTTGGACGATTTTGGACTTTGTTGTCAACAGCTCACCAGTGTGCTGGGTGACACAGACGCCCTCATGCACGCACGCATTGGCAGCTACGTTGCTTTGTTAGTGATAAAGTTATCTTTAGAGTGCGGAAAGTCGTGAAAACAGGGGTGGGGGGTGTGATGAATGTAGTAAATGTGTCTCTTGTGTTGTGGTCATCGTGAGGTCACGGTTGCCACAGTGGCCTCGCTGTCCACTGCTGCTGGGGTGAGTGGGTGTCTGACCGCCAGGGCATAGGAAATGAAAACCGCCGTGGGACTTGCCTACTTCCACATTCTCTGACCCCTGACCCTCACACACCCCAACGGCGACAATCACAGTGACAGCACAAAGACCTTATCTACCTCCTGTGTTGCACCACTGAGAAACACTCCGGTCTGCACAGTGTGAATATTTGTACACAGAGAAGACGGGGGCGGCGGGGGGGGGATTAGAGAGAGAGAGAGGGAGAGAGTATCCCTCTGTCTGTGCTGTATCGCCGTGGCGACAGTCCCAAGAGAAGCGCTCCACTCTGCACTCTGCAGTGTGTGTACGCTGAGCACTTATGCGTGCGTTCAGGAAGAGAGTGAGCGAGAGAGGGAGATGGAGCTGAATGTAAATGAAAGACTGGAGATGAGAGGAGGAGAGATGGGAGCCCTGTCTGTTAAGGGTTATGTTTTCAAGCCCTGGTCCCTGGTCTCATTGTGCCTTGGTGGCCTCTATCCTGGTCGCCCAGCAGGAAGTTACAGGAATGAGGGTTGAAAGGCATCTGCTGCTATGAGTACCACAGCATCAGTCCACTATTATATTAATGTGTTTCAGATTTTTTCCTGTTTTCCTCCCAATTTGGAAGCCGATTGTACCCTCCATTTATTTTGATTAACCCTCCCTCACAAACTCGCCGCCCATCTTTATGGGGCAAGCTACTCTCCAGACGGAACTCACTTTCTGGAGACACCCTTACGTGCTTCACAGCAAGTTTGTGCCGACCACCCGACCCCCTCCCCCAGGAGCGGACAGTCAAATGCCGCCCCCAATCGGGGCTAACAGCCAGGGCTGGTCTGGCAGAGACGGGTTCCGAACCGCGTCCCTGATTGGCAGCTCACACTCGTACAGGACCAGCCAAATACGGGTGTGTTAGACCGCTGCGCTATCCGCCAGCCCCCATCAGTCCACTGTTAAAGTCTCTTTCGCTGCAGATTGTGCATAAACCTGGCACCCCAGGTTTGTGTTTCTAGACTGCTGATAGAACATTGTAGGGGTATTGTAAGGAGGCTGTAAAAACTTGCTAGGATGTTGTAATGAGGTGATGATGAGATGATAGCCACTGTACCTAGCAGTCAGGAGAATACTCTGTTTGTGCAAGCGATGCTGGTCAGAATAAGTAAGACTGGTCAGCACTGTTGAATGCTTGACTACCACTGATTTCCTCACTGTGCTCAGCCGTGACTTCTGGGTTTGTCTCGAAGAATGCTCTTACATCATCACTGTTCACACAGTCAGTGATTGGTGACAGCCTGTCGTCACGGTTTCAGTCACACTCTGTAATCACACTCCAATGGAATGGAAGATCCTGTGTTTCCGCACAGAGGGTAGAAAGTCAGGGCGTGGAACGGTGAGCCACTGCAGCAAGTCCATGTGTCTTCTGGAAAAACAGCAGAGCTCTCAATTTCTGTACTGAGTAGTGAGAACTATGCAGCGACCAATGCATGGCCATCACGGTCGAGGAGTATGCGCTTTTGACCGCAGTTGCCCCTACTTGATAATGTCTTTCCTCAGACTTCCATGCCGCCGTGCCTCGTAAAACATCAGCAAGTCGAGCTGTCTTCGTCACTGAAGCTCCTGCCTCAACAATCACTCCTTTTTCCAAAGTCACTGACAACTTTTCTTCTAGTCATGGTAGCCAAAATAATGGGCAACTGGGCCTGCCCAGCATTTTTCTACATGACCCTAAACATGATGGGATGCTATTTGCTTAATTAACTGAGGAACCACACCTGTGTGGAAGCATCTGCTTTCAATATCCATTGTGTTCCTCATTTACTAAAGTGTTTCCTTTATTTTGGCAGTTACATGTATATAATAAAAGGTGGCAGTCTTACAGCCTCCCAACACAGGGAAATGTGCCCGTGCGACACGTTTCCTACATTTCCCTAAACCAGGGAGGGGTGTCAGACTCCAGTTACAATATCATTGTTAAACCGAGAAGAGTTAATAATGTAGAATGAATGTAGTTCACCAGTAAATTCACTTGAAGTACTGCCCAGCTGAATGAGCTCAGGGTTGCCCCTGGAAACAGTCCAAAGGAAGGGCACCAACATGAACTGTCAATTGTTTGCTTCACATGTCCCCGCCAAAAATAGAGTCCAGCTAGGGAAAGCATTTGTAATGTTTCCTGAATATGCTGTGTAAAATCCTTCTACTGGTACTTCTGTGTACTAAATTATTGCAACGTTCTGGGAAATTATTTTTGAAAGAACATTGTAAAACATTACAACACTTTTTTTTTTTTTTTTTTTTGTTGTTAATTTCTGTAAACTTTCAGGACGCCTAGCTTTTTCAAGAGCAGATGCTAGAACGTAATAAATCCCACCTTGTCACCTGTCAGTATTACTACCAAGGGTGGAATGGTCAGGTTTTTGACGGTCAGACATTCAAACGAACATTTGAATGTCTGAATAAACAATCCAGGAGCCCAGGAATGAAACATTGGGTCTCACCTCCTAATGTGGAGTGACTCCTGAGTGCAGTGCGTCGAACACTTGATCTCTCTCCCCCTTCGCCCACTTTCCCCCCTCCCTCTCTCTCTCTCTCTCTCTCTCTCTCTCTCTCTCTCTCTCTCTCTATCTCTCTCTCTCTCTCTTTCTCTTTCTCTCTCTATCTCTCTCCCCCTTCCCCCACGTTCCCTCCCCCTCCCTCTCTCTCTCTCTCTCTCTCCCTCTCCCTCTCTCCCTCTCCCTCTCCCTCTCCCTCTCTCTCCCTCTCCCTCTCCCTCTCTCTCTCTCTCTCTCTCTCTCTCTCTCTCTCTCTCTCTCTCTCTCTCTCTCTCTCTCTCTCTCTCTCTATCTCTCTCTCTCTCTCTTTCTCTTTCTCTCTCTCTCTCCCTCCCCCTTCCCCCACTTTCCCCCCTCTCTCTCTATCTCTCTCCCCCTTCCCCCACGTTCCCTCCCCCTCCCTCTCTCTCTCTCTCTCTCTCTCCTCTCCCTCTCCCTCTCTCCCTCTCCCTCTCCCTCTCCCTCTCTCCCTCTCCCTCTCCCTCTCCCTCTCCTCTCCCTCTCCCTCTCTCTCTCTCTCTCTCTCTCTCTCTCTCTCTCTCTCTCTCTCTCTCTCTCTCTCTCTCTCTCTCTCTCTCTCTCTCTATCTCTCTCTCTCTCTCTTTCTCTTTCTCTCTCTCTCTCCCTCCCCCTTCCCCCACTTTCCCCCTCTCTCTCTATCTCTCTCCCCTTCCCCCACGTTCCCTCCCCCTCCTCTCTCTCTCTCTCTCTCTCTCTCTCTCTCTCTCTCTCTCTCTCTCTCTCTCTCTCTCTCTCCCTCTCTCCCCTCTCCCTCTCCCTCTCCCTCTCCTCTCTCTCCCTCTCCCTCTCCCTCTCCCTCTCCCTCTCTCTCTCTCTCTCTCTCTCTCTCTCTCTCTCTCTCCTCTCCCTCTCCCTCTCCCTCTCCCTCTCCCTCTCTCCCTCTCCCTCCCCCTCTCTCTCTCCCCCCCCTCCTCCTCTCTCTCTCTCTCTCTCTCTCTCTCCCCCTCTCTCTCTCATTGCTAGCGGCGTGCTTCACTTTGCACGCGTCTTAAATGAGCGCTGTGCATCCTGTCCCTGCGGCGACACCTCCCCTCCCCCCTCCAGCGATCGGCCTCCTCTGATCTGTGCCGTGTGAGTGTAACTGTGCAGGGGGTCGCCCTCCTGGAAGAATAGCAGGAATTTTCATCACTTCCCCTGGAAAGAATGCGTTGGTGTGCGGCGCGCGGCCCGGCCGGGTGAGGGTGGCTCCGGAGCAGAGCCGGGGACGGGAGCAGGGGGAGCGCAGAGCTCGGGAGGGGGGTAGGCACAGACACCGCAGCGGTGGTGTCAGCACTGTGAGGCCAGAACGCGGCGTGTGAACCGAGAGGGAGAGGGAGGGAGTTCTCAGTTTACCACGCTGCTTCCTCCTGCTTGTCACGCCTGAAACTCAGAGGGCAGGTGGAGAGAGCGTCGTCGTTGTCGTCTCGAGCGCTCGCTGAGGGAGGGGCACGGCCGCGATTACTGGAGCGGCGCTGAGGTGACGAAACGGCAGAGCGTGCTCTTAATAATGAGCTATTGTGTTCTGCCAGGAATGTCGGCGTAATCTGTACACTGTGTTTGGAGCCACAGGATCTGTCATACACAGGGAACCCGCCGGGCAATTTGTCCTCCGGTCCTGGAGTCACAGAGCTCCAGTTTTGGGCCTTCTTTTAGTGTGCACTTATTATTTAGTGTGTGTGTGCTTGTGTGTACACATGCCTGTGTGTGTGTGTGTGTGTGTGTGTGTGTGTGTGTTTGTATGTGTGTATGATTCACACATGTGGTCATGTTGTGGTTCTGTGTGGCTCAGTAGGTAGAGTGTGGTGTTGGCAACGCTGAGGTTGTGGGTTCAGTTCCCACTGGGACCACATATACTGAAAAATGCATGCCGTTGTGAGTTGCTTTGTATAAAAGCGTCTGCTAAATGCCATATGTATGTATTCAGCGTTGTCTGTGCTGGTGCGTTGCAGCTCCAGCCCCTGGGTTCAGAGGGAAGCAGCCATGTCTGGCACTTACGATGACTCCATGATCGACGTCTCCAGCGACAGCTTCTGGGAGGTAACGTAATCTCAGCGCAGCGAGAGCGTACATAACGTCAACGTGATGTTAACTGGCCTTTCCACGATCTGCGTCCTCTGCATTTGCATTTACATTTACATTTTAGGCATCTAGAAGACATTCTTATCCAGGGCGACTTACACAGTTTACATTTCTTTACGTACAATCCATTTATACAGCTGGATATTTTACTGAAGTAATCCAGGTTAAGTTCCTTGCTCAAGGGTACAACAGCAGTGCCCCATCTGGGAATTGAACCTGCTGAAGGCTGTTTGTTCCCTGGTTGTCGTCTTCTTCTTTCGTGTATCGCCATCACTGACGGACAAAAAAACAACATAAACAGCGTTTTGGTCTGCCAGCTGGGTGATTTGGTGGCGACATTAGTTTCAGTAGCTGGTCTTCTTTCGTTACTTGCAGGGAGGCCGCGTGGATTGAACCTGCTGAAGGCTGTTTCCCCCTGGTTGTCGATGTCCCAATATTATTGCAGGACGCTTGCTTGTCTTTTTGGTTGTAGCTTTATCCCTACACGTGTCCGCTACACGCTGTCCTTCGCTAAGGCGTCCTCCTCCTCCTCCTCCTCCTCCTCCTCGTCTTCCTCTCAGGTGGGGAACTACAAGCGCACGGTGAAGCGCGTGGACGACGGGAGCCGGCTGTGCAACGACGTGATGACCTGCATCCACGAGCGCGCGCGCATTCGAGAAGTCGTACGCGCAGCAGCTCACCGAGTGGTCCAAGCGCTGGAGGCAGCTCGTCGAGAAAGGTAACGTCCCGGGCCGGGCCTGGCGTCCGATGGGCCACGCGGTGTTCTGCCCCTGGCCCCCCTGGCCCGGTTCTGATGGCGCCGCTCTACCGCAGGGCCTCAGTACGGGACCCTGGAGCAGGCTTGGACCGCCCTGATGACGGAGGCGGAGAAGGTGAGCGACCTGCACATGGAGGTGAAGTCGGCGCTGATGGGCGAGGACTTTGAGAAGGTGAAGAACTGGCAGAAGGAGGCCTACCACAAGCAGATGATCGGAGGCTTCAAGGAGACCAAGGAGGCCGATGATGGCTTCCGCAAGGCGCAGAAACCCTGGGCCAAGAAACTCAAAGAGGTACGGCGTTCGTCTAGGCTTCCCTCTCAACCCTCTTCGGCTCCGCTCGGAATATGCAAAACGTATTACAAAACATATTAGTTAGTTATTCAAATTCACTGCAGTGGGTGACGACAGCCAGTCTGCAGAGAGGTGTCAAACATTTAGGTTGCTGTGAAGGGGAAAAATGGCTGTGAGTTAATTATTTTTTGACACCATTGCCGTTTATGGCATGAAGTACCACAGATTAATATATTAAACGGTCCTGTTCAGAAAATGTTTTTATAGTCAGTCGTCACCGTGCCACATATCATGTGCTGAGGCAAATTAATACTGTTATCTGTAATTCGCTACTGAGAGAGCAATTGTGCTCCTCATTTTTTATTACAGGAAAATACATGGAAACACAACACCAATAACAAAACATTCATACTTCAAATTTTTTTATCACAGGAAACTATTGAAATTCTTATGACATCTTTAAAAAGCTTATTATTACATGAGTCTATAATCCTTTCCCAGTTCTGAAATGGAATGTCGTTTAATAACTGTGGCAAGTCCAACCTTGGCAAGAGTTCTGTCAACTGGCTTCAGTACATTTGTCGGACCTTGCAGGTGGGTTGAAGGACAAGAGTTTGGATATACAGTATTTCCCTACGACAACTGACAAGTAGAAATGGCAAATTTGATGGCTGGCTAGCCAGCCTGTCTAAGAAGGGGGCTTTGTCGTACAATATTGAAACGTTTGCAGAATAGAGAATATTGTCAGTCAGCATGGCCTATTGATTTAGTCTCAGTTGCTCAAAGATCATTTTAACCCTTCACTGGCCAATGTTTATCAGATAGTGTACAATCTGGTCCTTTGTTGATTTTATGCAGCCTTTGAATGCCAGGTTTATGTTTTTGTCGTTCACACAAAACAAAATCTTCACAACTTTGTTTTGCTCCCAGCCTTCGCCCAAGTGGCTAAAGCACACAGCAGGAAGTGATGAGAAATCGCAACTGTGCACTGTACCCTTGGTATGCGCTGGTAGTATTTTCCAGATATTTCTAGGGCACAAGTAATTATGTGTTATCAATCTGTTTTGCCCAGAATGGGAGGGATGGAAAATAATACGCAGGCGCTGTTTACACAATGGATTTTACAGGAATTTAATCTCTGCCTGTATCCTGTTCTGTCCCGATCACCCCCTCGTTTCTCATGTTTAGCCACGGCTGTCGCTGCGCTGCGCGTGCACTTTGTGCAGAAAGGCCGTAGCGGGCTGTTGTGTTAGCTGGCCAGCCCACAGCAGGTGTGCCATTATTGCAAGTGTGGCAGCCCTGGAAACTATGACCCGTGTTATGTTCTGATCACAACAGCACAGGGGATTACAGATGTAGTAAAGCTCCCATGCGCCAGTCGTTGGCGAGCGTGCCCTATTTTTCATCACGGTGTGCCTGGAATACCTGAGACAAAGAGAGAAATATTTTCTCTTTTTTTTTAAACAACTTTCTATTCCAGGGGTGGGCAATTGTGGTCCCGGAGGGCCGGTGTGTATGCAGGCTTTTGTTTCTACCAATGAACCTGGCTCAATTAACTAATTAGCTGCACGCATAAATGCCAGTTCACTCTCAGATTAGATTAATAAAATAAACATGTCATACAGGGGGCCTCCCGCGTGGTCCAGTGGTTTCAACATCTCCCGGCCAGAGTCGGCCATTGGGGGCAGCAATTGGCTGTCCGCCCCAGGGAGGGAGGAGGGAAGGCGACAGGGCGTTCGCTGTGCACAGGAGTGGTTCTGTAAATAAATACTTAGGGAAAAACGGACAAACAAGTAAGGTGAAAGCCTTTACAAATACAGTTTTTGTAAAATGTCAGTTAATTTCAGTTTTGTAAAAATGTGCAGCTGATTGGCATGAAGTTTAAAAAAATTGCCCCCACACGATGTAGCTCCACTCCTTATTTTCTCCAGATAGGAATTATATTAAAAAAGCTGAAATCACAGGACTGTTCTGTCATCATGTCCCCTCATATAGTCTGATTAAACAAGGGTATGGTTGAAGGCAGAAATGACCTTTTAAACCTCTCAGTGGAACACCTGGGTGTGACCACTGAAGGTGCACATCTGCTGTGCCAAGACCAGAAGAGGCCATCAGAGCAGTCTCGTGCTAACCTGGTCTCGTCGTCGGGCAGAATGAGCGAGAACGGGCTGGGGCGGCTGGTTCACTGACCCATTGGTCAGCCCTGTTTTCCACCCCGCCATTGGCTGCCTGTTTACTGAGCTGATGCAACTTCCTCGCTTGTGCAATGTCACACAGAGCGTGGACTTAACTCGGGACTTAACTCCGCACATATAGACCACAGATATAGATCTGTGATCCAGCGGGGACTTCTGGGCGCGATTCACACTCTTTTTATCTCGGCCTGTGACTTCCTCTGCTGTACGGACCTACCCCCGTACATTTGGCATGGGGCAAGGGGGCAAACTACACCAGCGTGACGGACGGACACACACCTTATACCATTATAAATATACCAGCTGGCCCATTACGCCGATGGCCGTCTGACTGGGTCTGGAGCGGTGGTTTACCGTGGCTGTGCTGTAAGGGGCAAAGCTTTGTCAGATTGAGTTGGACGTGACAGTGAAAATGCTGTTCCGTATAACACCGGATCTCTACTTGCCAGAATGCGGTGTAACCGTGAAATTGCAATCTCGACGACTAAGAATAGTATTGAAACCGCCCTTCGTATTTGAGTTGTGAATCTGAAACCGCGTTCAGTACGACACCGAAGCGGCGATATTGAGAGGTGAAACACTCGACGCGGTATCGAGGGAGGTGATGTCGTCGCGCTGACTCTGCGGTCGTGAGAACGAACGATGTCTGGTGAAACTTTGCGCTTCGTGCCGCCTCAGGTGGAGACGATGAAGAAGGCATACCACTCGGCCTGTAAGGAGGAGAAGCTGGCCGCCAGCAGAGAGAACAACAGCAAGCTGGAGAACAACGCAAACCCAGAGGCGCAGAAGAAACTGCAGGACAAAGTGGAGAAGTGCCAACAGGAAATGCAGAAGGTCTGCATGCGTGTGTGAGTGAGTGAGTGAGTGTGTGTGTGTGTGTGTGTGTGTGTGTGTGTGTGTGTGTGTGTGTGTGTGAGTGTGTGTATGTGTGTGTGTGTGTGTGTGTGTGTGTGTGTGTATTTGTGGGTGTGTGTGTATTTGTGTGAGTGTGGGCATGCATTCATGTGTGTGTGTGTGTGTGTGTGTGTGTGTGTGTGTGTGTGTGTGTGTGTGTGTGTGTGTGTGTGTGTGTGTGTGTGTGTGTGTGTGTGTGTGTGTGTGTGTGTGTGTGTGTGTGTGTGTGTGTGTGTGTGTGTATGTGTGTGTGTGTGTGTGTATGTGTCTAGGATGTTTGTGTAGAGTGAGCGGTTGGGTTGTTATCTCTGAATCTCGGGGGTATTTATAGTGCGCTGCGAGCTGGGTGTGGTGAGGTGTGATGAGCTCAACAGTGTGGGGCCTGCCTGCAGTGTCAGTGGTGCAATAGTGCGAGGAGTGCCACGGCAGTATCCTGTGTCCCGTCTGACAGCTGTTGCTGTGCCAGGGGGAAGGAGATACACGCACAACCGGTATTCAGGACAGCCTTGCACTGTTCCACCTCTGTCACTCGTCAGCTTTGTCTAAAACTAGAAGTAAGCAAGCACATTAGAAGCACGTTTGATGATTGACTGACATTAGTATTGAATGGTTGCTATTATCAGTGGGGCCTGCTGTGCTTTTAAGACTCCAGTATGAAACAAGAGACTTGTGCCGTCATTAGACTCTACTGGCCTTCTGAGCTTCCCTGTTCTTGTGTGAATCATATTTTACCCTTTTATGGGTGTTTACTGTACCGTAGCGTCATACACGAAAACCCTCCACACTCCAGAGGCTCTAAATCCAGTGGGCTCTGTGCGTGTGTGTGTGTTCGTGCGTGTTCGTGCGTGTTCGTGCGTGTTCGTGCGTGTTCGTGCGTGTGTGTGTGTGTGTGTGTGTGTGCGCGTGTGTGTGTGTGCGTGCGTGCGCGTGTGTGTGCGTGTGTATGCGCGTGTGTGTGTGCGTGCGCGCGTGTGTGCGTTCCTGCGTGTGTGCGTTCCTGCCTGTGTGCGTGTGCATAACCCGTGTGTTTGGCTCGCAGGCGAAGGAGCGCTATGAGAAGTGTGTGTGCGCGTGCGTGCGTGCGTGTGAGCGTGTGTGTGACTGCAGTACTGGTCATGTGTTCCAGGCGAAGGAGCGCTATGAGAAGTGTGTGTGCGTGCGTGTGAGCGTGTGTGTGACCGCAGTGCTGGTCGTGTGTTCCAGGCGAAGGAGCGCTATGAGAAGTCCCTGGAGGAGCTGGATAAGAGCACCCCTCAGTACATGGAGAACATGGAGCAGGTGTTTGAGCAGTGGCAGCAGTTTGAGGACAAGAGGATTCGCTTCTTCAGAGAGCTGCTGCTGGAAGTGAAGAACCACCTGGACCTGTCTACCAACCACAAGTAAGAGGCATGAGACTCTCTCTCTCTGTCTGTCTCTGTCTCTGTCTCTGTCTCTGTCTCTCTCTCTCTCTGTCTCTGTCTCTCTCTCTGTCTCTGTCTCTCTGTCTCTCTGTCTCTCTGTCTCTCTCTCTCTCTCTCTCTGTCTCTCTGTCTCTCTGTCTCTCTGTCTCTCTGTCTCTGTCTCTGTCTCTGTCTCTGTCTCTGTCTATGTCTGAGGCACAGTTTCTTTCTCTCTTTCTCTCCTCACCTCTGTCCCCTCTTTTGTTCCCCACTCTCTTTCTCACACTCCACAAATTAAAGGCCTGCTAAATCAAACATACATTTCTTGTCTGTATGTCCAGATTCCAGACCGTTTACCACACACTGGAGGACACGGTCAAAGCTGTGGACGCCGAAGAGGACCTGAAGTGGTTCCGGTCCAACCATGGTCCGGGGATGCCCATGAACTGGCCACAGTTTGAGGTACCGGCTACCTAGTTGGTCGGCTAGAGAGAGGAGGCTGGGAGGTCTGGTCTGGGTTAGCAACATTGTCTCTCTGCCAAAACCAGCCATGCCAGTGAGGGATGTTGTAGTTAACCAAAAGGGAGAAGAGAAATGAGTGCTATTAGAGAAATTAACGCTATCAGTGACTTTAAGCATTGGCACGCTCCCTTTTTCACTTCCAATTTTGTGCAGGGATGCTAAAAAAAATCAGGTTGTGAATACTTGAGTTTCAATTTTGGAATCACTTCAGTGTTTTGAATAAACATTTAATCGTCAAAAATGTAATTTCTTTTTAAAGAAAATTCTCACCTCAATTCTGAATTTGTGTAAATTGCTCTCGGTAGTGAGATTTCCAAAAAAGTTTCTTGCATGCCTTAGTGGTTAAAGCAAAATTGCATTCATTCGGTTCACAGCGCGTACAGAACCAAAAGTCCTGTACTGAACGGTTCGGTACGAATACGCGTACCGTTTGCACCCCTACTATCCATACATATCCATGCGTTTAAATACTGCACCACAGGTACAGCACTTAAGGATGTATGTGCATAAAAGACAAAAATAGGTCCGGTCAAGGCTTCCTATATACTGAGCTTCCCATTCAATAAAAGGCCAGCCTTAGATATGTGTCTGGAAAGGTGGGAAACTGCCAGTGGGGATTGACTAACTGCTTTGCGGTTAGAGGAATGTTACTCCATTAAAGGAAAGGCTGATACCTGTTACTAATCTCATCCACCCCCCCCTCCCCCTGTTCTGTCTCTGTCTGACCCGCTGGCAGATCCTGGACCTCTCCAGGCCTCGCTCCCATAAGAGAAGGTCCTTTGCAGTGAGTTTTGCATGGAGGACATTTCCCCTGCACTCGGTGGTTGCTGGGGTCACGCTAGATTCCTCTTTCCGCCCGGCAACTTGTCTTCTGTGTCTGTGCAATCGCGAAGCAGACCTAGGGAGCCGACACACGATCCCTCCACACAGCAAGCCATGCACTCCGCTCTGTCCTACGCCTGTTCCTTAGAGAGTGTCCGCAAATATAGGAGGCACTTGTGTGTAATTCACACTGCCAGGGTGATGACAGAACTTTGGGTGGTAATCATGTGCAGTCACCGCTAGAATGCTAAGATGTGACCAGGCGCATTATGCTGGGAGAATGCTCAGTGGTGACTGTGTGTGATTACTGTCAGAATGCTGAATGGTAGGGTGGCGGATAGCGTAGCGGTCTAATGCCCCCGTATTTGGCTGGTCCTGTATGAGTGTGAGCTGCCTATCAGGGACGTGGTTCGAAACCCGTCTCTGCCCTGGCCGTTAGCTCCGAATGGGGGTTGTCGAGTTACCTGGAGGACAGGCGATGGACAGTCGTGGGGGAGGGTGAATTGAGGTAAATAGAGGGTATAATTGTCAGCCAAATTGGGAGAAAAATGTGAAACTATACATTTAAGAATGCTGAGTGGTGACCACATACAGTTGCCATTGCAATGCTGAATGGTGAACAGTTACCTTGTGTGGTTTCTGTTCCTGTGGCAGTGAGTCTATCCTGCAGGATAAATAAGAATAAGAATCCGTGGTGACTTTATGTCACGTCCTGCTCACCCAGAGTTCGCCACGCTCGTAGCACAGAAGAACAGGCTTGCCCATGGAGCTGCTTCAGTCCCCGGCCCCTGGAGCGTGAGATCAACGGCGCCCGCATTTTCCAGAGTCCTGCATTCCACTGAGAGATCTGTCTCTTTATTTATTTATGTATTTGACAGGGACAGTGCACAGCTTCTTGGCTGTACCGGCGTTAGCTATAAAGCTCATTGACGTCTGTCGTTCCCAAGGAAGGAGTTCAGAGGAAGCACTGTACAGTATTGATCTGTGCACTTAGCACACATTACTGCAGTGGCCCCAGCTTCCGTTTCAGCACTGATTCCTTTTATAGGAGATCAAATTCCAATTGGCATCTCATCTTTTTTTAATTTTTTATTTTTTTTTATTTTTTTATTATTATCTAAAAATTCCCACAAATTATTTGCACGGAGGAGAAGTGGTTGCGGTGCAGATTGTGGACCGTAAT